>CM038146.1:98979898-100179898 GCA_021437245.1 Aegilops speltoides
TGACACAGCGAGTGGAAGTAGTCGACGCCTTCCGGTTCAACCGATCCAGCATCAAGTTACTCCGGCACCTCCGAAGTTCTTGACACGCGACAGCTCGATGACGCACCTCGATCTCCGATCCAGCAGAGGCACCGAGGGGAGTTCCACAAGACGACGGCGTGGCAGGACGATCTTGATGTTCTCTGTCGAGGGCTTCGCCTAAGCACCACTACAATATGACCGAGGTGTAATATCGTGGAGGGGCACCGACACGGCTAAGGAACGATCAATGATCAACTTGTGTGTCCTAGGGTGCCCCCTACCCCGTATATAAAGGAGGGAGGGAGGAGGAGGCCGCCCAAGGGGCGCGCATAGAGGAGGGGGAAACCTACTCCAAGTAGGTTTCCTTTCCTTATCTTATTTGGAGGGAAGGAAAGAGTCCTAGTATTAGGAATAAGTACTAGTAGTAGTAATAGGAAGAGGGGAAGGAGAAAGGAAAGGGGGCGGCCCCTCCCCAGTCGGATTGGGATGGGGGCGCCTCCCTTGTTCCTTCTCCCTTCCTATATGGGCCCAATAAGGCCCATATACCTCCCGGGGTTCCAGAACCTCCGGAGCTCCAAACTTCTCCGGAACCTTTCCGTGTCCAAATATATCCGCCCAATATATCAATCTTTATGTCTCGACCATTTCGAGACTCCTCGTCATGTCCGTGATCATATCCGGTGTTGGGGAACGTAGTAATTTAAAAATTTTCCTACGCACACGCAAGATCATGGTGATGCATAGCAACGAGAGGGGAGAGTGTTGTCTACGCACTCGAGACCGAAGCGGAAGCGATCACAACGAGAGGAAGTAGTCGACGCTCTTCTCGCGATCCAACCGATCCAGCGCCACATTCGGCGCCCGAAGTTCTTGACACACGACAGCTCGGTGACGCTCCTCGGCTCCGATCCAAAGAAAGCTCCGGGAGAGAGTTCCACAAGACGACGGCGTGGCAGGACGATCTTGATGTTCTATCGACGCAGGCTTCGCCTAAGCACCGCCACGATATGACCGAGGTGGAATATGGTGGAGGGGGCACCGCACGGCTAAGGAACGATCTCAAGGATCAACTTGTGTGTCTATGGGGTGCCCCTACCCCCGTATATAAAGGAGTGGAGGAGGGGGAGGGCCGGCCCTCTCTATGGCGCGCCCTAGGGGAGTCCTACTCCCACCGGGAGTAGGATTCCCTCTTTCCTAGTCCAACTAGGAAACCTTCCATGTATTAGGAGTAGGAGACTAGGAAAGGGGAGGGAGAAGGGAAGGAAGGAGGGGGTGCGGCCCCTCCCCTTAGTCCAATTCGGACTAGGGCAAGGGGGGCGCGGCCTACCTAGGGCAGCCCCTCTCTCTTTCCCGTATGGCCCATAAGGCCCAATACTTCTCCCCGGTGAATTCCCGTAACTCTCCGGTACTCCGATAAATACTCGAATGACTCGGAACCTGTCCGAACTCCGAATATAGTCGTCCAATATATCGATCTTTACGTCTCGACCATTTCGAGACTCCTCGTCATGTCCCCGTTCTCATCCGGACTCGAACTCCTTGGTACATCAAAACTCATAAACTCATAATATAACCGCCATCGAAACCTTAAGCGTGCGGACCCTACGGTTCGAGAACTATGTAGACATGACCTAGAACTATTCTGGTCAATAACCAATAGCGGGACCTGGATGCCCATATTGGCTCCTACATATTCTACGAAGATCTTTATCGGTCAAACCGCATAACAACATACGTTGTTCCCTTTGTCATCGGTATGTTACTTGCCCGAGATTCGATCGTCGGTATCCAATACCTAGTTCAATCTCGTTATCGCAAGTCTCTTTACTCGCTTCAGTAATACATCATCTCGCAACTAACTCATTAGTTGTAATGCTTGCAAGGCTTAAGTGATGTGCATTACCGAGAGGGCCAGAGATACCTCTCCGACAATCGGAGTGACAAATCCTAATCTCGAATACGCCAACCCAACATCCGCCTTTGGAGACACCTGTAGTACTCCTTTATAATCACCCGATTACGTTGTGACGTTTGGTAGTACCCAAAGTGTTCCTCCGCAAACGGAGTTGCATAATCTCATAGTCATAGGAACATGTATAAGTCATGAAGAAAGCAATAGCAACATACTAAACGATCGGGTGCTAAGCTAACGGAATGGGTCATGTCAATCGATCATTCAACTAATGATGTGATCCCGTTAATCAAATAACAACTCTTTGTTCATGGTTAGGAAACATAACCATCTTTGATTAACAAGCTAGTCAAGTAGAGGCATACTAGTGACACTGCTTGTCTATATATTCACACATGTATTATGTTTCCGGTTAATACAATTCTAGCATGAATAATAGACATTTATCATGAAATAAGGAAATAAATAATAACTTTATTATTGCCTCTAGGGCATATTTCCTTCAGCCTCCCACTTGCACTAGAGTCAATAATCTAGTTCACATCGCCATGTGATTGAACACCAATAATCATATCTCAGATATGATTAACACCCATAGTTCACATCGTCATGTGACTAACACCCAAAGGGTTTACTAGAGTCAATAATCTAGTTCACATCGCTATGTGATTAACACCCAAAGAGTACAAAGGTATGATCATGTTTTGCTCGTGAGAGAAGTTTAGTCAACGGATCTGTCACATTCAGAGCCGTATGTATTTTGCAAATATTCTATGTCTACAATGCTCTGCACGGAGCTACTCTAGCTAATTGCTCCCACTTTCAATATGTATCTAGATCGAGACTTAGAGTCATCCAGATCGGTGTCAAAACTTGCATCGACGTAACCCTTTACGCATTTAACCTTTTTTCACTTCCATAATCGAGAAACATATCCTTATTCCATTAAGGATAATTTTGACCGCTGTCTAGTGATCTACTCCTAGATCACTATTGTACTCCCTTCCCAAACTCAGTGTAGGGTATACAATAGATCTGGTACACAGCATGGCATACTTTATAGAACCTATGGCCAAGGCATAGGGAATGACTTTCATTCTCTTTCTATCTCCTGCCGTGGTCGGGTTTTGAGTCTTACTCAATTTCACATCTTGTAACACGTGCAAGAACTCTTTCTTTGACTGCTCCATTTTGAACTACTTCAAAATCTTGTCAAGGTATGTACTCATTGAAAAACTTATCAAGCGCCTTGATCTATCTCTATAGATCTTAATGCTCAATATGCAAGCAGCTTCACCGAGGTCTTTCTTTGAAAAACTCCTTTTAAACACTCCTTTATGCTTTGCGAATAATTCTACATTATTTCCGATCAACAATATGTCATTCACATATACTTATCGAAATGTCAGAGTGCTCCCACTCACTTTCTTGTAAATACAGCTTCACCGCAAGTCTCAGATAAACTATATGCTTTGATCAACTTATCAAAGCGTATATTCCAACTCCGAGATGCTTGCACCAGTCCATAGATGGATCATTTGGAGCTTGCACATTTTGTTAGCTCCTTTGGATCGATAAACCTTCCGTTGCATCACATACAACTCTTCCTCCGTAAACCCATTCAGAATGCAGTTTTACATCCATTTGCCAAATTTCATAAATTGTGGCAATTGCTAACATGATTTGGACAGACTTAAGCATCGCTATGCTTGAGAAAATCTCATTGTAGTCAACACCTTGAACTTGTCAAAAAACTTTTTGCGATAAGTCGAGCTTTGTAGATAGTAACACTACTATCAACGTCCGCCTTCCTCTTGAAGATCCATTTATACAATATGGCTTGCCGATCATCGGCAACTCCACCAAAGTCCATACTTTGTTCTCATACATGGATCTCATCTCGATTTCATGGCCTCAAGCCATTTCATGAATCTGGGCTCATCATCGCTTCCTCATAGTTCGAGGTTCATCATGGTCTAGTTACATGACTTCCAAAACAGGATTACCGCACCACTCTGTGCGGATCTCACTGGTTTACCTACGAGATTCGGTAGTAACTTGATCCGAAGTTACATGATCATCATCATTAGCTTCCTCACTAATTGGTGTAGTAGTCACAGGAACAGATTTCTGTGATTGAACTACTTTCCAATAAGGGAGAAGGTACAATTACCTTATCAAGTTCTACTTTCCTCCCACTCACTTCTTTCGAGAGAAACTCCTTCTCTAGAAAGGATCCATCTTAAGCAACGAATATCTTGCCTTCGGATCTGTGATAGAAGGTGTACCCAACAATTTCCTTTGGGTATTCTATGAAGACGCACTTTCGATTTGGGTTCGAGCTTATCAGATGAAACTTTTTCACATAAGCATCGCAGCCCCAAACATTAAGAAACGACAACTTTGGTTTCTTGCTAAACCACAGCTCATATAGTGTCGCCTCAACGGATTTAGATGGTGCCCTATTTAACGTGAATGCAGCTGTCTCTAATGCATGATCCCAAAACGATATTGGTAAATCGGTAAGAAACATCATAGATTGCACTATATCCAATAAAGTGCGGTTACGATGTTTGGACACACCATAACATTGTGGTGTTCGGTGGCGTGAGCTGTGAAACTATTCCACATTGTTTTAATTCAAGACCAAACTCAGAACTCAAATATTCGTCTCCGTGATCAGATCACGTAAACTTTATTTTCTTGTTACGATGATTTTCCACTTCACTCTGAAATTCTTTGAACCTTTCAACTATTTCAGACTTATGTTTTATCAAGTAGATATACCCATATCTGCTCAAATCATCTTGTGAAGGTCGAAAATAACGATACTTGCCACGAGCATCAACACTCATTGGATCGCATACATCGGTATGTATTATTTCCAATAAGTCAAGAGTTTGTTCCATTGTTCCGAGAACGGAGTTTTAGTCATCTTGCCCAAAAGGCACGGTTCGCAAGCATCAAGTGATTCATAATCAAGTGATTCCAAAATCCCATCAGCATGGAGTTTCTTCATGCGCTTTACACCAATATGACCTAAACGGCAGTGCCACAAATAAGTTGCACTATCATTATTAACTTTGTATTTTTGGTTTCAATATTATGAATATGTGTATCACTACGATCGAGATCCAATGAACCATTTTCATTGGGTGTGTAACCATATAAGGTTTTATTCATGTAAACAGAACAACAGTTTATTCTCTTACTTAAATGAATAACCGTATTGCAATAAACACGATCAAATCATATTCATGCTCAACGAAACACCAAATAACATTTATTTAGTTTCAACTCTAATCCCGAAAGTATAGGGAGTGTGCGATGATGATCATATCAATCTTGAAACTACTTTCAACACACATCGTCACTTCACCCTTAACTAGTTTCGCTTATTCTGCAACTCCGCTTCGAAGTTACTTCTCTTAGCAACCGAACCAGTACCAAATACCGAGGGGTTGCTATAAACACTAGTAAAGCACACATAAAACACCAGTATATCAAATATACCTTTTTTTCACTTTGCCATCCTTCTTATCCACCAATCAATTGGGGTAGTTCCGCTCAAAGGACCAGTCTCTTTGCAAGTAGAAGCACTTAGTCTCGTGCTTAGGACCAGACTTGGGTTTCTTCACTTGAGCACAACTTGCTTGCCGCTCTTCTTGAAGTTCCCTTCTTTCCCTTTGCCCTTTTCTTGAAACTAGTGGTCTTGTCAATCATCAACACTTGATGCTCTTTCTTGATTTCTACCTTCGTCGATTTCAACATCACGAAGAGCTCGGGAATCGTTTTCGTCATCCCTTGCATACTATAGTTCATCACGAAGTTCTAGTAACTTAGTGGTGGTGACTAGAGAATTTCATCAATCACTATCTTATCTCGAAGATTAACTCCCACTTGATTCAAGCGATTGAAGTACCTGCATAATCTGAGCACATGCTCACTAGTTGAGCGATTCTCCTCCATCTTTTAGCTATAGAACTTGTTGGAGACTTCATATCTCTCAACTCGGTATTTGCTTGAAATATTAACTTCAACTCCTGGAACATCTCATATGGTCCATGACGCTCAAAACGCCTTTGAAGTCCCGATTCTAAGCTGTTAAGCATGGTGCACTTAAACTATCAAGTAGTCATCATATTGAGCTAGCCAAACGCTCATAACGCTTGCATCCGCTCCTGCAATAGGTCGCTACCTAGCGTGCATTAAGGACATAATTCTTCCGTGCAAAGCAATGAGGATAAACCTCCGATCACGGATCGAATCCGCATCATTGCTACTAACATTTTTCAACACAATTTTCTAGGAACATATCAAAACAAACATATGAAAGCAACAACGCGAGCTATTGATCTACAACATAATTTGCAAAATACTACCGGGACTAAGTTCATGATAAATTTAAGTTCAATTAATCATATTACTTAAGAACTCCCACTTAGATAGACATCTCTAGTCATCTAAGTGATCACGTGACCCAAATCAACTAAACCATAACCGATCATCACGTGAGATGGAGTAGTTTTCAATGGTGAACATCTTATGTTGATCATATCTACTATATGATTCACGCCGACCTTTCGGTCTCCGTGTTCCGAGGCCATATCTCGCATATGCTAGGCTCGTCAAGTTTAACTCGAGTATTCGCGTGTGCAAAACTGGCTTGCACCCGTTGTAGATGGACGAGAGCTTATCACACCCGATCATCACGTGGTGTCCGGGCACGATTTAACTTTGGCAACGGTGCATACTCAGGAGAACACTACTTGATAATTTTAGTGAGAGATCATCTTAAAATGCTACCGTCAATCAAAGCAAGATAAGATGCATAAAGGATAAACATCACATGCAATCAATATAAGTGATATGATATGGCCATCATCATCTTGTGCTTGTGATTCCATCTCCAAGCACCGCCGTGATCACCATCATCACCGGCGCGACACCTTGATCTCCATCGTAGCATCGTTGTCGCCACGCCATCTATTGCTTCTACGACTATCGCTACCGCTTAGTGATAAAGTAAAGCAATTACAGGCCGTTTGCATTTCATACAATAAAGCGACAACCATATGGCTCCAGCCAGTTGCCGATAACTTCGGTTACAAAACATGATCATATCATACAATAAAATATAGCATCACGTCTTGACCATATCACATCACAACATGCCCTGCAAAAACAAGTTAGACGTCCTCTACTTTGTTGTTGCAAATTTTACGTGGCCGCTACGGGCTTTAGCAAGAACCGTTCTTACCTACGCATCAAAACCACAACGATAATTTGTCAAATAGACTCCATTTTAACCATCACAAGGACCGGGCGTAGCCACACTCGGTTCAACTAAAGTGAGAGAGACAGACACCCGCCAGTCACCTTTAAGCAACGAGTGCTCGAGCGGTGAAACCAGTCTCGCCAGAAGCGCACGCTGTAATGTCGGTCCGGCCGCTTCATCTCACAATACCGCTGAACCAAAGTATGACATGCTGGTAGGCGGTATGACTTATATCGCCCACAACTCACTTGTGTTCTACTCGTGCATATAACATCAACGCATAAAACCTGGCTCGGATGCCACCGCTGGGGAACGTAGTAATTTAAAAATTTTCCCACGCACACGCAAGATCATGGTGATGCATAGCAACGAGAGGGAGAGTGTTGTCTACGCACCCTCGAGACCGGAGCGAAGCGATCACAACGTAGAGGAAGTAGTCGACGTTCTTCTCGCGATCCAATCGATCCAGCGCCAAGCATTCGGCGCCCGAAGTTCTTGACACACGACAGCTCGGTGACGCTCCTCGGCTCCGATCCAGCAAAGCTCCGGAGAGAGTTCCACAAGACGACGGCGTGGTGGACGATCTTGATGTTCTATCGACGCAGGCTTCGCCTAAGCACCGCCACGATATGACCGAGGTGGAATATGGTGGAGGGGGCACCGACACGGCTAAGGAACGATCTCAAGGATCAACTTGTGTGTCTATGGGGTGCCCCACCCCGTATATAAAGGAGTGGAGGAGGGGAGGGCGGGCCTCTCTATGGCGCGCCCTAGGGGAGTCCTACTCCCACCGGAGTAGGATTCCCTCTTCCTAGTCCAACTAGGAAACCTTCCATGTATTAGGAGTAGGAGACTAGGAAAGGGGAGGGAGAAGGGAAGGAAGGAGGGGGTGCGGCCCCTTCCCTTAGTCCAATTCGGACTAGGGCAAGAAGGGGCCTTGGCCTACCTAGGGCAGCCCTCTCTCTTTCCCTGTATGGCCCATAAGGCCCAATACTTCCCCGTGAATTCCGTAACTCTCCGGCACTCCGATAAATACTCGAATGACTCGGAACCTTCCAACTCCGAATATAGTCGTCCAATATATCGATCTTTACGCCTCGACCATTTCGAGACTCCTCGTCATGTCCCCGTTCTCATCAGGGACTCGAACTCCTTGGTACATCAAAACTCATAAACTCATAATATAACTGTCATCGAAACCTTAAGCGTGCGGACCCTACGGTTCGAGAACTATGTAGACATGACCTAGAACTATTCTTGGTCAATAACCAATAGCGGGACCTGGATGCCCATATTGACTCCTACATATTCTACGAAGATCTTTATCGGTCAAACCGCATAACAACATACGTTGTTCCTTTGTCATCGGTATGTTACTTGCCCGAGATTCGATCGTCGGTATCCAATACCTAGTTCAATCTCGTTATCGCAAGTCTCTTTACTCGCTTCAGAATACATCATCTCGCAACTAACTCATTAGTTGTAATGCTTGCAAGGCTTAAGTGATGTGCATTACCGAGAGGGCCCAGAGATACCTCTCCGACAATCGGAGTGACAAATCCTAATCTCGAAATCGCCAACCCAACATCCGCCTTTGGAGACACCTGTAGTACTCCTTTATAATCACCCGATTACGTTGTGACGTTTGGTAGTACCCAAAGTGTTCCTCCGCAAACGGAGTTGCATAATCTCATAGTCATAGGAACATGTATAAGTCATGAAGAAAGCAATAGCAACATACTAAACGATCGGGTGCTAAGCTAACGGAATGGGTCATGTCAATCAGATCATTCAACTAATGATGTGATCCCGTTAATCAAATAACAACTCTTTGTTCATGGTTAGGAAACATAACCATCTTTGATTAACAAGCTAGTCAAGTAGAGGCATACTAGTGACACTCTGTTTGTCTATATATTCACACATGTATTATGTTTCCGGTTAATACAATTCTAGCATGAATAATAGACATTTATCATGAAATAAGGAAATAAATAATAACTTTATTATTGCCTCTAGGGCATATTTCCTTCATCCGGGACTCCGAACAAACTTCGGTACATCAAAATACATAAACTCATAATATAATTGTCATCGAAACCTTAAGCGTGCGGACCCTACGGTTCGAGAACGATGTAGACATGACCGAGACATGTCTCTGGTCAATAACCAATAGCGGGACCTGGATGCCCATATTGGTTCCTACATATTCTACGAAGATCTTTATCGGTCAAACCGCATAACAAAGATACGTTGTTCCCTTTGTCATCGGTATGTTACTTGTCCGAGATTTGATCGTCGGTATCCAATACCTAGTTCAATCTCGTTACCGACAAGTCTCTTTACTCGTTCCGTAATACGTCATCTCATAACTAACTTATTAGTTACATGCTTGCAAGGCTTAGGTGATGAGTATTACCGAGAGGGCCCAGAGATACCTCTCCGACAATCGGAGTGACAAAACCTAATCTCAATTATGCTAACTCAACATGTACCTTCGAAACACCTGTAGTACTCCTTTATAATCACCCAGATTACGTTGTGACGCTTGGTAGTACCCAAAGTGTTCTTCCGTAAACGGAGTTACACAATTCTCATAGTTACAGAACATGTATAAGTCATGAAGGAAGCAATAGCGAATACTAAACGATCAAGTGCTAAGCTAACGGATGGGTCATGTCAATCACATCATTCTCCTAATGATGTGATCCCATTAATCAAATGACAACACATGTCTATGGTTAGGAAACATAACCATCTTTGATAAATGAGCTAGTCAAGTAGAGGCATACTAGTGACTATATGTTTGTCTATGTATTCACACATGTATCATGTTTCAGGTTAATACAATTATAGCATGAATAATAAACATTTATCATGATATGAGGAAATAAATAATAACTTTATTATTGCCTCTAGGGCATATTTTCTTCATCTCCCACTTGCACTAGAGTCAATAATCTAGATTACATAGTAATGATTCTAACACCCATGGAGTCTTGGTGCTGATCATGTTTTGCTCGTGAGAGAGGCTTAGTCAATGGGTCTCGCAACATTTAGATCCGTATGTATCTTGCAAATCTCTATGTCTCCCACTTGGACTTGGTCCCGAATGGAATTGAAGCGCCTCTTGATGTGCTTGGTCCTCTTGTGAAATCTGGATTCCTTTGCCAAGGCAATTGCACCAAGATTGTCACGTAAGATCTTCATTGGTCCCGATGCACTAGGTATGACACCTAGATCGGAAATGAACTCCTTCATACAGACTCCTTCATTTGCCGCTTCAGAAGCAGCTATGTACTCCGCTTCACATGTAGATCCCGCTACGACGCTTTGTTTTGAACTGCACCAACTTACAGCTCCACCGTTTAATATAAACACGTATCCGGTTTGCGATTTAGAATCGTCCGGATCAGTGTCAAATCTTGCATCGACGTAACCATTTACGACTAGCTCTTTGTCACCTCCATATACGAGAAACATATCCTTAGTCCTTTTCGTATTTCAGATGTTCTTGACCGCTGTCCAAAGGATCCACTCTGGATTACTTTGGTACCTATCTCGCCAAGCTTATTGCTAAGCATACGCCAGTCGGTACACAAGATTGCATACATGATAGAGCCTATGGCTGATGCATAGGAACATCTTTCATTTTTCTCTATCTTCTCGCTGTGGTCGGGCATTGAGTTCGACTCAACTTCACACCTTGTAGCACATGCAAGAATCCTTTCTTTGCTCGATCCATTTTGAACTTTTTCAAAATTTTGTCAAGGTATGTGCTTTGTGAAAGTCCTATTAAGCGCCTTGATCTATCTCTATAGATCTTGATGCCTAATATGTAAGCAGCTTCACCGAGGTCTTTCATTGAAAAACTTTTATTCAAGTATCCCTTTATGCTATCCAGAAATTCTATATCATTTCCAATTAATAATATGTCATCAACATATAAAACTAGAAATGCTACAGAGCTCCCACTCACTTTCTTGTAAATACAAAGCTTCTCCAAAAGTCTCAGATAAAACCATATGCTTTGATCACACTGTCAAAGCGTTTATTCCAACTCGAGATGCTTGCACCAGTCCATAAATGGAACGTTGGAGCTTGCACACTTTGTCAAGACCTTTTAGATCAACAAAACCTTCAGCTGCATCATATACAACTCTTCTTCTAGAAATCCATTCAAGAATGCAGTCTTGACATCCATTTGCCAAATTTCATAATCATGAAATGCAGCAATAGCCAACATGATTCGGACAGACTTAAGCATCGCTACGGGTGAGAAAGTCTCATCGTAGTCAACCCCTTGAACTTGTCGAAAACCTTTCGCAACAAGTCGAGCTTTGTAGACGATAATATTACCATCGGCGTCGGTCTTCTTCTTAAAGATCCATTTATTCTCAATGGCTTGCCGATCATCGGGCAAGTCAACCAAAGTCCATACTTTGTTTTCATACATGGATCCTATCTCGATTTCATGGCCTCTAGCCATTTTATGGAATCTGGGCTCATCATTGCTTCCTCATAGTTCGTAGGTTCATCATGGTCAAGTAACATGACTTCCGAATAGGATTTCCGCACCACTCAGTGCGGATCTTACTCGTAGACCCACGAGGTTTAGTAGAAACTTGATCTCAAGTTTCATGATCAATATCATTAGCTTCCTCACTAATTGGTGTAGTCGTCACAGGAACCGGTTCTTGTGATGAACTACTTTCCAATAAGGGAGTAGATACAGTTATCTCATCAAGTTCTACTTTCCTCCTACTCACTTCTTTCGAGAGAAACTCCTTCTCTAGAAAGGATCCGAATTTAGCAACAAAAATCTTGCCCTTAGATCTGTGATAGAAGGTGTACCCAATAGTCTCCTTTGGGTATCCTATGAAGACACATTTCTTCGATTTGGGTTCGAGCTTATCTGGTTGAAGTTTCTTCACATAAGCATCGCAGCCCCAAACTTTGAGAAACGACAACTTTGGTTTCTTGCCAAACCATAGTTCATAAGGCGCCGTCTCAACGGATTTTGATGGTGCCCTATTTAACGTGAATGCGGCCGTCTCTAAAGCATAACCCCAAAACGATAGCGTAAATCGGTAAGAGACATCATAGATCGCACCATATCAAGTAAAGTACGACACGACATTCGACATACCATTTCGCTGTGGTGTTCGGTGGCGTGAGTTGCTAAACTATTCCACATTGTTTCAAATGTAAACCAAACTCAGAACTCAAATATTCTCCTCCACGATCGATCGTAGAAACTTTATTTTCTTATTACGATGATTTTCTACTTCACTGAAATTCTTTGAACTTTTCAAATGTTTCGAGATTTGTGCTTCATCAAGTAGATATACCCATATCTGCTCAAATCATCTGTGAAGATGAGAAAATAACGATATCCGCCATGAGCCTCAACATTCATCGGGCCACATACATCTGTATGTATGATTTCCAACAAATCTGTTGCTCTCTCCATAGATCCGGAGAACGGTGTTTTGGTCATCTTGCCCATGAGGCACGGTTCGCAAGTACCAAGTGATTCATAATCAAGTGATTCTAGAAGTCCATCAGTATGGAGTTTCTTCATGCGCTTTTACACCGATATGACCTAAACGGCAAGTGCCACAAATATGTTGCACTATCATTATCAACTCTGCATCTTTTGGCTTCAACATTATGAATATGTGTATCACTACTATCGAGATTCAATAAAAATAGACCATTCTTCAAGGGTGCATGACCATAATAGATATTACTCATATAAATAGAACAACCATTATTCTCTGATTTAAATGAATAACCGTCTCGCATCAAAAAGATCCAGATATAATGTTCATGCTCAACGCTGGCACCAAATAACAATTATTCAGGTCTAAAACTAATCCCGATGGTAGATGTAGAGGTAGCGTGCCGACCGCGATCACATCGACTTTGGAACCATTTCCCACGCGCATCGTCACCTCGTCCTTAGCTAATCTTCGCTTAATCCGTAGTCCCTATTTCGAGTTGCAAATGTTAGCAATGTAACCAAGATCAAATACCCTGGTGCTCTGCGAGCATTAGTAAGGTACACATCAATAACATGTATATCACATATACCTTTGTTCACTTTGCCATCCTTCTTATCCGCCAAATACTTGGGGCAGTTCCGCTTCAAATGTCGTCCGCTTGCGGTAGAAGCACTCTGGCCAGTGCTTAGGTCCAGACTTGGGTTTCTTCTCTTGAGCAGCAACTTGTTTGCTGTTCTTTTGAAGTTCCTTCTTCTTCCCTTTGGCCCTTTTCTTGAAACCAGTGGTCTTGTTGACCATCAACACTTGATGCTCCTTTTTGATTTCTACCTCCGCTGCTTTCAAAGATTGCGAAGAGCTCGAATAGTCTTGTTCATCCCTTGCATATTATAGTTCATCACAAAGCTCTTGTAGCTTGGTGGCGTGATTGGAGAATTTCATCAATGACGCTATCATCCGGAAGATTAACTCCCGCTTGAATCAAGTGATTATTATACCCGCACATTTTGAGTATATGCTCCTTGTGTAACTGTTCTCCTCCATCTTGCAGCTGTAGAACTTATTGGAGACTTCATATCTCTCAATCCGGGCATTTGCTTGAAATATTAACTTCAACTCTGGAACATCTCATATGCTCCATGACGCTCAAAACGCCGTTGAAGACCCGGTTCTAAGCCGTAAAGCATGGCACATCGAACTATAGAGTAGTCATCACTTTGCTCGCAGACGCTCTTAACGCCGTCGGCCAGCATCAGCAAGAGGGTCGGCACCCAGCGGTGCTTCGGGGACGTAACTCTTTCAGGCAGCAATGAGGATAATCCTCGAGTTACGGACCCAATCCGTGTAATTGCTACCATCATCTTTCAACTTTGCTTTCTCAAGGAACGCATTAAAATTCAACGGAACAACAAAGACGAGCCATCTATCTACAAACAAACATAGACAAGCAAAATACTATCAGGTACTAAGTTCATGATAAATTTAAGTTCAATTAATCATATTACTTAAGAACTCCCACTTAGACAGACATCTCTCTAGTCATCTAAGTGATCACGTGATCCAAATCAACTAAACCATGTCCGATCATCACGTGAGATGGAGTAGTTTCAATGGTGAACATCTCTATGTTGATCATATCTACTATATGATTCACGCTCGACCTTTCGGTCTCCGTGTTCCGAGGCCATATCTGTATATGCTAGGCTCGTCAAGTATAACCTGAGTATTCCGCGTGTGCAACTGTTTTGCACCCGTTGTATTTGAACGTAGAGCCTATCACACCCGATCGCAACGGTGCATACTCAGGGAGAACACTTCTTGATAATTAGTGAGAGATCATCTTAAAATGCTACCGTCAATCAAAGCAAGATAAGATGCATAAAGGATAAACATCACATGCAATCAATATAAGTGATATGATATGGTCATCATCATCTTGTGCTTGTGATTCCATCTTGGCACCGTCGTGATCACCATCGCCACCGCGCCGACACCTTGATCTCCATCGTAGCATCGTTGTCGCGTTTACGCCATCTATTGCTTGTACGACTATCGCTACCGCTTAGTGATAAAGTAAAGCAATTATGTATGCTTGCATTTCATACAATAAAGCGACAACCATATGGCTCTCGCCATTGCCGATAACTTCGGTTACAAAACATGATCATCTCATACAATAAAATATAGCATCACATCTTGGCCATATCACATCACAACATGCCCTGCAAAAACAAGTTAGACGTCCTCTACTTTGTTGTTGCAAATTTTACGTGGCTGCTACGGGCTTAAGCAAGAACCAATCTCACCCACGCATCAAAACCACAACGATATTTGTCAAATAGACTCCGTTTTAACCTTCACAAGGACCGGCGTAGCCACACTCGGTTCAACTAAAGTTGGAGAAACAGACACCGCTAGTCACCTGTGTGTGCAAAGCACGGCGGTAAAACCAGTCTCGCGTAAGCGCACGCGTAATGTCGGTCCGGCCGCTTCATCCAACAATACCGCTGAACCAAAATATGACATGCTGGTAGGCGGTATGACTTATATCGCCCACAACTCACTTGTGTTCTACTCGTGCATATAACATCAAACCATAAAAATCTAGGCTCGGATGCCTTTGTTGGGGAACGAGTAATTTCAAAATTTCCTACGCACACGCAAGATCATGGTGATGACATAGCAACGAGGGGAGAGTGTTGTCACGCACTCGTGAGACCAAGCGGAAGCGCTGACTGGCGTAGTGGAAGTAGTCGACGCCTTCCGGTTCAACCGATCCAGCACCGTTACTCCGGCACCTCCGAAGTTCTTGACACGCAGACAGCTCGATGACGCACCTCGATCTCCGATCCAGCAGAGAGGCGCCGAGGGGAGTTCCACAAGACGATGGCGCAGGACGATCTTGATGTTCTCTGCCGCAGGCTTCGCCTAAGCACCGCTACAATATGACCGAGGTGTAATATCGTGGAGGGGGCACCGACATGGCTAAGGAACGATCAATGATCAACTTGTGTGTCCTAGGGTGCCCCTACCCCGTATATAAAGGAGGGAGGGAGGAGGAGGCCGCCCAAGGGGGGCGCCATAGAGGAGGGGAAACCTACTCCAAGTAGGTTTCCCCCTTCCTTATCTTATTTGGAGGGAAGGAAAGAGTACTATTATTAGGAATAAGTACTAGTAGTAGTAATAGGAAGAGGGGAGGAGAAAGGAAAGGGGGCCGCCCCTCCCCAATTCGGATTGGGGGCGCGCCTCCCTTGTACCTTCTCCTTCTTCCTATATGGGCCCAATAAGGCCCATATACCTCCCGGGGTTCCGTAACCTCCTGAGCTCCAAACTTCTCGGAACCTTCCGTGTCCAAATATATCCGTCCAATATATCAATCTTTATGTCTCGACCATTTCGAGACTCCTCGTCATGTCCGTGATCATATCCGGACTCGAACAAACTTCGTACATCAAAATACATAAACTCATAATATAATTGTCATCGAAACCTTAAGCGTGCGGACCCTACGGTTCGAGAACGATGTAGACATGACCGAGACATGTCTCTGGTCAATAACCAATAGCGGGACCTGGATGCCCATATTGGTTCCTACATATTCTACGAAGATCTTTGTCGGTCAAACCGCATAACAGCATACGTTGTTCCCTTTGTCATCGGTATGTTACTTGTCCGAGATTTGATCGTCGGTATCCAATACCTAGTTCAATCTCGTTACCGACAAGTCTCTTTACTCGTTCCGTAATACGTCATCTCATATCTAACTTATTAGTTACATGCTTGCAAGGCTTAGGTGATGAGTATTACCGAGAGGGCCCAGAGATACCTCTCCGACAATCGGAGTGACAAAACCTAATCTCGAATTATGCTAACTCAACATGTACCTTGGAAACACTGTAGTACTCCTTTATAATCACCCGATTACGTTGTGACGTTTGGTAGTACCCAAAGTGTTCTTCCGTAAACGGAGTTACACAATTCTCATAGTTACGAGAACATGTATAAGTCATGAAGGAAGCAATAGCAGAATACTAAACGATCAAGTGCTAAGCTAACGGATGGGTCATGTCAATCACATCATTCTCCTAATGATGTGATCCCATTAATCAAATGACAACACATGTCTATGGTTAGGAAACATAACCATCTTTGATAAATGAGCTAGTCAAGTAGAGGCATACTAGTGACTATATGTTTGTCTATGTATTCACACATGTATCATGTTTCCGGTTAATACAATTCTAGCATGAATAATAAACATTTATCATGATATGAGGAAATAAATAATAACTTTATTATTGCCTCTAGGGCATATTTCCTTCAGTGGTAAGGAGGCATATCAGTGGACTGAACTGCAGAATGCCAGAATAAGAGGGGGATAGCTAGTCCTATCGAAGACTACGCTTCTGGCAGCCTCCGTCTAGCAGCCTGTAGAAGAGAGTAGATTGAAGTCCTCCAAGTAGCATCTCCAAGTAGCATCTCCATGTAGCATCTCCACGTAGCATCTCCAGTAGCATCGCATAGCATAATCCTACCCGGCAATCCTCTCCTCGTCGCCCTGTTAGAGAGCGATCACCGGGTTGTATCTGGCACTTGGAAGGGTGTGTTTTATTAAGTATCCGGTTCTAGTTCTCATAAGGTCAAGGTACAACTCCGGGTCGTCCTTTTACTGAGGGACACGGCTATTCGAATAGATTAACTTCCCTGCAGGGGTGCACCACATAACCCAACACGCTCGATCCTATTTGGCCGGACACACTTTCCTGGGTCATGCCCGGCCTCGGAAGATCAACACGTCGCAGCCCCACCTAGGCCTAATAGAGAGGTCAGCATGCCGGTCTAACTCCTATGGCGCAGGGGTCTGGGCCCATCGCCCATTGCACACCTGCACGTTGCGTGGGCGGCCGAAAGCAAAACTAGCCCCCTAATACAAGGGCAGGCTTACGTTCCAATCCGGCGCGCGCCGCTCAGTCGCTGACGTCTAGAAGGCTTCGGCTGATACCACGACGTCGGGATACCCATAACTACTCCCGCGTAGATGGTTAGTGCGTATAGACCAAATGGCGGACTCGGATCAAATACCAAGATCTCGTTAAGCGTGTTAAGTATCCGCTGAACGCCGAACAGGCCAGCCCACCTGCCTCCTAGGTGGTCTCAACCTGCCTGCCGCTCCGCCAAAGTAACAATCGGGGCCATCGGGAACCTGTGCCCACCTCTACCGGGATGGAGCCACCTGCCCTTTCGGCCCCTCATCGTAATCACTTATGGGTACTCAATGAGTCAACCCGACTTTAGTCACCGCTTGTATAGTATGTATGTATGTATAGTATATACCCGTGATCACCTCCCAAGTGATCACGGCCCGATAGTATAGCAAGGCATCGACAAGAATGTAGGGCCAATGATGATAAACTAGCATCCTATACTAAGCATTTAGGATTGCGGTAAGGTATCAACAGATGTAGCAACAATGTCGCTATGCATCGTAATAGGATCAACGGAAAGCAAGAATATGCTACACTACTCTAATGCAAGCAAGATAGAGGAGAATAGGCGATATCTGGTGATCAAGGGGGGGCTTGCCTGGTTGCTCAGACAAGAAGGAGGGGTCGTCGGTGACGTAGTCGACCACAGGGGCATCAGCATCGTCACGGGGTCTACCGGAGAGAAGAGGGGGGAGAAACAGTAAATACATAGCAAGTAAGTGCATAACAGGACAACAAGCAGAGCTAGACGTGTTCTAACGCGTTATGAGGTGATACCGGTGAAGGGGGGGAACAACCGGGAAAGTATCCCCGGTGTTTCATGCTTCCGGGCATAGGAGCCGGAGGGGGAAAGTTGCGAGTTCGATAGTTTAGGGATGTGTGGCGGACGAACGGGCTGCGTTTCTGGATTCGTCTCGTCGTTCTGAGCAACTTTCATGTACAAAGTTTTTCCATCCGAGCTACGGTTTATTTTATATTAATTTTCAAAGTTTTTAAATCATTTTCTAACTTATTAATTATTAATTAAATTCGAAAATAGTATTATTGATCAAGATGACGTCAAGATGACGTCGCGATCAATGAGGGGTTGACTAGTCAATCTGACACGTGGGTCCCACTGGTCATAGACTCAGGTTTAACTAAACCGGGTTAATTAGACTAACTAAGTGATTAGGCTAATTTATTTTAATTAGATTAGTGAAACAGGATTAATTAACTTAATTAACTCATTAGTTAATTAATATTTTATTTATTCTAAGATTTTTTTTATTCTCTCTTATTTTAACAAAATCGTTCTGGGGGCGGGCCCCCCTGTCATTGGCCCTAGGGGCCATATTGATTCGGCGCAACTCGAATGGCGGGCGAATGCGCGCCGTCCACGCCTCAGCGTGGCTAACGGGGGATGGCGGCTGGGCACTTCGCCGGCGTGGCGGCGACGACGCAGACCGATCTGAGATCAAGGTCCATGGCGGCGTGCGTGGAGAGGGAGCAGGGCAACGGAGACAAGGCCAGGGCGGTGCGGCCACGGGTGCGGTGGTGCCCGCGCGGGGACAGAGGGGAGAGGAAGCCGGCGCAGGACGAGGAGCTCTGGGCGAGGTCTGGCGAGGTCAGCAGGAGAGGAGGGGGGCGTGAGGGCGCGACCGTGGGCGCTGCGTCAGGCGCCAGTCTGTGGCCGTCGGCGTGGTGAGCACGGGCGGGCTTGGTGAGGATGGCGCGGCCTGGTACCGCCAGCGAGGGTCATGCAGAAGCGGTGCGCGTGCGAGAGCGCGGACGGTGCGGTGAGCAAACGAGGGAGAGGGAGGGAGCTCACGGTGGGGGAGTAGGGACTAGGGCAGCGGGGCTCGAGGGGGCCTCGGGGACGACGGGCGACGTGGAAGCAGGCCGGTGGGGAGGTGGAAGCAGGCCGGCGGGGGAGCTCCGGGCGGCGACGAGGTCCAGACAGTGACGGGGGCGCGGGGTCGAGGGGCGAGGGGATCGGGATCCTCCCGATCCAGATCCAGACGAGGGAGTGGGGGGGAGTGGGGTGTGGACCGGTTAGGGTTCCGGTCAGGGTGGGGTGTTAAGGGGCCATGGGGGTGGGCCGGCCTGGCAGGGACTTGGCCTAGTTGGGCCGAGGCCCAGATGGGGGGGGGTTCCTTTTCCCATTTTTTGTTTGTTTGTCTCTTTTGTATTTTCTTTCTTTTATTTACTTTTCTGTTCTAAATCATTTTGAATCATTTAGGCATTTTATAAAAATGTGTTTACTACACCATATTTATCTATGTAATATTTAATACAGACCGAACATTTTTATTTTAATGTTTGAAAACTTTTATTCTTTACTAAACTTTGAATTTGAATTTAGGACCGATTTTGATCTAATGATAGATTAGCAGCAGTAACCGTGGTGACGTGGCACCATTAGTGTGGGATCACTGTAGCTTAATTATCCGGGCGTCACAATTCTCCTCCACTACAAGAAATCTCGTACCAAGATTTAAGAGGGGGACTAGGGGCAAAGGTCTGGTTACAAAATCCTAACGAATCTTCTCGTCTTTGGTTGCTCTTCTCGAAGAGGTCGACCCATTACATTGATGTCTTCAGTTCTCTGCTTCAGGTCATCATGATGAAGTCGGCATCCTTTCTTCAGGAACTCCATCGTACTTATGAAAGAATAAAGGGTGGGCATTCTGGGAGAACGGACCTCGGCAAGGTTGACTATCGGGTCGACAACATCAAGGAAGGTGGCAGAAAGTAACTCTCGAATCGAAACTTAAGAAAATATCAAGAGCAAAGTAAGGAGGTATCCTGGGAAGTTTTGAGCGGGCAGGCAATCGTTCGATGCCTGTTATAGGGCGTGAAAGGGGTTCAAAGCAACGGGAATAAGTATTGTGTCTGATATCAGACCTGAAGGTGGCTCATGAATTACATATGAGGCCACGCGCGAGGAACAACCTTGGGAATAGGGGGTGTACAGCAGAGTCAGGTTTCGATCCAGTGGATCTGTGGGTTATGGGCCCACCATGTGGGTTGAAAGTAGGAAGGGTGGTGACATCTTGCACACCATGACAGGAGGCATGTCGATGAATAGCTTGTCGTATGCCGCAAAAATGTTGGTACCAAGGACGGGAACGAAGAGCAATTTTCCTGCTTGTTGAATGGGGCGAACCAATTGGCAAAGTTATCACCCATCGGTGGCTACTGGAATGTCATCAACAATAGTAACAGGGTCTTGTTGTCAGAATTGTACACCGAGGTGTTTACATAAGCAGGAGAATATTACTGCTTAGATCATATAGATCACAAGAAGGTTTAAACAAATCAATGGAAAGGAAAAGTGGTTATCAGGTTTAAACAGAACAATGGAAGGGAAAATGTGTATACACACATATTCCCGGGGTATATCTTTCCCACGGACAAGCAGGGCATGATATCCATGACAGGATTTAAAGTAGAAATCTCTTTAGGTAAGGGGAGAGAAATTTCATGACATTACCCATACAGCGGTGTTTGGATCATTGAGTAGGAAACATTTAGCATTGGGCTTCAAATGTTCTTGTTGAAAATCGGAGTACCACAGACATGCTTCAAGATAGTATTGACATGGTCTTCAAGCAAAGGTCAGACTTTGGATACAGGAAGGATCCATCTGGAACAAGTTGTAGAATAAGTCTTTCAATTTCCTCATGGAAGAATGGATAACCTTGCTAATAAGGAAACTATAATAGCGGGTCATCCGGCCAGGTGTGCTGGGCATGACATCACCTTACCAGGTCATGTAAAGATGTTTATAATTCCTGGAAATATATTCCAACCATCATATCTAACCGAGATTCAGATCTGATTGGTGTGAGGATACCTCAGACTCAGGATGTCTGAGAAGAAAAGGTGCAACACAAATTGTCGAGATGACAATGTAAGATTCTCGGGAATTGGACTATGGAAACGAGTTCCAAAACAAGAGTTCATCATCAAACCAAGGAGAGGATGAGGGGGTGGCTGATGAACTAAACCACAATTCATCGAGATTTCCAAAAGATGAATTTCCACAATCATGTGAACAAAGAGATAACAATTGTCAGATCAAATGATATAATGAGGTATGCTCGAGGAAAACATACCCAGTTAAACATTGGTTGAAAGGTGCACCCGAAATATGGGCTTAGGTAGCGTGATCAATGTTAGAATGGTGATTCGATAACCAATGGTCTAAGAATGAAATATCAACCATTAACTTCAAACAATAGGGTTGCTAGAAGGGCAGAATCCAAACAGCACCGCTCACTTGTTGGTACCCCGGTTGGAACCAACACGAGGACCCAAGAAAGAATGGTGATGGTGAGAAGTATCACCTTACCAAGAATTCTTAAGCGGTGGTGAAATTCTCACAACATTGATGACACAAGAGATGTTAATGTTCCGAGGTAAGGGAGAACAATTGCTAGATAGCAAGGAACTCAAGGTATAATCATCAAACACGAACAAGCTTGTGTTGGTGGGAAGGCAATAAAGTGGTCGATGATAACGCAGATCATCGAGGGCAAGGATAGTATTTCTCATCATGAACTCAATTGATATCCTAGAAGAGCTCATAAGGTTGATGATGATCACGACACACTTTGTCGAGAGATTTCAAGATGTAATCGATCGGCGATGACATCAAGTCAAATGAATGGTGAAGCGAAAGGTTATTGGAACCAGGGGTACGACACAAACTTGAAATCAAGCTTGCTGCTCAAGGACAAACGATATGACAAGGAAGATCGATTGTAAGATTAGCTCACCGTCGAAATTTGTGCTCCGAGAAGGACCCGGTAGCACAGTTAAAAATTAGCACAATGATATAGCCAATCGGGCTAGGAATGGCGTGATCGGCATGCACTTCGTAAGTAAAGAAGATTACTAAAGTTGTTGAACCGTAGTGTGGACTCGGTTCGATTACGTGTCTTTGAGTGTTTAATAACTCAAAGCCCGTGAAAAATTGGAATCGATGAGGATGTAGTACTTGATGGAGAACTCATAAGAAGTTATGCGATCCGTGATGATCTCGAGATACCAGGTGTAATACTCGATTTAAAGATCAAAGTAAAGGTTGGACGGGTGTATTGATCCACAGAAGACAAGTGCTTAAACTTGCCCGAGAAATGGGCTCAAAGAAAAACATATGGTTGGAACCACGATTGCAAAGGATCAATTCACCGATACCAAGGATATTATATCAAGGAAATAGTTATTATTACAAGAAGATTCCATGATAGGATCTACTTTGTGTCCATGGGCATGAACACAAAGGTTCAAGGTCGACTCCCACTTCTCCAAAGCATAACCTTACAGTCACTTCTCGTTTCGATAATGGCATTAGTGTTGAAAGTTTTACTTGGTGAAATACCAGATGAGTATGACCCGTGAAAACTTCCGAGTTCACACATATTAAGGAAGGCATAGCAGGCATCTTAGGAACATATACCACAAACTTCGGGGTAAATAATACGAGCTCAAAAGCAGAGCATTGTTCAAAAGCAGATGATACAATTTACCAAAAGCATTATATACCCATGGAAAGGCTCTCAAGGTTATTCAATATGAAGGACATTGTCGGATAAAATCCAACAAAGGAACCGATGGTCCACAAGGGATCCGATGTGAGCATCGAAGACTCAACGGAGGAAGAAGAAGGCACGTGCATCATATTATAGAACATCTGAGTAATTTGATGCTTAGATAACAAAGGACTTACGATTTCCAAAACAAAGGATCAAAGGCAGTTGCTCTGATCAAGGATGGATAATTTGGATAGACCAGAGGCACAATTGGCGACAAATAGTTTGGTCGAGAACCAGCTCATGTTCAAAAATGATGTCTGAGCCGGAAAGATAATTTAGAAGGGTTGATAGATGATTGTGTGCATTCGCACACATGTTGAATCAATAGGATCAAAATGACGGTGTCAAAAGATACTAGTGAATATTGCCAGATATACGGGAAGCATCCATAATGCTAGTAGACAAGTATTTGTAGAGCAATAGGCTGCTAAGGATTTTTTTTTTGAAGATTGAATAGTATTTCAAAGGCTTTCGTGAAACACCTGAACAACTGGGATGAGCGGATACTCGGAAGGTGCGAGAAATTATTCTTAGGGGTATTCAGGTGGCAAAGAACTGCAAGGCAGTAGGCACAAAATATTCTCGGGGTAACTTGTAATAACAAGACCGACTGGGAATAAAAGTAAGCACGACAGGTGTATGTAGCTTTCCATAGGGATTTATCGGTGGTATGGAATTGCAACGGCGAAGGGCACAATGGTCTCGGGGAAACATCGAAGAGTATTGACAGAATCTTCTGTTGAAGCGGTCGATCATCTGTAATGAAGGGGCTCTCCGGCAGGAAGTGATAACGAGAACCTAAAGTTAGATTTCAGCAAAATCATTTAACACGAATAGAAGAGAGATTAGAATCCCAGAGTATGGACGAGGAATAAAATATCCTAATACCACCCAATGGCGACGTGGGCCGGGGGCCGCATGACCAAGTTAGTAAAACAGTTTTGCTTCTAGACTCAACTTCGCCAAGGAGTTGGAAAGGATTCTACAGCAATGGCTCGATACCAACTTCAGACGCCTCGATTTAATCAGACACTAATCATGCACGCAAACGTGTACGATCAAGATCGAGGACTCACGGAAGATATCACAACACAACTCTAAAAGTAAAATAAGTCATACAAGCATCATAATACAAGCCGGGGCCTCGAGGGCTCGAATACAAGTGCTCGATCATAGACGAAGTCACGGAAGCAACAATATCTCGAGTACGACATAAGTTAAACAAGTTTGCCTTAAGAAGGCTGGCACAAACCGGGATACAGATCGAAGAGGCGCAGCCTCCCTGCTCGATCCTCCTAAACTACTCTGGTCGTCATCGGTGCACCTGCACGTAGTAGTAGGCACCTCCAGTAGTAGTCGCCATCGACGGTGGCGTCTGCTCTGGATTCCAAAGATCTGGTTGCGACAACCGTAAAGAAAGGAAAGGGGAAAAAGGGGAGAAAGCAACCGTGAGTACTCATCCAAAGTACTCGCAAGCAAGGAACTACACTACATATGCATGGGTATATGTGTAAGGAGGCCATATCGGTGGGACCGAATCGCAGAATGCCGAATAAGAGGGGATAGCTAGTCCTATCGAAGACTACGCTCGCAGCCTCCGCCTTGCAAAGATGTAGAAGAGAGTAGATTGAAGTCCTCCAATTAGCATCTCCAAGTAGCATCTCCACGTAGCATCTCCACGTAGCATCTCCAAGAGCATCGCATAGCATAATCCTACCCGCAATCCTCTCCTCGTCGCCTGCTAGAGAGCGATCACCGGGTTGTATCCGCACTTGGAAGGGTGTGTTTTATTAAGTATCCGGTTCTAGTTGTCATAAGGTCAAGGTACAACTTGGTCGCCCTTTACCGAGGGACACGGCTATTCAATAGATTAACTTCCTGCAGGGTGCACCACATAACCCAACACGCCGATCCTATTTGGCGGACACACTTTCTGGGTCATGCCCGCCTCGGAAGATCAACACGCCGCAGCCCCACCTAGGCCTAACAGAGAGGTCAAGACACCGCTCTAACTCCTATGGCGCAGGGTCGGGCCCATCGCCCATTGCACACCAAGACGTTGCGTGGGCGGCCGAAAGCGTAATCGCCCCTAATACAAGAGCAAAGCTTACGTTCCAATCCGGCCGCCGCCACTCGCCGACGTCTAGAAGGCTTGGTACCGATACCACGACGCCGGATACCCATAACTACTCCCACGTAGATGGTTAGTGCGTATAGACCAAATGGCCGACTCGGATCAAATACCAAGATCTCGTTAAGCGTGTTAAGTATCCATGAACGCCGATCAGGCCAGCCCACTGCCTCCTAGGTGGTCTCAACCTGCCTGCCGCTCCGCCATTAAAGTAACAATGGGGCCGCCGGGAACCCAGCCCACCTCTACCGGATGGAGCCACTGTCCTTTCGGCCCCCTCATCGTAATCACTTGCGGGTACTCAATGTGTCAATTCGACTTTAGTCACCATCTCAGATAGTATGTATGTATGTATAGTATATACCCCAAGTGATCACGGCCCGATAGTATAGCAAGGCAGACTGACGAGAATGTAGGGCCAATGATGATAAACTAGCATCCTATACTAAGCATTTAGGATTGCGGTAAGGTATCAACAGATGTAGCAACAATGTCGCTATGCATCGTAATAGGATCAACGAAAGCAAGAATATGCTACACTACTCTAATGCAAGCAAGATAGAGGAGAATAGGCGATATCTGGTGATCAAGGGGGGGCTTGCACGGTTGCTCGAGACAAGAAGGAGGGTCGTCGGTGGCGTAGTCGACCCAGGCATCGGCATAAGATCGCCACGGGTCTACCGGAGAGAAGAGGGGAGAAACAATAAATACATAGCATGTAAGTGCATAACAGACAACAAGCGAGCTAGACGTGTTCTAACGCGCTATGAGGTGATCTGGGTGAAGGGGAACAACCGGGAAAGTATCCCCGGTGTTTCATGCTTCCGGGCATAGGAGCCGGAGGGGGAAAGTTGCGAGTTCGATAGTTTAGGGATGTGTGGCGGACGAACGGGCTGCGTTTCTGGATTCGTCTCGTCGTTCTGAGCAACTTTCATGTACAAAGTTTTTCCATCCGAGCTACGGTTTATTTTATATTAATTTTCAAAGTTTTTAAATCATTTTCTAACTTATTAATTATTAATTAAATTCGAAAATAGTATTATTGCATCAGCATGACGTCAGCATGACATCAGCAGTCAACAGAGGGGTTGACTGGTCAATCTGACACGTGGGTCCCACTGGTCATAGACTCAGATTTAACTAAACCGGGTTAATTAGACTAACTAAGTGATTAGGCTAATTTATTTTAATTAGATTAGTGAAACAGGATTAATTAACTTAATTAACTCATTAGTTAATTAATATTTTATTTATTCTAAGATTTTTTATTCTCTTATTTTAACAAAATCGTTTCGGGGCGGCCCTCGCTATCGCCCTAGGGGCCATATTGATTCGGCGCTAGCGGCGTCGGGCGCAACCCGAATCAAGCGAAGGGCGCCCGTCACGCCTCAGCGTGGCTAACGGGGGATGGCGGCTGGGCGCACGCTTCGCCGTGGCGGCGGCGACGACGCAGATCGGGCGGGATGCGTCGCAGGCGGCGTGGCAGATGGGGGAGCAGGGCGACGGAGACAAGGCTGGCGGTGCGGCCACGGTGCGGTGGTGCCCAGGGGACAGAGAGGGAGAGGAAGCGGCGTGGGACGAGGAAGCCTGGGCGAGGTCTGGCGAGGTCAGCAGAGAGAGGAGGCGTGAGGCGCGACTGTGGCGCGTCGAAGCGGCCAGCTGTGGCCGTCGACGTGGTGAGCACGGGCGGGGCTTGGTGAGGACGAAGGCGCCCGGTACCGCCAATAGGGTCATGGGAGCAGGGGGCGCGGCGAGAGCGCGGACGGTGCGGTGAGAAAATGAGGGAGAGGAGGAGCTCACGGTGGGGAGTAGGGACTAGGCGCTGGGCTCGAGGGGGCGTCGGGGACGACAGACGACGTGGAAGCAGGTGGGAGGTGGAAGCAGCCGGCGGGAGCTCGGCGCCGACGAGGTCCAGACGTGACGGGCGCGGGTCGAGGCGAGGATCGGGATCCTCCCGATCCGAGATCGACGAGGAGTGGGGAGTGGGGTGTGGACCGGTTAGGGTTCCGGTCAGGGTGGGGTGTTAAGGGGCCATGGGGGTGGGCCGGCCTGGCAGGGACTTGGCCTAGTTGGGCCGAGGCCTAGATGGGGGGGGAGGGTTCCTTTTCCCTTTTTTTTGTTTGTTTGTTTGTCTCTTTTGTATTTTCTTTCTTTTATTTACTTTTCTGTTCTAAATCATTTTGAATCATTTAGGCATTTTATAAAAATGTGTTTACTACACCATATTTATCTATGTAATATTTAATACAGACCGAACATTTTTATTTTAATGTTTGAAAACTTTTATTATTTACTAAACTTTGAATTTGAATTTAGGACCGATTTTGATCTAAGGATAGATTAGCAACAGTAACCGTGGTGACGTGGCACCATTAGCGTGGGATCACTGTAGCTTAATTATCCGGGCATCACAAGGATGCTCAAACACTCAAGAGTAACAAGATCCGCTAGGGATAAGAGAGGGAATCAAATTTCTCTTGGTGGAAGTGTAGATCGGGCCTTCTCAACCAATCCCGAGCAAATCAACAAGTTTGATTGGCTAGGAGAGAGAGATCGGCGTAAAATGGAGCTTGGAGCAACAATGGACCTTTGGGGAAAGAGGTGTGTCAACTTTGGGGAAGAAGACACCGTTATATAGGGGAAACAATCCAACCGTGACCCCAATCGAACAATGACGACAGAGCGGTACTACCGCTTAGGCGGTGATTATCATTGAAGAGCGGTACTACCGCTCCCACCTGATCATCGCTGCGCTAACGAGGAAGGTGGTCTCGGCCTCGAGCGGTACTACTGCTGGAGTAAGAGCAAGATTACCGCTTGAGCGGTACTACCGCCATTATCGCCGCTCCTAGTACAAGAAACCCGACACAAAAACATCGGTCTCGAGTCGAGGCGGTAGTAGCCGGAACCATCTGCGGTACTACTACCAAGACCACAAGCGGTACTACGGTCGGGAGCGATATTATCTGGGGAGCGGTACTACCGCTGACGAGCTTGGCGGTACTATCACCGAGGACCCGCAGACTAACGCTGGGACAAGACGGGGCAGGCACGGAGGGAAAGGCAGCTCCAATGAAGCGGAAGGAAAACATCGGGTGTGAAACGGATGTGTACATGTTGATTCCACCCTAGCTTTACCAAAGCGGATCCCCTCTTGATAGTACGGTGACTCCTACGAAACTAGTCCACCAACAGAGAAACGAAGGAGCTACACCGTCTTGAATAAAACACCGAGGGGAGGTAGTCGTCTCGTGCCAATGGATGAATCTCTAAAAGAACTTAACGCACACGATTAGTCCGCAAAAGCATTGTCATCAATCACCAAAACATCTTGAGGATAAATATGTCCTTACAGTTTGCCTCTCTTGTTGGGTCTATGGTGGGTGGTAGGGTGTGTGCTGGTTCTCCGAATCGCCGCCTACCGCCCACCACGCCTTACATGTGCTGGTTTTAGGGGTGACCGTTTCTCCCATGATTTCTTTTATGTTGTTCAATCGGCTGGTGCTGCTTCTTTGGTGTGCCGTTCGTCACGTTCAGCTGCGCAACAAATGTTACTGAGGCATTCCAGGTGGTCGTGCCGCCCGACAAGTTACCGTCTCTGTGTTGTCCCATGCAGGGCCAACCGGGGGTGGGGGGGGTATACTTGGGCATTTCTCGGGCCGGGTTGGGCCAAAAAAAGGCTAGTGCTAAGGTTTGAGCCCGAGAAAGCCCGACACAACCCGGTAGGCCCAGGCCCAACTACGGCTAAAATCTCATTTTCTACATGCTCGAGCCCGGGCCGATCTGCCTGTCAGGCCCAATTTTCAGGCCTGAGCCTGCCCCGATGGCACACTCAGGTTCAGCCCGGCCCAGGATTTTCGGGCCGGGTTGGGTGGGGGAGTGGGAAATGTATATCTCTGCACTAAAGCCTCCAGTAGTACTAGCTGGAGGATACATCCCGTAACGCGCGCATACATCGATCTGGCTGGGATTTATAGTAACTTGGGGCCAGATTGTAGAAAAGAAGGAACTGGAGCGAGGCATCACACGCCGCCTTTTCGCCTTGCAACCAACCACGACAGATAATTAGGAGGCCCGGATCGCAAGGATGCAGCTCTGCGGCGGACCCGTGCTGCGTCTGCGATTCGTTTGGTGTTTCCGGCCGGTCGACACCTTTTGCTGTTTGCATTATTTATTATTACCCTTCAGTTTCCACGGTTTAATAGAGATGCTGCCAAAGAGATCAAGACGAAGAGCGAGGCTCTTTTTTCTAGAACAAAGAGCAAGGCACTGGATGCCGACCATGGCAGGTAAATTCGAGATGAACCGAGCAATGACTACACAAAGCTCTAAAACTCCAACTTTTTCTTACCTGGAAATTAACCACACGATGTATTTTTAGGCAGTGTATGGTGTCGTTTGACACATCATGGTTCACTATAGAATGGCCACTAAATATCTCTAAATCACACTGATGAAGGAAAATAGTTCCTTCTTCCACAACGTAGATACAAAGAACAAATTATCTCATAACCCGCCATTCAATGTTAGTTTTTTTCTTTTTTCAGTCCAAAATATCGAGGTAAATTGTCATATGTGGTCAAAACTACTATTGTGTATTTTTATATTTGATAAGACGTCTATATCATATACCCAAATGTTTGTATGGTATGCTGTCATAGCCAGCCAAACGATCATCTGATACAAGTTGTTCAAGGTCTCGACCGGTATTTGAGGACATTAAAGAGGTAGTAGTAGGTCTGCCATTGTGGAATTTTGTAGTCAAATACTTTTCTAATTAGAAATATAGTGGCAAGATAGAATTGTTATTCAACGCAACGAGTTTTCACCTCGCACGATTACAACGCTGAATCTAATCTATAAATAAACTAGAGTGATGATACATACTGATGAGCCTACCCTGAGGTGTAGAGATCTGAAAATTTAAAACATCTGACTTTCTCTCTTGCAAACCAAAAGAAGTTGAGGTATTGTAACAGTAACTTGGAGAAGCTGCTGTGAAGTCTAGAACAACCATAAATATAGTTTTATTTTGTTTGAATCTAACCATAAATATAGTTGTTAAGGAGGTTTGGTGCTTTAGAAAATCACAGAAAGATATTAGGAGAGTACTGCATCATGGGAGACTCAAATCAACCATATATATTTGAGATGGTACTGTCTTCTGCCCCGTAGTACTATACCATTATTTTTATTTTTGTATCACCAAATGTATTGATTTAAACCTGACTAAAGCTAAGTGGAGTATCTATGAAAAATGCACAATTTGTTCAGCCAAAGTCTGACTAAATCTAAGTACCGCACCCAGGTGCACTTGACTCTGGTCTCTCCATCAGGTTGTGAAAGGGAAAATAAGTACTTATATTGCCCTTGACTTTTCAAGCTAACATGAGGCATGTTGTAAAGAAAAATAAGTTCGATATAATTCCGGTTATAGTGTTCTTTAAAGAACATGACGCTAATAAACAACTATTAAGCACTAGAAAAATAAATTATTTTTTCTAACTGGATAAAGATGGTGCCCGTGCATTGCGTAGGCCAATGTGCTAGTTATAAGAAAAGAAAACACAATCATCATTTCTCTCCTGCGCCAAGCCAAATTAAGAAAATTATGAAATGCCAACAACACCAAGGGCGCAGCGAAGCACGCCTAACCCTTATAGTGTTATGCGTGAAGCTCAAATGAATGGACCATAAACGTGTACCCTTTCAGCCTATTAGGAACTACTGTGCAGACACTGAAGCTGGAAAAATATCAAAAGATTCCATATAAAAATTGCAGCTCCATGAAGTTATATGCTTCTGTTTCTGGATTTAAACATACTGTAGTTTATGTTTAATGTTTTGGTATTAAACCAAATTCTGGTGTTTGCTGATGTCGTTGTCTGCATTAGTAACATAAATAACTTACTATTTGTGTTTTATTTTTACTTTATAATGCACATTGTATGGTCAGTGTATACCAGACCAGGACCTGGAGCTTCACTCCAGTATAACTAGCTCTCAACATGGATATTATTTGTCTGAACCGCAGAAGGAGCAGATACAGTCTAACAACCCCTTAAAATGTTTTTGCCAACAAATAGGATGATACAATCCAGCAAACCTTCAAAGAATGCAAGGGCATGTTGCTACGCTGGTTTACCTTTTGAATACGTAACAAACAGTACTTTCATTCAGGTATGTTATTCATGCACAGGTTGCACTTGAATCCTTGGAGAATGACTTCTGTTGTAGCTGCCCATGTCAAATGAAGAAAAAGTTAGTTCTACAGAATAACTAGCTTTGTTGTTTGAGTTAACTAAAAGTAATTCCTCACAGAAAGAAGATGCATTATTACCTTCATGAGATGAGGATACTTGGGATATGGCAGATCTTGAACCAATCCTTGCCTGTCTCTTTTCTGCAGTTTTCAGTCAGTGCAGAGCCACAATCACTGACAATCAACTCCTCTAGTGCAGTTAAGGATCGCAAACCTTCTGGCAACGAGACCAACTTTCGGCAGCAGCTTATCTCCAGATATTCAAGTGCTACGAGATCACCTAGCCATTCTGGAAGGACTTCCAAATCGGTACAATTATCAATCTTCAGCTTCCGGACCATGCTAAGGTGCCTGATGGCCTCTGGCAAAACATGTAGCCTTTCGCAGTGCTCAATGGTCAGATCCTCAAGTTTTGGCCTGTGCTGCAGCAAGTTCCAATCACACGACGATGCATGACACTCTTTAATCCACAGCCTCCTAAGAAGTGATGCCGATTTGGAAGATGATGGCCCGAACACCCTACCAACTGATAACATCTCACTGCTGTTGGACAGTGACAAATCTGATATAGCATCTGGGAGGCATGGTTTTGGTCTCATCTTTGGACATCCACTTGCAGTGACAGTTTTAAGAACTGGAAACATGAATACTTGTTGTTGACTTTCTTCCCTATCCCCTGCCAATGAGGTTGGCCAGATCTCCAGATCAGGCATGTCTTCAAAATGGAGTTCCTTGAGTGACTGGTACAATGTATTCTTCTGTCCCTTGGCAAGTATTTCAGGTCCAATGCTACGGACACCGCTAATGCAGCGGAGCTCAAGAGAATGGAGATTGGGAATATGACCAAGAGGTGGGAGGCATGTACAGTTAGGGATGTTGGCTAAACTTAGGAAGGTAATATTTGGAAGCCAGGATTCCATGCTCTCCATCATCCAGCTGGGAAAATTAGTGCCCATGTAGCCATATATTTCAAGGACCTCGAGGTTTTCAGGTGGCAAGAGAACTTCAAGAAATGTTTCGACGTTCTTCAGCTCATCAGAAGAGCATGAACTGGTCCATGACACAGTCAAGTTGCTTAGTTTCCTCTTATTCCTCAAGTTTGCTCTCTTGGCATCGTTTGTCAAATCCTTCTTGTGTGAGCAGCATTCAATTTTAAGACAGCCACTCAGAAGGTTAAGGTCTTTTAGCTCCCCAATACTGCTGCATGTGTCACCTATAATGAGCAAGGATAATGTTTCAAGTTTAGTCCATTGCCCAAATCCATCAGGTAGTCTCTCCAAAGATGGGCACTGGTCATTTTTTAGGTGCTTCAGATTGGTGATGGTTGTCATGCCGTCAGGTAGCGTGGCTAGATGCGCACACCCAACAAGGCTCAACCTCTCCAACATCATGAGGTTTGTTATAGACTCGGGTAGCTTACGGAGATTCCAGCACTGGAACAGAGTAAGCTCCTTCAAATTATGGAGATTACCAATTGATTCGGGCAATTCCTCCAGGCCAATATTCCATGAGAGATCCAAAGTATGCAAGTTTGGTAGGTGACTGGTTGCTATGGGCAATGCCAAACTCCGTGCATGATGCGATAAAATGAGAGTTTGAAGCTCGAGAAGGCCACCAATGGATCGAGGTAACTCCGACAAGTTGCTACAGTGAGACATATCCAGAGTATGCAGCCTTGTAATGCTGCCTATTGACTCCGGGATTGCCTCAAGATCACTGCATTGCGATAAATTCAGATGCAACAAATTTGAGAGATCCCCAATATTTTTGGGCAGTGCTCGGAGAATTCCACACCGTGAGAGGTTCAAGAAATGCAAATTTTGCAGTCTGCACATAGTGCCAGGCAGAATCTCAAGGTTGACACACCCTTTAAAATTCAAGTATTGCAAACGTTGGAGTTCACCGATGGAGCTGGGTAATGTACAGAGGAAACTGCAAAATGACATGTTAAGATGTTGCAGGTTTTGAAGATACCCTATGGAATCTGGCAAGGTCTGAAAGTGGCAAGAGGAAAGATTCAGGGTTTCCAGATTCTCAAGACTGCATATTGACATGGGAAGCACATATAGATTGCCACAACTGGCCAAATGAAGTGTTTGCAGATTGTGGAGGTTACTGATGCAATTGGGCAGACTTTTGATAGGGGATGAAGAGACGTCCAAGTACCTCAAGTGTTTTAATCTGCCAACTGACTTGGGAAGCTCCGTAATTTGGCTGCCTCGCAAATCTAGCACTCTCAGGCACCTGGAGTGAAGAAACAACTGAACATCAAGAGCATAACCCCAGGAATGCAATGCGCGGACTTTACGGAGCGTGCTCCGGAGAACTTTAGAGGCCCCCATGTCATCAGCCAATGATGCATAGTGGCAGCATGCTTCGGAGCGCCCATTGGCATTCGCATTCTTAGAGTTGATGATCTGGACTTCATCCCCGGCAACAGACTGAGCTAGGTCATGCACCAAATCATGAATCTTGTACTTGACATTGCGATCTTCCTCTAGTTCTTTCTTTGACAGATCGTGCTCCACTACTTCTTGAAGGAAAGACATCCACAGCAAGTGCTCGAAATAGTCGTTGGCTTGATCGAAAACCGATTGGCAGCCATACTTTGTGGGTTCAATAAAGCCAAGAGCAATCCATCGCTGAATGATCTTGTCCCTGTTAATCTCATAGTTTCTAGGAAATGATGCACAATACGCGAAGCACTGCTTCAGACCAGGTGGCATTTGGTCATAGGTGAGCTTGAGAGACGGCAAAATTGTGTCTTCCTTGTCCAGCTGCCATATCTCACTGTCCTTGACAGCAATCCATGACTCCTCATTCCTCTTGAACCGCAGCATGCTCCCAAGAGCCTTGGCGGCCAACGGCACGCCGCCGCATTTCTGGACGATCCCCTTCCCTAGCCTGACCAGCTTGGGATGCAGATCCTCCTCCCCTTCCTGAAAAGCCTTTCCCTTGAACAGCTCCCAGCAATCATCATCAGAGAGGCCTTCAAGAACGAATGGCGGCACGGTGCCCACCATCAGGCCAACCCTGTGGTTCCGTGTGGTCACCATGATCTTGCTGCCTCGCTTGCCATCCTTGAGGAGAAGCTTCAGCCGCTCCCACTCGTCCTGGCTCTCGCTCCACACATCATCGAGAACCAGCAGGTACTTCTTCCCCGTGAACGTCTCGGACAAGAAGTTTGCGATGGCCTCCAGGCTGGTCAGATCGCGCTTCAGCTTGGTCGCGCTCACAATCGGCTGGATCAGCCTCCTGAGGCTGAAATCCACGGACATGGAGACCCAGATCCGGAGGTCGAACACCTCGTCGTTGGCCCTCCGGTCGTTGAACACCAGCTGCGCCAGCGTCGTCTTGCCGAGACCGCCGAAGCCGACGATGGGGATCACGGACACGTCCTCCTCGCTCGCCGCGTCGAGGACCAGCTTCATGAGCTTCTCCTTGTCCGCGGCCCTCCCCACCGTCCTGGCCTCGTCGACCTTTGAGATGGTCTCCCGCTTCGGGGGAGCGACCGGGTGCGCCGGTGGGGGGACGTTGGGATTCAAGCGGAGCCTGTCCCTCCCCGCGGCGACGGCGTCCAGCTTACGCCTCAGGGACCTCAGCCTGTGCGCCATGACGACGGAGCTGACGATGCAGGTCGCCGTGGAGCCGCACGCCGGGCTGCCCCGGCTGCGGCGGCGGCGGGCGGCGCGCAGGTCGGTGTGGCAGGCGTCGAGGAAGTCGTCGATGTCGTGGGCGAGGTTCTTGAGCCTGCGCAGCCAGTCGCGGACGGCGCTGTCGCCGCTGCCGCCGCGCTCCTCGGCGTCCGCGAGCACGCTCCGGATGGTGGCGAATTCCTCCTCCATGGCCCTCAGGTCGGTCCTGAAGCTCCTCAGGAGCGCGAGCTCTCCCCATACCGAGGACGCGAACTTCGCTAGCACCGCCTTCACGATGCTGGAAGCGAGCACCCCCTCCGCCATGGATCTCGATCTCGCGCGCTCTCTTTTCCCTCTCTACTCCGCACAGTCAACACAAACCAAACAGTGTCGCGGTGGCGCGGTGCGGGTGACTATCATAAATCTATGAAGAAAAGTAAGTCAACACAACGAAAATCCTACTAGAAAATACTGTTTTTTTAGGGAGTACACGCACTGGAGCGAGTCGAAGGCGCGTCACCGCCATTGCCCCTCCCTCGGCAAAGCAGGGCGCAATTTGTTGTAGTAGACAGTCGAGAAGTCATCATGTTAAGACCCATATGACCAACACACCAGAATAGCAACCACCGTCAATGAAGAGAAGGTTGGATCGGAAGGATCCAACCTGAAGACATATGAACAAAGACGAACAAAGACCAAATCCACCAAAAACAACCACTGATCGAATCCTATGAGATTCACCGGGGACACACGTCCACACGCCCTCCGATAACGCTAGACACACCGTCGGGACGGGGGCTAGACGGGAAGAATCTTATTTCATCTTTAAGAAGCCGCCGTTGACTCGTCTTCCTGAGCGAAACATAAACCCAGGAATGAGTACTTCAAACGCTGGTAGCATCATCAGCGCCAAAGGGTAGCTTCAGGTTCTCTCCTGGCCATGGGCTGTGAATATTAAGCACGAAACATGGGCCTTCTTTCCTCTTAAGCAGAGTAAGCACTCCATTATGATGCAAATTGTTGGAGTATCTTTCTAAAATTTTGAGAAGGAACCAAGACCTACAGTTTTACTCTATTTGACATTCTTTCTATATACACATATTTGGCATTCTTGTTCAAATTATCAGTTTAAATTTAGTGATATCTCTGAATTATACTCCATCAGTACTGCCAAATTCAGTTACCTTGTTTACCTTATTTGTTGAATTACCAGCAACAAACATCTGAATCAAATGCAGGCAGCAGCTCCGGTTGAGGAGATGAACCTGGGCAGCGGACGAGCCCAGCAGCAGCTCGAGGAAGAGCCTCCACCTGGGCATGCACGGGCCAGGAGGAGCACTGGACGTGGAGAGGAGGAGCGCCTGGACCTGGGCGCAGTCGCCGGATGTGGGGGCGCCTGGACCTAAGCACAGTCACGGGATGTGGGGCGCCAGGACCTGGGCGCAGTTGCCGGAGGTGGGGGCGCCTGGGACCTGGGCACAGTCGTTGGATGTGGGAGCGGAGGTGGCGATGGAGGGCGGAGGTGGGGGTGGAGGGCGAGGGCGGAGGTGGGCGTGGAGCTGGAGGGCTGAAGGTAGAAGACGGCGCAGACTTCAAATTCAAACTGGGGGTAGTATGGTCCTTTTGCATGATTTCACCTGGTCGGAACAAGGTTGCCAGCGACCTACTCCCTCCGTTCGGAATTACTTGTCACAAAAATAGATGTATCTACAACTAAAATACATCTAGATACATTCATTTCTTGGACGAGTAATTCCGAACAGAGGGAGTACATTTCGGAACGAAGGGAGTACATTTCGGAACGAAGGGAGTACTTGCCAGCCTATTTGGACCTGAGTCGTAACGAAGCCGTGCGGCAGCCATAGTTGTTGTGGGTCCTCGAAGGGGACTTCGAGAAAGGGGCTGGTTTTTGTCTACACACATTTTCTTCTATGTCGTGAGGGAAGACTGTCATTTTACTCAATACATTTTACATCCTCTCCTGTTAGTTCATCATCATGGAAAATTAGGGAAAAAACAAGTTCGGTGGTGGCATATGAGCAAAGGTGTTTGTGCGATGGCAATTCAGCAAGTTGCATGTTTGTTGGTGGCATATAAACAAATTTCTCTAGGCAATACTGCATCCGGGTCATAATCCACGAGGAACGTTGACTCCCAAGCCCCGTAGGCAGCCTCATCACGAAGAGGATAACGATGAGACTAGTGTGACACAAAGAGCACACACAAACGTGAGACCCCCGCCATTGATTAACGCAATGACACGTTTGGGAGTGATTCTATGTGGAAACTTAGGGTTGCATGATTTGAGGTTCTCAGCTATCCAATGCGTTTGCCAAAAATAAATATAAATAATAAGTTTGTCAAAATAAAAATAGAAAGAAGAGCCGTGTAATCAAGGTCACCATGGTTTCAATGATGGTCCCGAAAGCCCTGTCGGCGGCGAGCATAGGTATATTTACGATTTTTACTAACTTCATATGTATGTCATTTATGATATAGCACGGTCTTGAAGATGATATTTTGACCATCAATTCATGCAAACAAGTTGTGTTTTCTCATAAATGTAGTTATACACTATAAAAGTACATTATTTTGCGGAAATGTTAACGCCCACACGTGTGGGCGTTCACCACCCCGACCACACGCAAGCATCTCCGTTGGCTTCGGCACGCACGAATCTTGGAGCAAACAGGCCGGTTTTTGAAGAAATACGCCCTAGAGGCAATATAAAGTTATTATTTATTTCCTTATATCATGATAAATGTTTATCATTCATGCTAGAATTGTATTAACCGGAAACATGATACATGTGTGAATACATAGACAAAACATATAGTCACTAGTATGCCTCTACTTGACTAGCTCATTGATCAAAGATGGTTATGTTTCCTGGCCATAGACATGTGTTGTCATTTGATTAGTGGGATCACATCATTAGAAGAATGATGTGATTGACATGAACCATTCCGTTAGCCTAGCACTTGATCATTTAGTATACTGCTATTGCTTTCTTCATGACTTATACATGTTCCTCTAACTATGAGAATTATGCAACTCCTGCCATCAAGGAACACTTTGGGTACTACCAAACGTCACAACGAATCGGGTGATTATAAAGGAGTACTACAGTGTCTCCGAAGGTACATGTTGAGTTGGCGATTTCGAGATTAGGTTTTTCACTCCGATCGTCGGAGAGGTATCTCTGGGCCCTCTCGGTAATGCACATCATTATAAGCCTTGCAAGCAATGTGACCAAATGAGTTGGTTGCGGGATGATGCATTCTGAGCGAGTAAAGAGACTTGCCGTGTAACGAGATTGAACTAGGTATTGGATACCGACGATCAAATCTCTCGCAAGTAACATACCGATGACAAAGGAACAACGATGTTGTTATGCGGTTCGACCGATAAAGATCTTCAGAGAATATGTAGGAACCAATATGGGCATCCGTGTCCCACTATTGGTTATTGATCGAGAATAGTTCTAGGTCATGTCTACATAGTTCTCGAACCCGTAGGGTCCGCACGCTTAACGTTATGATGACAGTTTTATTATGAGTTTATAAGTTTTGATGTACCGAAGTTTGCTCGGAGTCCCGGATGTGATCACGGACATGACGAGGAGTCTTGAAATGGTCGAGACATAAAGATTGATATATTGGAAGCCTATGTTGGGACATCGGAATGGTTCCGGGTGAAATCGGGATTTTACCGGAACACCGGGGGCTTACCGGAACCCTCCCAGGGGTTAATGGGCCTTAGTGGGCCATGAGGGAGAAGAGGAGGGCCGGCCAAGGTAGGCCGCGCGCCCCCTCCCCCCTAGTCCGAATAGGACAAGGAAGGGGCGGCGGCGCCCCCCTTTCCTCTTCCCTCCCCCTTCCTTCTCCACTAGGCAAGAGGGGGAGTCCTACTCCGGTGGTAGTAGGACTCCTCCAGCGCACCCTAGGGGACCGGCCGCACCTCCCCTCCTCCTTTATATACGGGCGGGGCACCCCATAGACACACAAGTTGATCTACGGATCGTTCCTTAGCCGTGCGGTGCCCTCCACCATATTCCACCTTGGTCATATTGTCGCGAGTTTAGGCGAAGCCTGCACGCGATAGAACATCATCATCGCCACCACGCCGTCGGCTTGATGGAACTCATCCCCGACGCTTTCTGGATCGAGTCCGGGATTGTCATCGAGTGAACGTGTCTTTGAACTCGGAGGTGTCGACGCTCGGTACTTGGATCGGTCGGATCGTGAAGACGCACGACTACATCGACCGCGTTGTCATAACGCTTCGCCATACCACGAGGGTACGTGGACATCACTCTCCCTCTCGTTGCTATGCATCACCATGATCTTGCGTGTGCGTAGGAAAATTTTGAAATTACTACGTTCCCCTATAGTGGTATCAGAGCCTAGGTTTTATGCGTTGATGTTATATGCACGAGTAGAACACAAGTGAGTTGTGGGCGATACAAGTCATACCGCTTACCAAAGATGTCATACTTTGGTTCAGAAGATTGTTGGATGAAGCGGCCCGGACCGACATTACGCGTATGCTTACGCGAGATTGGTTTTACCGCCGTGCTTTGCACACAGGTGACTAGCGGGTGTCTGTTTCTCCAACTTTGGTTGAACCGAGTGTGGCTACGACCGGTCCTTGCGAAGGTTAAAACAGCACCAACTTGACGAACTATCGTTGTGGTTTTGATGCGTAGGTAAGAACGGTTCTTGCTCAGCCCGTAGCAGCCACGTAAAACTTGCAACAACAAAGTAGAGGACGTCTAACTTGTTTTTGCAGGGCATGTTGTGATGTGATATGGTCAAGACGTGATGAGATATAAGTTGTTGTATGAGATGATCATGTTTTGTTGAAGTTATCGGCAACTGGCAAAAGCCCTATGGTTGTCTCTTTGTTGCATAAGATGCAAGTGCCAAATAATTGCTCTACTTTATCGCTATGCGATAGCAATAGTTGCAAGAGCAATAGTTGGTGAGACGACCATGTAACGACACATTGATATAGATCAAGATGATGAAGATCATGGTGTCGTGCCGGTGACGATAGAGATCATGACAGTACTTTGGAGATGGAGATCAAAGGCGCAAGATGATCATGGCCATATCATGTTACATATTTTGATTGCATATGATGTTTATCTCGTTATACATCTTATTCTGCTTTTGTTTGACGGTAGCATTTTAAGATGATCTCTCACTAATTATCAAGAAGTGTTCTCCCGAGTATGCACCGCTGCGAAAGTTCTTCGTGGCCGAGACACCACGTGATGATCGGGTGTGATAGGCTCTACGCTCAAATACAACGGGTGCAAAACAGTTGCACACGCCGAATACTCAAAGTTAAACTTGACGAGCCTAGCATATACAGATATGGCCTCGGAACACGGAGACCGAAAGGTCGGCGTGAATCATATAGTAGATATGATCAACATAGTGATGTTCACCATTGAAACTACTCCATCTCACGTGATGATCGGGCATGGTTTAGTTTATTTGGATCACGTGATCACTTAGATGACTAGAGAGATGTCCGCCTAAGTGGGAGTTCTTAAGTAATATGATTAATTGAACTTAAATTTATCATGAACTTAGTCTGGTAGTATTTTGCAAATTATGTTGTAGATCAATAGCTTGCGTTGTTGCTTTCATATGTTTATTTTGATATGTTCCTAGAGAAAATTGTGTTGAAAGATGTTAGTAACAATGATGCGGATTGGATCCGTGATCCGAGGTTTATCCTCATTCTTTGCACGTAAGAATTATGTCCTTAATGCACCGCTAGGTGACAGACCTATTGCAGGAGCAAATGCAGACGTTATGAACGTTTGGCTAGCTCAATATGATGACTACTTGATAGTTTAGTGCACCATGCTTAACGGTTTAGAATCGGGACTTCAATGACGTTTTGAACGTCATGGACCATATGAGATGTTCCAGGGTTGAAGTTAATATTTCAAGCAAATACCCGAGTTGAGAGATATGAAGTCTCCAACAAGTTCTATAGCTAAAAAATGGAGGAGAATCGCTCAACTAGTGAGCATGTGCTCGATTGTGCAGGTACTTCAATCGCTTGAATCAAGTGGGAGTTAATCTTCCGAGATAAGATAGTGATTGATGAATTCTCTAGTCACCATCACTAAGTTACTAGAACTTCGTGATGAACTATAGTATGCAAGGGATGAAGAAAACGATTCCCGAGCTCTTCGTGATATTGAAATCGATGAAGGTAGAAATCAAGAAAGAGCATGAAGTATTGATGATTGACAAGACCACTAGTTTCAAGAAAAGTGCAAAGGGAAAGAAAGGGAACTTCAAGTGGAAAAGACAAGCAAGTTGTCACTCCTGCGAAGAAGCCCAAAGCTGGACCATAGCACAAACCGAGTGCTTATAATCGCAAAGGAAATGGTCATCGAAGCGGAAATGCCCTGAACATTTGGTGGATAAGAAGGATGGCAAAGTGAACAAAGGTATATTTGATATGCAGGTTCTTAATATGTGCCTTACTAGTGTTTATAGTAGCCCCGAGTATTTGATACTTGTTAGGTTGCTAAGATTAGTAACTCAAATGAAGTTCTGAATAAACAGAGACTAGTTGAAGGGGAAGTGACCATGAGTGTTGAAAGTAGTTCCAAGATTGATATGATCATCATCACACACTCCCTAAACTTTTGGGATAAGTGTTAAACCTAAATAAATATTATTTAGCGTTTGCGTTGAGCATGAATATGATTTGATCATGTTTATTGCAATCTGATTATTCATTTAAAGTCGAGAATAATTGTTGTTCGTTACATGAATAAAACCTTCAATGGTCATACACCCAATGAAAATAGTTTATTGGATCTCGATCGTAGTGATACACATATTCAATATATTGATGCCAAAAGATGCAAAGTTAATAATGATAGTGCAACTTATTTGTGGCATCGCCGCTTGGGTCATATCGGTGTAAAGCGATGAAGAAACTCCATAAAGATGGATTTTGGAATCACTTGGTTATGAATCATTTGATGCTTGCGAACCGTGCCTTTTGGGCAAGATGACTAAAACTCGTTCTTGAACAATGGAATGAGCTCTCGACTTGTTGGAAATAATACATACCTATGTATGCGCACCAATGAGTATGAAGGCTCGTGGCAAGTATCGTTATTTTTCGACCTTCACAAGATGATTTGAGAAGATATGGGTATATCTACTTGATGAAACATAAGTCCGAAATAGTTGAAAGGTTCAAAGAATTTCAGAGAGAAGTAGAAAATCATCGTAACAAGAAAATAAAGTTTCGCGATCCGATCGCGGAGAAGAATATTTGAGTTACGAGTTTGGTCTTCAATTAAAACAATGTGGAATAGTTTCACAGCTCACGCCACCGAACACCACAACGTTATGGTGTGTCCGAACGTCAGAACCGCACTTTATTGGATATGGTGCGATCTATGATGTCACTTATTGATTTACCATTGTCGTTTTGGGGTTATGCATTAGAGACAGCTGCATTCACGTTAAAAGGGCACCATCTAAATCCGTTGAGATGACACCATATGAACTGTGGTTTAGCAAGAAACCCAAGTTGTCGTTTCTTAAAGTTTGGGGCTGCGGTGCTTATGTGAAAAAGTTTCATCCTGATAAGCTCAAACCCAAATCAAAAAAATGCGTCTTCATAGAATACCCAAAGGAAACTATTGGGTACACCTTCTATCACAGATCCGAAGGCAAATTATTCGTTGCTAGGATGGATCCTTTCTAGAGAAGGAGTTTCTCTCGAAAGAAGTGAGTGGGAGGAAAGTAGAGCTTGATAAGGTAATTTGTACCTTCTCCCGAATTGGAAAGTAGTTCATCACAGAAATCAGTTCCAGTGATTCCTACACCAATTAGTGAGGAAGCTAATGATGATGATCATGAAACTTTACATCAAGTTACTACAAAACCTTGTAGGTCTTCCAGAGTACGATCCGCACCAGAGTGGTACGGTAATCCTGTTCTGAAAGTCATGTTACTAGACCATGTTAAACCTACGAACTATGAGGAAGCGATGATGAGCCCAGATTCCGCAAAATGGCTGGAGGCCATGAAATCTGAGATAGGATCTATGTATGAGAACAAAGAGTGGACTTTGGTGGAGTTGCCCGATGATCGGCAAGCCATATTGTATAAATGGATCTTCAAGAGGAAGACAGATGCTGATAGTAGTGTTACTATCTACAAAGCTCGACTTGTCACAAAAGAGTTTTCGACAAGGTGTTGACTACAATGAGATTTTCTCAACTGTAGCGATGCTTAAGTCTGTCCGAATCATGTTAGCAATTGCCACATTTTATGAAATCGCAAATGGATGTCAAAACTGCATTCCTTAATGGTTTTCTTAACGAAGAGTTGTATATGATGCAACCGTAAGGTTTTGTCAATCCTAAAGGTGCTAACAAAATGTGCAAGCTCCAATGATCCATTTATGGACTGGTGCAAGCATCTCGAGTTGGAATATACGCTTTGATAAGTTGATCAAAGCATATAGTATTATCTGAGACTTGCGGTGAAGCCTGTATTTACAAGAAAGTGAATGGGAGCTCAGAGCATTTTCGATACTATATGTAGATGACATATTGTTGATCAGAAATGATATAGATTTTCTGGATAGCATAAAGGATACTTGAATAAGAGTTTTTCAAAGAAAGACCTCGGTGAAGCTGCTTACACATTGAGCATCAAGATCTATATAGATAGATCAAGACGCTTGATAAGATTTTTTCAATGAGTACATACCTTGATAAGTTTTGAAATAGTTCAAAATAGAACAGTCAAAGAAGGAGTTCTTGCCTGTGATGCAAAGGTGTGAAGTTGAGTAAGAATCAAGACCCGACCATGGCGTAAAATAGAAAGAGAATGAAAAGTCATTCCCTATGCCTCACCATAGGTTCTATAAAGTATGATATGTGTGAACTGCACCTATTGTATACCTTGCTCGAGTTTGACAAAGGAAATACAATTTTGATCTAAGAGTAGATCACTAGACAGCGGTCAAGAATATCCTTAGTGAGGACTAAGGAGATGTTTCTCGATTATGGAGGTGATAAAAGAGCCCGTCATAAAAAGTTACAACGATGCAAGCTTTTACACAAATCCAGATGACTCTAAGTCTCAATCTGGATACATATTGAAAGTGGGAGCAATTAGCTAGAGTAGCTCCGTGCAGAGCATTGTGGACATAGAATATTTATGAAATACATACGGCTCTGAATATGATGCACCCGTTGACTAAACTTCTCTCACAAGCAAAACATGATCATACCTTAGTACTCTTTGGGTGTTAATCACATAGCGATGTGAACAAACCCTTTGGGTGTTGATCACATGATGATGTGAACTATGGGTATTAATCACATACAGATGTGAATATTGGTGTTAAATCACATGGCGATGTGAACTAGATTATTGACTCTAGTGCAAGTGGGAGACTGAAGGAAATATGCCGTAGAGGCAATAATAAAGTTATTATTTATTTCCTTATATCATGATAAATGTTTATTATTCATGCTAGAATTGTATTAACCGGAAACATGATACATGTGTGAATACATAGACAAAACATATAGTCACTAGTATGCCTCTACTTGACTAGCTCATTGATCAAAGATGGTTATGTTTCCTGACCATAGACATGTGTTGTCATTTGATCAGTGGGATCACATCATTATAAGAATGATGTGATTGACATGACCCATTCCGATAGCCTAGCACTTGATCGTTTCGTATACTGCTATTGCTTTCTTCATGACTTATACATGTTCCTGTAACTATGAGAATTATGCAACTCCGTTTACGGAGGAACACTTTGGGTACTACCAAACGTCATAATAAACTGGGTGATTATAAAGGAGTACTACAGGTGTCTCCGAAGGTACATGTTGAGTTGGCGATTTCGAGATTAGGTTTTGTCACTCCGATCGTCGGAGAGGTATCTCTGGGCCCTCTCGGTAATGCACATCATTATAAGCCTTGCAAGCAATGTGACCAAATGAGTTGGTTATGGACGATGCATTACTGAGCGAGTAAAGAGACTTGCTTAACGAGATTGAACTAGGTATTGGATACCGACGATCAAATCTCGGGCAAGTAACATACCGATGACAAAGGAACAACGATGTTGTTATGCGGTTTGACCGATAAAGATCTTCGTAGAATATGTAGGAACCAATATGGGCATCCAGGTCCTCTATTGGTTATTGACGAGAATAGTTCTAGGTCATGTCTACATAGTTCTCGAACCCGTAGGGTCCGCACGCTTAACGTTACGATGACGGTTTTATTATGAGTTTATAAGTTTTGATGTACGAAGTTTGTTCGTAGTCCCGAATGTGATCACGGACATGACGAGGAGTCTCAAATGGTCGAGACATAAAGATTGATATATTTGAAGCCTATGTTTGGACATCGGAATAGTTAGGGTGAAATCGGGATTTTTTAGGAACACCGGGGTTACGGAACCCTCCCGGGGTTAATGGGCCTTAGTGGGCCATGAGGGAGAAGAGGAGGGCGGCCGGGGCAGGTCGCGCCCCTCCCCTAGTCCGAATAGGACAAGGAAGGGGGCGGCGCCTCCTTTCTTTCCTCCCCTTCTCCACCAAGGCAGAGGGGAGTCCTACTCCGGTGGGAGTAGGACTCGCCCAGCGCACCCTAGGGGCGGCCGCACCTCCCTCCCTCCTTTATATACGGGGCGGGGGCACCCCATAGACACACAAGTTGATCTACGGATCGTTCCTTAGCCGTGTGCGGTGCCCCTCCACCTTCCACCTTGGTCATATCGTCATGAGTTTAGGCGAAGCCTCGCGCCGATAGAACATCATCATCGTCACCACGCCGTCGTCTTGCCGGAACTCACCCCGACACTTTGCTGGATCGAGTCCGGGATCGCCATCGAGCTGAACGTGTGCTGAACTCGGAGGTGCCGACGCTTGGTACTTGGATCGGTCGGATCGTGAAGACGTACGACTACATCAACCGCGTTGTCATAACGCTTCCGCTTACGGTCTACGAGGGTACGTGGACATCACTCTCCCCTCTCGTTGCTATGCATCACCATGATCTTGCGTGTGCGTAGGAAAATTTTGAAATTACTACGTTCCCCAACAGTTTTCGGTGCCACGTAGGACGAGTCTCGTGTGCGGTGTGCGAGTTAGTTCGCCCGCACGGTGGTTGCCATCCCGTGGTCAGCGGTTGCCACTCAGAGGCGTGCGGTGGAACTGCCATGCGCCCGCACGCCACGCTCCGACCGCGGTTGACGTGAAACACGTCGCACACCCCTCCACCCTCTCCCTCACGGTTCCATTTACTCACCCGCGACGCATTTACTGGCACAACCCACTCGCACTTCAAACCACTGGAGGAGAAGGCGAGGGGAGAAGGCGACGGCGGAGGCGGAACAATCAACGGTGTTCGCGGTCGTCGGTGGTGCTCGCCGGAGCGGAGCGGCTTCGCCGGAACCCGTGCGGGTTGAAGGTAATGCTCGCTTCATCTCTCGCAACCCGTTCCTGCATTTTTTCCCCTTTCCCTCCCTGTTCGATTCCTAAATCGATTCCTAGAGATTCTGGCGATTCGGCGGTGCGTCGGCGTTCCCGCCGGCGCCGAAGTTGTCTGCTAGCCGTTTTTTGGTGGCACTGGGCAGTTTCGGCGCCGCCGCGGCGGCAGCATCGTCGGTGCGGTTATGCCTGTTCGGAGGCACGCACTAGTCTTGCGTATGGATTTGGGAGGTGTCCGCCGGTTTGTTTTGATGCGCATTGGTTCGAAATTTGGGTTTGCAGTCAGTTCGTGCGAGAATTTTGAGGGTGATTTTGAAGTCGAAGTAGTTGCCATTGAAACCTAGATCTAATTAGTTTGGTTTTGAAACTGTAGAATGAGGCGAACTTGGCAGAATGACTGAACGTGAACAAATGTGTGGCAACTAAACTCCCTGAACAAATGTGATAGTTGCCACAAACGTGTTTTTCCTTCGCGGCAACAAATTACTGAAAATGACTGCCATAGTTGCCACATTCGAGCTTTCACATAGGGCAACTAATTTTATATGAATGACTATGATAGTTGCCACACGCACGCTCTTCCATGTCGCAAACTGAATTTTGCTGAATTTATATGATAGTAACCACAAACATGCTTTTTCATTGTGAGATCTATTTTTTTCTGAATTATTTGTGATAGTTTCCACACTTTGATAGTTGCCACAATCGGTATTCAATGCAGTTTCGGCATCCAGCTGCACTGGACGACAACTAATGTGCACATCGAGTGTGCGTGTTTGCCACTTGGATTGCATAATCATGTGGAAAATAGAATGTGAACACAATGTCTGTTGCCACAATGCAGATATGACAGTGTGGCAAATTGGCTGCATAATATGGCAACCACATATGCGTACCAATTGTGCCAGATGCCATATCATGTCTGTTGCCACATCATGTCTGTTGCCACATCATGTCTGTTGCCATGTTACAGTCAGTACAATGTGGCATTTTCATTGACTACGGACGCAATTTTTTCGTTTTGCCACAATGACTTTTGTGATATCTGAACACACCGTGCTCTGTTTTCGAGTTATCGATTGAGATGTGGTTTCATTGCTTTTTTGTACTATATTGGGCTAACATGGCAACTTCAACATTTTGTTTTCAAGTACATTTACCAACGTGCTTACTTGCCACGTTTATGTTCTCGACAATCATAGGGGGGGGGGGAGGTTGGGCCGCGTGCGTGTTCATGCTATATTTTTTGCATTCACTAGTTGACATTTTCTGTTAGGTGGCAAATGCTTACCTCTTGCATTTACATTTTCCCCTTAACAATTTGGTCTGTTCCTACATCAGCAAAATGGCTCGTGGCGATCATCAAAATGATGACGATGATTTCATGGATCCACCACAGCGTAATCGGGCAACTGGACGGAGAAAAGAGGGCGACGAGGTAAGTGTCCACACACCCGCCCCATCTCCTCCTGAATTTTGTTATTGGTTGGCACCTATATCTTTTGTAGTCGTCTGTCATGAACTAAATTTTCTTGACATTGCAAAACATGGCAACAGCTGATCACTTTTGTGTCTGTTTTTCGCAGAAGAGAAACGTATTCGCAACAGAGCCTCCTAGGAACATCTGACTGTGTTGATTGAAAAATTCACCGACGATCAAAAGGGAGCTGCTGCTGAGATGGGTATGCAGGCTCGATGGATGTCCGTGCACGAACCTTGTCAACCCCAGATGCGGCGGCTTGGTGAGATCTACGAGCCGCCTCCGTGGAATTTGTGATTCCGGACGCGGAAGACTTCCGTTGAACGAGGAATCCGTGTTCTGCACTTTGGATGTGCCTCGTGGACATATCAAAGTCTGTGACGAGGTCAATAATGAGATTGAGGAAGCGCTGTTCGCCCGCTTGTTTCTGGATTGGAGTCCATGCCAACACGCCTCAGACCTTTGGCAGATTCGGCTGCAGCCATGACGACGACGGAGATGTTTTCAAGATGAAGCTACTCATGTACCTCATCTCATTTGTTTCGCTACCGACCACTTTCCTTCGCCCAAGCAACAAATGTTTCCCCATCCTGGTGAATGATCCATCCTTACTACTTTATTTTTCTTCAACCTTTTGGCTCCGATGTCACGTGTCAAGATAATGACTGCCAGTGTTTTCGTTGTTTTATTTCCGTTTGATTTCTGATGCGGCAAACTTTTTGCCCTGAAATTTTGTGTGGTGCAGGCGAATCTGAAAAATGTGAAGAACATGAACTGTTGTAAGTTTATTGCCGACTTTCTCCACGATGCTTTCGCAAACAAGATGTACCAGAAGGGTTGTCGACTGCATTTAATGATATTTATTTTACCAGATCTCTTTATGAACTCTTGTTTATAACACAGTTTTATTCATGCATGGCAACCTGATCATAACAAGATGGCAACTGCCATAGTGACAATGTGGCAACTGCCATAATGACAATATGGCAACTGTCATACTGACAATGTGGCAACTGCCATCATATTAGCATGGCAATTGCTATCACAGTATGATGGCAACTGCCAGCACACTATGATGGCAACTACCACATACATACTATCATTGTATCATACATTATCCTGCTCTTTTTCCCAAATACAAAGTATCCATGATGGCAACTGACATTTCTTTCTTTGTAAAATTGTTTCAAATCAGCTCATGTATGTCGACTGTCTTGATCTGTCCACCATGGATTTCACTGGGGTAGGAGGCCCGACGCCTACACACAAGTTTGCTGTTTCTGCGTGGACCATCAACGCTGTCAAGGTTGTGCTTGCCGCGAACAGGGCAACTGATACCACATATGGAAAACTACAGGTTAGTTTTTGTTTATCTCTTAACACGACATGCTTAAAAATTTGACATGAGGCAACCGTCCGTGGTTTATAAGGCATGCTTACAATTTCTTTTTGTGTTTCATAGATGATGGCCAAGCGCGCTATAGACTACAGCGTGTTTGGGGGGCCTAAAAAATTTGGAAAGTGGATGGACGTGCACTCAGCTCCGTCTTGCCCTTCTGAGGTAATCAAAATATTGACATCCATTGTTTGTCGTGGATTACTTGTTGATGTCTCGCAAGCGACTGCAATACGGGTTGTTGTTGATGCTTCTTGTTTTCGTGCACAGGCGAGGGCACCAGTTGAGCATCTAATTGGCAGTTTGCATCCGGAATGACCGGCTTGCTCAGGAAGTTGGTTGAGGGATGGACGTCCCTCAGTGCCTTTGACAGCGACGCGGTTGCGAGGCAGTTCACTTCATTTGTCCCAGAACGTACACATCGACCAACCGGTTGCCGTGGTCGTTATGACTACAACAGTTCCCAAGAGTCCGGTGACACACAAGATGATGTAGATGGAGACGCTGGCCTCAGCAAGGATGACGACGATGACATGGATAATGTGCATCAGGACACTGATGACGATGAACATGCTGAAGTTCGCACATGCGACAACAAGGGCAAGGATGCAACAGATGCCCCCCCACCAGATAAAGTGAAAGAACATACGGCTGCGAGAGGCCAGGGGGTGTTGCCATCAAGGAGGGGAAGGGCTCCAGATGATGTTGGGCAGGGTTCTCATGGAAAGAGGTCTAAGACCGATCCCATAGCTGCCAGGAGGAGGTTCGACTTTCAATTTTAGTTTTCTGCTATGTCTATTTTCTTGGAACAACCTCATCCATTTCTTTGCACTTTTTTTTGTCAAGCGCGGCAATGGGTTTGTTGTCTGACAATTGCCACCTTCTTTTTTCCCTCCATCTGTTACGTGCAGCAAGCCGACCGCTGGTGGACGAGCAGTTACGAAGAAATAGGCGCCAACGCCAACCCGTGTTTTTGCTCGCTTGAACAAAGGTGCCCCCATTGCCGGTGACACCCCTTCCACCAGGTCTTCTCCTCGTATGACGACGACCAACACCGGGGATCCTGTCGTGTTGCCAGACCTGAGGAAGCCAGTCAAGAAGTATGTTTATCCATGTGCTTTCATTTACATAGTGGTTTTTTTCTTGAATTTCCAATGCTACTGTTCAGCTTGTCACATGTTCTTCTGTCATCGTCCCCCACGCGGCAACCGCTGTTTTTCCAAATGATTTCTTCCTTCATTTTTTTAGTTTACGGCAACTCCTATTGGTCTTTACATGGCAACTGGCATCTAGGCCAACTGGCTGAAGGAAATATGCCCTAGAGGCAATAATAAAGTTATTATTTATTTCCTCATATCATGATAAATGTTTATTATTCATGCTAGAATTGTATTAACCGGAAACATGATACATGTGTGAATACATAGACAAACATATAGTCACTAGTATGCCTCTACTTGACTAGCTCATTAATCAAAGATGGTTATGTTTCCTAACCATAGACATGTGTTGTCATTTGTTTAATGAGATCACATCATTAGGAGAATGATGTGATTGACATGACCCATCCCGTTAGCTTAGCACTTGATCGCTTAGTATTCGCTATTGCTTCCTTCATGACTTATACATGTTCTCGTAACTATGAGGATTGTGTAACTCCGTTTACGGAAGAACACTTTGGTACTACCAAACGTCACAACGAATCGGGTGATTATAAAGGAGTACTACAGGTGTTTATGAAGGTAAATGTTGAGTTAGCATAATTCGAGATTAGGTTTTGTCACTCCGATTGTCGGAGAGGTATCTCTGGGCCCTCTCGGTAATACTCATCACCCAAGCCTTGCAAGCATGTAACTAATGAGTTAGTTATGAGATGACGACACGGAACGAGTAAAGAGACTTGCCGGTAACGAGATTGAACTAGGTATTGGATACCGACGATCAAATCTCGGGCAAGTAACATACCGATGACAAAGGGAATAACGTATGTTGTTATGCGGTTTGACCGATAAAGATCTTCGTAGAATATGTAGGAACCAATATGGGCATCCGTGTCCCGCTATTGGTTATTGACCAGAGACGTGTCTCGGTCATGTCTACATTGTTCTCGAACCGTAGGGTCCGCACGCTTAAGGTTTCGATGATAGTTATATTATGAGTTTATGTATTTTGATGTACCGAAGTTTGTTCGAGTCCCGGATGTGATCACGGACATGACGAGGAGTCTCGAAATGGTCGAGACATAAAGATTGATATATTGGACGGATATATTTGGACACCGGAAAGGTTCCGGAGAAGTTTGGAGCTACCGGAGGTTCTGGAACCCCGGAGGTATATGGGCCTTATTGGGCCCATATAGGAAGAAGGAGAAGGAACAAGGGAGGGGGTGCGCCCCAGCCCAATCCGACTGGGAGGGGGCCGCCCCTTTCCTTTCTCCTTTCCCTCTTCCTATTACTACTACTAGTACTTATTCCTAATACTAGTACTCTTTCCTTCCCCTTCAAATAAGATAAGGAAGGGGGAAACCTACTTGGAGTAGGTTTCCCCCTCCTCTATGGCGCGCCCCCCTTGGGCCGGCCTCCTCCTCCCTCCCTCCTTTATATACGGGGGTAGGGGCACCCTAGAACACACAAGTTGATCATTGATCGTTCCTTAGCCGTGTGCGGTGCCCCCTCCACGATATTACACCTCGGTCATATTGTAGCGGTGATTAGGCGAAGCCTGCGACAGAGAACATCAAGATCGCCACCACGCCGTCGTCTTGACGGAACTCCCCGGAGCCTCTCTTGGATTGGAGAACGAGGGTGCGTCATCGAGCTGACGTGTGTCAAGAACTCGGAGGTGCCGAGTAACGGTGCCTGGATCGGTTGAACCGGGAAGACGTACGACTACTTCCACTACGCTGTGTCAACGCTTCCGCTTCGGTCTACGAGGGTACGTAGACTACACTCTCCCCTCGTTGCTATGTCATCACCATGATCTTGCGTGTGCGTAGGAATTTTTTTGAAATTACTACGTTCCCTAACACTGGCAACTACCCCTCTACCTAATGGCAACTACCATCTTTTACCTTTGGCTTTGTGAGGTCATCCCACATACAGGTTTCAAATTGCATTCCTGACAGAACATACATTTGTTTCATTCTTCAAGTTTGCTAACATGGCAACTGCTGCTGGATGGCAACTGCTAACCATGACACATGGCAACTCATGTTCCCATTACATGGCAACTACCAACTTTTCCACTTGTTTTTCATTCTTTTTAAGATTTCTACCATTTGCAAACATATTTTTGTTCATTTTTTCATACCTTTCTCATGTGATTTTTTTCTTTTTGCAGGGTGAAGAAGACTACTATGCGCGGGGCCAAGCATAGCAGTAAGGACCTGCTCGGGGGGCAACTCAAATGTACATGAGGCACCCGGTGACAATACTGCTGCTGCACCGATGACCGCTCCCACCAACTCTGATGCAAGTGGCCGACCATCTCCGCCGGCTGCGGATGCCCAGGCTAGAACAACAGTCATCCGTACATCGGGGAGTGACGAGTCGGTATCTGCCAGGACAGCTGAAATATTGCCAACTCTTCTGGCAATGAAGGATGCTGCAGTGAGCCATGCCACCCCATCAGCAAGTGTTGAAGTGGACACTCCCGAGACGAACCTAGGCAAGGAAGATTCCCGCTCTTCTGACACTGATTCCAAGCGCGTGCGTGGTGGCACACTGTGTCCACGACAGAAGCCGCTGAGGCGAAAGTTCATAAGGATATGCCATCTACAGGTGAGAGTCCTGGCACAACAGCTCCAGCCCCTGTCGGTGCAAATACTGCTAAGGTGACCGTGGTGCGTGCTGGTCTTCCACCTAGGCGTCGCAGCCCCCGCAAGCAACCAACAGTCATACCCGACGCACCGGTTGTATCTAGGAGCAGGAGAGACGGGTCTGGGTATGTTCCTGCATCCACACTGTTCCCGCCAACTGCCAAAAGCAATGTGATGGAGAACCCGCAAGACCAGAGCACAACTGAAGCAGGTGTCAAGTCGGGCACGAGTGACGCAGGTGAACAGCCGGAGCAGACTACGCCTTTACCCGCAGTGGAAATCCCCAGCATAAATCTGCGCACTTCCAGGCTGCCAGTCAATGTCGGTGTCCCCTACAGCCCAAACAAGAAGATTGCCATGAAAGCTGCTGCTAATACCGCTGACAACACGCCCCGCCCTGCAAATAAGCCCGAACATTCTGTAGCAGCCGATTCAGATATGTTTGTTGATCTTTCACCATTGGATTCTGCCCCGCAAATCGCTCGTGGTCCGGCCAGTAGGAATGGGAGGCACCCAATGGCATTTACCCCACCGAGCTTCAGCCTTGGCATCAGTCAAGATCAACCGGTGGTGCATGATCCTTTGCCAATTGCCTTTGCTTTCCCAGGAGGCATGCCCGCAATGATGGCGCAGCCAATGGTCGAGGGCAGGAAGGCTGTCAAGTTCGCGGAGCCAATTGTGCAAGGTACACTTGTCACGTCCTTATGATTTTCCTGTATACATCTTTGTAGTTTGAATTTTGTCCCAATCATATTCTTTTGGGTGTTCACACTTGTGATGGCAACTGCGGTGTGATGACCTACATTTTTTTGTTGCCATGATGCATTTTGACATTTGGGTAAACACGTGGCAACTGAAGTTGATTCATCATGGCAATCAGATTTCTTGGCACATGGCAAATATAGTGCATTACATATGGCAACTGGATTTGCCACACCATGTCACCTGCATTTTTCTGTTACCATTCTGCATTTTTTCTATACGGCAATCACATGGCAAGTGGAGTTGACAGAACATGGCAACTGCATTTGATGTGACATGGCAACCACAATCCATCTACTCCCTCCGTTCCAAAATAATTGTCTTTCTAGCCATCTCAAATGGACTACAACATACGGATGTATGTAGACATGTTTTAGAGTGTAGATTCACTCATTTTGCTCCGCATGTAGTCACTTGTTGAAATCTCTAGAAAGACAATTATTTCGGAACGGAGGGAGTAGATGGTAATTCATCACAACTGCATGGCAACTGTAGTTGCCATGACATGGCCACTGTAGTTGCACCACACATGACAATTTCCCCACTATTTTCTACCTTCATCTCACATCATACACCCTATTTCCTCACAGTCCATATGTTTTATGACTTTCTCCTTATCCTAACACACTTTTTATTTTTTGAATCATTGCAGGCACCCCTGAGGAAATTTCACCGTCACTTGACGAAGCTTACCGCAAGATCGATGAGGCAGCATTGCAGAGGAGGACCTCGCGAGGGCAAGGGCAATCAAGTTCCAACTTGCCTGCAGAGACGGCAACTGAGGATACCATCATAAGTGCCACCCCTGGTTCTGTTAGACAGCAGAGGGTAGTTCACTCACCTCCCGCGGAAGACTACGAGCCCGAATTCAGGGCCACTAAGGAACAGACCCAGCTGTACGACATCATCAAGCGGTTTAGAAATGCGAGGGCCAGCAGCAAGCACATGAAGGAGTTGAAAGCGTAAATGACCACACCCTATAATTGCTCATTTTGCTTTGTTCCTTTTTTAACATTTCATCTTTCTTCGTACTCTCTATATATGATGCGCTTACGTTTTAGTTCTTTCATATATTTTTTACTTAGCAGGCATGATTCTTCCATGTTATGTCGTTTTCATACAGCTCATGTTTGGACAGAACCAAAGTCATTCAATGCGGATGACGACGTCGACACGGGTGATCTCGCCGAGTCCGTGAGGCCAAACGGTAAAATGTCGGCGAATGTAGTTGCATGCGGATCGACTACATCAACAATCACATCGATGTGTGTCCGACAAGATCATCATGCATTACTGATGTGACATGCAAAATATGGGATGGTGACTTCCACCACAAAATCTCGAGGAAGAATTTCGCCAAAGACGGTGAATTCAAGCTAACACGAAGAAATATGTGAGTACTCCTCCCCCTCTGCACTGTTTTTTCACATGGTGTGGTTTTTGCCATCTTCTGCACTTGTGATTGTGTGGCAGATGTTTTCATGTGGCAACAGCTGCCGTGCACATTTACTTCTTTTATTTTTGCATCCCGTGCGAACTATGTGGCAATTTTATTGTAAAATGCACGGCACATTTTGTTCATACATGGACGGCAACTTTCCTTCAACTACCCCCACCCATAATCAAACATTCTACGTGATTCTAATTTTTTTGTCCCTCTGATGTTCTTTATGTGAACTCTGCTTCTCATTTCTTCACTTTTTAAATGCAGGTCATGTTCCCCATGTTCCAGGAGCTTGCACCACATGACCAACACGACAAGTGTGGTCACCACTATGCGATCTGTCTTGACCCGAAGAACCAACATTTTGAGGTGCTTGATTCAATTCGTTCGGAAGCTGATTCAGATCTTACTACGCATGCCGAATTCTTCATCAACAACCTCAGAGAGACATGGAACCGTCACTACGAACATTCAAAGGTCCAGATCAGACATTTCCCGATTGAGTATGTGGCGACTATGAAGCAAGGGAACACGTAATTTCTTTTCCCCTCCTTTATGTGCCGTTTACATCAATGCAACCCCTCTTTTTGTTGTCACATCTGAATTGAAGTCTATCTTTGCTACGTCTGTCCTTTTTTGCGTGTTCATCTGAGTCTTTTTCTTGTGCAGTACGGACTGCGGCTTTCATGCGCTGGAATACTTTGCAAAGTGGGAAGGCAGAGTTGTCCCTGCTATCACAGCTGCAACGGTCGTTGAGCTCCGGAAAATCCACACATGGAACTGGTTGACGAATGAAGATTTCAACAAGCGGTCCGGAGCACGCGAGTTCGTGGAGGAAGCTGTCAAGAAAATCAACAAGAAGTACAAGTGATCACGTGGTGTTACACACCGGACGCATACCTTACATTCTGTTGCTGAGGAATGTAAGGTACTTATCTCTTTGTTATCGTCGAAAACTATGTTTGTGTGCTACGTTACGACTGCAATCCCGCGTAGGCTACTATGTAGTGGTGGTGTGTGAGCGACATTTTAGTAGTTTCTGTAATATATGTGTGGACGTGAACCTATTTTAGGCGTTAATGCACATATGTTTTTATGTTTTATCATTATTTCAATGGTTTCATCGCTTACAGCACCAGTTTGCTATTTTGATTGCGTCTATGATGTTTTAAAACAGATGCCAAATGTAGTTCAACATACATGGGGTAGCACCGGCTAGCACGGGGTAGGGTTGATCATGCAGCCACAACCTTGGCTGCGGTTTATGCATGTTACGCCTTTTTCCAACTTGTTTCCCATACATTGCCCACAACACACTATGTTTCTCTAAACCGCGTGGTATTTGTCATGGAAATATATGTCATGCACGGTCATTTCAAATACCATGGCATATTTTCAGCACAGCTAACATGGCAGATACAGTTCAAACAACATGGCCGATCAAGCATAATTAACATGGTAGATACAATACAACTAACATGGCAGATCCAGTACAACTAAAATGGCAGATTCAGTACAACTAGCATGGCATATTTAGTACAAAGTAGCATGGCATATATTTAGTATAAAATAGCATGGCATATATTTAGTACACATAACATGGCAGATTTAATACACATAACATGGCAGATTAAGTACCCATAACATGGCAACTGCATTTCTCCACTCAATGAATTTTCCTTCCATTTCTGATGCTCCTCAAGAGTTATTCTCCCAATTTTTTAAAAAAATCTCATCGTCTAGGGTACAAAACAAAATGTCCACAAGGACCATGTCACATTGCCCCAATTTCTGCTCATGGGTTGCCCGCCCCTTTCTTCGTTTTCTTGTGTTTTGCTTGAATCTCCAATCCTGACTTGTACCTTATCTCTCTTGGGCGACCCTTTGTGATGGAACGGGGTGGGTTCCTGACATGGGTTTGTGTGCTTGCTATTCCAGATCCTATCTCCGAGTTTTCAGATGATGGCCCCGTTGATGAAGGCACACTTGATGTGCGGGGGAACCGGTGTAAGGCTTCCTCAGATTTCCTCTTCTTGATCTCATCAAGCTCTCTTTTCAGCGCCTTCCTGTGTTTTTCTGCCACTCTCGCTGTCTCATCACTCTTGCATGCTTCATCAATTAGCTCAGCATAGTTCTTTGTCAGCACAACGTGCCTCACGGCTTCCATGGTTGACTCAGGGTCTTCGTCATGCATGCCCGTAACCGCGTGTGTTGTCTGCGGCGCCAACGCGCGTCGGCGTCCCAAGTCCATCGTCGCCTTATGAAATGGCGGGGCATCCGTGTCACAGCGTTCATGTCCATCACTTTTAGTATGTGACAACACACAATGTCGTCCCGTTCGAACTTGCAGCATTGGCAGTAGTACTCGCCTTCGCCTATCGAGGCTTTCACGAAGTAGTTCCTTCCTTTGTCGGGGTCTTCAGATTCTGAATCCGACATGCCCAAAATAGAACACACCTTGAACGTATGTTCGTCCACCTGGAAAGCCGTGAACATGCTGGCACGCTTTATTTCTTCCCGGAATCTGCAAGTTTTGTGTGTTTTATGTTAATCTATCGTGCGATCTTTTTTTATAGCACGTTACGCTGTCATGGGATTAGAAATAGATTTTTGTTTGAATATGGCAATCATAGTATACTGAACATGGCAAACATAGTATACTGAACATGGCAACTGTAGTACACAAGACATGGCAACTGCAGTACAACAAATATGGCAACTGCAGTACACTAGACATGGCAGCTGTATTACATTTTCAACTGGCCATCGTCATTTCCACACCAATATTTCCCCCAATGGAAGCACAGTGCATAAAACATGGCATCTATAGTTGAGTAAACATGGCAATTGCATTTTCAACAAACATGGCAGTTGCATTTTAGTAAACATGGCAATTTGCATTTCAGCATATGTGTTGACAATATAACATTTTTCAGTTGACACTGGCATTTGCATACCAACATGCCCCAATGGAAGTACAGTTCATTAAACATGGCATCGGCACTTCATTGAACATGGAAAAGGTATGCGAGTAAGCATTGTAAATAGAATTTTCATTGAACATGGCAACTGCAGCTGAGTAAGCATGGCAAACAGTATTTCATTAAACATGGCAACTGCATATCATGGCAACTGCATTGCACTCTACTAGGCACCTACTTCCTTAGTGCTTTTGCGCAAATAAGACCGTAACGCAACTGACTTACTTGTTAAAGATCTTGTTTGTGTATATCTTGCTCATTTGCCTCTCCATTGGTAAATACGTTAGCAATTTAATTTGCTTTAGCGGTGGTAGCTTCTTCAGTAGCTCGATCCTAGAATTTTTGTTGCGAGCTGTGTACCGCTTGGCAAGCAGTAGCAATGAGTTGCCGGGGCTCACGTATCACTTCAAAACAGCATTGAACCCCTCGTTGTGCTGCGTAGTATGCGTAAAGGGAAGAAGCATCGCATGAAGTAGGCGGGCACCCAAGACATTCGCTTCTCCCACAGGCTAGCAAGCGCCTTGTTGTCTTGGACTTGATGTGTTTCAACCATGGCCATCCAGCTCCTTTCAAACTCCTCGACCGTCAAGCTGTGGTCCACGACAGCTCGAATGCCTTGTGCAGCTCGACGGTCGACAAGAACGGTCCTAGCGTCTCCTCGGCCTTCTTTATAATCAGCACCTGCAGGTGCGCGTAATCGCCAATGTAAAGACCTCCTCTATGCCTGCACGCATGCTGAAATCCTGGTATGTTATTATGTTCATCGGCGCAAGTCCATCCATGCACTCCAAGAAGGTCTTGAACAACAAGACGTACCCATCCGTGTCTTCGTTCCGAACGAGCCCGCAGCCGAACTGCAACGACTGATTGTGGTTATTTATTCCTATGAACGGAGCGCATGGCATCTTGTACATATTGGTGAGGTACGTCGCGTCGAATGAAATGCAATCTCAGAAATGTTTGTAGGCTCTCCTTGCAGCACCATCCACCCAATACATGTTCCTGACACGGTCCTCATCGTCCAACCTTATCCTGTAGAAGAAATCTGGATCTTTCTTTGCTTTCCCATCGAAGTAGGCAATTGTAGCCTCTATGTCAGCCAGCCTGCTCTCTCTACGGTACTTGGCCTGTAGGTTTGTGACGTCAGTCGGTATGTACGGCATGCTACTCAGCTTCCCCTTTTTGCTGTGGATAAGTGATAGTATCTGGACCATTCTTGATGGACCGACGTTACAATCATGTAGCAGCTTTACGAATTGCCTTTCGACTGGGGTGAATCCTCTGTGGGCGATTAGAAATTTGACCAGGTCAAACTTCTTTATGAGTTTGTGGTTGTGCTCATCAATATTTAGTGACCACATATTGTGTTCCATCTACGTTCAGCTTACACCGGACAGGGCATCCTGTCTTGAGAATGATCCTCTTTTTCGTTCCGTAACGACAGGCGCAACACCTTTCCCCTTCTTGTTCCTCCGTGCCTTGTGGCACCTCATCTCACCTCTGCTGTACTCGTTAGTTTTCTTAATTTTCCTATGGTACTCGATGTTGACCGCAAATCCATGGAACTTTGCATATGTCTGGTAGTATTCCTTTGCTTCTTCGAACGATTCAAATCTCTGCCCAATGTACGGTGGCTGAGGTACCACGATCTTTGATTGCCCACCATCTTCATCCCCTTCTGCCTCGTCGTCAGTTTCATCGTTCACTTCAGTATCGGCGGCAGTTCCATCCACTTGAGTGTTGGCAGTGATTGTGTTCAAAGGGGTGCTTGTCGGTATTGCTGGGATGATTGCCATTCCCGACTCTGACTCGGAATTGTCTGCGGCATGATTGTCTGCTGGCTGGTGGAACGCGTCTTCCGTGCGCTCAGAGCTCCCCGCAGTAGATGTCCCCGCGCCGCTGTTAACTGTAGTTGTAGGCCCTGTAGTAGGAAAAACAAGTACGAGATTTAAGTTTTTTGTTTTTTTTGTTTGAATAACATGTGTATCGCAACGGATCACACCATCTACGCGTGATTTGGCACGACATCATTTTTAAACAGCAAACCGTGAGTCTGCGCGTGGACATGCACGACAGCTATAGCTGTCCAGTGATGGCAGCTACTGTTCAACAAACATGGCAACTATTTGTTTTTGCATACAAATAACTACAAATAACAAATGTACTGCTATTTTTGTGGTTCGGTTTTTTCCCCTTACCTTGTTGTGTTGCATTTGACCTTCTTGTGTGGTCTGTGACACCAAAATGACGTGCTCCACCTGCAATTTGTGAAGTTTGCCACGAGACATTTGCCAGGTTACCACCAGCGTAATAACCTGTACGCACAGTAGTGGTTGGTCAATTCATGGCAAATGCATTTTGTGCTAGCACGGCAACTGCAGTTACCCCTGATGTGGCAACTGCAGTTTTATTGGCATGGCAAATGTATTTGCATCGGCATGGCAACCTGCAGTTGTTCCTTCATGGCAGCTGCAGTTGCCATGACATGGCAAATGTAGTTGCACTGGCATGGCAACTGCAGTTGTTCTTCCCTGGCAACTGCAGGTGTCCATGGATGGCAACAACAGTTGTGCAGGGATGTCAAATGCAGTTTCTAATACATGGCAACTGTAGATGACCAGTCATGGCAATTGTAGTTGTCAACTATGCTCCTTCTGCTAATTGATCATCCGCAACTTCACCTTTTTTATGGACTGACCTGTGTATGACGTCGATGGCAGGTACATTGGTGGTGCATGATGCCACGCGCTACATGAAGGCTCTGCATTTTCACCCGTGGTAACTCGTGAGTCCTTTTGCCAGTTTTTTTTTTGCATGTTCATTTTTCATGTCCACAGCAGTATGCGCTCTTTTCTCGTTTTTGCATTACCTTGATTATCCATACAAGCTAGTTGAAGTTGGATGCCCGTAAATTTGTCATTGTGAGTGAACTTGCCACGGGGCCCCCTAATTGTGTTTTGGTCATAAGAACCTGCTAAAAAATGACAGTGTACGACATAAGTAGAATGCCATCTTCATCGTCGCGAAGATGGCAATTGTTCTCTTCTTTTGTTATCACGCATCATACCTACGCCAGATATCTTGTTCTAGTAGTGGCAGAACGGCCTCAAGAGATGAGTCGATCAGACTCTGTTGCATCTCAAGGGGCTGTTTCTGGCCTTTGAGAACCCCAATCACCAGCGCCGCCTTCGTGATTCATTCTTTCCGTGTCTCCCTTCTTTTCCAATGTGTTCTCAATCTCTCCATGAACAAGAAGGCATCAACAATCCACAAGAATTGTATTCTTCTGCTGCTTGCACACAGAAGATATGGATGGCAAGCGACGGGTCAAAATAGGTGGCAGCTACTGACAACGAAAGGTGGCAACTGTCGTTATACACAAGTGGCAATTAATTTCTTCCAGCCCTCTTCATTCCAAAATTTGCCCCTACCGTCCTTCTTTAGTGATTCCTACTCATCCATTTTTCATACCCAACTACTTGCGTCAATTAAACTAGGAAATTAAGTCAATTTCAAACGTAGTACATGGCAGATCTGGTGTACTCTGCCTGGCAATTGCGACTACACACTGAACCGTGTAGTGTTCTACCCTGTAGCATAGATCCAGCACAAGATCGGGAGATTTTCAGCCTTAAGGATGAGAAGGTTGAGATCGGGAGATTTTCACCTGGTTTTTAGATGATTGTCTCTGGAGGGCTTGGTTGGAGTTTGGGGCTGGGGGTGGGGAGGGTTGGGGTGTGGTTTTGAGGTAGGAGTGCCCTACGGATCTGCTCTGTTTGCCATGGCAACCAGAGAAGGCCGGCGACGGAGGTCGGGGTTCGAGAGGTGGGGAACGATGGCGGCAGATGAGAGAGGGGATGGATCGGAGGCCGGGAACTGGTTGGTCGTGCGGGCAGCGGATCGGCTTGCCCGGACGGGGCAGTGCGGGCGGGGTTGGCACGCAACGGACGTGCGGGCCGTGCGTTTGTGCGCGTGGACGTGGTCGTGCGGGCCGGTTCCCGTCCATGCCACACGAGGCGTGCGGGCGGGTTCCAGTCGACGCCACACGTGTGGCAGTTATTCGGACCCTTATTTTGATATACTTTATTGTGATACTAGTTGGATGCCCGTGCGTTGCCACGGGACAGAAACATTTATAAAGGTAATGCACGGTCAAATTATACAAAAGTAAATGCTCAAGGTATCTCTGGCTACATGCATCATGCGTCATCTCCTCTTAAACTCTGTTGTGAGTCGAGTATTTGGGGTAGGGGACCAACAATATGGTCATGTACTAAGAACCTCACATAAACATTGATAATGAGGGTTAGACATCTGGTGGCAACATTTGATACTACATGGCTAGTAGGAGTGGCCATCATAAACTATAGAAGGAAATCGTGCTCGGACTCTTCCCATGATTGTTACTCAAACCATAAGTCTTTACTTCCTAATGCATTCCCATCAAACGTAAAAAAAATCCATTATTTACCTTTAGTTGCTCTCTTTGCATCATGTACATCAAATACAAGAAAATACCATGCAACATATAAGAAAATACCATGCAGCCATTTATTAGTTCACAAGAAGATTGTCTAATGGAGATTAAGCTTAGTGATATGCAACAAAGATGATGCAACAAAATGAGACAGTGTACACAAACTATTTGTATGAAATATAGCTTTATTTCAACATTATAAAAAGGGAATTGCAAGATTACATCTGGCTGGCTACAAATAAAAATAAAACAAAATAAGACAATTGCACTGAAACTCCACAACTTACAAGTTCATTTCAAACAGAGTTGCTTTCCCCTCCAAGAAAACAATCTGTTAACACAAGCAGGAGCATTGACACTTTCAGAAACCTGAAAAGAGAGGACTTGTCTCCTAGAATTTTACCATGCTCCCCACGCCCTGAACCTCTAATCGAAATCAACCATAGCCGTTCCCCAGCTGCCTTCCCACGGTCGACCCGCGAGCCTGCCTGACCATTTCTCTAGTGCATCTTTGTAGCCATAATAACCTTGCTGTATCCACCTACAATTGCAGCCATGCCGCTGAATGGAGTGTAGTAGGGCAAGAACATCATGTCAATGTCCAACACGACCGGCACGACCTTGGTGTCCCTGAAATGTTGATGTGTGCCCCGCAGGATCTCCTACCTATTATAGTCATGCGCCCCACCATTCTTTAAAACTTGTGATGTCTACTGAAAAATTACATCTGATGCACTCTAATTAGCCAGTTAGAACATATGTAAATTTCTAAAAGCATATACCAACTTTCAAAAATCTACAGTAAGGTGGGAATAGTTGCTTAACAGTTTACTTTTATGTGAACTGTAAATTCAGTAAAGGAAAAATGGAAGAAAATATTGTGCAAGTATAGACTGTACATTCCTCTAGATAAAGCAAAGTCTTTGAGCACAACTTCTAAATGTATGTGTATGCTCCAGTTTTTCTAAAGCTTCACCTATATTTTAGTTTTATATAACCAAGACCATTGTCTTATTCTTGACATGCAAGGAGAATTAAAAATCCAAGGCCTATAGCCTATAAGACTATAATCGCAAACCCTCATATAATCAACATGCACATTTCCTAAACATTGCAGCATCACTGTACCTATGTAAGGGCCCAAATTTGGCGTTTCAACCAAGTTTCAAGCCACACGAGTTCCCCCCAAAGATACTTCCGTCGCTTCCAGTACTGCAGCATACTGTTCATATTGTCTGAAATCTCAGCTGCAAACATCATTGTCAGAAAAAACAAGGCTTCTTGATACAAGGGGCCAAATCTAAAGAACAGAGTAGTGAATAGTAAATTAACACAATACCTCTTGTATTATGGAATTGTAATATCAACTCGTGTGCATCTACAGATCTAGGATAATAAAATTGAGATCAATACATTAATTCACACTTGAACAAGTTTTAGTTTTAATCTACATAGCGAAAAACCACTCGCGCTATTGGATAAGCCACAATATCGGGGCTCAATTTGCAAACCTCGCAGAGCACAAAAGTTGTTCGTGCTTGATCATACCCACTTGGTTATGCCCCTGTAACAGGATGATTCAACATAACCAATACAATTCGTCAGAAAAAGGATTTAAGTGGGTGAGGGGATCTGCACAATCCACAATTAGTGCACGTCCAGAATAGCAAATTCGATATAAACTATTAGACAATAGCTCAAAAATTCTGCACAGTAACTGAAAGTTTTGGCACAGCAGTACACTCTCCGCCTGTTAAATTTTTGAACATTATCTGAAAAATAAAGAACACAACAAAGGAATTGGGAGGGAGATAGATGTCACTCTCAGAGCCACCACGCGGAGGAGATCGGGGCCGAGCTGCCTGCAGGGAGTACGACGGTGGTAGGGGTGGGGCTTGAAGATTAGAAGGTCGACAGCAGAGGGCGGCAATTGAATGGGCCGTTCTCCATAGCCACCCGCCTACACGAGCCTCGCGTGCCTCCCGCTCGCACGCACAACAGTGCAGCCTCCAGCTCCTACCCGCACACCCGCTGGCTCTACTGTTTAACTGCTCTAGAACGGCGGCGCCACCACAATGAAGACGACGATGGCGTTAGGAGCGGGAGAAGGGCGTCAGACGTCGGATGGAGGGTCATCGAGCAGAAGAGAGTCGGGGTGGGGCGGCGTCGTGTACAACCAGGACCGCAGCCACCACAACCACGATGTGAACGAGGAGGGCAACGATGGTGGGAGGCATGGGTTGGCCACGCAAGGCTCCTGGCGGCTGATCGAGATCTGGGGCGGCGAGTGGCCATGCAAAGTTCTGGCGGCGGATCGGGATCTGGGATGGCGAAGATGGCGTGCATACGAGGGTGGGTGCCACGGCGATTTTTCCAGGGAGAGGATGTGATCGGAGAGGAAGGTGTTGTGGGAGACGAGGGCATGGAACGTGTGATCGTGGGGAGTAGTTATTTTTTCTTTCCGATTTTCTTTTTTCGTTTTTAATTCCCAACGGGGATTGGAGGCTGGGTGAGTCGTGCGGGACAGAGGGATCGTACGTGGGGATCGAACAAGGTCGAACCATCACGACGACGGCAGGTTCTCCTTTAATAGTAGAGACTAGTAATAAGTGGCCAAACATACGGTTATCATGAATAGGAGGTGCCACTGGTTAAAATCTTTTAGTAAAAGCCAACTTGAAATCATGACAAACGCGCTCACACAAAGTAGTAGGAAAAGAAAAAGAGTAAAATGCAAGCGCGGTCCTAATTCTTTCCCAAAAGTGTCGAATGGATCCTAATTCTGTCAAAATGCACATATGGGTCCTAATTCTTTTTAAGTTGTTCATCCGAGGTCCTAATTTCGTCTGACCGCCGCTGACCAGCTCGCGTGGCGCTTTGACCGCTGCCACGTCGACTCGAGGACCCACGCGGGAGAGTTCCCGCGGTTGGAGGTTGGTAATTTAAGCAGTTTGGCCCCTAGACAAGCCTCTTGCACCTCTGTTTCTTCACTTGCAATGACACCAGCCGAATCAAAACTGCTCAATCCACGGCTGACATACCCACCTCTCACCAAAAAAATCAAAATAGTTGTCTGTTCCATCTTCCCAATAATAATGTTGGCAAGGATTTGGTGGAATCTGAGAGAAATTGAGAAAAAAATTCAGCCAAAAAGAAACACAAAAACATCAAATCGATTGGGCACTTGTAGAAAATCCTGCCAGGATTTGCCTCCGATTTTGACACAAGATGAATTGTAGATCGAATGCGGCAGCTAGGGCATGGTACCAACGACAGCATACCCGCTTGGGCCGGCGATGAGATGGGCGGCGAGAAAAGGGCTAATGACGGAGGTGGGAGCAGCGCCATAGCCTTCTTCCATGGTGCTTCACTACAGCACGAGCTAGCGGCGGCGGCGGACATGGTGGCGACGGCGCGACGCCAGAGAGAGGGAGAGAGCGAGTAGAAGACCTAGGGACTGGGGAATGAAGAGAGCATAAACTCCAGTGGCCAAACTACTTGAATTACCAACCTCCAACCATGGGAACTCTCCCGCGTGGGCCCTCGAGTCGATGTGGCAGCGGTCAAAGCGCCACGCGAGCTGGTCAGCAATGGTCAGACGAAATTAGGACCTCGGGTGAACAACTTAGAAAGAATTAGGACCAGATGTGCATTTTCAAAGAATTAGGACCCAGTCGACACTTTTGGGAAAGAATTAGGACCGCGCTTGCATTTTACTCAAAGAAAAACAACCAGGTTGCTTGCAGCAGGGCTCCAAGCCTCCAACAACCAGAGCGCACTCATGAGCAAGCCAGGCGGTGCGATGGAACCCCGGGGCGCAGCGCGGAGGAGGCCATCCGCCATGGCCGCGCCCGCGCTCCTCCCCCTCCTGCTCCTCCTCCTCACGCTCGCCCTGTCCTCCTGCGGCGGCGCGGCCGCCGCCTCCGGGGCTCCGTTCGGGGAGGATTACGTCCGGCCGCCGGCCCGGCCCCGCGGGGGCCAGCGGAAGGCCCTCCTCGGCCTCTTCTCCTGGAGCAAGAAGAAGGCCTCCGCTTCCGCTTCCGATCCCCAGCAGGTGACGTGACCTCTCGCGCTCTTTGCTCTTGGATCGCTCCATCCCAAGGGGATTGGCGACGCTTTGGGAAGAAGAAAAGAAATGGACTTTTTCTTTCTTTCTTTCTTGATTAGACTGCGAGCTAGCGGCTAGATCGTCCCGAGGTTATTTCTTCCTGTGATTGTTAAGCTGAATCGACGATTCCGTGTTGCGGCTAGATCGTTTCTTGGCACACTCCCTGGTTAAGTATATTTATATATCGAGTATTTTGGGGTTAAATTGCAGGATCGAGCTTGTCTATTATATGGTGAATTGATTTACCTCTGTTTGGCGGCCAGAAAATAGTGCCACTGTACTAGTACAATTCGCCGTACAATAGATCAGCTCTGAACTAGTAGTATTAAACTCTGGATGTCTTATTAGAGGCCTAGTTGTCCTCAGATGTCTAGTTAGACAATTTGCTGGACATATCTTAATTCCAATCTTGGATGATAGTGTATGTTGTTAGTGAGGTTCAATGTTTTTTGTGTGCCTATTGAGTATTTGATGACGGAAGTATGCATACTGCAGGTTATATTGAATTGGCAGCATCTTGATTTTGTATTTGATTGTGTCACATAGGAGTAGTATTTTATATATGCTTGGCCTTACACATAGGCTCATTTACCTTCCAGTTAATTTAATCCACCCTTGTCCTGGACAGATTTATTTCTTGCGTTGGGGCCGATACCCGGAACACGTCTAGTTCCGCAATGTTCAGTTTCCTGAATTCACTTGATCCCAGAAATTTATACTTTTATGTACCAGATCCTGTGTGTTATCTTACAGTACTTACAAAGTCCTCATTCATAGCTTTGGTGTTAGACGGTTATTTGCTACTAGAAGTTCATCAACTGCTGAACTCTATGCTATAATATGTTTTACAGGTGCACATTTCGCTATCTGGAGAGAAGCACATGAGAATTACATGGGTCACAGATGATAACTCTGTCCCCTCAGTTGTGGACTATGGAACTACGTCCAACACATACACGTCCTCATCTAATGGAGAAAGCACGTCCTACAGCTACTTGATGTACAGCTCGGGAAAGATCCACCATGTTGTTATTGGACCTCTTGAAGACAACACTATATACTACTACCGATGCGGAGGACGAGGTTCAGAGTTCCAACTTAAGACACCCCCCTCCCAGTTCCCGCTGTCATTGGCAGTTGTAGGCGATCTTGGGCAGACCAGTTGGACAACATCAACATTGAACCACATTAAGCAATGTGAATATGATATGCTCTTACTTCCTGGTGATCTCTCTTATGCTGATTATATGCAACATTTGTGGGATACCTTTGGTGAGTTGGTGGAGCCACTTGCTAGCACCCGGCCCTGGATGGTGACACAAGGCAACCATGAAAAGGAGAGGATACCATTTTTGAAGTCTGGATTTCAATCATATAATGCACGATGGAAGATGCCTTATGAAGAGAGTGGTTCCACATCAAATTTGTACTACTCATTTGAGGTTGCAGGGGTGCATGTTATAATGCTAGGCTCTTATACAGATTATGATGAGAGTTCGGATCAGTATGCTTGGCTTAAGGTTCGTAACTTCCTAACTCCATGTCATATTGTATTGCAGCTGCTGCTAGTTTCTGAATATCATTTAAGATGTTCTCCTAAAGAATTAAAGTATTTCTTTACTAGTACTCTGCTAGAAAGGTAGAGTGACCGTTCATAGTTACACCTACACCTGGAACTTATATTAATTTTTTTGTAACTGATATGAGTTAATTTTTGGTCGGTGTATTCTTCCATTTTACCTTAAACATGATGTGCATAGCTTAAAAGTTAAATCATTTTTACTGACAGAAGACCGCCTTTTCTGCTTTACAGGCTGATCTTGCCAACATAGATAGAAAGAGGACCCCGTGGCTCGTTGTTCTGTTGCATGTGCCATGGTATAACAGCAACTGGGCTCATCAGGGTGAAGGTGACAGTATGATGAGTGCAATGGAGCCTTTGCTACATGCCGCTCATGTGGATATTATAATCTCAGGTCACGTGCACGCTTATGAACGCACGGTATGACTCCTTGCAGATCACCAGTAGCACACCATTGTTCAAATTTGAGCCTCTGGCCATGTAACTCATTTACGTAAAGGTTTCAGATGATCATCTTGCTGTTTGTGCAGGAGCGAGTCTACAAAGGCGGGGTTAATCCATGTGGTGCTGTTCATATAACGATCGGCGATGGTGGAAACCGAGAAGGCTTGGCCCGCAGGTACCTTTGCCCTCCTCGCTGTTAATGCATCTGAATCCAACTCGCTTTAGTGCCACTAGATTGATGTGTCTATCCTGGTATCTTAAGGTACCATAACCCGAAACCGCTCTGGTCGGTCTTCCGGGAAGCGAGCTTTGGGCACGGCGAGCTGAAGATCATCAACTCCACGCACGCGCACTGGACTTGGCACAGGAACGACGACGAAGAGCCGGTGAGAACAGATGACGTCTGGATAACCTCGCTGTCTGGTTCGCAGTGCGTCCAGGACAGCAGCCCTGAGTTCAGGAAGATACTCATGTCCCCTTGAGACGATCATTCGCTTTGATAACTTAGTATTGTATATGTATATATATGTGTGTGTAAGACTGCCTGCTAAACCATAGCCTGATAAGCTTTTTGCTGTATATGGGTTAATCGATGAGAAGATGTACTCCATGTCATAGTTGGCCTGTTTAACTAACCGCTCGGTATGATATGAAATGCTGATTCAGAAAACAACATCTGGACTGAAACTGCATCCAGAAGAAGTACAGAGAAATTACTATGGTTTGAGCTATGGCTTCCAGTTCTCATCCTTGCAGCGCCGCTGGTCGGCGATCATGGACTCGAAGACGGCGAGGACACGATCCAACTCTGTCTCGTCCTCCCCAAGCTCCTTCATGGCGGCGACGATGCTCTCGATGGTCGACAGGCACCCGGCCTTGGGCTCATGCCTCACCTCGCCGTACAAGCTGACGCTATCTGCTTCCACCTTCACATGCGGCACGAGCTGCAGCCATGGGTTCTCGTGGTACATCCGGTGCGCCTTCGCCCAGGTGCCATCAAGCACGATCAGATGTTTGACTAGTACCTGGTGATCTGAAGCTGCGTCGATGGTGGTCGCGCGCTGGCACGGGAACAGCAGGGCCGAGTGCGGCGGTATGGCGATGGAGAACTCCGACGACGGCGAGGCTTCTTCGCCTGTGCTACGTCTGGGTTTGTTGTTCTGTGTCTTGGTGACGGTGAAGCCGCTGGAGACGGCGAGGTCGGCAAGAGAAGAACATCTTGACGGCCACCTGATCTTGGGGTTCGCGCCGACGCCGCGCTCGACGTCGATCATGAGCTGTGTCTCCGTGTAAGCGATGGAGCACTTGTCGTCCATGGTTTCCACCGCCCAAGCTTCTCCAATGGCGGCACCGGCTTCGGCATTTTCAGTCTCTCCGCCTCCAAGTCCAAGATTCGTCCTGAGGAGGAAGCTGGCGCGGTGGGCGACGTCGGCGACCTGGGCGACGGCGAGGTTGCGGAGGCCGAGGCGGGCGACGCGGACGGAGCTGAGCGGGTGCCGGGCCTCCGTGGGGTGCTGCAGCACGGTGACGCCGACGGCGGTGTCCAGCGGGGGCCCGCGGAGGCGGCCGCAGAGGCAGACGCGGAGGGGCTTCGTGCAGACGGCGCACACGGGGCGGCGGCGGCGCTGGCCGGGCTCCCGGCAAAGTTGCGGGTCGCTCGCCGCCGTGGCCACGGGTGCCGAGGTCGGCCGTGTCGCTGCTGCGCTGGTGAGGGTGGCGGCCGAGTAGGGGGGCTTTGTATGCAATAGAAAAATGGAGGATTTGAACTGATGCCGCGTTCGGATTGGCGAAGTTCCAAGAGAATTAGTAGTGCGGAAGATCGGCATTTTTGCCAAAAAGAGATCTCAGCAGCATACTGGAAGCTCGCTTTGCTTTGCTGCTTCAAACGAGTGGATGGGGCGACGAGAAGATTTGCTCCTCACCATAAAAATGTGGGACCCATTTGTCTGTCGGTGACATGACATGAGACGAAATGATGAAACTAAGCACACTCCAGTATGAGATAATTTTTATAACATATAGCCATATACATACACTTATAAATTTCATGAACATCAAAAATATCCAAACAATCTTGTGATAGTCATGAACGATTAATATTGAAATGAATACATAGAATCTTAATTTATGTTTTATCCGCAGCATGAGACGGCGACACATATAGACTTTCTTCAATAGACTTAGTTTATATACTCGGTCTCCTTAGTGTCGAACGGCACCGGCCGATTGCTATTTGACTCTGGCCGTAGGTGCACGCCATCAATATTATAAGTCAGAACCAAAACTGAATCGAAAGAGAACAGTGGCTTAGATTAAAAAAATATTTACTCTCACGTTGCAACGCACGGGCATGTTTGCTAGTTCAAAATAAATTCATGAGGGTGCGATATCTGATTAAGATCCACCCAACGTGAAGAAATTGGTTAATCAACAAAAAATACATGAATCTATACCTAATAATAAAGGGGCTATTGCTTAAGTTGCAAAATATTACCCACCAATGCCACCTATAAGTGATAAAAAAATGTTTTACAGAGGGGAATCCCCCGCCTGAGCCGGCCCATGCTGTGAGGACCTCCTACACCGCGTCCTGCGCGCTGGGAGAGGACGCAGAATGCCTGTTTTGGCCGGCCCAAGTCCGGGCAGCCTGTTTTTAAATTTTCGTTTCTTTTTTTTCCATTTTAAATAATTTGGGACTTCAAAAAAGTTCCAAACATTAGAAAAAAAAGGATAATTTTGAAATAAAGTTTAGTAAATCATAAAATGTTTGCGGATTCAATAAATGTTTGTGATTTAGTAAAAAAATATTTTCTTATTCATAAAATGTTCAAAATTTGAAAAAAAATGTTCGGAAAATCGAAATATGTTCATGATTTTTTTTAAAAAAGTATGTTTATTATAATATGTTAATGAAATTGAACAAAATTTCACCAATTCAGGAAATGTTCCTGAATGGATAAATATCATAAAATTCAAAAACTGTCCGTGATTTACAAAATACTTTATCATTCGTAAAATGTTCTCTGATTCAATAAATGTTCGTTAAATCGAAAAATGTGCATGAATTTAAAAATAGTTCCACCAATTTCCATAAGAATATTCGTCGATTCAGAAATGTTCGCCAAATAATGTTTTTTTTTAAAAAAGTGTTCACAATTTAGAGAAATTGTTTGCAAATAGTATAATTGTTCATGAATTGAAAAAATGTTCGTGTTTTTAAAAAATAATCGAAAATTTATAAAAGTGTTCACAAATTTTAAAAATGTTCATGATTTCAAATATGTTCATGATTTTAAAAAAATGTTCACGATTTCAATTTTTTTTCAACGATTTCATGAAATTGAAAGTGATGGTTTATCTCAATGATGCACCAAAATGTGGTCAGTGCCATTGAAGATTATGATTTTTTTTTCCTTTGCATTGCAAAAGGCCCTTTTGCTAGTGAACTAATTAAGATGAATTTAGTTTTATTTCGTTATACGACGACAATGGTAGGAGTACAAATTAATGCAAGTGGCACGTACAAACAAAATAAAATGATTTTAGTTTCTTTCCCAGGGAATAATGATGCACGCGTGTAGTCATCACCCACCTAAAGTACAAGATGGGGAGATTTCTCGTCGTCAAACCTATATTTGAAAGACCGATGCTTGATCACGCGGAGCTCCCCGCCGTCGCATCGCTCCACCTCCACGCCGGTGAGCACGGCGAGCTTGAACCTCTCCGACCACGATATGTCATTCCGAAATAGCTTGGCGACGCAGAACCGACCGCCGTCGCCCAGGTGCACGAGGTGCGACTTAAGATTCCAGCTCCTGCGGGGCGCCCTGAAGCTCTCCCACGCGCCGCGCGCCTCGACGGGCGCGGCGGCGGCGCCGCCCCCGGAGGCGTGCAGGTCCCACGCGGCGAGGAGGCTGCTGTCCACGGCCGGGAAGCCGAACCAGAGGCCGTGCTCCGGGGCGCACGCGGCGCGCCCTTGGAACGGCAGCGCCCGGTCGGTGAGCTTGCTCCACTCGCCGGTCACCGTGTGCATGGAGTAAGTCCCGTGGCCGCGCGCGGACGCCCAGATGTACCGACCGTCGACCGGCGCCGCGTAGGCGCCGTACGCGTCGCCGCCCTGGTAGGGAGGCGGCGACGGCGGGTAGGTGTACCAGTGCCAGTCATGGCGGCACGCGGGCTCACGAATTAGCCCCCGGACGGGCGTCTCGTCGTCGCCGGCGGCGAGCGGCACGTGCTCGCGCTCGGGCGACGTGAGGTCGCGGACGAACTGCGAGGCGTCGTCGTAGAGGACGGCGCGGCCCGGGGCCCGAACTTCGAACCTGTACTGGAAATCGCGGCGCTCCGAGGCGACGATCTGGTCCTTGCCGCGGCCGGTGAGCGCGAAGTCCATATACACGTAGGGAGACGGGAAGGTCATGACGGGGCGCTCCAGTAGAGCCTTCTCCCCAGCAATCTCCGGCTCTCGCCACATCGCCCTCTCCCTCGCCCTCGCCGCTGCTGCCGCCGCCGCCGCCGCCTCCATGGTTGTCGCCGTCGCGCCCGAGGCTGCTGCCGCTGCCGCGCGCTCCGGTGAATCCTTGGGGTAGAAAAGGAGCGACGGCTCGATGCGGTGCAGCGTGTATGAGCGGGCACCCGGCACCCTGCCGTCCTGGAGCACCATGTACAGAAACCGGCGGCTCATCGTCGCTTTCTCCTCCTTATTTTTCGAGTGGGAAGACCTACCTCTCCTCGATCCGCCGCTATGGTGGTGATCCGCAGGCACCATGGCCCATGGGCCGCACGAGAACTTGCTAGGTTCAGCAGAATGGTACAAGTATACCCCTAAAAAAGCAAAATGGTACTCACTCCGTCCGAAAATACTTGTCGGAGAAATGCATAAAAATGAATGTATCTAGAACTAAAATACGTGTAGATACATCCATTACTTCGACAAATATTTTCGGACGGAGGGAGTACAAGTTTATCATACTGTCAATAAAAAAATAAAAGTTAAAATCGGATACAAGCGCAGTCGTTCATCGCCATGTTTTTGGTTTATAAAGACATGAAAGAATATACGGGTGAGTAGGCAACACATAGAAATATTCAAATTAAATTATGACAGCACCATGCAAAAACTATCCCAACTAAAAATTGCATCGCTCTTAGGCCAATTGGACAAATGATAAATACATTCTCATAGATGTGTTCCTTGCAATGAGATCTTCAAAACTAAATCACACATGGACATGTTCCGATGTGTATTTTAGAAAAGCAACTTCTTGCAATAAGTTGTTGATATGAACATGCTTTTCTAGTACTCCCTCTTATCCATATTAATTATCGCTGATTTAGTACAACATATGGAACTTATGGATCGGAGGGAGTACACACAATTAAGTTAATAATTATTTTGAATAAAACTAGGCCCCAGGTGATTTAATACATTTTTATGCTTCCTTGTACATCGCTATGAAGAAACTAGTGCATGTTCTATAAAGTTCACAGAGACAATTTTAATTATATACAAGCAACTACATTCATGGAGGAAAAGCATGACATAAAAAATGAGTGTGATAAAAAACAGGTTTCTAACAAAAACTTTATTCTTCATACTAATTTGCATTTGTAGTATGTTCGTGGAAATTGTACTAAAGCAATATGACGATATGCAAACATCTACGTACAAGAAATTTGCCTTTTACCATTGACTGCTCACAACATATGGTGGGTTTATCAATTTCTGTTGGAAAAATATGTTTGTAGCACAAATTTGATTTCCATAACACATTTAAAGAAAATACCATTGCCTTCAAAAATTAAAAGATGCAGATTTGAAAGACCATTTTAATGAGATGCATCCAACTATATATTAAAAGTTCGCTTGAGGTTTTATGGCCAGTTTTTTTCCTGGGCTTCTAGAATAAGCTGCCCCCTGCCCAGCTTATTCTAGAGGTCCAATCAAATTTATTTTTGTAGATGCCTACTTTAAGACTTGACTAGTAGGCTTCTAAAAATATATTTTTGGTTGAGCTTCTAGAATAAGCTGGTTAGGGTGCAGCTTATTCTAGAAGCCCAAAAAAGACACCAAAAGAACTGGCCCTAAGGGGCCGACATGGAAAATCATATTTGTACTACAAACTCATGTGACAAAGTTGCTTTCGAAAAAAATATGTAGGAACACCATCAATATTGGATCTAGTTTTGAAGACCATGTTATGAGGGACATAACGGTGAAGACGAAGTTTGATTTGAGCGCTCAGTTCGAAAATATATTCTTTTTTAAAATTTTGGAATACATTGCAGTATGTCACTAACATCATATATTTTTGTTTGTATGTGATACCACGCTGATTTTCCTACTGCATGTGAGAGATGATGTGTGCGCTAGGAAAGTCAAAAGTGCATGTGCACTCAGGTGCCTCAGAGAAAAAAAAAACTTCTTTCTCAGCAAGTGCTTACACAGGTGCTTAGAAGTGGGATAGAAGCAAACTTTGGCTTCCGGTGCCAGCCGATGGTTAGGAAGATTACTGCTCTCAGTCCCTCGCGGGTTCGACGGGTTCAAAGCAACTAAGCACCGATCCAAAGCACTCTCCATCGTGCGATAAAATTTCTTTGAGCTGCAACAATACTCTCTTTCTTTAAGCACCGGTGCACAATGTCAGGAGCCTCTCGGTTGTGGGCTCTCCCCTGGACCGGTACATGGGCCTGGCCCATTGGGAAGCAACTGAAAGCTGTAGACTACAAGTACCAGCGAGCAGGCATCAATCTGGTCATCCAGTGGATCAACGAAACCCGGCAGCGGCAGCTCTTCCCCTACCTCCAGCTCTCTCCCTTCCTGTTTCTCAGTTCCTTGTAATGGCTACTCTGTAATCGAATCCTCTATATGTAGTGAGTAATCGAGAGATCCATAGGGTCCTTAACATCTGGTATACAGAGCCAGGCACCATCCTTCCCCCTCAATTTCCACCTATTTTTCTCCCAATTCCACCGGCGACGACACCATGTCTGCTGTCAAACCACCAGAGTGGCATGCCATGTCTGCCAATGAGCAGTTGTTGTGGTATCTCAAGAGATTATGTGCTAAGGCGGAGGAGGTGAGCGCACTGTTGGGTGTTGCAAGCGCCGGTGACCCTCCTGTGGTTACCCCGCTTGTCGATTCAGCGGCCTCAACCACCACACACGCCTCGTCCACGCCCGTCCCCGGCGTCTCCTGCTCCAACGCCAGGGCCAGGATGTCCTCGAGGTCGTCCATGATGCATCCCCTGCCATCGTCGAGTTGGTGCCTAGCACATGTTCGACGGAATGCTTGCACCAAGTCACCACCACCGACATCGTCAACAAGGGTCGTGGAGCACCTGCTGCCATCTTCCTCGAGCCCGTGATCGACCTCCATGACACCACGCCCACCCCTACAATGGCCAAGCCGGAAGGTTGGAAGGAGTACCAGGTTGTAGCAACGGGCGTCCCGGGCTGTCGACATCAAGGATGTCAAACTTGCCACCCCTGTAGCTCCCATGCTCTCGAGGTACGGCCCTGACATCGCCAACAACTATGCCGTCGTTCCTGTTGCGCCCTTGATTTCGTTGGTCACACGCCCGGCGGAATCGGTGCCTTCGGTTGCCCTCGTCCACGGCGGCGACCAGGTGCAGCCAATTGCACGCCCAGAGAATCGACCACATGGCATTCATCTTGTGATCGAGAGCAAATACTTACTCACGCCACCATTGCGAAAGGAAATCGAGCAACAACCGTGGCCGCCCCCAATTCAAGTGCAACTTGCAGAATATGAAGTTGTTCAGTGTCGTGGCATCGCTTGTGGATGCGTCAGTAGTGATTCTGGTTGTGTGTGGTGGCCACCTGACCATCAACCAAGGAGGAGTGAATTGCAGGAATGGTTCTATCATACTCAGTTTCAGACTTTTATTGTTACCTCAGGAGTTGCAACCATGGCCGTCTTGGAATTTTCCCTGATAGTTCTTCCAATACTGAGAGGTCTGAGTCGTTTCATTGTTGGTGTTGCTACTTTTTCACGCTTGAAATCCACAGACTTTGCTTGTTGGGAATATTTGTTCTTGGTTTCTATTGAGTCGAATGATTGGGCAATATCAATACAGGGGACAATTCAGATTATCCCTATGTCAGTGTACTGGACAATTTCGTGTCAAGGGGCATTCAGAACAAGTGGTCGTACTGCAATCAACCTACACATTTGCGATGCATGGGCAGGGTGGTTCAGTCTACTAGGAAAATGCATAAGGATACTCACAGACGGACAACTGAAGCTTGGGTTCAAAAAAATGTTCAGCTGAAGCTACAATATTTTGCGTGCGATTGTCAAGCAGTACGTGTGTGTGAGATGATCTCTGCTTCTGCTCATGCTGGAACAAATAGCAGGGAGTGCACCATACAATCTGCTCTGCACAACTCTTTTGAACAATTACAAAGGAGAGTTGCATGGACCCTCAGTTTTGTGAGGAAATCAACTGATTGTAGGCCCTGCCCTATGCACAAGTTTCAGTTTCTGTTACAATCCGACACTTCTGAAGCAGTACAACTTTGGTCTGAACTACAAATTCCGGAATTTAGCGAGCATCAGTTTATTATTCATGCGCACATACTTGAGTTAGCTAGTCGTTTTTGTCTTGAGAAATTGTGGAGCACTAGAGATTGGTCGCATCTCGTATTGGTGTGTGCTGCTATTTGGGGAATTCCTGCTAATGGAAAAATGCTGGGAACAGTACGGACTATGAGTATCTTGGTACTTTGGCAATTTTGGCGTCAAGAGGAATTTAAGGGGAGTGGACAATGCAGGCTTGAACATTTATTTGGTTTGCCATGAGCTGGAATTCAACTTGTTGTACTAATCAGTTTGGAGTACTGCTGCTCAAGTTACGACCAGATTGGAAACTACTGGTCAGGCAACCTGTGCGAGAGAGAACATCAGAAGAAACTATTGCTACACACTCCAAGTCATTTATTGCTGCTATTCATGTGTACGGTACAGTCTTCTCTGGCCATGAGTTGATGAGGAAGCCTATGCTATCCCTGAGATGTGTCATTCGTATTGTGTCCGAGAGCAAAAACTTGCTTCTACCACCGTTGCGGGGCAAAATCAATCAACAACCGTGGACTTCCCATATTCCAGTACAGATGGCAGAGAACATTGCTATTAAGGTCTTTGGCATACATGCCAGTGATGACTCTAGCTCTATTTGGTGGCCACCTGAACATCATCCAACGATGGGGGGCACATTGCAGCAATATCTACAGGACACTCAGTTGCATGTTTTTCTGGAATCATCAGTGGAGCAAGTTAGCCGGTTGGCTAGGTTCTTTGGTATCAAATTGTGGAGCACTAGGGATCTTGCGTATAAAGGCCTGGAGCGGTGGAAGAATTATGAGCATCAAGTATTGGATTTGGAGTATGCTGTTATTGGTGGCATTCCTCTTTCTGATAAATTGCAAGGAATACTTCAGATTATCTCAGTGCACTGGAAATTTTTGAGCCAAGAAGAATTTCAAGGGAGTGGTCATGCTTCAATAATCTTTCGCATTAGCATTACACGAGGGCGGTGCTCCAATCCCCCTAGAAATGACATAATGATCCTTCTAGGCCAGTTATTGTGCTGGTTGTCTTTGAGACAGTACAAGGAAGATTCATGTTTCACTAAGCAGCCGTTATGTGAAGGTGTGGCCGTTTGGCTTGTTTATCAGGTGCAACAACATTCTAATGATAAGAAAAGTGGGCACTACAATGCTACCGAGGACCAACTCTTCCATGATGATAGAAGCATGTTCCAGGGGATGATGTGCCCCATGAAGAAGAAGCGTGAAGTGATGGATCCACTAATGCAGATCAGATCGATGCAAGCAACAATGGTTCCAATGGAGAGCAAGCTAAGAAAGAAGGGGCAGTGGTGTCTCGAGCTAACCCTAAGTTCCTTTTTGAAGATACCAAGGATGGAACAGGCGACGAGCATTCTGCTGGGACTCTTCCAAATGAATCACGCAACATACCAGCGGTTCATAATGAAAATCCTCGAAAATGGTGCGAATGAGAACCAAGGCGACTATGCATCTTCCAGTACATCTGATGCTTATAGGCATAGCAACAGTGAGTCTGTTCATATAGAGATTGGATCTGAACCTGAAGGGGCAAGAACATCATCTGGGAGTACATCTGGTGATGCTGAGAAGGGTAATTCTGTGGAGTCTACTCTTCAACCGTCGACGGTTATGATGGCAAAGCTAACAGGCAAGGGAGCACGAGGCATGGGTGGTATGGTGCCCTCTACCTGCTACAATCAAGGGCATTTTCAAGAAGGGAGGGGTGACGTCATCGTCGCCACCGTCTTTGCACAAGGCTTCATCGATCATGAGTACTACCTCGGCTTTGATCACGGCTGTGTTGACAAGGGCTACTTCCTCGACACCTTATTTGGTGGGGCTTCTATCAGCCACAACTACTGCTCCTACGTCGTTGAAGTTCACCCCGGCTTCGGCGACCATCGTGACTACGATTGAGTCAAGCAACATCGGCTACAATGGGATCCAGGAGGTTCTAGGGGGCGCCGGCTTGGGGTCAAGCCGAATGTCAAGAAGGGAGGGATGTCAGGAGCCTCTCCTGACTGGGTTGTGGGCTCTCCCCTGAGGTACATGGGCCTGGCCCATTGGGAAGCAACTGAAAGCTGCAGACTACAAGTACCAGCGAGCAGGCATCAATCTGGTCATCCAGTGGATCAACGAAACCCGGCGACGGCGGCTCTTCCCCTACCTCCAGCTCTCTCCCTTCCTGTTTCTCAGTTCCTTGTAATGGCTACTCTGTAATCGAATCCTCTGTATGTAGTGAGTAATCGAGAGATCCATAGTGTGTCCTTAACACACAAGCACCCAACACTGTACAAGGCCTTAGCTTACGAGTGTGGTGGCCAGACTTTTCTCGGGGGGAGATGAAAATAAGAGGAAGATGCACCGGAGAAAGTGGAAGGCGATAGCTATTTCTAAATCGGAGGGTCGAATGGGGTTTTGAGATTTCTCACTTTTAACCAAGCTTTGCTCACTAAACAAGCTTGGAGGTTGCTAACTAACCCCAATTCCTTGTGTGCGAGTGTACTAAATAGGAAATATTTCAGCAAAAAAGCAGAAGGGGAAGGTCACATGTTTGAAGAGCTATTTTACATGGTCCTGAGGCACTGCATTTTAGACTGAGCAAGAGGGTAGGGGATGGTTCATCGATCAACCCATGGGAAGATTCATGGATTCCTGATAACCCCGGGCTGGAGCCAGTGGTGAAGAACTAGAGCTCTAGCGCATAGAGTTAGCGAGTTAATTCAAGAGAGTCAGGAGAATGGAACATTGATTAGTTAGAAACAAATTTCCTTCCGTCCGACATGCATGCAATATGCAGGAAGCCCTTAGGGAGAGACATGGAAGATACATGGGGGTGAAACCTTGCGAAAAATGGCAGCTTCTCAGTTCGGTGGGCCTATAAAGCAGTAATCGCTAATCAAAGAGAGAGATGCTTCCAGGTGGATCAGGGGGGATGTTCAAGGCTTTTGGAAGAAACTATGGGATTGAGTGCCCCCCAAATTTCATGCAGAGCTATATTGAAAGCACGCCATATAGAGCATAGTGCTTTTTGTGAGGATTGTGGAGCTCAAGAGACAACATATCACGCGTCGCTTGAGTGCAGTTGGGCAAGTTTGTTTTGGCGGGTGTCAAGGTACCGTCTCTTCACCCAGACTCTTGTGCCATGGACATTATCGAAGGAGTCTTGGTCACACAGACAAATGTATGCATGATTTAATATGGATGTTGGGCAATCTAGATGGAACACAATGCACGTTGCCATGGCGAAAGAGTCAGAGATATTTTGGCCTTAATTCGATGGGCGATTGATACTACCTCCGACTTGTCTTCGGCAGGGAATGAGCTACGAATTAAAGCACCAAAGATTCAAGAAAAATGGACACGTTCAGATTAGTAGACACAGAATTCAACATGTAGATGCGACGTTTTTGGAGTCAAGAACGGGCGTGACAGGTGTGGTTTGGAGAGATAACACATGCAAGTTCTTGCGTGGGCAGGCTATGATCACTGAAGCACAAGCTATTCGGGATGGTGTTGTGATGGCCATGGAACGAGCTCTACAAAACGTGCACATAGACGGATGCACAACAGGTCATCAAGTTTTGGGAAGGTAACAAGTATGATAGAGAAGTGGGTGCTATGCTGCATGAGTGCAAATTTTAGTTCTTTTCGTTTTATCTTTGTTGGGAGGGATGCTAATGTTGTGGCGCATCTTTGTGCTCAGAGAGCAGCAAGTCAAGGCTTAATTACATTCCCCCTTTCCTTGCAGATGTTCTAAGGCAAGATTGTAATCAAAACCCTTGATCAATAAAGCTCATTGATTCGAAAAAAAAAAAGCATTGCGGAGATCGGCAGGTTCAACAAGTGATTAACCTCTCACTGGTTTCTGAAAGAGTTAAATTCAACAATCAAACACACACGGCGACGAAAAGAAACAAAAAATCAAGCACAGACAACCTTACGGTTAGCGTTCGTGGTCGGCTCCACCACCTCGTCACGTGACAACCCGCACGCTGACCCCATGCACCCCAGCAGGCCGCCGCCTTTCTTCTGCCCGCCGGCGGGCTTCGCCGCCGTCTTCCCCTTGCCGTCCGCCGTGAAGCTGACACGCTTCTTGCTCCCGGTCGACGCCGACTCCGTGCCGCCCATGGATGAGCTCAACACCGGCGACGCCGCCTGGCTGCTGCACGCTGAAGACCGCACGGCGGGGAACTGGTGCGCCCGGAGCTGGCCGGCCGAGAACACCATGCTGGCGGGCGACGCCGAGCTGTTGCTGATCGCGGCGCTGAACTCGAAGCTGGCGTCGGTCTCCTCGGGCGGGGTCTGCGGCACCGCCACTACTACCGGCGCGGGCTGACGGCTGCGGCTGCGGCTCCCACGGCGTCGGGACGCCACGTTAGCCCCGTCGACGTCCGCCGCGGCTACAAGGCCGGCGTCCACGGCCGTCATCAGCTCGAGGAGTGGCCGTGGCTTGCTCATGGCTGCAGAAACCCTAGGGATGCCTAGTGATAGAAACCTCATGGCTTAAACCTTGGATATAAATATGGGCATGGCGAGCGCAAGCGTACAAAGATGTGCGTGGTTTTAGCGGCAAGGGTGGTGATAGAAACAAAGAGTTGATTATGGTGTCGGGGCGTTGGTATCAACGATGTCGTGCTCTAGCTCGTTGGCTCGGTAGGAACCATGCCATGGCCGCCAAGTTTGGATATCAGTGGCCAACACAAGCGCTAGCTAACTGGAAGGCTTGGCGCCGTCGTCTTTTGCGGTTTGTCGCGTCAGAAGTGGACCGGGTGGTGATGAGGCCAGCTTTTTTAGACGGCCATTTAGGCCCTGTTTGTTTCATAAGTTCTAAAACTTTCTTAAGTCCCAACTTATAAGTCATAAGTCCCTACCTGTTTGTTTACAGGCACTTATAAGTCCCGAGTCCCTACCTGTTTGTTTACAGGGACTTATAAATCCATGTTGCACGGTTGCAACGAGGCTCAGGAGAGGGCCTGTCCGGCGATTGGAGGCACCGCTGCAACGAACCGAGGCAGAACGAACCGAGGCGGGGCGGCGACGGGGCGAGAGGCAGGGCGGCGACGGGGCGGCGAGGGGCGAGAGGCGGGGAGAGAGGCGGGCGGCGACGGGCGAGAGGCGGGCGTGACGGGCGAGAGGCGGGCGGCGCGCAAGGGGAACGAGCCCGAGCGACGGGTAGGTCCGTCCCGGATAAGTCCCAATAAGCTTCTCGCTGAGAGTCTTATTTGATAAGTCCCAAATCATCACAATAAGTCCCAATAAGTCCCTCCTGTTTGGTTTAGATGGGACTTATAGGGACTTTTTTAAGTCCCTAAACCAATAAGTCCCTGGAAACAAACACTCTCTTAGTCTTTCAGATGAGAATGAAGAAGACAAAGTCAGAACTTACCCAAAATGGCGAAAACTCACCCAAAATGTGGCATACATAAACTTAGCTTTTATTCATGTTCTATAGTAGTTTTCTATCTTTAGCCATGGATAGAAAACGTTAAAAAATATGATTTGCTATATCCAGAATCCTTTTTATCCGGGACTAATTTAGAATCACGTGCATCTAAAACGCCTTTTACTAAAATCAATGTAGTCATACGCAAATCTAGAGCAATAGCATGATGAATCCCCAGGTCCTATTGTTAAGACAAGCGAATTAGCTATAATTAACAGCATTCAACCATCTGGGCAACCATAGGCTTCGACAACCCACATATCAGTAAAAAAGGCTTCGACAATCCACAGATCAATCCAATAGAAGGCAGGAGTAGAGTATTACCTCAAACACCGAGGGCCCAAACCTAGATGCCACCTTCACCAAGTCTTTGTACTCGTGTTACGCAAGAAATGATTGAATATGAAGCCAACGTATATATAAGCACGACAAAAGGAATATTACCAGGATTAACCATAGTGATCACTATAGAGTAAGCTACAACCCAGAGCAAAAAAAAAAAAGAAAAAAAGATCAAGCTACAACCAGAGTACATTGTATACTTTTGGTCTATTAACCGTAACTACCAAGTCTTAATACACTATAAAAGAATAACTTGCGCAACATGCTGAAAATAGGATTATCGTACTTTAAAATATTTAATATGTCTGTAAAATAAAATAAAATTTCCTTAACAAAAACCTGGCACAAACAGTAAAACCAAGAAGATTTTTTAAAGAATCATAATATAAAAAAAAAACTTGTGCAATCCGCTGATGTACGCCGCTACAAAGTTCTCACAAGGACAGTGCATCAACCACAAAGACTATATCTCGCCTAATACGAGACAACAGCACTTGCCTCTGGCGCTTCAGATTGAGGCATACCAGGGCGGTTTTCTTTCCGTTTTGTCCTGTTTTTATTTTCTCAATTTAGGTTTATTTTTTATTTCTATAGTTAATCCATGTTTTTATATTTTTTATTACTTATATTATTTTTAATTTTTCATGATTTCATTTTTTGTTTTCCTTGTCCTTTCGTTTTTTCTTTTTATTTATTTTTCTTAATTCTCCTTTTTATGGTTCGAAAATAAATGAATGTTTATAATATATTTTTTGAAATTTTTGAAAAACACAAACTGATTAATAAAGTATGTGCATAATTTATTAAAAATGCGTGAGCTCTTTCATAAAATGCAAGAACATTTCTTAAAAATATGTGGCCACTTTTTAATTTAATATTTATAACACACGAATATTGGAAATTTATTTTCATTACTACAATTAGAATGTACATACTTTTTACCAAATCTAATAAAGAACTAACATGTGCAAAATGAACTGCACTAGCGTGTTCCTTTACTACATTGAGCCTTCTTATGCTTAGTATACATAAAAACTTGGGAGAAAATATCCAAGGGTTAGCCCTTGTTGGGCTCCCGCAAGTGTGACTTTCTTGGGGTGCGAATGCACCAAGTGATGCACCCAGCTGCCCACCACGTGTTGCGTGCTCGACAATCCCTTTGAATTTTGTTTATTATTTCTATGTACTTGTTTTTGGATTTTAGATGTTTTTTGGATTTTTGGTTTTTGCCTAGTTTCCCTACGTTTTGAAGAAAAATAATTGTGAAGCACAGATGTGCTTCGTGGAAAAAAGCGTGCTTCCACGAGAAGCATAGATTGCTTATGCGAGAAGCACAGATTGTTTCCGCGTCGAAAAGGAAAAAAAACATGTGCTTTCACAGATTTGCTTTCTTAAGAAGCACAATTGCGCTTATAAATAAAAAACTGGTATCCCACGAGAAGCACGAAAGCACAAATTTGCTTCCGCGAGAAGCATAACCGTGTTTCTTGAAACGGAAAAAAAAAGTTATGCTTCCACTAGAAGCACAGATTTGCTTCCGTGAGAAGCACAACTGTGTATCTCGAAAAGGAAAAAAATGTTTCCACGAGAAGCATAATTTTACTTCCCGTGGATGGAAAGATTTGCTTCCATCTTCAAAAGGGGAAAAAGGTGAAAAAATGCAACTGTGCTTCCTGGCTCTGGTTTCGTCTTTCCTTTTTTTGTTATTCATTTTTATCGCTTGTCGGTTTTTTTATTGGATTTTTTTGCCCTTTTTTGGCTTTTTCGTGAAAAAAGTTTGTCGAAACCTAATAACATGGAATCTAGTTTTGAAGATCTCACAAGAAATCCAACACAGAAAACTATTCGGGATTTGGATGCACGGTTCAAGAAATAAAATATTTTGAGTAAAGGTATCTATGAAAAAGGGAAAACACCTAGGTTGCTACATGCAATATACCACTTGCCGGCGCCTGAGAAAGTGTGGATGACCTTTGCAAGGGATATCCTTTAACTAGTGATTTCGTCAAATTGTGTGTGTTATAGTGGCTTGTTCTAGCCGTCTATATGAATCAGTTATGTTAACACTGTTGAGGGATTCAACGTGGAGTGGTTGTTATATGATTCAATTATGTTAGCACTGTTGAGAGATTGCATTAGTGAAAGTATGAACCCTAGACCCTGTTTCTAAGCATTGATATATTGTTTTTAACACTGTTAGCTACTTGTTACCTTACTATTTTTAGTTGTTCGGATTATAAAAACCTATATCTACTATCCATACTACACTTGTATCACCATCTCTTGGTCGAACTAGTGCACCTATACAATTGACAACTGTATTGGGTGTATTGTGGACACAAGATATTTCTTGTATTTGATTGCAGAGTTGTTTGAGAGAGACCATCTTCATTCTACACCTCACATGGATTAATAAATCTTAGATCATCCACTTGAGGAAAATTTGTTGTTGTCCTATAAAACTATGTGCTTGGAGGCCCAACAGACCCTATAAGAATAAAGTTATGCAGTAGACATCAACTTCCTATAAGGCTATAAAGCCATGGATCTAGAGCCTTCAAGTTGAATCTCATTGTCCTTGATTAAACCTTAATTGTTAGTGTTTCACATTGGCCTTAGGTGTATCCTAAATCCCCCTGATTCTATGACTCATGGGTCCCACCCATAGCACAAAGGGAAATTGACGCTAATAATTATACTAGTGGTGCTGAAACTTGCCACCAATGTTCCAAGCTTGAAAAATACATCTAACTGGTTCCCAAACTTGGCATGAGCGTGCAAATGCGGTGCTAATCTCATTAGTAGATGCAAAATGCACCAACATGCCACCATATTTTGGTTAGCGTGCACACTTGGTGTGTCAACATGACATGGGATCTGCTGAACAGGATGACTTGCATAGCATCTATCTCTATGACCGACGGGTCCCATCTGTTAGCACAAAGGGAAATTAACGCCTCCCATCACTAGACGTAAAATGCCCTGATGTGGCACCATATTTTGGTTAGCCTGCACACTTTCACGTGTCGGCATGATGTAGGACCCGCTAAACATGATGACTTGCATAACATCTGTCATGACTTGCATAACATCTGTCTCCATGACCTGTGGGCCCCCTTGTTAGCACAATGGGAAATTCCCACTAATAATTACACAAGTGGTGCTTAAATTAACTTGCCATCCATGTTCACTTTATTACTTGTATATGAAAAATACGCCGAGCAGGTTCAAAAACGTGGCACGAGCGTGCAAATATGGTGCTAATCCCATCAGTAGACATAAAATGCGATGTGGCACTGTATTTTGGTTAGCATGCACACTTGGCATGTCAGCATGACATGGGACCCGCTGCATCGGGTGACTTGCATAGCATCTATCTCTGTGGCCTATGGGTCTCACCTATTAGCTTCCCACTAGTAGACATAAAATGCATTGACATGGAGCTGTATTTTGGTTAGCGTGCACACTTGGCATGCCAGCATGACATGGGACCCATAGAACAGGATGACTTCCACAATATATGTTTCTATGACCCATGGGTCCCACCAGTTAGCACAAACAGAAAATGGACTCTAATAATTACGCCAGTGATGCTTAAACTTGCCACCGGTATTCACTTTAGTGCTTGAACTTGAAAGATACGTCAAATTGGTTTGAAGACTTGGCACGAGCGTGCAAATACAGGGCTAATCCATCAGTAGATGTAGAATGCACTGATGTGGCACCATATTTTGGTTAACGTGCATACTTGGCATGTTAGCATGACGTGTGACCTGTTGAAGAGGACGACTTGCATATTATTTGTCTCTATGACTTGTGGGTCCCACCTATTAACACAAAGGGAACCATCGGTAGATGTCAAATGCACTAATGTGGCACTCTATTTTGGTTAGTGTGCACACTTGGCTTGTCAGCATGACGTGGGACCCGCTGAATTTCATGACTTGCCTAGCATCTGTCTCTATGGACGGTGGGTCCCCCTGTTAGCACAAAGGGAAATTACCGCTAATAATTCAGCCATTGGTGCTTAAACTTACCACCAATGTTCACCTTAGTGTCTAAACTTGAAAATACGTCGAACTGGTTCCAAAACTTGGCGCAAGTGTGCAAATACGGTGCAAATCCCATTAGTAGACGTAAAATGTGCCGGCATGACACCATATTTTGGTTAGCATGCACACTTGACGTGTTAGCATGACATGGGAGCCGCTAAATATGATGACTTGCATAGCATCTGTCTCTATGACCCGTAGTTCCCACCTGTTAGCACAGAGAGAAATTGACACGACCTCACGCTAGGCTGTTAGCACAAAGAGAAATTGACACAACCTCACGCTAGCCATCAACACTATGCTACCGCCGCCATCCATTTCCTCATGTCCACTAAAAATAATGTTGCTTAATGTTGAGTAAAGAAACATGTTTGTGGGTTTTAAAATGGGTTGAGTCAGTGCAACCCATTTTGCACATGTTAGTTTTTTTTAGAAATTTGTAATAAGTTTGTAAATTGTAATCACAAAAATAAAAATAATTTTCTAATATTCATGTGCTATAAACATCATACCTACATATAAAAATGACTTATTTTAAAATAGTTCACGTAGTTTTTGAAATATTCACTTATTACTTGTGGATTGTATTTATTTTTTTTAGTAAATCTAAGAATTTAAATTTTTAAGTAAATGCAAAAAATACACTCATGGTTCGTATTTAAAATATACAAAATTAAAAATAGGAATTATTTGTTTATTCACCGACGTATAAATTTCACTTGTGGCATATATTCATAATTTTATATAATTGAAATATATTCAGGGTCAATACTTATAAAAACATATTAAATTTTGAATATTTATGTATATTTTAAAATTATACAAATTTTCTTAAACAAAATGCTTATGAAATAGAAAAAATGCATATGATTGTTCAAATGTTTTTACAATAATAATAGTTTTAATTTATAAAGACCTTTATTATTCTAATCATACAAAAAATTAATCATAAATCCTATTTTATTTACATGTTTTAAAATAATACATAACTATATTTAGTAATTACACAAATATTTTGTGTAATATTTTATTTTGTTGGTACATATAACATTTATAACATACCAATATTTTAACTTTATTTTTGTTACTATAATTATAATCTACATATGTTTTACAAAATCTAAAACAAACAAAAAAAGGATAACATGTGTAACATGGACTGCACTGGTTGCAACCCATTTAAACCTCAAGGGTGTGTTCCTTTACTACATTAAGCATTCTTATGCTTAGCATACATCAAAACTTGGGAGCAAATATTCAACGGTCTTGTTGGGCTCCCGCAAGGGTGACTTTCTTGGGGTGCAAACGCACCAAGTGATGCGCTAGCTGCCCTCTATTGTGCGCTTATAAATAAAATTGTGCTTTCACGAGAAGCACGAAAGCACAGATTTGCTTCTGCGAGAACCACAACTGTTTTTCTCGAAAAGGAAAAAAAAACATGTGCTTTCACGAGAAGCATATATTTGCTTCTCGTGGAAGTCCAGATTTGTTTCGTGAGAAGCACAATTGCGCTTATAAATAAAATTGTGCTTTCATGAGAAGCACGGAATAGATTTTCTTCCGCGAGAACCACAACTGCGTTTCTCGAAAAAGGGAAAAATTATGCTTCCACGAGAAGCACGGAAGCATAGATTTACTTCCGCGAGAAACACAACCATGTTTCTTGAAAAGGAAAAAAATATGTTTCCACGAGAAGCATAATTTTGCTTCTAGTGGATGCACAGATTTGCTTCCTTGTTTTTAGAAAAGGGGAAAAGGGTGATAAACTGCAACCATGCTTCCTGGATTTGGTTTTGTCTTTCTGTTTTTTTTTGCTATTTTATTTTGTGTGTTTCGTGAAAAAACGTTTGTCAAAACCTAATAACATAGAATCTAGTTTTGAAAATCTCAACACAAGAAATCCAATGCTGAAAATAGTTTGGGATTTGGATGCACGTTCAAGAAATAAAATGGTTTGAGTAAATGAATATATGAAAAAAGGGATAACACCGAAGTTGCTATAAGCAACACATCACTTGTCGGCGCTGAGAAGGTGTGGATGACCTTTGTAAGAAATACCCCTAACTAATGATTTTGCTAAATTTGGTGTATTGTAGTGGCTTGTCCTGGCGGCCTGCATAGCTTGAGGTCATCGCTCTAAGTCTAGCAGCCACCATTTCTCCTGCAAAATTTTCCTTTCTACTGACACGTGGGCGTAGTGGTCAAAGACTTGTACTGAGCAAGCCACCAATTTGGTAGTAGGTCTCACGCCATGTGTGCGCGCTAACCGACATATAGGTGTCACATCAGTGTATTTTACTCCTATTGAAGGGATTTGCATCAATTTCCACGTTCGTGGCAAGTTTTATAACCAGTTTAACGTATTTTTCAAGTTCAGACACTAAAATGAATATCGATCAAAAGCTTAAGCGTCGCCTGATGTAAATACCTTTTTTTATACTTTTAGGCAAAAAAAACCTTTTTTTGTGAATTTATTCATCAGTCCAAGTCACTTGGCAGTTTGTTCTTGGGCTTGTTTCTGCAATTCAAGATCACGCCCATACGGGAAGCTGCGCCTTTTCCAGCTTTCTGGTGGCGTGCTGACGCGTTTTCGCGTCCAAACCGTGTGTTGGTCCGCTGCCTTCTTTGGAACGCTTTTCCCGCCTCATCTTATCTCGGTCGGGTCGCTTTCCGTCGCCCGTCCGGCGGTGTAGCGGAGGCCCCTGTTGCCGTGGTGGTGGACCAGGATTCATCATCGGGAGAGACGTGCTGCGAACCTCGCTGTCGTCGTCGGGTTCCATCGGTCGTTGTCTGCGCCAGCCACACTTGCAGTCAAACTCGCACGCCGTTACCTATTATTCGTTCGTTCTTACATTTTCTAGAAGCATCAAACATGTGTAGTACCCATCGCAAATCACAAAGAAAAGATAAACGTCTCGTGTGATCACATGTGCGGATGGATGGTGCTAGGATGTTCCAGTTCTAAATTTCGTGTGTCATACTTAGAAATCAAAGAAACTTGACGTCAGAAAAGCAAATCAAGGAACATGTAGTACAATTTGTGCGCAAGCAAAGCATAAGATCCGTGTAGTGTTGCCGAGGCTCCAGACATCCTTGCATTTATATATTTACCGGCCTAAGTTTGGATGGGTTTTGAATGAATGCAAAGAAAAGCCATTAATCATCATTCCCATTCCTTCGTAACAAAGAAAACCAAAAGTGAGCCTGACGTCTGGATGAGCAAAAGTAGAAGGAGCGCAGTTTTGGTGAAGGAAAATGATAATAAAACCTCAAAAAACCGAATACATTCACCCGTTCGTCCCGAGGCGCCCCTCCGCCCGCCGGCACAGACCTTCCAGAAACAGCACGACCGGATAGATGCCGCGTGCTCCTATTTATACCCTGCCCGCTCAGTCGCCTCCATCAGACCATCACCCAGCAGCACTCAAGCAGAGCACAGCTGAGCAGAGCATTCGGCTCGTCCATTTCACGGCGTGAGGGCAGGGAGCACGGCGAGCATGGGGTCGAGGTACGAGGTGGAGGTGACGGTGGGCTCGGCGCGGGACCTCAAGAACGTCAACTGGCGCAACGGCGACCTGCAGCCCTACGCCGTGCTCTGGGTCGACGACGGCCCCAAGTGCTCCTCCCGCGTCGACGTTGACAACGGCGAGAGCCCCGAGTGGGACGAGAAGCTCACCGTCCCGCTCCCGCCCTCGGCCGCCCGCCTCGAGGACGCCGTGCTCCACATCGACGTCGTCCACGCCAACGCCGCCGAGGGCACCAAGCCGCTCGTCGGGTCCGCGCGGCTCCCGCTGCGCGACGTCCTCGACGACGCCGGGCTCGGCGGCCGCGCGTCCCGCTCCCTCCGCCTCAAGCGCCCCTCCGGCCGGCCCCAGGGCCGCCTCGACGTCCGCGTCGCCGTCCGCGAGGCCGCTCGCTACTACGACCCCGCCTACCCGCCGCCGGCCTACGGCCAGAGCCAGTCCCAGTCCCGCGACCCCTACGCGGCCCCGGCGCCGTACGGCTCGGGCGGGTACGGGTACGGCCAGCAGCAGCCGTACGCCGCGCCGCCGTCGGGCTACCCGGCCGCCTACGGCGCGGCCGTGCCCCCGCAGTCCGCCGGGTACCCTGCCGCCTACGGAGGCGGCGCGCAGCAGGCGTACGGCGCTGCCTCTCCTGCCCCCGCGTACGGGTCGGGCGGGTACGGGTCGGGGTCGGTGAATGACCCTGCGCAGAAGAAAAAGGGGATGGGGATGGGAGCGGGGCTGGCGGTGGGCGCGGCGGCGGGGGTGCTGGGCGGGCTGGCGCTGGCGGAAGGGGCGAGCTACCTGGAGGACAAGTTCGAGGACGACGTGGCGGAGAAGGTGGAAGACGACCTGGCCGGCGGCGGCTACGACGACGACGACTACTAGTCGAGAAAATGAGACCGAGAGATTGTTGTATGCGGGGGTGCTCACTAGCCAGCATCTTCCTTGCTATTCTGGCCCGATTTGTTGAATAAAGAAGCGAAAGAAATTAACAACGAGCGTAGCAACCGATGCGAATTGAAATGTTTTATGGGCCTTCCTTTGGGGCTTCGATGATCTGGTGTGGGAGTTCTTTGGAGCTGTTCTGCTGTTGATTCGCCCAGATTGATGTTTTTTTTCCTTTGGCAGCGGTATGAGCCGTCACGTATGCGGGTTGTGGACGCCTCTGGAGTCGTTGACACGTCTCAGGTTGATTGCTGTGGCTTCCCAACAACTGCAGAAGCATCCATCCATCAACACGGCTTCAGCGAGATCATCATGGATAGTAGTCTTGCAGATAGCGAAGACTTTTTCCTACCCTAGCCGCCGACACCACCATGCGACTAGGAAGGTGATCTCAACTCCACTCTCACACCGGCAGTGCCCTTCATGACGGCGTCTCAGAGTTGATGGCATCGTGTCTCTGCCGATCTCACAGATCGGCAACGTTAGGGTTCATGGATGGTGTTGGCGAGGCGGCGGCGGCGACTCCATCAGGTGTGTCTCTCCTTCTACTCTGTCCTCGTTGTTCTGGCGTTATCTCCGACGTCATGGTGGCGCAGGGAGGTTTTGTCGTTCAGGAGTACGCGCAGACGGTTGCCTGCGCAAGTGACAGCTGGAAGATGGAGTTTCTTGTGCTGTGTCTGTGGTCGAAGGCTGGCAGTTCTGTTTCCTCCTCCGACGTAGTCGTCATGCGGGGTGTCAGTTCTGAAGTTCGATGGCGTGTCCGAGGACATGTTGCCCCGGTCTGATTCTTTCAATGGCTATGATTTTGCTTCTGGCAAACTACTTTGGAGGTCCGTAAAGCTGCTGATCAGCGATGGAGCCGCGTCGAGTTTGAGTGAAGAGGTGATCTGTCTTTTTACCCTTTGATGGCCGCTTCGATGGTGTTGAAGGAAAAGGACAGGCGCTGGTATTTTGCATAGAATTTTCCTATCTTTTCAGTAATGTATGGTCGGTGCTTACGTGTCTTGTAACATGATCTTTATCCTATATAAATGAGACCCGTATTACCATGCAAAAAAAAAGCATCCATCCATCCATCTACCTAGGCCATTCAAGTCTGATCGATTTGGAGAAGAAAGCATCCCCCTGCAGCGGTCCAGCACAAATCCTCCATGAGCTTGAGACGACGACGGTGAGACCTTGGCACCGACAAATTGTTGAACATTACAACGTTGCCTAGGCTGTCTTTGCTTTTATTGAGTTTGTACAATCTTGAGTGACATTCTGCAGTCTTAACAATGACATAGACAAGCAGCAGGCGGTCTGTTTGGTGGTCTTCCACGGCGCCAACCTTGCATAGTTCTTCTTCAGAGCTATCTTTTAGAGTCGGATCTGTGTTGTTCTTGGCGCGGGTGACTGAGTTTGGCGCGGGGCTTTTTGTGTTTCACACAGCCTCTACAGTGTGGATTGGGTTGACATTTGTCTTCGAAGAAGTCGGAGTTGCTTGTCGGAGATTAGGGAGGGCAATGACGCCTGTTGGGGAGAAGTGATAATGATGACACTGGTGTGCAATGTTGACGAGACCCTCTATGTGAGGTGTGTGTGATATTATGTGTGCGCCGCTCGGCTGTTTGTGAAGGTTTTTGTCCGGTTTTCCGTTTATTAACCGGGCAACTCTCTTCTGCTTTATAAAGAAACATATGATGTCTAATCCTTGACCTCACCTCTCAATGTCGCACTACTATGGTAATTAGTTAAGGATTGAACATTGCATTCAACAAGGACGATAACAAATAACATGAGTTGGATGAAACTGATGATAAAGGGGGCGTAAAATGCAAGTATATTCCAGAACATAGGACATAATATGACTGGATTCGTGATGTTTTCAAGTGTCACTTGGCTTGGAAGCCAATTATTATCATATTGTCTTGTGCACACCTATTTCTAAAAGCTCGGACAACAAGAAAAATCTTAGAGCTCAAGCATGAAATTTGAAAGAGGCTCACTTGACCGAAAATTTCTAAAGCTCTGCTTCGATGGGCTACTTATCCTACTAACTTCAGATGTATATAAGAGCATGACGATGAGAAAGAAGGACATCTCTAACATTCTATTAAGTAACATGTAGGGTTACAAAAATTGTGCTACCAAAATAAATTTTTAGCTTTCTTAAGCTTTCTTACATGATCACAAATAGTATCTAAATCAGACATTCAAAAGTGAATGCAAAAGAAAAAACTCTATGCACAAACAACATGAGGGAGATGGATTATCCTTTGACTACATTATAAAAATTATATTAGCTCACCTCAGTTGCAGCATGTTTGGGTCTTTATCTAATACCTTGTTAACATGACAAAACAAAGATCTAAACAAACGACATGAGAGTAAGTGAGTTAATACTAATGGACTAATGTAGCCCCAGGATGTTGGTATTGATGCTGAAAACAAAAAGAAATAGTAATAAGAAAGGTAAAAGAATAATCAATGTCCAAAATCAATCTAAATGAAGTGCAGCAGCACAAACCATACAACCAAAACTATATTCAGCTCCCTTAGTGTGTGCAAAGCCTGCCTAAATCTCGCTACTTCTCTTGAGTGTTTCCTTGACTCAAAGTTGTACCTCATGTCCAGGTTGAATGTCCCAAACATCAGCTTTTGATCCCTCCAGTACAAAAAGGAACAATGTTATTTACAGAGGGAATATAGCCTAGTTTGCAGACGATATGGAATGAGAGGAAGTTGTACCACATCATCCAGGCGGCCATCAAGAGACAAAAAGTCACTCATGGCATGTCTTGTTGTCGACGATGCCTTCCTTCTCGCCAGCAGCCCTTTCGTCCACCTTACAACTCTTCCTGTAGTGGCTGGCGAACACGAGGTACAACGCAAAGTCTACCCGGGATAGCATGCCGAGAAGGAAGATCCAGCCCAGCCGCACACCCACATTGTTGGACTTGTTGACCATACTGATGATGATGTCGTTGAAGTAGTTGCTGAGAAACTCAGATGACATGCACAACATGGTCCCGAAGCTCTTTAATCCGTTGGCCAGTGGTAGAGCTTAGTGACCGCCAACGCGCCAAGGGGGGCTATGCCCCCCAACCAAATTTATTTGTTTGCAGAGGCACATAATTTTCAACTATTTGGGCCAAATTTAACATTAGGATGTGCGGCTCACTACTGTTTGCGGTGGTCGCGTTGGCCTTCCTGAAGTGCTCGACCGTGTCGGCGGTGGCCATGTGTAACGCCCCGAGACCGATGTGCCAGGTGTCGTCCAGTTATTCGTTGTTGTTGCCTTGTCATTTTATTGCGTGTTGCATTTCATCATGTCATCATGTGCATAGCATCATCATGTTTTCAAAACTTGCATCCGTCCCGGTCTCCTCGTTCCGTCCGTTGTCCGTTCTGAGCCCAGACACTCTTGCACGCGCCCGCGACATGTCCGAAATATTATTTTATAAGTGGTCGGAAAATTTTCTCGTAATGGGTTGAAAGTTGGCATGCGGTGTTGTTTTGTTGTTAGTAGACCGCCTGCCAAGTTTCATCGCATTCGGAGTCCGTTTGATGCCTCAACGGATAACTATAGCGGCAGTATAGCCGGTCTAACGTCGGACGTTTTTGGTCTCCGGAAACAGTCGCCGGGCCTCCCTCTCTTCTCTTCCCTCAGCTCGAGACCGTCTACACAGTCCGCTACCTACCACCAGGTCCAGCCTAACCCCTCTCGTCAGCCCGCGACCCCCCTCACGCGCGTCCGAAAGTTGTCCCGGAGCCGACCCGGACTGTCGCTACCGTCGTGTCCGGATCATCCCCTAACGTCTATAAAACATCCCCGTTTTCTTATTTGGACTCCCTAGCCTATTTTTCTCGATCGTCCGATTTTTATCGGATGATCCAAACTCTCCTCCTTTCCATATATATAGTCTACCCTAGTCCATTTTGGACCAAACCCTAAATTCTAGGAGATTTGTCCCTGCCGCCGCCGCACTCATCTCCCTTCCTCGGGATCCTCCCAGATCCCCTTCGCTCCAACCAGCCGCCGCCTTCCCCTTCCTCGATCTCCCCGCCACCTACCAATCCCATCAATCCATCCCCTCCTACCAGAACACCCGCAAAAGAGAGCCAGGGTCGATCTCGCCATCCCGAGCACCACCGCCGAGCTGCTCCATCACCGCCCGAACTCGCCAAGACCAAAGCACCAGGCCGTCCCTCTCCTTCCTCCGGCACATCTTCCCTTCCCTGTTGCTCTTTCTCATATCTCTCTCTGTCCCTGTTCTGGCTGTAGCAGGAGTTCGACACGGCCGCGGTTGTCCTCGTCGTCGCGTTGTACACCACCAAGACCGGACGAGTCCCTGCCTCGCCGGAGTCCAGAGCCGCAGCCGAGCCCACGGCACCCGTCGTCGGCGACCCCGAGTGCGCCTGAGATGCCCTTCCACCGCTGGCCTCCTTCAAGCGCCGCCCCTACCTCCTCGCTCGCTCCATGTTGACCAGCTCGTCAGGTCCCGTGCGCCCCTGCCTCGCCATGGACGCGCCTCCCCTGCTTCGCCGGGTCCTCGCCCCGCGCTGGTTCTGCGCCTTGCCGTGGCGCCGCCGCCGAGGACAGGCGCCATCTTCTTCAGCTCCGCCCGAACGCCACCTCGCCAAAGAGCCCATGCCGGGGTCGTCCTCTTCTTCTGATCCGGCGCCGTCCCCGGGAGCTTGACGTCAGATCCGGCGATCTCCTCCCGGTCCCGTCGCTCCGTCCTCCCGCTGAGTTGCCCGCGCCGCCACGACTCTGCTTCCTGTCGAGCAGAGAGCGTCTCGCTCCCCTGCCTGCGTTGACCACGCCCCTCGATTGACGCAGCGCTGGGCAGATCCCGCTTCGCTTCTTGGCCGCAATAAACGCGTCCCTGGCCTCAAGCGAGAGCGAGCCCAGCGCCTGCTCCACCTCCCTCTCCACACCGACTGGGCCAAGCCCATGGGTGAGCAAACCCCCAGCGCCTCCTTTCCCTTCTATTGGGCTACCAGATTCGGCCCATGTCATATTTTTTTCTCGTTCTGTGAATTTGCCCAATTATCCGAGTCGTAGCTTTACTGATTAGACCCTAAACTTCATGCATATAATAACTCATGAATGGTGCATCGGATTAAAATGATTTAATCATGTAAAATGCTTAGATTTTTGTGTAGATTAATATTATGCCACTTTCATCCATGTTAAACATGTTTAAAATGTTGTTTGATTAAATTTGCTTAAATGCCATGTTAAAATGATTTAATTCATAACTATTTAACCGTAGCTCGGAATTAAATAAACTTTATATGTAAATGGGGTGGAAAAATGCCTAGTTTAACATGCTGCACTTGCTTTGCATGTTTAACAACTCTAAAATTATGTTTAGGGCAGAATAGTTCCAAATCTAATATATGCTCATGAGGTTTTTCCGGAATTGTTGTTTGTTGCTCCGGACTCATTTAAACTTGCCTAGATAGGTAGTTTTCATTTGCTTCACCCTCTTGCCATGTTTAACAACATTTAATATTGTTGGGTACATAAACGAGATCGAACTAAATTAACTTGTCGTGGTGTTTTGTCAATATGCAACTCGTTGCATATTGAGCTCCACTTAATTTGTAGGATTGTTTGTGCACTTTGCCATGCCATGCATATTTAAACCGGACATGCATCATCCTTGGTTGTGCATCATGCCATGTTTATGTGATGGTTGTTTACTATGCTGTTTCTTTCTTTCCGGGTTGCTTCTCTCGTTAGCTTCGGTTTCGTTCCGGAGTTGTGAGGATTCGTTCGACTACGTCCGTTTGTCTTCTTCATGGAATCGTTCTTCTTCCTTGTGGGATTTCAGGCAAGATGACCATACCCTCGAAATCACTACTATCTTTGCTATGCTAGTTTGCTCGCTTTTTTGCTATGCCAATGCTACGATGCCTACCATTTGCTTGTCAGCCTCCCAAATTGCCATGTTAAACCTCTAACCCACCATGTCCTAGCAAACCGTTGATTGGCTATGTTACCGCTTTGCTCAGCCCCTCTTATAGCGTTGTTAGTTGCAGGTGAAGATTGAAGTTTGTTCCTTGTTGGAACATGGAGATGTTGTTCCTTGTTGGAACATGTTTACTTGTTGGGATATCACAATATATCTTATTTAATTAATGCATCTATATACTTGGTAAAGGGTGGAAGGCTCGGCCTTATGCCTGGTGTTTTGTTCCACTCTTGCCGCCCTAGTTTCCGTCATATCGGTGTTATGTTCCCGGATTTTGCGTCCCTTACGCGGTTGGGCTATAATGGGAACCCCTTGACAGTTCGCCTTAAGTAAAGCTCCTCCAAAGAATGCCCAACATTGGTTTTACCATTTGCACTAACAACCTACCACCTTCCCTTGGGTTCTGCAGACTCAAGGGTCATCTTTATTCTAACCCCGGGCGGTGCTCCTCGAGTGTTGGTCCAAACTGAGCTACTGGGCCACCTCGGGAAACTCAAGTCTGGTTTTACTCGTAGCTAGTCTCATCCGAGTGTGCTCTGAGAAAGAGATATGTGCAGCTCCTAACGGGATTTGTCGGCACATTCGGGCGGTTTTGCTGGTTTAGTTTTACCCTGTCAAAATGTCTTGTTGTACCGGATACCGAGTCGATCGGAGTGTCTCGGGTGGAGGTCTATTCCTCCGCTGACCGTGAGAGCTTGTCATGGGCTTGTTGGGACACCCTGCAGGGTTATAAACTTTCGAGAGCCGTGCCCGCGGTTATGTGGCAGATGGGAATTTGTTAACGTCCGGTTGTAGAAAACCCGAAGTTGACCTTAATTAAAATACATCAACCGCGTGTGTAACCGTGATGGTCTCTTCTCGGCGGAGTCCGGGAAGTGAACACGGTGTTGGAGTTATGTTTGACGTAAGTAGTTTCAGGATCACTTCTTGATCGCTACTAGCTTCACGACCGTGCCTTGCTTCTCTTCTCGCTCTCTTTTGCGATTGTAGCCACCATATATGCTAGTCGCTTGCTGCAGCTCCACCTCATTACTCCATCCTTCCTATAAGCTTAAATAGTCTTGATGTCGCGGGTGTGAGATTGCTGAGTCCTCGTGACTCACAGATACTTCCAAAACCAGTTTGCAGGTGCCTATGTTACCGAGCAGGTGACGCAACCCAAGCTCAAGGAGGAGCTCGATGAAGATCTTGCCTTTTGTGTTGTTTCGTTCTAGTTGATCAGTAGTGGAGCCCAGTTGGGGTCGATCGGGGACCTTTGTCGCATTTGGGGTTTTTCTTTTATTTTGGTTCCGTAGTCGGACCTTGATTGTATTTGGATGATGTAATGCTTTATTCATGTAATTGTGTGAAGTGGCGATTGTAAGCCAACTATGTATCTTTTTCCTTTATGTATTACATGGGTTGTGTGAAGATTACCTCACTTGCGACATTGCTTTCAATGCGGTTATGCCTCTAAGTCGTGCTTCGACACGTGGGAGATATAGCCGCATCGAGGCGCTAAGTTGGTAATCGAGCTTTCCCGACCTTAGGAGCCCCACCGCTTGATCGCTTTTAGCGGCCGAGTTGTGTCTAGAAAAATGTTTTGAGTCATTTAGGATTATATATATCGGAGAGTTAGGAATTCTTTTTACTCCCCGTCTCTTCATCGCTCTGGTAAGGCATCCCGACGAGAGTTTTGACTCTTCTCTTCTCAAATTTCACTAAATTTTTTAGGATCACGCTGGTATCTTGGAATCGTTCGATGGTTTTATGATGAGAACATTGTCTTGGTGCCTCCTGTCAGGGTTTAGTGGAAGTGTCCCGGGAGTTGAGCTCGAGGTGTTGTCGTCATAATTTTATCGTTGCAGTTCTGGAATACCGAGTTTAGTACGCCGCATCGAAAATCTCTTTTATGCAGTTCGTTGGTGAGATAACCCGATAACCCAAAGATCGAGGTGAGTACGGAGTATTGCCATGACTCGTATAACGGATGCTTTTCAAGGTTGAGGTAGACGATTTCGAAGGTTTCTTGGTTATGTGTTGAAGGATGGATACAATTGGATGTAGGATTTGCTAGTTTTGGGTGAGATATTATGCTTCCCTCAGATCCCCAACACCGATTGCATAACCAGAAAATTTGGTAGTTTCATAGGTGGGAATTCAAGTAGCTCTTAGGATATCTTTCCGACGGATGTATGATATGAAATTGGGGTTCGACGCCTAGTGGTCCGCCTATTCACGGTTGGTTTTGAGTGGTCTCGTTGTGTCTTAAAGAGTCCTTGGCTATGCCGACTGGGACGCTTCGTATGTCATGTGCCTTGCCTTGTACATGATGGTGCTGTCTGATCGAGCCCGTGTAGGCCCCACCACGAAAACTTCGGACGAAATCTCTATCATATGTTTGTTCCGCTATTCTCGCAAGCCAGTCCTTTGTTTTTGTTTTGAGTTGTGGTATTCGAGTTGCTTCAATGTCAAGTGTTGATTCCATACCTTCCGAAATGGTGTTCTCATACTCCGATGTGAATACCAATCCTTCTCGACAATCGAGATTGTCATGTCAATCCTTTTCAACCGGCGTGCTTCTCTTCAAGTGGATCCGATCACTTCAACATCAGCAAGACCAATTATCATTTCTTCTCAATGGTGTTTGTTTCATCCGTCTCCAAGTTGCCTTTGTTTCCCGCCCACCCACCCTTTTTCCTCAAGGACTAAGATTTCTTTACCAAGTATCCTTTTTATTTTTGTGAAGTTTCTCCATTCTTTTCCGTCAATGTTCTTACCCGGTGGTTCTCAAGAAGATGTTCTACTAGTTCGTCATTCCTCTTTCCTTTCTCTTCTCCGGTGGATTCAAGTCAAGTTTTGTTGATCATACCTTTTTCCTCATTTCAATGTCTTCTCATACCGGTGCACCTCATTATCACTCTACTTCTCGCTATTTGTTATTCCGGAGTGCTGAAGATATCTCGAGGCTGTTATCTCTTTCAAGCCATTTAATTCAACCGGTGCTTCATCTCTTTTAAATCTTTTCAACGGTGTTCTTTTGAGTGGGCCCTAACCCACAGGTCTTTTCCCAGGATCTTACCTGACTCTTCTATTTTCCCAGAGCTATCCTAAATTCTTCTCCAAGTTTGACGTAAGAATGAGTTATCATCAGTCAAATGCTTTTCTCCAAGATCTTTCAAATTCTTTTCATAGTTGGCTCAACCTCTTCGCTTTTGATTCTTCCGGTGTGCCTCAATAATTCTTGGTGGTGTTTCTCATTGTCATTCTCATCATTTGAAGACCGAAGAAGAGTTTCTCTTTAATCTTGCTCTATTCTCTTCAAGATTCATGGTGCTAGCTTGTTGCCATCCTCTCATAATTGTTTTCAATTGTGAGAATCTTTTTCACCCATCAGGATATATTCAAGAGTCTTCTCAGTTTGTCATCTGGAGTCCATCAATTCAGGTTTATTCATTCTCAGCTTTCAGCTCTCGTTTCTCCAAATCATACTGGTGCATCATTCAAGTATTCTCTAATCAGCTCGTGATCTATTCGTTCATTTGTATCTAAATCCTCTCAAGTATCTTCATTTTCTTTTTCTCCAATTCTTCCCGGTGAACTGTGCCTTTGCTACTTTCATTTTCAATTCTTACGGTGGTTCTTTCAACATTCCTCTTCTGTTGTTATCATATCAATTCATTCGTTCTTTCCGATCCTACCGGTGGTTCGTTGAAGACCTTCTCAAGTTTTGATATCTCTTTTAATCCTTTCTACGAGAATAAGTAGTATGCCAAATCCGTTGATTGTCATCAATTTAATTGGTGAAGGATACGCATAACATAATTCTTATTCTGGTTTCATCCAAGTGATTAATCCTTTCCTTCGGAGTTTGTTCAGGGGTAATAAATTCTTGGCTTCTTGTTGTTCATCTTTCTTCCGGAGTTCCAAGTTTTCCGCATTATCTCGTCGCAAAGCTCCATCTAAATCATCGCAAGGCTTCACCTTGTGTTTTCAACTTCTCTTTCTTTTTATCACCCGTTTATTACCAGAGTGGTGGTTCGTCAAGGATTCTTTTCATTCTTCAATTGTTCTTCAAGATTTCTCTTGAAGTTAAGATCAGCCAAGCTATACTCAAAAATTAAACATGGTGTTCAACACATGTTTTGTTTTGAGTAGTTCAAGCATTCTTCATCTTGCATCCGAAGTGCAATTCTTCCTACCTTATCTTCTGAGGTGGTGTTAGGTCATTCTTGATAATTTCCCTTCGCGTTTCATGATTCACAAGTTTTCAAGAGTGACATATTTAAATCCATCATTTTCTCTTTGTTCAAGAGATCTTTTCAACCGTCAATCTCTTCATTGGAGTTATCTTGGGATAGATTTCACCTAAAGCCTTCCCTAAGGAATGTTGCTATTTTGGTGCTTATTAATGACCCAAGTTATCTCTTTTCCATCTTGATGGAACAAGCTTTCATCTCTTCGTTAATCTCAACCAATCAATTGTTTCTGTTAGTGGTCGGTTGTCACCTCATCATTTTGAGATGTTTGCCATAAGCCCACAACAAGCCTGTGCTTCTCGTTGTTGATTTTCCAACAACTCCGTTCGATTCTTCTTTGCAAGGATGCTTTCCAAGTTCACTTGTGGCAAAAGTTGTCATTTCCTTCTCCATTCCTTTATTCCAATGATCTATCTTCTATTTCTTCTTCCTGAGGCATTGTGATGTTGCTCTCTTCGACCCATCATCTTGTTTTGTCAAGATCATGTCCTTCCTTGCTTATAGATTTAACCGGAGTGTGGTGTCTATCGTTCCTCTTTTAACCGGAGTCTCATCCAAGTGCGTTCATTTTGCCAAGTTCAAATTCTATTCCTCCATTTCCAACCGGAGTGTTGTATCATCTCTTCAATATAATCTCATCTTATCAAGTTTTCTTCTCTTTTCTACCGGAGTGCTGTCCAAATTCTGTCATTCTTGTTCCTTGACTATCTCATTATACCAGGTGGTCATATTCTTTTCGTTCGTGAAGCTCTTTTTCCATGTCTTTCAAACAACAAGGTTCTCATATGTTCCTTGTTCCTCTTTGCTAACGGAGTGTTCGCAATCTCGTTCATCTCCATGGTATTCTTTCTTTCAATTTGTTAAACCTCTCAAGGTTCATTGGTTCACTCGTTTGTCAAAGAAGCAACTTAGTTTTACCTTTCTTTTTCTCTTCCGTTTTCCCTCCGGTGCCATTCTAGATCTCGGGACAAGATCCTCTCGTAGTGGTGGAGTGTTGTAACGCCCCGAGACCGATGTGCCAGGTGTCGTCCAGTTATTCGTTGTTGTTGCCTTGTCATTTTATTGCGTGTTGCATTTCATCATGTCATCATGTGCATAGCATCATCATGTTTTCAAAACTTGCATCCGTCCCGGTCTCCTCGTTCCGTCCGTTGTCCGTTCTGAGTCCAGACACTCTTGCACGCGCCCGCGACATGTCTGAAGTATTATTTTATAAGTGGCCGGAAAATGTTCTCGGAATGGGTTGAAAGTTGGCATGCGGTGTTGTTTTGTTGTCAGTAGACCGCCTGCCAAGTTTCATCGCATTCGGAGTCCGTTTGATGCCCCAACGGATAACTATAGCGGCAGTATAGCCGGTCTAACGTCGGACGTTTTTGGTCTCCGGAAACAGTCGCCGGGCCTCCCTCTCTTCTCTTCCCTCAGCTCGAGACCGTCTACACAGTCCGCTACCTACCGCCAGGTCCAGCCTAACCCCTCTCGTCAGCCCGCGACCCCCCTCACGCGCGTCCGAAAGTTGTCCCGGAGCCGACCCGGACTGTCGCTACCGTCGTGTCCGGATCATCCCCTAACGTCTATAAAACATCCCCGTTTTCTTATTTGGACTCCCTAGCCTATTTTTCTCGATCGTCCGATTTTTATCGGATGATCCAAACTCTCCTCCTTTCCATATATATAGTCTACCCTAGTCCATTTTGGACCAAACCCTAAATTCTAGGAGATTTGTCCTCGCCCGCCAAGACTCATCTCCCTTCCTCGGGATCCTCCCAGATCCCCTTCGCTCCAACCAGCCGCCGCCTTCCCCTTCCTCGATCTCTCCTGCCACCTACCAATCCCATCGATCCATCTCCTCCTACCAGGAACACCCGCAAAAGAGAGCCAGGGGTCGATCCCTGCTCATCCCGAGCACCACCGCTGGAGCTGCTCCATCAGCCGCCCGAACCTGCCAAGACCAGCACCCATGCCGTCCCTCTCCTTCCTCCCGCACATCTTCCCTTCCCTGTTGCTCTTTCTCATATCTCTCTCTGTCCCTGTTCTGGCTGTAGCAGGAGTTCGACACGGCCGCGGTTGTCCTCGTCGTCGCGTTGTACACCACCAAGACCAGACGAGTCCCTGCCTCGCCGGAGTCCAGAGCCGCAGCCGAGCCCACGGCACCCGTTGTCGGCGACCCCGAGTGCGCCTGAGATGCCCTTCCACCGCTGGCCTTCTTCAAACGCCGCCCCTGCCTCCTCGCTCGCTCCACGTTGACCAGCTCGTCAGGTCCCGTGCGCCCCTGCCTCGCCATGGACGCGCCTCCCCTGCTTCGCCGGGTCCTCGCCCCGCGCTGGTTCTGCGCCTTGCCGTGGCGCCGCCACCGAGGACAGGCGCCATCTTCTTCAGCTCCGCCCGAACGCCACCTCGCCAAAGAGCCCATGCCGGGGTCGTCCTCTTCTTCTGATCCGGCGCCGTCCCCGGGAGCTTGACGTCAGATTCGGCGATCTCCTCCCGGTCCCGTCGCTCCGTCCTCCCGCTGAGTTGCCCGCGCCGCCGCGACTCTGCTTCCTGTCGAGCAGAGAGCGTCTCGCTCCCCTGCCTGCGTTGACCACGCCCCTCGACTGCACGCGCCTGGGCCGCATCCCGCTCGCTCGCCAGCCGCAACAACCGCGTCCTGGGCCTCAAGCCAGGAGCAGGCCCAGCGCCCCGTTCCAGCCTCCCTCTCCACACCGACCGGGCCAAGCCCATGGGTGAGCAAACCCCCAGCGCCTCCTTTCCCTTCTGTTGGGCTACCAGATTCGGCCCATGTCATATTTTTTTCTCGTTCTGTGAATTTGCCCAATTATCCAGAGTCAGCAGTTTTACAGATTAGACCCTAAACTTCATGCATATAATAACTCATGAATGGTGCATCGGATTAAAATGATTTAATCATGTAAAATGCTTAGATTTTTGTGTAGATTAATATTATGCCACTTTCATCCATGTTAAACATGTTTAAAATGCTGTTTGATTAAATTTGCTTAAATGCCATGTTAAAATGATTTAATTCATAACTATTTAACCGTAGCTCGGAATTAAATAAACTTTATATGTAAATGGGGTGGAAAAATGCCTAGTTTAACATGGTGCACTTGCTTTGCATGTTTAACAACTCTAAAATTATGTTTAGGGCAGAATAGTTCCAAATCTAATATATGCTCATGAGGTTTTTCCGGAATTGTTGTTTGTTGTTCCGGCCTCATTTAAACTTGCCTAGATAGGTAGTTTTCATTTGCTTCACCCTCTTGCCATGTTTAAGAACATTTAATATTGTTGGGTACATAAACGAGATCGAACTAAATTAACTTGTCGTGGTGTTTTGTCAATATGCAACTCGTTGCATATTGAGCTCCACTTAATTTGTAGGATTGTTTGTGCACTTTGCCATGCCATGCATATTTAAACCGGACATGTATCATCCTTGGTTATGCATCATGCCATGTTTATGTGATGGTTGTTTACTATCCTGTTTCTTTCTTTCCGGGTTGCTTCTCTCGTTAGCTTCGGTTTCGTTCCGGAGTTGTGAGGATTCGTTCGACTACGTCCGTTTGTCTTCTTCATGGAATCGTTCTTCTTCCTTGCGGGATTTCAGGCAAGATGACCATACCCTCGAAATCACTACTATCTTTGCTATGCTAGTTTGCTCGCTCTTTTGCTATGCCAATGCTATGATGCCTACCATTTGCTTGTCAGCCTCCCAAATTGCCATGTTAAACCTCTAACCCACCATGTCCTAGCAAACCGTTGATTGGCTATGTTACCGCTTTGCTCAGCCCCTCTTATAGCGTTGTTAGTTGCAGGTGAAGATTGAAGTTTGTTCCTTGTTGGAACATGGAGATGTTGTTCCTTGTTGGAACATGTTTACTTGTTGGGATATCACAATATATCTTATTTAATTAATGCATCTATATACTTGGTAAAGGGTGGAAGGCTCGGCCTTATGCCTGGTGTTTTGTTCCACTCTTGCCGCCCTAGTTTCCGTCATATCGGTGTTATGTTCCCGGATTTTGTGTCCCTTACGCGGTTGGGCTATAATGGGAACCCCTTGACGATTCGCCTTAAGTAAAGCTCCTCCAAAGAATGCCCAACATTGGTTTTACCATTTGCACTAACAACCTACCACCTTCCCTTGGGTTCTGCAGACTCAAGGGTCATCTTTATTCTAACCCCGGGCGGTGCTCTCTCGAGTGTTGGTCCGAATCGAGCTACTGCGGGGCCACCTCGGGAAACTCAAGTCTGGTTTTACTCAGTAGCTAGTCTCATCCGAGTGTGCCCTGAGAAAGAGATATGTGCAGCTCCTATCGGGATTTGTCGGCACATTCGGGCGGTGTTGCTGGTTTAGTTTTACCCTGTCGAAATGTCTTGTTGTACGGGATACCGAGTCGATCGGAGTGTCTCGGGTGGAGGTCTATTCCTCCGTTGACCGTGAGAGCTTGTCATGGGCTATGTTGGGACACCCCTGCAGGGTTATAAACTTTCGAGAGCCGTGCCCGCGGTTATGTGGCAGATGGGAATTTGTTAACGTCCGGTTGTAGAAAACCCGAAGTTGACCTTAATTAAAATACATCAACCGCGTGTGTAACCGTGATGGTCTCTTCTCGCGGAGTCCGGAAGTGAACACGGTGTTAGAGTTATGTTTGACGTAAGTAGTTTGGGATCACTTCTTGATCGCTACTAGCTTCACGACCGTGCCTCGCTTCTCTTCTCGCTCTCTTTTGCGATTGTAGCCACCATATATGCTAGTCGCTTGCTGCAGCTCCACCTCATTACTCCATCCTTCCTATAAGCTTAAATAGTCTTGATCTCGCAGGTGTGAGATTGCTGAGTCCTCGTGACTCACCAGATACTTCCAAAACCAGTTTGCGGTGCCTATGTTACGAAAGCGGTGACGCAACCCAAGCTCAAGGAGGAGCTCGATGAAGATCTTGCCTTTTGTGTTGTTTCGTTCTAGTTGATCAGTAGTGGAGCCCAGTTGGGGTCGACCGGGGACCTTTGTCGCATTTGGGGTTTTTCTTTTATTTTGGTTCCGTAGTCGGACCTTGATTGTATCTGGATGATGTAATGCTTTATTCATGTAATTGTGTGAAGTGGCGATTGTAAGCCAACTATGTATCTTTTTCCTTTATGTATTCAATGAGTTGTGTGAAGATTACCTCACTTGCGACATTGCTTTCAATGCGGTTATGCCTCTAAGTCGTGCTTCGACACGTGGGAGATATAGCCGCATCGAGGGCGTTACACCATGGCCTTTGCGTCGAGGACCAGGCAAAGGCCCATCCTCTGCAGCTTGGTGGGTCTGGTTGGGCATCCAATGAGGCGTGCGAGGAATTGGCAAATGGCCCTCTTGTACAAGAAGATAGTGGTTGCGACCGTGAGGATGTTGAAGTCCCGCATGCTAGATATGCCAAGATTGAAAAACAGCGCCAAGCTAGGTGTGGTTTGGCGCATCGTGGTTCCCTACACGATGGTGAGCAATGCTGCCTGGGTGTAAATAACGGAGTAGAGCCAGACAAGGAGGGTTCGTAGGATGCTCTTCACTTGATAAGAGGTGTGAGGCATTTGGGAAAGCTCCACGGAATTGGTTAGGAGAGGTGGTGAAGGTCGATGTGGAGCAAGATGGGTTCGCACGAGGAAAGCACCTTCGAGCTAAGGTGGGGGTGACCGAACCATTAAAAAGGTTTTTTTTCTGTGATCTTCACTGGAGGATAAGCAAGGGACATGGTTTGATTTCACATATGAAAAAATTCACCACTTTTGTTTGGATTGAGAGAGAGTCATGCATGCCAATGGTAGATGTGAACCTTCGGTTGGATATTATGCCCAGTGGACAGACATGCTTATTATCATCCGATACTCAGAGGAGGATATTATCAACCTAAAGTTCCTCCTAATGTGTTTTGATGCAATGTCGGGGCTAAAGGTAAATTTTGACAAGAGTGAAGCGATGATTGTGGGATGTAAATTGGAGGACCAACTGAGGGTTGCACATATGATGAACTACAAGTTAGGTTGATTGATGTGGCTTCCTGACAACTGTAGAAGCATCCATCCATCTACCTCGCCCGTTCAAGTTTGGTCGATTTGGAGAAGGAAGCATCCCCTAACGCGATCCAGCACAAATCATCCATTAGCTTGAGACAACAGCGGTGAGACCTTGGCAATGACAAATTGTCGAACACACGAGGCCCCTGAGTGTACTATGTACAACAACGTCTGTGACAAGCTTGGTATCAATTAGGTGAGAAACGAGTGTGTCAGAAATCCATGTTATGGTTTAGGATCAATGGCACCTACGAGTACGACGTTAAACGCCACACATGAAATTATATTTGGCCAACTGTTCCTTCACCACCAGCCCATCACAGTGTTCATCAATTGGGTTATAACTGATCACTAGAGGGTGACACGTGTTGTACATCATAGTGATCATAGTGTTGTCCGTTGTGAGTTAATTGGCTATTATGGTTAGAGGTAAGTATATTTTGACACAGAGAGTGGAAGAACTGAACTGAGTTGACCGATATTCCTGGTTTTTTCGGTTTATGGTATTCGGTTTGCTGTTTTCATCACTAGTTGTTTGTGTTCATCGAAAGTTTTCATTCTAAATAAATTGAATTGACCATCGGATCATATACACCAAAATGTTCCTCCCTTTTTCTCTATCTTCCTTACTTTAGTGGCACATGTACAATGCACATCGCCCACAAAACCCAGTTCACTCGTGTATTTGCCTCTCGGAATTATTCTCACTGCACTAGTTTTCATCCCAAAATCTCTCAATCTAGTCGTCTTTCGACCTTGAGGTTAGATCTATTGCCACAAGTACTAGCTAAAACGGCTCTACAGCAAGTGCTAACGTTGGCTTGGATCTTCAACGCCTAGTCTTTTGGTTCTAATTAACTCTCCCCCAATGCTAGCACGACGCCAGTCTTCCACCACGAATCCACCATCCGAGAAGCCCGAAGGGAGGACAGATCGAGAAAGCAGCTACCTAACACCTAGGCACATAACCAACAAGCTAGTGTCACTCCCTCACTACTGCACAAAGCAGAAAACCTTCATGGCGGATAGTCCTGCTTGTGAAGCAAATGCCACATCAACGCTATGTATCGGATATTTAAGGGTCGGAACAAGTTATCCTTTTACATGTGAAACTAATGTATGTACATTAGGGGTTGTAAAGAGGCTAAGGTAATACCACAACTTTAAAGTGACAAAGTGAAGATAGTTAGAAAGAGATCGAAAAATAAATTGAGGCATCGTACGGGCGGTGAAAACTAGCCGGAAGAGAATGGTGAGAAAGAGGGGGGAAAGAAATAAAATGCAATAAGAAAACATAAATGCAATGAAAATTATAATTTAAAAATTAATTAAGCATATCCAATAAAAAATTATAAAAAAATAGGTAAATTATAAGCCGAGTGCATTATGTCGAGCACTCGACTTATATTTAATACTAGATCATTGATGGCGCGCGTCGCCGCGCCCGTCCATTTTGAATGTTGTTTGATAGTGTTAGAAAATTATGTAGAACATGGGGTTCCTAATTATTTTGAAATGAGAGTGCAAAATAAAAGTTCCATCGAGTCTCCTTTGGCATGATCATGGCATGGACCCCAGTATAAACCTTAGTGGCGGGCATTTTTCTCATTCATCTATCCAATAGAATGGTATGACTTTATCTTCACAATTAAATTGACCAAGAAGCAAAATTAAATCCACGTCACAGTCACAGGAAGACAACTTCATGGCATTGCAGTTTTGCATGCAGATAAAACTAATGAATAAAATATATATATAGTTGAAGATTTGTCTAAGTGAATATAAGCATCAGGAAAAATAAATCTTCCTTCAAGAGTAATTACCATAGGAGAGGCATTAGAAATGTATCAGAATAGTACCATGTAGACCAACAGGGAATGCTAGTGTGGTCTCAAAAGATTATCCTAGTTCCACGGTACCTCCAACAAATCATGACTATACCTGTGTTGTTAAGTGCAACAAATTTTGCCAACACAGAATATAGTAGTTCATCAAGAATAAATGAAACTTGATGCATGCAAATATAGTTGACAAAGATTAAAAATGCCATTGGTATGAAAGAGATGGGACAAAAAACACTCCGTAAATAGTTAGAACTATACAATACATCAGCGACACCAGTTAATTGTTTTTCCAGTAAAAGCACAAACAAAGGTGACAGTAGCATCCCTAGTCCTGCATCCGCAAGCTGAAGTGCTCCTTGTGTAATGCAGCTCACTATGCTTGAAAATGCCATTATCATTCAAAAAAATTGACGACAGTCTATAAAGGCTACTTCTACAATAAATCAGATATCTCCATGTATGCAAACCTCGGTTCACCACATATTCTGCAACATACAACCTTAAAGAAAAAAGAGGACACATATATTCCATCAACTAATAATACAGAGAATGGCATTACATGGCTGTTTCGGATTTACTGAAAACATTTCCATAATGTAAATTATCGTTTCTCATAAATGAATAAAGAAACCATTTCGCCATTGCACACAAAGCGAAGAAGTACGAAGCAGTTTTGACCCAAAAACAAAATAAAGATTTAACTACTGATATGGCAAGAAATATAGCAATGGATATCAAGTACACAAACCACAAATGGAAGATTAGGTTTCGTATTGTTCAAAGTGTACTTGGGCATATGAAGATTAGGTTTCATATTGTCATCATAAAATTTCATGACAATCCCTTTTCTTACAAAACATACTCTGCCTCTATCGCTTGAAAGTTCAGATCAAGGCCAAGATGCATAAACCATAACTGAAACATAAATTGTACTTGGGCAATTCTAGCTATAGATTTTATTTAATGATAGTAGTAAGAAACGAATAGACACGGGAACATAGAGTATCTAGGGAGACTTGAGGAGGGAATCGCTTTAAAAAAATGCATTGCTTTCAACTAAGCGCAGTCACATATCTACTACCGTTCATGTTGTTCGCACATATTCTGTGTGGAACATATCTTATCATTGCTGGTGTAGGTGATATGTGAAGGCATATGTAGCACACCACCCTGTCTACCCTCTAGCTCTGCCACTGCATGAAGCATCCTCTCTAGTGAAAATAGCATAAGTAGCCACCATAAAAGAAATTAACGCGTTATGGTTGGAAATTCAAGGTCTTGGCCATTATTACTAATTTATGGCAATTGATGATTCATTACAGATGCACTAGTAGCTATTCCACAATTAATAATTATCGAAAATTATTAGTAATAGAAAAGATTGAGAATGACAAACCAGATCCACCATTTGTCTTATTTCTAGTTTAGTAATGTTGGTGCCAAGATTAAGTAAACAGACCCTAATTTCTTCAAGGGTAAATGTCGCGATGTGGTCAGTATATAGGCACTCGTATACTTTCCATTAGCCCATGGTTTATGTGTTTGACAGGCTCTCTAGAATAATATTTGATTATGGCAGAAGAAATGAGAAGATACTGCAGTCAAGCAAAAAGAAAAAAGAGCCACAAGTTAAGATCATCCGAGTACCTTCATTTAGTAATGTTATTGCCAAAGCTTCAGTAAACAGACTCTAATTTCACAAGGGTAAATGTCGGAATGTGGTCAGTATATAGGCATTTGAATACTTTTCATTAGCCCATGGTATATTTTCTTTGACAAGCTCTCTAGAATGATATCTGATTATGGCAGAAGAAATGGGAAGATACTGCAGTCAAGCAAAAAGAAAAAAGAGCCACAAGTTAAGATCATCCGAGTACCTTCAAGGCTGCCCTTGCTAATTAAAATTCCAGAAGACCATTGGCACGTCCTTTGCAAAATAAAGTAAATGAAATGAATATCAGAATCTCAGGGACACCATAACATAAACTGGAATACAAAAGAGAAATAACAAATTGAAGGAAAAAAAGAAGAGTGTATCTGTAAGTCTGTAACCAAAGACAAAACATATTGTTCCGGCTCCAAATCTGAAACACTATACGAAAGTAAACACCATACATCTGTTACAGAAGATACACATTATCAGTATGTCTCTTCTTTTGGTTCTGATTACCTGGCCATGCAAAAATATTGTTCTGGCTCCAAATCTGAAACAGTATACAGAAGTAAACATCACACGTCTGTTACAGAAGATACGCATTATCAGTATGTCTCTTCTTTTGGTTCTGACCACCTGGCAATCCAAAATCAAATAAACAGATCAGGAAGCTCCAAGATCTACCGAAATGAGTTGACAACAGCCAACATGAACATCATCTGTATGTATTTTTTCTGGAATAAGAGGGCATCAGGACAAGGCAATTGCTTGGTGGAAGAGTAAATCATACATGAATTGAAAAGAAAAATATAGGGAAACCTATCCGAGCATCATGGTGAAGGAGGTTCTGCTGCTGGGGTGGAAAGGTTGAGTGAAGAGTTGTAGTGGAGGAAGCATATATACACGTACCATCATCCGCCATGAATGTCAGAACAGAAACTGAAGAATGACCACATCTTGAAATCTCGATGGAGCAGTTCTGATCAGACGAAGCATCGCCATGAATCGCCTACGTCGGCTGGATCATCTCCCTCCTTTCTCCATTCTGTAGCAGACTAATCGCCTGTGTCGGCTGGATCAACTGATCCCCTCATTGCCCGCATCGCCCGCGGCGGGTGGATAGACTGCCATCTCTCTCTCTCGCCTGGATCGATCTGGTTGTATAGTGACCTGGGGCCGATGACCGTTTTCGGGACGTTTTCTGGACATTTTTGCCCCTCTTTGAATGAGCCACTTACATGGGGGACCCAATCTAACAAATAAAAGAAAAACCTCTTTCTCATCCCTCTATCTCACTTGCACGTGGACCCCACCAAAAATAATTAAAATAAAAAACTCTCTCTGTCTCTCTTCAACTTTGTCTCTCCCTGAGATGGACATGGCGAGCGCGACTCGGCCGGTGCTCGTCGCCGGCGAGGGGGCGCGCCTGCGGATGGCAAAAGATGGCGATGCATGGACTTGGCCTTCGCTGGTGAGGGGGAAGCGTCTGCATATAGCAGCGGATGGCGACGCCGTGGATGTGGAAGCGACGACCACGGCGGTGCTCAAGGAGCAGCGTATCAAGCACGAGAGAGACCAGTGGGAGAGGGAGAAGTAGAGGATGATCATCTGGAACACGTTCGCGTGGTCGAGCCCGTCGTGAAGACACTGCAGCGATGTCTCCATCGTCGGAGGCGGCCGACAGAGCACCGATTCGGGGTAGGAACGCTCGGGGTCACGGAGATCGGGGAGGACAACGCCAGTGTCTTCGGTAGGTATTGGCTAAGCCTAGGTATGCAGGGATGATGGGCTGGGTGCTACGTCGGAGGAGATCAAGTCATGGCGGAGCTCCACCGAAGCCGATGAGGATGAATGCGACGGCGAAAATTGAGGCCATTAGGGCTCGATTAATTCTCTGGAGCGACGAATTCGACCGAGAAGAATCTCCCAGGCATGGTCTTTGGCCTCGGGGAGCTCTTCGGCCGCACAAACGACAATGTCGACCGCGGCGGGTGCGCCCTGGACGCCGTGCTCGTTCTCGGTTCAGAGGAAGAGAGGGAGATGGACCCCTTGGGGTAAATGAGAGGCATGTCTAGGGGAATCAAGTGGCGAGGTTGCAACTCATATGGTGGGCTATGCCGGCGGCAATCGTTGACGGAGGCGGCGACCGAGACGGACGATGAGATCGATTCCTTTAGCTCGGGACAGACCTCGCCCAGAGGAATTAGGTAGGAAGAGAGAGGGGTGGGGAGAGGGAAGAGAGGTAGGAGGGGTCCGACGCTGCGGGGCACCTCACCCCGGCGAGCCGTCGTTGGCTGCGTGCACCGCCGCCGGAGGGGTGAGAGAGAGAGACAGAGAGGAAAAGAGATTTTATGTTTTGTTTTTTATTTACTAGTTTCTAAGGTGGGTCCTAGATGTAAGTGATAGAGAAAGGGGTTGAGAGAGAGGGAGGGAGAGAGTATTTAATTGTTTTTGTTGGGCCCACCTGTAAGTGAGATAGAGGGGTGAGAGAGAGTTTTTCCTTTTCTTAAGAACGGGCCCCACATGTAAGTAGCTCATCCAAAGAGGGGCAAAGATGTCCAAATAACGTCCCGAAAACTGTCAAAGCCCTTTGACTGGACGGTAACGACGTGGAAGGGCATTTCTATAAGTGCACCTAACGGCGGAGGGGCAAATTTGAGCAGGCTTCGGAATTAGGGGCAAATATGAGTAGTGGGTTCGAGTTAGGGACACAGATGTAAAAGACCCAAATAAATACCCCACTATAACCATATACGGAAAAGAAAACATCGATAACTACACGTGCATACCTCTGAAAAATGTCGCAAGGGAAGACAACAGATTTCTCATCACGAGAGTGAGAGAAAGCGAGCGAGAGAGAGAGAGGGGGAGAGAGAGAGAGAGGGAGAGGGAGGAGAGAGGGAGAGAGAGACGCCTTAGGATTAACCATATTCAACACACGTTTTTTGTTGTTTTGTGTGAACACCGAGGCCATCGCCGGCGAGGGTAAGGAAGAGGATAAGCGGCAACACAAATATGATGCCTCGCAAAAATAAAAGAGATGGACCTATTGTGGTCTCAAGTGATGATTGTTGAGTTAAGAGTGTGTGTTATGTTTTCTCTCCCGTTGCAACGCACAGGCTCTTTTGCTAGTGTTCTCTAAGCCGAGTACCATCTGATAAAAGACTCTCGCCTTACCTTTTGGTACAACGTGTGTTTTTCCAGTAATGAATCAACTCAAAATAAATATACGATTAATATGTTGCCACGCACATTGCAGGCCACTGTGCTACCTGGTATGAAATACGAATGGGGTTGTCTGTGGTGTTGATTTCGCCGCCGCACTTCAATTAAACCAGGTTTGAGAGAAAAGTATGCATTGTGCACACAACTAATTATTCAAAACAAATTAGTAAACAGCACTACATCCAGAACGCAACGGGTGAGAAAGACCTGAGGTGCTTAGACACCGGACATGACCTAGTGCTACGGTCGAAGATCTCCAGCTCTCCCTTGCGGCTGTGCCTAAGGCGAAACGTGGTGATCTGGAGCAGGCGGCCATGGAACTCAACTCCCTTGACACAGTCCAGAAGGCAGAATCTGGCATTGCCCATGGCAGTGAGAGTAGGCCCATGATCAACCGCCTGCTGCTCCTCACTCCACAGCTTGTCCTTGGCGATCTTCCAGTCGAGCTGCTGCTGCATGGCCATGGCACCAACCGCTGTGCCGCTACGGGAGACGACGCGGCAGGTGCCAATGTGGCCGTCCTTGTCAAGCCCAACCCAGGAATCCAGGTGAGCGTCGAAGTAGCCTTGGCCGTTGAAAGGCAACGCCCACTCCCCGTGGCACCTCCATTCGCCGTCGCCGGTGTTGAAGGAGAAGGTGCGGGCGCATGGACCGCCGGTGCGGCGACACGGCCCTTGGAAGGCAGACACGAAGACGGTGCGTCCGTCAGGGTGCGTGGCGTAGGAGTTTACCCTTTCGTCGACGTCGAAAGGCGAAGGCGCGACGCTCCTCCATGACCAGTCCTCGCATGGGATCACACGGCTCGGATCCTTGGCGGAGGAGGACATCACCTCGACGGACTGAGGCCGTGACTTGAGGTAGTAGGCGAACGCGCACAGCGCGTCGGCGGCAGGTACGAAGACGTTGGCGGCGCGGAGCAGCGCGTCCGGCAGGGTAGGGCCGGCGGCAAGCCCCGCGGTTGCCGTGTCGTACGCCAGGGTTGCAGGGTGTTGGTTGCTCACCGCGAGGATGTGGGTGCCCATGGAGGTGAAGATCATGCGAATATATGGTGCCGGTGAGACCAGGCGTACGGCACGGTGGTCGCTGAGGATGAGGTCGGCGTCGTCGTCGTCGATGTCGATCTTGCGGATGGTGTAGCCTCCGTCCCAGTCGTCCAGCACTAGATGGAGGTGCTTCTGCCGCTTGTGCTTCTTCAATCTGGTGCTCGGCTGCCCCTGCGCCTGCCGCTTATGCATCCTCGTTTCTCCTCCAGTGATCGACTCGCCGGAGCTCATGTTCTCCTGGCTCGTCATTGAGCCGAGATTTGATTTTGATTTTTGAGACGCCTGCCAATCAATCAAAAACAGTACGAGATCTGAAATAGGTGCGTGGTGGGCTTTGCAATCGATCTGAATTCTGAAGTAATCTGCCGACGAGTGGTGTATTTGTGGAGCCTCCTTGTTTGCCTAGTTCAAAACGAAGTCGGAGAGAATTCCGAAACCAGTTCGGGGGATCGCTGGGCTGCTGCTGTTGTTTCGTTTGCTGCGCTGCTGCAGTTTCTTTTTTCATTTTTTCTGTGTTGTTATTTATCGGGTTTTCTGTTTTGGTCCTTTTTTTCTCTTTCGTTATTTACATATTTATATCTTTCCTTTTTCTTATTATTTTCAGTTTTGCTAAGTCTCAGTCGATACTTCCTTCCTTTGATTTTGCATGGAAATTTGTGCAAAATTTTGTTTCCAGTTTTTATTTTTTTTCTTCTTACATGCTGTATCACTTGACTGAGATTTGATTAAGTCTCAGTTGACTGAGACCTAACCATGCCCTATTATTTTCACCTTTTTATTTTTCCTTTCCTTTCTTCAACAAATGATGTTAGTTTATTATCTTTCGGGAATGGTTTTCTTCCGAATTTTTCATTTTTAATAATTTTCAGCACTATAAACATTTTAACAATAACAACCAATGTCTTCTAAATTCACACTGAGCATTATTAAAATATATGATGAATACATTTTTATATAAAGTGAACTTTTTCTGTTTATTTTTCGTTTTGGTTTTTACCCTTTTCCTTATTTCAAGTTTATTTTTATTTTTCAATACAATTTTTGTTTTAAAGTAAATCATAAATTTATTTTTTGGAAATTTAAAACAATGTCATTGTGTTTCAGGAATAAATGAGAATTTTCAGAAAATGTTACCGTTTTCAATTTTTTGTTCACAAATTCAACAAATGTTTGGGGACTTAAATACTGTTTGTGTTTTTGAAAAGTGTTCAGGATTTCCTAAAATATTCCCATTTTCAATTTTTTTCACAAATTCGAATTTTTTTTCGTTTTCATATTTTGGGATTTTTCAAAAAAATGTTTGTGTTTTTTGAATTTTCTGAAATTTCAAAAAATGTTTAAAATATTTTTTTCCTTTTTGTAAAAAAGATTCAAAATTTAAGAATGTATTTGCATCTTTAAACATAAAACTTTGTATATTATTCCATCATACATTTATTAATTTTTCATCATTTATTAGGAACAAGGGTTATAACGCATCTACTAATGTGTATTGTGTAATTCAAATTTCATCGTGTATTTATAAAAATAGTCATGCATTTTAAAAGTATTTCATTTTCAAAATGTACATTTTAATCTATTTGTCGTGTATTTTAAATATGCCCATCGTGTACCAATTTTAGTAGACCCCGTGAGGAATGGTGGTGAGTGTTATTGTTGATGTTTCAGTTATACATGAGGTGTCACTGGGCTGAAGTGAATTGACGATTTGAGTACCTACAAGAATTACGCAGCAGTGATAGTTGTAAAACAAAGGATTAAAGATTAACTAAGGTCATAAGAAAGTAATTAATGTTATGAAGAAATGGCAATGAGATGGTTAAGCTTAAGACAATTCATTTCACAGTAAATAATGGTCATTGCCTCTCGTCGAATGGTAATGTGACATTAATCCTTGTGTGGCATATTCGACACTGTTGTCCCGCCTCCCCACTATTACAGGATCAAACAACATTGACCCCATCACTGACCACTATTAGGAAAAGGGCTATAGATAGGATTGATTTTAATGGCGCACCGTGGAAGCAGTGCGCCACTACTATATACTAATGGCGCACCTGTTTGTGATACGCCATTAGTGTGGAAGACACTAATGGCGCACCGTAAACAGGGTGCGCCACTAGTATGAATTATTATTTTTTCCATTTTTCCATACATACTAATGGCGCATCTGGTCCATAATGCGCCATTAGTATCTACTAGTATAGTGCCCGTGCGTTGCCATGGGCTGACAAAATATGTGTGCAAAGAAAAATGTCACGTGACATGAGTCATAGATTATTCACATGTGATGATATCTCATGGGCCTAAAGTGGTAGATGAATGCATCCCATCGTCAAACTCTCCCCTCCCTCTTCTCGACACGACACTCTACTTTCTTCCATGGCCCTTTATCCTCCGTGTTATCTTCCCCATCCTCCAACTTGCACAATAGTATTAAGTGCCTTGTCCAACCCCGGTTGGCCATCCCTAATAAAGATAATGAAGAGGGCAACCAAATGTCCGGCGAGAGATGGAGATTTACGGCGATATCTAATACTGTGCAATCAAATTTCAAGAAAAACTCTGTATAACTTCTATCAAGATTGTCACACAGTCACATTGCACACACTAAAATGTGATGGTACTTCAATTGTACAGTACAATATTCAAAATGCAGCTCTAGTCATCAAGCCGTGCAACTGCACGTGCTTTCGGAATAATGGTTTGTATCATGCTATAGGTACGATCAAGATTAAGAAGAAACATTATATCTGAACCGCTAAAGCAATATACTTCCACTCTCTGTCGAACCCTCGAACCCTCTAACATTGCTCTTGTCTCATTCTGATGAATGATTCCACGGTCAATGTTATACAATCTATCACAAACTTCAAGCAAAGGACCATGCTCCATACAACTCAAGATTTTAGCTTTTTTTACTTCTCGGGCAACCAACGAACATTAAAATCTGCCTTCCAAAGTGCATGTATACAATGGAACAACTGAAAAATATGAAAGAAATAGATTGTAACACACATATGTATGCAACCTAATTTTTTTGTATTTAGGATTTAGGGGAGAACTTATACCCATAAGAATAGAGGAATGATTGGTTGCAAAAAAGCTACCGAGGAAACATCACAAGCACCATACTCATTAATTCCACTCACAAGCGTTTCCTCGCAGAATTTCACAACTTTATAAGACATCATTAAAAACGGCCGTCAGTAAATAGATTGCTCAATCCAGACATCGTATGAGCACATATTTAACATTCCAAACCATCTGGATCCACATTCTGTGTAGAAGAATCAAGTAGACATGGAAGTATACACATATATCGTTGAATCCTATAAAGCGTTTAAAAGGTAATCAGCCACATTTTGACACCATTCTCTCAGCTCTCAAATAAGTGATAATGTTTGCCTACACAGTTTGCAAGGTACAAATTAAACCATAGACTTGTAGTAAGAACATAATCATAAAGTCAAAAATAAATTTGTAGAATTCTTCTATCAATATTCCTTTGAATTCTGAACTATAAAATTCAACGTGTTTAATGCTATGAAGAATAGCAACTTGAATTCCAATGAGGCCAAGTATATATATAGTTATATACACATGCAGGTCTCCAATTTCAAATTTATCGAAACAGGAGCAAAAGTAACCTATGGAGTGGTGCGCTGTTGTCGCTCGCTGGTGTTTTATGTGGCTCGACCACACTGGTGCTCTGTTCCTACAGAAGCGCCGAAGACTGAGAGGATGCGACGCTGCCAAGCATGGCCTACAGCCAAGCAAATGGATCTCATAATAAATCATGCTCTATAAGGAGAACACATCCCATTCCTTGATGAGAAGACATTGTTTGACTGATATCCTATACCATCAACAAATCACTTTCACAAACAGAAAAAGTATATGATTATGAGAGTGCACATTGAAAGAAAAAACGTGTACCACTTGGTAAAAATAATTACCTATTTAAACGGACTGAGAAAGAAGCATCTAGGACTCTGGAGATCTGGTCAGCATAGTGAAGAGGAAATGCAGGTAATGGGATACCCTGCTGGCCTCACCAAAAAATTAAGTCCCTCGATTCTCTGATTCATCACCTTGAGGGAAAAGAATACAAATCCCACAACATTACAGAAGACCCAGAAATATAGTACAAATTCAGGGAAAAAGAATAGAAAACAATTACATACCCATTGGCCATTCACGTTGGCCACCTCCAAGCTCATGACGTTCTCCAGAGCACATCGCCACGGTCGTGGCGCCAGCTCCACCGCCCAATGCATATAGAGCGCTATGTGCTACACATGATGTTTCGTGTTTACGCTCCCTCAATGTTGTAAAAGACCAACAAAACACACGTGCATGTGAATGAACTCAAGTAAGAGCATGACCAGAAGTTCAATTCAGTAACAAAAAAAACGCAGTTAAACAATTTAGTTACTTGTTGCAAAAAAATCGAATACTACTGATTAGAGAAACAACTAATGCAAAAAAGAAAAACGCTTGTAGATTCATAAGGAGTAACAATATCATATTTAATAAGTAGAGCAGAATGAAATGGTATCAGTTTATACCTACTGATATCACGACTGTTGGGAACGTAGTAATTTCAAAAAATTTCCTACGCACACGCAAGATCATGGTGATGCATAGCAACGAGAGGGGAGAGTGTTGTCTACGTACCCTCGTAGACCCGAAGCGGAAGCGATCACAACGTAGAGGAAGTAGTCGTACGTTCTCCTCGCGATCCGACCGATCCCGGCGCCGTTACTCCGGCGCCCCCGAGTTCTTGACACACGACAGCTCGATGACGTCCCTCGTACTCCGATCCAGCCGAGTGTCGAGGGAGAGTTTCGTCAGCACGACGGCGTGGTGACGATCTTGATGTTTCACCGGCGCAGGGCTTCGCCTAAGCTTCGCGACGGTATGACCGAGGTGGAATATGGTGGAGGGGGACACCGCACACGGCTAAGGAACAATCCGTAGATCAAACTTGTGTGTCATTGAGGTGCCCCCTGCCCCCGTATATAAAGGAGGGAGGGAGGAGGAGGACGGCCTAGGAGGAGGCGCGCCATAGGGAGTCCTACTCCCACCGGGAGTAGGATTCCCCCTTTCCTAGTCCAACTAGGGATCCTTCCATGTATTAGGAGTAGGAGACTAGGAAGGGGAAAAGAGAAGGAAAGGAAGGAGGGGGTGCGGCCTCCCCAGCCCAATTCGGACTAGGGCAAGGGGCGCTGCCTGCCTAGGGCAGCCCTCTCTCTTTCCCGTATGGCCCATAAGGCCCAATACTTCTCCCGGCGAATTCCGTAACTCTCCGGTGCATTTGATAATTACCGAATGACTCGGAACCTTTCCGAACTCGAATATAGTCGTCCAATATATCGATCTTTACGTCTCGACCATTTCGAGACTCCTCGTCATGTCCCCGATCTCATCCGGGACTCCGAACTCCTTCGGTACATCAAAACTCATAAACTCATAATATAAATGTCATCGAAACCTTAAGCGTGCGGACCCTACGGTTCGAGAACAATGTAGACATGACCGAGACACATCTCCGGTCAATAACCAATAGCGGGACCTGGATGCCCATATTGGTTCCTACATATTCTACGAAGATCTTTATCGGTCAGACCGCATAACAACAAACGTTGTTCCCTTTGTCATCGGTATGTTACTTGCCCGAGATTCGATCGTCGGTATCCAATACCTAGTTCAATCTCGCATCGCAAGTCTCTTTACTCGTTCCGTAATACATCATCTCGCAACTAACTCATTAGTTGTAATGCTTGCAAGGCTTAAGTGATGTGCATTACCGAGAGGGCCCAGAGATATCTCTCCGACATTCGGAGTGACAAATCCTAATCTCGAAATCGCCAACCCAACATCGCCTTTGGAGACACCTGTAGTACTCCTTTATAATCACCCGATTACGTTGTGACGTTTGGTAGTACCAAAGTGTTCCTCCGTAAACGGAGTTGCATAATCTCATAGTTATAGGAACATGTATAAGTCATGGATAAAAGCAGTAGCAACATACTAAACGATCGTGTGCTAAGCTAATGGAATGGGTCATGTCAATCAGATCATTCAACTAATGATGTGACCTTGTTAATCAAATAACAACTCTTTGTTCATGGTTAGGAAACATAACCATCTTTGATTAACAAGCTAGTCAAGTAGAGGCATACTAGTGACACTCTGTTTGTCTATGTATTCACACATGTATTATGTTTCCGGTTAATACAATTCTAGCATGAATAATAAACATTTATCATGAAATAAGGAAATAAATAATAACTTTATTATTGCCTCTAGGGCATATTTCCTTCATCTCCCACTTGCACTAGAGTCAATAATCTAGATCACATCACCATGTGATTAACATCGATAGTTCACATCATCATGTGATTAACACCGTAGTTCACATCGCCATGTGACCAACACCCAAAGGGTTTACTAGATTCAGTAATCTAGTTCACATCGCTATGTGATTAACACCCAAAGAGTACTAAGGTGTGATCATGTTTTGCTTGTGAGAGAATCTTAGTCAACGGGTCTTTCACATTCAGATCCGTTATGTATTTTGCAATTTTCTATGTCTACAATGCTCGCACGGAGCTACTCTAGCTAATTGCTCCCACTTTCAATATGTATCTAGATCGATACTTAGAGTCATCAGATCGGTGTCAAAACTTGCATCGACGTAACCCTTTACTTATTTAACCCTTTTGTCACCTCCATAATCGAGAAACATATCCTTATTCCACTAAGGATAATTTTGACCGCTGTCCAGTGATCTACTCCTAGATCACTATTGTACTTCCTTGCCAAACTCAGTGTAGGGTATACAATAGATCTGGTACACAGCATGGCATACTTTATAGAACCTATGGCCAAGGCATAGGAATGACTTTCATTCTCTTTCCATCTTCTGCCGTGGTCGGGTTTTGAGTCTTACTCAATTTCACACCTTGTAACACGTGCAAGAACTCTTTCTTTGACTGTTCCATTTTGAACTACTTCAAAATCTTGTCAAGGTATGTACTCATTGAAAAACTTATCAAGCGTCTTGATCTATCTCTATAGATCTTGATGCTTAATATGTAAGCAGCTTTACCGAGGTCTTTCTTTGAAAAACTCCTTTTAAACACTCCTTTATGCTTTGCAGAATAATTCTACATTATTTCCGATCTACAATATGTCATTCACATATACTTATCAGAAATGTTGTAGTGCTCCCACTCACTTTCTAGTAAATACAGGCTTCACCGCAAGTTTGTATAAAACTATATGCTTTGATCAACTCATCAAAGCGTATATTCCAACTCGAGATGCTTGCACCAGTCCATAGATGGATCATTGGAGCTTGCACACTTTGTTAGCTTCTTTAGGATCGACAAAACCTCTTGGTTGCATCACATACAACTCTTCTTCAATAACTCCATTAAGGAATGCAGTTTTGTTTATCCATTTGCCGATTTCATAAAATGCGGCAATTGCTAACATGATTCGGACAGACTTTTAAGCATCGATACGAGTGAGAAAATCTCATTGTATTCAACATCTTGAACTTTGTCAAAACCTTTTTCGACAAGTCTAGCTTTGTAGATAGTAATACTACTATCAACGTCCGTCTTCCTCTTGAAGATCCATTTATTTTCTATGGTTTGCCGATCATCGGGCAAATCCATCAAAGTCCATACTTTGTTCTCATACATGGATCATATCTCAGATTTCATGGCCTCAAACCATTTTGCGGAATCTGGGCTCATCATCGCTTCCTCATAGTTCGTAGGTTTGTCATGGTCAAGTAACACGACCTCCAGAACAGGATTACTGTACCACTCTGGTGCGGATCTCACTCTGTTTTACCTACGAGGTTCGGTAGTAACTTGATCTGAAGTTACATGATCATCATCATTAGCTTCCTCACTAATTGGTATAGTAGTCACAAGAACAGATTTCGTGATGAACTACTTTCCAATAAGGAACAGTACTGATTACCTCATCAAGTTCTACTTTCCTCCCACTCACTTCTTTCGAGAGAAACTCCTTCTCTAGAAAGGATCCATCTTAAGCAACGAATATCTTGCATTCGGATCTGTGATAGAAGGTGTACCCAACAATTTCCTTTGGGTATTCTATGAAGACGCACTTCTCCGATTTGGGTTTGAGCTTATCAGGATGAAACTTTTTCACATAAGCATTGCAGCCCCAAACTTTAAGAAACGACAACTTTGGTTTCTTGCTAAACCACAGTTCATATAGTGTCGTCTCAACGGATTTAGATGGTACCCTATTTAACGTGAATGCAGCTGTCTCTAATGCATGATCCCAAAACGATATTGGTAAATCAGTAAGAAACATCATAGATTGCACTATATCCAATAAAGTGCGGTTACGATGTTTGGACACACCATAACATTGTGGTGTTCCAGGTGGCGTGAGCTGTGAAACTATTCCACATTGTTTTAATTGAAGACCAAACTCATAACTCAAATATTCGTCTCCGCGATCAGATCGCAGAAAATTTATTTTCTTGTTACGATGATTTTTCCACTTCACTCTGAAATTCTTGAACCTTTCAACTATTTCAGACTTATGTTTCATCAAGTAGATATACCCATATCTGCTCAAATCATCTTGTGAAGGTCAGAAAATAATGATACTTGCCACGAGCATCAACACTCATTGGATCGCATACATCGGTATGTATTATTTCCAATAAGTCAGTAGCTTGTTCCATTGTTCCGAAGAACGGAGTTTTAGTCATCTTGCCCAAAAGGCACGGTTCGCAAGCATCAAGTGATTCACAATCAGGTGATTCCAAAATCCCATCAGCATGGAGTTCCTTCATGCGCTTTACACCAATATGACCTAAACGGCAGTGCCACAAATAAGTTGCATTATCATTATTAACTTTGCATTTTTTTGGTTTCAATATTATGAATATGTGTATCACTACGATCGAGATCCAATGAACCATTTTCATTGGGTGTGTAACCATATAAGGTTTTATTCATGTAAACAGAACAACAGTTTATTCTCTTACTTAAATGAATAACCGTATTGCAATAAAACATGATCAAATCATATTCATGCTCAACGCAAACACCAAATAACATTTATTTAGGTTCAACACTAATCCCGAAAGTATAGGGAGTGTGCGATGATGATCATATCAATTTTGAAACTACTTTCAACACACATCGTCACTTCACCCTTAACTAGTTTACATTTATTACGCAACTCCGTTTGAGTTACTAATCTTAGCAACTGAACCAGTACCAAATACCGAGGGGTTGCTATAAACACTAGTAAAGTACATATCAATAACATGTATATCAAATATACTTTTGTTTACTTTGCCATCCTTCTTATCCGCCAAATACTTGGGGTAGTTACGCTTCAAAGAACCAGTCCCTTTGCGGTAGAAGCACTTAGTCTCGTGCTTAGGTCCAGACTTGGGCTTCTTCACTTGAGCAGCAACTTGCTTGCCGTTCTTCTTGAAGTTCCCTTCTATCCCTTTGCCCTTTTCTTGAAACTAGTGATCTTGTTAACCATCAACACTTGATGTTCTTTCTTGATTTCTACCTTCATCGATTTCATCATCATGAAAAACTCGGGAATCATTTTCATCATCCCTTGTATACTATAGTTCATCATGAAGTTCTACTAACTTGGTGATGGTGACTAGAGAATTCTGTCAATCACTATCTTATCTGGAAGATTAACTCCCACTTGATTCAAGCGATTGTAGTATCCAGACAATCTGAGCACATGCTCACTAGTTGAGCGATTCTCCTCCATCTTTTAGCTATAGAACTTGTTGGAGACTTCATATCTCTCAACTCAGGTATTTGCTTGAAATATTAACTTCAATTCCTGGAACATCTCATATGGTCCATGATGTTCTAAACATCTTTGAAGTCCCGATTCTAAGCCATAAAGCATGGTGCACAAAACTATCAAGTAGTCATCATATTGAGCTTAGCCAAACGTTCATAACGTCTGCATCTGCTCCTGCAATAGGTCTGTCACCTAGCGGTGCATCAAGGACATAATTCTTCTGCGCAGCAAAGATGATAAACCTCAGATCACGGATCCAATCCGCATCATTGCTACTAACATTTTTCAACACAATTTTCTCTAGGAACATATTAAAAATAAACATATGAAAGCAACAACGCAAGCTATTGATCTACAACATAATTTGCAAAATACTACCAGGACTAAGTTCATGATAAATTTAAGTTCAGTTAATCATATTACTTAAGAACTCCCACTCAGATAGACATCCCTCTAATCCTCTAAGTGATTACGTGATCCAAATCAACTAAACCATAACCGATCATCACGTGAGATGGAGTAGTTTTCAATGGTGAACATCATTATGTTGATCATATGTACTATATGATTCACGCCGACCTTCGGTCTCCGTGTTCGAGGCCATATCTGCATATGCTAGGCTCGTCAAGTATAACCTGAGTATTCGCGTGTGCAAAACTGGCTTGCACCCGTTGTAGATGGACGAGAGCTTATCACACCCGATCATCACGTGGTGTCCGGGCACGACGAACTTTGGCAACGGTGCATACTCGGGAGAACACTACTTGATAATTTTAGTGAGAGATCATCTTAAAATGCTACCGTCAATCAAAGCAAGATAAGATGCATAAAGGATAAACATCACATGCAATCAATATAAGTGATATGATATGGCCATCATCATCTTGTGCTTGTGATCTCCATCTCCAAGCACCGTCGTGATCACCATCGCCACCGGGCGCGACACCTTGATCTCCATTGTAGCATCGTTGTCGTTTACGCCATCTATTGCTTCTCGACTATCGCTACCGCTTAGTGATAAAGTAAAGCAATTACAGGCGCTTGCATTTCATACAATAAAGCGACAACCATATGGCTCCAGCCGGTTGCCGATAACTTCGGTTACAAAACATGATCATCTCATACAATAAAATATAGCATCACGTCTTGACCATATCACATCACAACATGCCCTGCAAAAACAAGTTAGACGTCCTCTACTTTGTTGTTGCAAATTTTACGTGGCTGCTACGGGCTTAAGCAAGAACCAGTCTCACCTACGCATTAAAACCACAACATACTTCGTCAAATAGACTCCGTTTTAACCTTCTCAAGGACCGGGCGTAGCCACACTCGGTTCAACTAAAGTGAGAGAGACAGGCACCCACCAGTCACCTTTAAGCAACGAGTGCTCGTAGCGGTGAAACCAGTCTCGCGTAAGCGTATGCGTAATGTCGGTCTGGGCCGCTTCATCTCACAATACCGCTGAACCAAAGTATGACATGCTGGTAGGTAGTATGACTTGTATCGCCCACAACTCACTTGTGTTCTACTCGTGCAAAACATCAAACCATAAAACCTAGGCTCGGATGCCACTGTTGGGAACGTAGTAATTTCAAAAATTTCCTACGCACACGCAAGATCATGGTGATGCATAGCAACGAGGGGAGAGTGTTGTCTACGCCCTCGTAGACCCGGCGAAGCGATCACAACGTAGAGGAAGTAGTCGACGTTCTCCTCGCGATCCGACCGATCCGGCGCCGTTACTCCGGCGCCCGAGTTCTTGACACACATACAGCTCGATGACGTCCCTCGTACTCCGATCCAGCCGAGTGTCGAGGAGAGTTTCACAAGACGACGGCGTGGTGACGATCTTGATGTTTCACGGCGCAGGGCTTCGCCTAAGCTTCGCGACGGTATGACCGAGGTGGAATATGGTGGAGGGGGACACCGCACACGGCTAAGGAACGATCCGTAGATCAAACTTGTGTGTCATTGAGGTGCCCCCTGCCCCCGTATATAAAGGAGGGAGGGAGGAGGAGGACGGCCTAGGAGGAGGCGCGCCATAGGGAGTCCTACTCCCACCGGGAGTAGGATTCCCCCTTTCCTAGTCCAACTAGGGATCCTTCCATGTATTAGGAGTAGGAGACTAGGAAGGGGAAAAGAGAAGGAAAGGAAGGAGGGGGTGCGGCCTCCCCTAATAATTCGGACTAGGGCAAGGGGGCGCGGCCTGCCTAGGGCAGCCCTCTCTCTTTCCCGTATGGCCCATAAGGCCCAATACTTCTCCCGGCGAATTCCGTAACTCTCCCAGATTGATAATTACCGAATGACTCGGAACCTTTCCGAACTCGAATATAGTCGTCCAATATATCGATCTTTACGTCTCGACCATTTCGAGACTCCTCGTCATGTCCCCGATCTCATCCGGGACTCGAACTCCTTCGGTACATCAAAACTCATAAACTCATAATATAAATGTCATCGAAACCTTAAGCGTGCGGACCCTACGGTTCGAGAACAATGTAGACATGACCGAGACACATCTCCGGTCAATAACCAATAGCGGGACCTGGATGCCCATATTGGTTCCTACATATTCTACGAAGATCTTTATCGGTCGACCGCATAACAACATACGTTGTTCCTTTGTCATCGGTATGTTACTTGCCCGAGATTCGATCGTCGGTATCCAATACCTAGTTCAATCTCGTTACCGGCAAGTCTCTTTACTCGTTCCGTAATACATCATCTCGCAACTAACTCATTAGTTGTAATGCTTGCAAGGCTTAAGTGATGTGCATTACCGAGAGGGCCCAGAGATACCTCTCCGACATTCGGAGTGACAAATCCTAATCTCAAATACGCCAACCCAACATCTGCCTTTGGAGACACCTGTAGTACTCCTTTATAATCACCCGATTACGTTGTGACGTTTGGTAGTACCAAAGTGTTCCTCCGTAAACGGAGTTGCATAATCTCATAGTTATAGGAACATGTATAAGTCATGGATAAAAGCAGTAGCAACATACTAAACGATCGTGTGCTAAGCTAATGGAATGGGTCATGTCAATCAGATCATTCAACTAATGATGTGACCTTGTTAATCAAATAACAACTCTTTGTTCATGGTTAGGAAACATAACCATCTTTGATTAACAAGCTAGTCAAGTAGAGGCATACTAGTGACACTCTGTTTGTCTATGTATTCACACATGTATTATGTTTCCAGTTAATACAATTCTAGCATGAATAATAAACATTTATCATGAAATAAGGAAATAAATAATAACTTTATTATTGCCTCTAGGGCATATTTCCTTCAACGACATAGTTACTACTGATAGTATGACAATACCTGACACATTTCTTCGAAGTTCTGCCAACAATCAGTCACAATAATCCTCAAGAAAGGCTGCCCATCACCCCGCCATCATAAGCCACGAGAAATATTTGTTCTTATTCCACCTATTTGTGCCAAATCTGTTCCAAAGATGAATGGACCACCTCAATCTTTATACAAGTATACATGGCATAAACAGAATACTATAATATTTGAACTGGACTACCATGACAAAGTAGTTTGTAAATTATAAAATTGAACTAACAAGTTAAAGATTACAGCTGAGGTCGAACTGGCCCCGGTATGGAGACTATGACTCTAGCTGAGATTGTGGCACCGTCCAAGAGGAAGCCATCAACATGCCGGCCGAGCAAGCATCTTGGTCAGTACGGGAGATGCTGCTGCCATGGCTCGCTTCGCCTTGGCACTGGCATCGCCTCGATGCTGCATGAGCCCATGTTGCAAGTGGATGCTAATGTTCTCTTCCTCCCGGTTCCTCGACATTGATGACACTATGGGTTCCACCGGCGTCGACGAGAAGGGCACGTCGGTGAGCAAGAACCGACTGTGCAACCTTGTAAGCTCACTGGACATGTGCACCCATGGTCAACCAAGATGTATTACAAACATCTGTCGCACTCATCAAATCATAGTAGAAGATATCAAGCTCATCAAATCATGAACAAAATCCACTTCGCATAAACTTGTACAGGATGTGAAAGCATGCATTTATGCGTTTGTCAAGAATCGCATCCAATACCGCCAGCGAGGCACCGCATTTGTCCTTGGTCCTTGCCATCCCTAATTCCACAGGAAAAACAGAATAGGAGGAGACCGCAAAAGAAAAAAAGAGAAATCAAACGACACCAGGAGCCGCTTCACACTCCTTGCGCTAGCACCATCGCTCCTCCCAATCCCAACAATCGAAAAAGAGCAGAACTCACGTTACACGGCGATTTAAATAAAATTTGGCGCCAAAGCGGATACATCGACACCTTTCATCACTTGATCCAACGCTTCTTGGGCGGTTTGGTCTGCTCCTCCTCCTGCTTTGGCGTCGCTTCAGCTTTGCTTGGCGGAGGTTAGAGGTGGATGACCCGTACATGCCGCTGCGATCTTTGGAGGCAGGGCGCGACGAGGAAAAAATCATCTGCGAGAAGGCGAGAGGATGTGGCACAACGCATTGGTGGGGATGCCGAGGGCAGCGCCACGAGTTGACGTGATTCTCGCATCCTCCAACACGCGGGTAGTTCCTCTCCGGCGACAGCGACTGCGACATGGCTGCTGCTGCCGCCGCTTTGTTGGACGTCCCCTCGCCGTCGGCGACCCAACATCCATGATCCGAGGAGGCAGGATCTAGCATGCTCGACGCTGCGGCCATGCCACGGCAGAGAGCAGCACGACCTCCTAGTCCTTGCGCAGATGGTGATGGGGGTATCCCACGCGACCGGTGTGGGTGAAGGACGGTGCACATAGGCGGCGGCAGCGGCGAAGTTTTCTGTTGAGGCAGATGGGATCGAGAACGAGAGGCACGGGAGAGATCGGGCTGGGGCGTGGGTCGCGGTTCTCGTTTTAGTTTTTTTCAAAGCGGAGATGGGAGCGTGGGCTGGTTTTCCGGTTTCCTCGTCCTCGTGCGTGCCGCATGGACTATTTTTTTACTGCGCTTGATCGAGGGGTGAACCACAGAATCGAACGAGGCGGGCGATCGAACGAGGTCAAACCATCACGACGTTCGATCCCCCTTTAATAGTAGAGATAACTACTAATGGCGCACCAAGCAGGCAGTGCGCCATTACTGTAAATTTTGTTTTATTCTTTTTTTTGCAAAACTACTAATGGCGATCGTAAAGACAAAGTGAGCCATTACTAGTTTAAACTAGTAATAGCGCACTTCAGAGGAGATGCGCCATTAGTATATATACTTATTATTTTTACTTTTTGCAAAACTACTAATGGCGCACCGTCTGGCGATGCGCCATTAGTAATCAGAGGTTACTAATGGCGCATTTTCTCACGGTGCGCCATTAGTAACCTGGGACCAACAAGATATTTTGGACAGCCCACACCTACCCACTCACTTTCCCCACTTCATTCCATCCACCTCCTTCTCCAAGCTTTCGGCCATCTCCTCCTCCTCACCTCATTTCCACCATAGATTCAACAAAATTAAGTGGTGAAATTACCTTTTTTTGATAGGTAAGTAAGGGAAAGCTATCTTCATGATATAGATTTACTTTTTTTCCTCCCTAGCTCGCTCCAACAACGTGCACATGCACTTTTTGTGGCCTAGCTAGATCTATGTATGTTTGTGGTGTTGCATGTGTTTGTGGTGTTGCATATATGTTTGTGTTTGAAGGTACCGGTATTTGAAATATGCGATAGTTGCCAATATTTTGCGGAATGTTTTGATTCATTTCCGTTTCAAGCAGAATTTTGGCACTATGCATTCTTTTTGGTCCTATTTTTAGGGAAGGTCATGCCAAATTTTTCTTGGTTCTAACATATCGTTTTGCTCTACCCATGACGACCATGGTCCGCACGATGGTGAAGGCATCGTGAATAGGTTTTTGAGCTCTGCGAAGGCCGAGATGCTTCAAAAGAACGAGACGGAGATAAGATGTCCATGTCGAAGATGCAAGTGAAGAGCCTTATTGCGGACTGGATTCCGGCAGGTCGGGACCACCGCTCTTGCGTGGTTTCATGGATGGCTATCGGTGGCAAGGTGATGAAGATGACTATCAAGTCGCCCATGACCGGGCGGGCAAGAAATAAGGAAGGGCAACAAGACAAGTACCACCGCCGGCGAGGGCGGGCGAGAAGACGAAGAATCTCCGGGACATGATCACGACGGTGATGCTGTACATACGATGATCGTGTAGAAGATGTCGTACATGATGATGAGGAAGATCAAGGCGAAGGGCATGATCATGAAGATGAAGATGCCGTAGCAGACGGCGATGGAGGCTGGGTGCAGGACCCTCATATTCAAGAGCTGCTTCTCAAGCGGACGGATAACGCAAGAGCTGCCGCCGAGAGAAAGCCAAGCTGGATCAAGCGGAGATAGACACGGTTACTCCATTGTATGAAGGATGCAGGCCCGAGGATACCGCTTTGAAAGTAACGCTCATGGCTCGGAGATGAAGGTAAAACACAAAATGACCGACGCATGCTTCAACGAGAACATGTCATTCTGGCACGAACGTCTTCCCAAGGGGAACAAGTGCCCGACCAGTTTCGAGGAGGCGAAGAAAATCGTGTGTCCTATGGATTAACCGCACGTGAAATACCATGTGTGCATGAACAATTGCATCATTTATCGGGACGAGCACGCGGAGTCTACCATATGTCCGGTGTGCGGCGTCACTCGATACAAGAAGAGGAAGAAAGCTCCTCGAAAATCGGTGTGGTACTTTCCGACCACTCCTCGTCTGCAGCGGTATTTCGCGGACCCTAAGGTAGCAAAGCTCCTGCGTTGGCACGTGGATAGGGAGGAGAAGAAGCGGGAAGATGATGGAAATGATCCGGAGATAAATAAAAAAGACAAGATGCTGAGTCACCCTAAGGATGCGAGCCAGTGGCAAGCGTTGAACTTCGAAGACCCGAATTTGGGAAGGATCCAAGGAACATCGTCTTTGGCGCGAGCACCGATGGAGTCAATCCGTTTGGCAGCCGAGAAGCACACATAGCACCTGGCCTGTGTTTGTGTGGATGTACAACCTTCCCCCTGGTTGTGCATGAAGAGGAAGTACATTCACATGAGTATGCTAATTGAAGGGCGAAACAACCAGGAACGCCATCAATCAGATCTGGGGCTGCTCAAGGAGGAGCTAGACACTTGTGGAAAACGCCACCAATACGTGGGGCGCCGCAGAGAAAGAATATTTCCCTATGAGAGCCGCGACTTTGCTCACGACGGTGCACGACTATCTCGGTTACGGATATCTCGCGGGGCAGGTAGTCCACGGATTTTCTGGATGCGTAAGGTGCATGGATGACACAACGTATCACCAGCTAGATAGAGATCCTGGGTCTTCGAAAACCGTGTTCATGGGACATCGAAGGTGGCTTCGCGACGATGACCCGTGGAGGAAACGCAAGGATCTGTTCGATGGTGAAACCGAACCCCGAAAACGCCCGTGTACGAGGAGCGGCGAGGAAATAGACAAGCTGTTGAAAAATTGGAAAGACTGCCCACCGCCGGAAAGAAGCGAAGGCGCCGAGCAGCTGCTGAAGGTATGGAAAACGAGGTCTGTTTTACGGGACTTGCCGTCTTGGAAGATCCACCGTGTGCCTCACAGCCTTGATGTCATGCATATCACGAAGAACGTGTGCGAGAGTCTGCTTGGTACCTGCTCAACATGCCGAGAGGACCAAAGATGGGCCAAAAGCAAGGCGGACTTGAAATCAATGGGCATCGGGCGGGAGCTTCACGCTAATGATGATGATGATGATGATGATGAGGCGAAGGGACACGGAAAGTCGTCGCAAAGGCAAAAGGCCAAGAAGACCGGAAATGACTACCCTCCCGCGTGCTTCACTCTAAGTCGAGGAGATCGAGCAGTTTTCACACCGCCTCCTAGGAGTAAAACTTCCTTACGATTACTGCAGGAAAGATAAGCAGATACCTAGACCCAGTGAAGCGAAGTTCAGCGGGATGAAGTCTCACGGTATCACGTCCGATGACGCAGATACTTCCGGTTGCAATCCATTGGGATCATGGACGCCGCACGTCCGTGAAACGCTATTTGGCCTATGCTACTTCTTCGACGTCATCTCGGAAGTCGATTGGCGTGAGGCAACTCGAAGGCTACATGAAGAGATCGTGGTGATACTATGCGAGCTTGAGATGTACTTCGCCCGCATTCTTCGACGTTATGGTGCATCTGCTGGTCCATATAGTGGAGGATATCATCCAACTCGGGCCGACGTTCCGCACAGCATGATGCCGTTCGAAAGGATGAATGGTGTCATCAAAGGATACGTTCGCAACATGTCACGCCCGAGAGGAAGCATAGCCAGGGCTTTTCGATCGAAGAGCGCGATTGTTGGGGAACGAGTAATATCAAAATTTTCCTACGCACACGCAAGATCATGGTGATGAATAGCAACGAGAGGGAGAGTGTTGTCCACATACCCTTGTAGACCCGGCGAAGCGATCACAACGTAGAGGAAGTAGTCGACGTTCTCCTCGCGATCCGACCGATCCGGCGCCGTTACTCCGACGCCCCGAGTTCTTGACACACGTACAGCTCGATGATGTCCCTCGATCCGATCCAGCCGAGTGTCGAGGAGAGTTCCGTCAAGACGACGGTGTGGTGACGATCTTGATGTTTCATCGGCGCAGGGCTTCGCTAAGCTTGCGACGGTATGACCGAGGTGGAATATGGTGGAGGGGCACGCACACGGCTAAGGAACGATCCGTAGATTAAACTTGTGTGTCCATGAGGTGCCCCTGCCCCGTATATAAAGGAGGGAGGGAGGAGGAGGCCGGCCTAGGAGGAGGCGCCATAGGGAGTCCTACTCCCACCGAGAGTAGGATTCCCCTTTCCTAGTCCAACTAGGGATCCTTCCATGTATTAGGAGTAGGAGACTAGGAAGGGAAAAGAGAAGGAAAGGAAGGGGGGTGCGGCCCCCCCCAATTCGGACTAGGGCTAGGGGGGCGCTGCCTGCCTAGGGCAGCCCTCACTCTTTCCCTGTATGGCCCATAAGGCCCAATACTTCTCCCGGCGAATTCCCGTAACTCTCCGTGCCGATAATTACCGAATGACTCGGAACCTTTCCGAACTCCGAATATAGTCGTCCAATATATCGATCTTTACGTCTCGACCATTTCGAGACTCCTCGTCATGTCCCCGATCTCATCCGGGACTCCGAACTCCTTCGGTACATCAAAACTCATAAACTCATAATATAACTGTCATCGAAACCTTAAGCGTGCGGACCCTACGGTTCGAGAACAATGTAGACATGACCGAGACACATCTCCGGTCAATAACCAATAGCGGGACCTGGATGCCCATATTGGTTCCTACATATTCTACGAAGATCTTTATCGGTCAGACCGCATAACAACATACGTTGTTCCCTTTGTCATCGGTATGTTACTTGCCCGAGATTCGATCGTCGGTATCCAATACCTAGTTCAATCTCGTTACGCAAGTCTCTTTACTCGTCCGTAATACATCATCTCGCAACTAACTCATTAGTTGTAATGCTTGCAAGGCTTAAGTGATGTGCATTACCGAGAGGGCCCAGAGATACCTCTCCGACATTCGGAGTGACAAATCCTAATCTCGAAATACGCCAACCCAACATCTGCCTTTGGAGGCACCTGTAGTACTCCTTTATAATCACCCGATTCGTTGTGACGTTTGGTAGTACCAAAGTGTTCCTCCGTAAACGGAGTTGCATAATCTCATAGTTATAGGAACATGTATAAGTCATGGATAAAAGCAGTAGCAACATACTAAACGATCGTGTGCTAAGCTAATGGAATGGGTCATGTCAATCAGATCATTCAACTAATGATGTGACCTTGTTAATCAAATAACAACTCTTTGTTCATGGTTAGGAAACATAACCATCTTTGATTAACAAGCTAGTCAAGTAGAGGCATACTAGTGACACTCTGTTTGTCTATATATTCACACATGTATTATGTTTCCGGTTAATACAATTCTAGCATGAATAATAAATATTTATCATGATATAAGGAAATAAATAATAACTTTATTATTGCCTCTAGGGCATATTTCCTTCAGTCTCCCACTTGCACTAGAGTCAATAATCTAGATCACATCACCATGTGATTAACATCGATAGTTCACATCATCATGTGATGAACACCCATAGTTCACATCGCCATGTGACCAACACCCAAAGGGTTTACTAGATTCAGTAATCTAGTTCACATCGCTATGTGATTAACACCCAAAGAGTACTAAGGTGTGATCATGTTTTGCTTGTGAGAGAGTCTTAGTCAACGGGTCTTTTACATTCAGATCCGTTATGTATTTTGCAATTTTTCTATGTCTACAATGCTCTGCACGAGGCTACTCTAGCTAATTGCTCCCACTTTCAATATGTATCTAGATCGAGACTTAGAGTCATCCAGATCAGTGTTAAAACTTGCATCGACGTAACCCTCTACGACGAACCTTTTTTTCACTTCCATAATCGAGAAACATATCCTTATTCTACTAAGGATAATTTTGACCGCTGTCCAGTGATCTACTCCTAGATCACTATTGTACTCCCTTGCCAAACTCAGTGCAGGGTATACAATAGATCTGGTACACAGCATGGCATACTTTATAGAACCTATGGCCAAGGCATAGGGAATGACTTTCATTCTCTTTCTATCTTCTGCCGTGGTCGGCTTTTGAGTCTTACTCAATTTCACACCTTGTAACACAGGCAAGAACTCTTTCTTTGACTGTTCCATTTTGAACTACTTCAAAATCTTGTCAAGGTATGTACTCATTGAAAAAACTTATCAAGCGCTTTGATCTATCTCTATAGATCTTGATGCTCAATATGTAAGCAGCTTTACCGAGGTCTTTCTTTGAAAAACTCCTTTTAAACACTCCTTTATGCTTTGCAGAATAATTCTACATTATTTCCGATCTACAATATGTCATTCACATATACTTATCAGAAATGTTGTAGTGCTCCCACTCACTTTCTAGTAAATACAGGCTTCACCGCAAGTCTGTATAAAACTATATGCTTTGATCAACTCATCAAAGCGTATATTCCAACTCCGAGATGCTTGCACCAGTCCATAGATGGATCGCTGGAGCTTGCACACTTTGTTAGCTTCTTTAGGATCGACAAAACCTCTTGGTTGCATCACATACAACTCTTCTTCAATAACTCCATTAAGGAATGCAGTTTTGTTTATCCATTTGCCAGATTTCATAAAATGCGGCAATTGCTAACATGATTCGGACAGACTTTTAAGCATCGATACGAGTGAGAAAATCTCATTGTATTCAACATCTTGAACTTTGTCAAAAACCTTTTTCGACAAGTCTAGCTTTGTAGATAGTAATACTACTATCAACGTCCGTCTTCCTCTTGAAGATCCATTTATTTTCTATGGTTTGCCGATCATCGGGCAAATCCATCAAAGTCCATACTTTGTTCTCATACATGGATCATATCTCAGATTTCATGGCCTCAAACCATTTTGCGGAATCTGGGCTCATCATCGCTTCCTCATAGTTCGTAGGTTTGTCATGGTCAAGTAACACGACCTCCAGAACAGGATTACTGTACCACTCAGTGCGGATCTCACTGCTTTTACCTACGAGGTTCGGTAGTAACTTGATCTGAAGTTACATGATCATCATCATTAGCTTCCTCACTAATTGGTATAGTAGTCACAAGAACAGATTTCTGTGATGAACTACTTTCCAATAAGGGAACAGGTACAGTTACCTCATCAAGTTCTACTTTCCTCCCACTCACTTCTTTCGAGAGAAACTCCTTCTCTAGAAAGGATCCATCTTAAGCAACGAATATCTTGCATTAGGATCTGTGATAGAAGGTGTACCCAACAATTTCCTTTGGGTATTCTATGAAGACGCACTTCTCCGATTTGGGTTCCAGCTTATCAGGATGAAACTTTTTCAATTAAGCATCGCAACTCCAAACCTTTTTAAGAAACGACAACTTGGGTTTCTTGCTAAACCACAGTTCATATAGTGTCGTCTCAACGGATTTAGATGGTGCCCAATTTAATGTGAATACAGCTGTCTCTAATGCATGATCCCAAAACGATATTGGTAAATCAGTAAGAAACATCATAGATTGTACTATATCCAATAAAGTACGGTTATGACGTTCGGACACACCATTATGATGTGGTGTTCCGGTGGCATGAATTTGTGAAACTATTCCACATTGTTTTAATTGAAGACCAAACTCAGAACTCAAATATTCATCTCCACGATCGATCGCAGAAACTTTATTTTCTTGTCACGATGATTTTCCACTTCACTCTGAAATTCTTTGAACATTTCAACTATTTCAGACTTATGTTTCATCAAGTAGATATACCCATATCTGCTCAAATCATCTTGTGAAGGTCAGAAAATAACGATACTTGCCACGAGCATCAACACTCATTGGATCGCATACATCGGTATGTATTATTTCCAATAAGTCAGTAGCTTGTTCCATTGTTCCGGAGAACGGAGTTTTAGTCATCTTTCCCAAAAGGCACGGTTCGCAAGCATCAAGTGATTCATAATCAAGTGATTCCAAAATCCCATCAGCGTGGAGTTTCTTTATGCGCTTTACACCAATATGACCTAAACGGCAGTGCCACAAATAAGTTGCACTATCATTATTAACTTTGCATCTTTTGGTTTCAATATTATGAATATGTGTATCACTATGATCGAGATCCCATGAACCATTTTCATTGGGTGTGTAACCATATAAGGTTTTATTCATGTAAACAGAATAACAGTTTATTCTCTTACTTAAATGAATAACCGTGTTGCAATAAACATGATCAAATCATATTCATGCTCAACGCAAACACCAAATAACATTTATTTAGGTTCAACACTAATCCCGAAAGTATAGGGAGTGTGCGATGATGATTATATCAATCTTGAAACTACTTTCAACACACATCGTCACTTCACTCTTAACTAGTTTCTGTTTATTCTGCAACTCCCGTTTCGAGTTACTACTCTTAGCAACTGAACCAGTACCAAATACCGAGGGGTTGCTATAAACACTAGTAAAGTACACATTCATAACATGTATATCAAATATACCTTTGTTTACTTTGCCATCCTTCTTATCCGCCAAATACTTGGGGTAGTTTCGCTTCAAAGAACAGTTCCTTTGCAGTAGAAGCACTTAGTCTCAGGTTTAGGTCCAGACTTGGGCTTCTTCACTTGAGCAGCAACTTGCTTGCTGTTCATTTTGAAGTTCCCTTCTATCCCTTTGCCCTTTTTCTTGAAACTAGTGGTCTTGTTAACCATCAACACTTGATGTTTTTTCTTGATTTCTACCTTCATCGATTTCATCATCATGAAAAAACTTGGGAATCATTTTCATCATCCCTTGCATACTATAGTTCATCACGAAGTTCTACTAACTTGGTGATGGTGACTAGAGAATTGTCAATCACTATCTTATCCGGAAGATTAACTCCCACTTGATTCAAGCGATTGTAGTACCTGCACAATCTGAGTACATGCTCACTAGTTGAGCGATTCTCCTCCATATTTTAGCTATAGAACTTGTTGGAGACTTCATATCTCTCAACTCGGTATTTGCTTGAAATATTAACTTCAATTCTGGAACATCTCATATGGTCCATGATGTTCAAAACATCTTTGAAGTCCCGATTCTAAGCCATAAAGCATGGTGCACAAAACTATCAAGTAGTCATCATATTGAGCTAGCCAAATGTTCATAACGTCGCATCCGCTCCTCGCAATAGGTCCGTCACCTAGCGGTGCATCAAGGACATAATTCTTCTGCGCGGCAATGAGGATAAACCTCAGATCACGGATCCAATCCGCATCATTGCTACTAACATTTTTCAACACAATTTTCTCTAGGAACATATCAAACATATGAAAGCAACAACGCAAGCTATTGATCTTACAACATAATTCGCAAAATACTACCAGGACTAAGTTCATGATAAATTTAAGTTCAATTAATCATATTACTTAAGAACTCCCACTTAGACAGACATCCCTCTAGTCATCTAAGTGATCACGTGATCCAAATCAACTAAACCATAACCGATCATCACGTGAAATGGAGTAGTTTTCAATGGTGAACATCTTATGTTGATCATATCTACTATATGATTCACGCTCGACCTTTCGGTCTCCGTGTTCCGAGGCCATATCTGCATATGCTAGGCTCGTCAAGTATAACCCGAGTATTCTGCGTGTGCAAAACTGGCTTGCACCCGTTGTAGATGGACGAGAGCTTATCACACCCGATCATCACGTGGTATCCGGGCACGATTTAACTTTGGCAACGGTGCATACTCGGGAGAACACTTCTTGATAATTTAGTGAGAGATCATCTTATAATGCTACCGTCAATCAAAGCAAGATAAGATGCATAAAGGATAAACATCACATGCAAATCAATATAAGTGATATGATATGGTCATCATCATCTTGTGCTTCGTGATCTTCATCTCCGCAGCACCACCATGATCACCATCGCCACCGCGCGACACCTTGATCTCCATCGTAGCATCGTTGTCGCCTCGCCAATCTTATGCTTCTCGACTATCTCTACCGCTTAGTGATAAAGTAAAGCATTACAGTAGCGATTGCATTGCATACAATAAAGCGACAACCATATGGCTCCAGCCGATTGCCGATAACCGGTTACAAAACATGATCATCTCATACAATAAAATATAGCATCACGTCTTGACCATATCACATCACAACATGCCCTGCAAAAACAAGTTAGACGTTCTCTACTTTGTTGTTGCAAATTTTACGTGGCTGCTACGGGCTTAAGCAAGAACCAGTCTCACCTACGCATCAAAACCACAACGATACTTCGTCAAATAGACTCCGTTTTAACCTTCTCAAGGACCGGGCGTAGCCACACTCGGTTCAACTAAAGTGAGAGAGACAGGCACCCACCAGTCACCTTTAAGCAACGAGTGCTCGTAGCGGTGAAACCAGTCTCGCGTAAGCATACGCGTAATGTCGGTCTGGGCCGCTTCATCTCACAATACCGCTGAACCAAAGTATGACATGCTGGTAGGTAGTATGACTTGTATCGCCCACAACTCACTTGTGTTCTACTCGTGCAAAACATCAAACCATAAAAAAACCTAGGCTCGGATGCCACTGTTGGGGAACGTAGTAATATCAAAAATTTTCCTACGCACACGCAAGATCATGGTGATGAATAGCAACGAGAGGGGAGAGTGTTGTCCACATACCCTTGTAGACCAGGCGAAGCGATCACAACGTAGAGGAAGTAGTCGTACGTTCTCCTCGCGATCCGACCGATCCCGGCGCCGTTACTCCGACGCCCCCGAGTTCTTGACACACGTACAGCTCGATGATGTCCCTCGTACTCCGATCCAGCCGAGTGTCGAGGGAGAGTTCCGTCAGCACAACGGTGTGGTGACGATCTTGATGTTTCACCGGCGCAGGGCTTCGCCTAAGCTTCGCGACGGTATGACCGAGGTGGAATATGGTGGAGGGGGGCGCCGCACACGACTAAGGAACGATCCGTAAATCAAACTTGTGTGTCCATGAGGTGCCCCCTGCCCCCGTATATAAAGGAGGGAGGGAGGAGGAGGCCGGCCTAGGAGGAGGCGCGCCATAGGGAGTCCTACTCCCACCGGGAGTAGGATTCCCCCTTTCCTAGTCCAACTAGGGATCCTTCCATGTATTAGGAGTAGGAGACTAGGAAGGGGAAAAGAGAAGGAAAGGAAGGAGGGGGTGCGGCCCCTCCCCCTAGCCCAATTCGGACTAGGGCAAGGGGGGGCGCGCGGCCTGCCTAGGGCAGCCCCTCACTCTTTCCCGTATGGCCCATAAGGCCCAATACTTCTCCCCGGCGAATTCCCGTAACTCTCCGGTACTTCGATAATTACCCGAATGACTCAGAACCTTTCCGAACTCCGAATATAGTCGTCCAATATATCGATCTTTACGTCTCGACCATTTCGAGACTCCTCGTCATGTCCCCGATCTCATCCGGGACTCCGAACTCCTTCGGTACATCAAAACTCATAAACTCATATTATAAATGTCATCGAAACCTTAAGCGTGCGGACCCTACGGTTCGAGAACAATGTAGACATGACCGAGACACATCTCCGGTCAATAACCAATAGCGGGACCTGGATGCCCATATTGGTTCCTACATATTCTACGAAGATCTTTATCGGTCAGACCGCATAACAACATACGTTGTTCCCTTTGTCATCGGTATGTTACTTGCCCGAGATTCGATCGTCGGTATCCAATACCTAGTTCAATCTCGTTATCGCAAGTCTCTTTACTCGTTCCGTAATACATCATCTCGCAACTAACTCATTAGTTGTAATGCTTGCAAGGCTTAAGTGATGTGCATTACCGAGAGGGCCAGAGATACCTCTCCGGCATTCGGAGTGACAAATCCTAATCTCGAATACGCCAACCCAACATCTGCCTTTGGAGACACCTGTAGTACTCCTTTATAATCACCCGATTCGTTGTGACGTTTGGTAGTACCAAAGTGTTCCTCCGTAAACGGAGTTGCATAATCTCATAGTTATAGGAACATGTATAAGTCATGGATAAAAGCAGTAGCAACATACTAAACGATCGTGTGCTAAGCTAATGGAATGGGTCATGTCAATGAGATCATTCAACTAATGATGTGACCTTGTTAATCAAATAACAACTCTTTGTTCATGGTTAGGAAACATAACCATCTTTGATTAACAAGCTAGTCAAGTAGAGGCATACTAGTGACACTCTGTTTGTCTATATATTCACACATGTATTATGTTTCCGGTTAATACAATTCTAGCATGAATAATAAACATTTATCATGATATAAGGAAATAAATAATAACTTTATTATTGCCTCTAGGGCATATTTCCTTCATGCATCTCCTACTGCACGAATTATCTAGGCATCGAGAATCCCGTTGGTCTGCCCGTCAACAGGCACCTCGGCAGGCTCGCTGGATGGGGTCACCATGAGGGTCGCCGCGAAATGCATGTCGACTTCGAGGGTCGACTCGCCGACTTTGAAAGAGCAAACCTGGTCACGCTACAACACATAGACGTGGTCGATCCTTGGGTGGTAGAGCACAAAACCTTTATTAAGAAGACGTACAATGACCGAGGCCAACAGAGGACGGACGGAGATATACTCAAAGAGCACAACTCATGTTCCACACGTTGGTTCAAGCAGAAGCTTCTGTTGTACCCTTTACATGAGGATTCTTCCGCGGAAGAACAACTCATATTCGCATTGTCACAGGGCGCCGAGCACAACCTGATGACCTATGAGGCGTATGATATCAATGGCTACACATTCTACACCGAGGACAAGGACATGAAGAGCGATGGTTATCAGAACTCCGGGGTAACGATGGAATCCTACACCGGTAACGACAAGGACAGATACTACGGAAGGATCGAGGAGATCTGGGAGCTGAGCTACGCTGGAGAGAAGGTCCCGATGTTCCGTGTGAGATGGGCCAAAAATGTCATAAAAGAAGACCGGTATTTCACCACCATGGTTATACCCGAAGCCAAATCCAAGATCATGGGTATAAGCGTCACCTTGAAAAATGAGCCATGGGTACTGGCTTCCCAAGTGGACCAATGCTTCTTCATTACCGACCCGCCAAAGCCCAGTCGTGTTGTCGTGAGGAGAGGCAAAAGGAAGATCATCGGAATCGATGGAGTAGCCAATGAGCAAGACTTCGACAAGTATGGCGACCCGAAGATCGAACATGACGACGACGATGAAGTAGCAGCACACACCACAAGAAGAAGCAGGACCACCCTACCTAAAGGACGTCCGTTCCACAGAAGAACTCCGTTTGCGAAAAAGAAGGGCAAGAAGATTGTGAACAGATAGCTAGCTAAGACCGATTGTATTTAAATCGTAGTCTTCATTTCTCGATTGTATTTCATGGGCACTTTTGATATCATGAATATTTTTAAATTTCATGGGCACTTTTTGAATTCATGAGGACACTTGATCTCGATTCCCCTCCATCTCGATCTCGATCCCCTGCATCTCGATCGCACTCCGCACCCTCCCGCTAGCTCCACCCATCGCAACCTCCCCGCTCCACCGCCGAGCACCGGCCCCCAAGACCAAGACTTTTTGAACATATTTTTAAATTTTTTACTATTTTATAAAAAATATTACTGTTATAATTTAAACAAGTTTGAACATATTTAAACACAAATAAATATAAAAACAACATTTAAAATGCATAAAAATATTACTGTTATGATTTAAACAAGTTTGAACATATTTAAACACAAATAAATATAAAAACACCATTTAAAATGCATAAAAAATATTGGGGATCCAGGAATCGAACCCGGGACCTCTGTGTGTGTGTGCTGCGTCTTGACCGGTCGGGCTAGTGGGTGGGTTACATTGTAGATAGGGTTGGGCTGTAGATATGGCTCTTGGGCTAGATTAAAACAAAATTCTAATGGCGCACCGAGGGGTGGTGCGCCATTAGAACAGTCGTACTTATGGCGCACCGGCGTGTAGTGCGCCATTAGAAAGCTTCCCTCCACCTATTCCCCTCTGGCCTCTCTCCCTCCCTCGCCAGATCCCCCCCAACTCGACCTAACTTTGCCCCCGCGCCGTCGCCCCCGTGCCGTCGCCCCTCGAGCCAGAGGAGACGACGACCGCCTCTACCTCAGCTCAGCCAGGCCACGCGACACCGAGCCGAGCGCCGCCTACCTCGCCGTCCCCCCTCCGCCCGCGCCCGCGCCCTCGACGTCCTCCGCCCAAGCCGAGACGCAGAGACATGCGAGTGGAGGAGCCCACCGCGTGTCACCGGAGCTTCAACGCCCAGCCGCTGCCGGAGCTTCAACGCCGGCGTCTTCCTCCATTCCTCCATCCCCTCCCCCAGGTGATTCCTCCCTTCTCCTCCATCCCCTCACTTGCATGTATTTCAGAGAACAAATTCGTAGTTCATTTCATTATGTTGGCCTACATTAGCTAAGCATCAAGTGGATTTAACTATTTTAGATAGTTTCAGTTAACTGTTTTGCGTTTCCTGAAGAGGTTCACCTATAGTTTAAAAAATTTAGTCACTGGATATATGCAATAATTTACAAAGAGCAAGTGATGTAGAGCAAAAATTCAGCAAATGATGTATAGTTTCAAAAATTCAGTGAAGAGGTTCACCTATTGCTTCATGTAGCAAAGGCGGCAATGCAAGCAAGATCATGCTTGGCTTAGCCAAATTCATGTTACTGAATTTTTTTCAACATGATAAAATTGTCATGCTACTAAATGTTATATAAATGCAAGGGAACACAGAAATACTAGGGCACACAACATTTAGAGTACTCTGAAATTCAGTTCTGAAATTTTTGTTAGATAGTGGCTACACTAATCTAGAGTAGTATCCCAATCTGATGGAGTACTCGATTTAAAACTCCTAATCTAGACTAATATCCTAAAATCATTCCTGGAATTGCTGGAGTATAAATCATTAATCATTGATCATTGATGTTTGAGTATAAATCATGAAGAGCAATATCCATGTAAGCTGCACTGCAATCTCCGAACAAATTCAACATTTCAATAACATTTCGCTACCTTCCGAACCCACATAGGCTGCAGGTAAAACAAGTTCCGAACTTCTTCCTGATCCATCACAATAACCTTGCACACGTATAACTAGTAGTACCGTGCTATGGTAGCTGGCTCGAGGATGTGGTGGGGATCTTTGCATGCCTAACACTCATTTTGTGTGACAAGCCGAATATTACTGATGGCCTCTTTCTATAGATGCTGCATATGTAGAGTGTAATGAGATCTTAGTGTCAATTATGACACATATTAGACAGTGTGCAGCTTTGTCATTTATGACACATGTGCAGCTTACCAGATGTATTGAAAGAAATCATTTCTTTATTTTTGTTAAGTGGAGCGAAAAAAATCATTTATCTGGTTTTATTATTTCGCATACCCACTTGGAACTGCAATTTCATTTATGTTGTTATAAGTTTGTTGCTGTCAACATGAGTTAACTTGCTGTCATTTATCGAAATTCAGAATGTGCTGGACTATATGTTCATTGGTACTACTTGTGATGTTTCTTCTTTGTACTACTTGGAAATTTTGTCAACTTGTGATGTCTTTGTTGTACCCGAGAGGCCCTTGAGTTTGCGAATGTCGATTAACTTCCGTTCCGGCAAATTGGTACTCCATATGTCCTATTTTCAGCAAAGGTCATGCTGAAATTTTCCGTGAATTTTAGCATGACTTTGCTAAAAATAGGACATATGGGGTACTTACGACTAATGCATGGGCAGGCTATCTTAGTACTTAGTTAAGTAGGATCAACTGCCCCGCCATTCTTGCTGCATTAAATCATAGGTGGCAATAGAGCCAAGTGATTAGGCCCAACTTAGAATTATCCTTAGCATCGATAAACCCTAGATGATAAACCCAACATAGGTGGCAGTAGAGCCAAGATTAGGCGCAACCTAGGGTGCCTCGGCATCGATAAACCCTAAATGAGGAAAACTTAACTTGGCTTCCCTGGATGCCTCGGTGTCGATGAGAACCTAAATGATGAAAGCTTAGGCTTTTAGGGTGCCTCGGTGTCGACAAACCCTAAATCATGAGACCATGATCTTGTTCCTTGACAATAACCATCTTTTTGACCAAACTTTTTCCTATTTAGAGAGAAACATGGCCCACAACGATGAGGCCGGTGGTTGGCGGCAAGCAATTCAGGAGCTGTCCCAAGAGATGGAGGAACAACCTCACCGCTATGATGACGCCGCGGAAGACACCGATCCTAATTACACAACCCCTAGTGGCGCGGGGATGACACCACCGATGGTGCCGCCGAGGATGCCACCATCGATGATGGCGGCGCACACACAGATGGTGGCGGCGCACACACGATGGCAGCCAACCGAAGAAGCAAAGGAAGGACCGGCGCCCGGATGCGCTCCGCACCGTCAAGGAGGAATTCACTCAAGTGGACTCCGACGGGAATCCAACGGAGCCCAAACATATAGTCAAGGGGTACTCGGTTCAGCTCGGGTGCATTCTCCGGAGCACCGTCTCGATCAACACCGAGAACCTTAGGCATAAGGACCGAGGGAATTTGCGCAACCTCCTCTTCACTAACGAACGATACAAGTTCCCCGCCGAATTTGAAAACACACGCCTCTCAGGGAATAAAGTGAACAGTGCCGCCCTCACGAAGATGAGCACGACCCTGTCTACTTGGAGAAGCGCGGTGAAGAGAATGATTGATAAAGGTGATAGTTATGACAAGATCAAGGCGAAATATCCTTTGATGAGCGAAGATGAGTACAAGGAGTTCAAGATCAAGTGCCAGAGCCCCGCAACCTCCGAATCAAGTCAGTGGGGGAAAGAAATGCGGGAGTTGAACTTAGGGAAACACAAACTCGGACCCGGCGGTTATAGAGTGGCGGAGCCTATATGGGACAAGGAGGACGCGGAGCGTGCCGAGCAAGGCCTACCGCCCCGCCGAGAAATACAGCGGTGACAAGCGGACCAGAACTATGTCGGGGCCGGTACAAGGAGGACCCGATAACAAAGGAGCTTACCACGGATCCGAAGACCAGGCGCTTGAGCTTGTTCAGTAAGGAATACACCCCCGTAATTAGCTCCATATGGTTGCACTCTAATTAATCCCCAATATTTCTAAATGGTTCATGTTCCTTTCGCAGACAATGAAAGCGAGCGCGGGTCGTCTAAGAGCTCCCCTTCGACACCCCTTTAAATAGGGCGTTGAACGTAATGAAAAGAAGGATAAGCTCGATAAGCCGGCGTCACTGGTCGTGTGGCGGCAAAGGCTTGTCCACAAAATGGGGTCATACTATACCGCTGGTGTGCGGAAGGAGAAAATACCAGCTCGGAAAGCCGACGCGAGGTTGAAGAACTCAAGGCACAAGTGGCGCGGATTCGGAGCTTGTCCATGAGCGAGTGCAACAACAACTTGGAACCACGCCAACGCCATGGTGCCTACGTTGATTCATGGGCTGACGGCGTGGATTGCGGGCGGCCAAAGGGCCTCCCGGTTCCCAGCTTCACGGCCAGAACTTCGCACAAGGGCGGCGGCACCATTGGTGTCTCCGCGGCGGCGCCATTGGTGTCTCCGCGGCGGCGCCATTGGTGTCTCCGACGGCGGCACCATTGGTGTCTCGGCGGAGGCGGTATTCGTGTCTCCGGCACCGCACGGCATTGAGCTTAATGCACCCGGTGTACGCCGACCGCACCTCGCCAGAAGCGCCCCTCCGTCGGTTGCACGCCCGCCGTTGGCGGTGCCTCGACATTAGCCGAGCTCGACGGCATCACGGTAACTAAGCCTCTTGGCCGATGACTTCATCTCCTTGCCTTTGACTGGGCATCCTTGACGCCCTGTACATGTTTTCGCAGGCACCGCCGGCGTTCCTTGCACTCTTCGCGCCGTGGGCGCCGAGTTGGTCGATGTCGCCAAGGGCGAATCGTTCAACCGGGCAACCCCATGTTCCACGGTAATCCGATGCCAACCACAATGTATAGGGTTGAAGTGGTCCGGTGCTGCCGAGCTGCGACGAGTGTTACCTCCGATTCGACCGGCTGGGGCGGCGAAGAAGATGAGATGACCCTCGGCACTGCGCAGAATGGCCCTGCTATGGCGAAGAGCAGATTCGTTTGGGGCGGGGACACCACCCACGCACAAGACCGCCCGATCGTGCGGCGCCAAGCCATGGCAAGAACGCCGCAACGCTACCGGACCTACGGACATCCCTATGGCACAGATCCGGACAGCCCTATGGCACAGATCCGGACGGCGGCGACAACGACGACGGTACATTTACCAAAGTTGATAAGTACTTTGCGAACATGGGTACGCCGACGAGTTCTGCGGGCCTCTTTCTCAAGAACCCAACCAAGACCACCGCGATCTAGCTGGTGCGGCGGAGAAATCCAATTGCAACAAGCGCCGTCGGCGTTCAGTTCTCAGAACACGCCTCCAGCTCCCGCCTTCACCGAGCCTCAGATAGCTGAGGCGCGAAATATTATCAGCCCCAACACGCTGAAGAAGGCGGTCTGTGAGGAGAACTCAGTCCCATTACAGGAGATCAAGAAGAAGGGCGGAAGCGAAGACTAACAAAGGCGCGCTGCGAGCCAGCCGGCACCGAAGTTTGATCCGTGCTCGGGACGGGCCACCTTCACCTAAGGATATCTCGAGGAGGTGCATGTGGCGGGTAGGGCGATGCTACCGCCAAATATGCTGAATGCTACAACGGTGCTATGCGGAGTCTGCACGACGTTGTTCTGATTTTGGAGAAGTGGCGTCTCGAGAGAAGGATGTGGCATACCGGTTTTCGTGGCCAAGGTGCGAGAGCAAGGGCTTTGTGGATGGCGACATCGGGGTATGATCGTCCTGCGGTTTGATGACATCTTTGCTATGTTTAACCTTCATCCGCTGCACTACACCTTCGTTCGGCTGTTTTATTTGAGCATGCGGATGCGGATCATTAGAGACAATACCCGGACATCGTGATAGTCGACCCCTTCTACATGCGTGCCAAGCACTTGAGCAGCGCTGGGACCGCCAAGTTGCGAGTTCACACCTCAAGGCGTCATTCGCAAACACAGATAAGGATAACTTCCTTGTGCCTTACTTTCCGAGTAAGTCATCCCTTAACCGCCCGTAACATATGATTTCTTAGATTTCGATCGTTTTTTTTTCTAACATTCCGTGTTACGTGCGGTGACACACATTGCACACTCATCCTCTTAAGCCGAAATATTCCATGGCCACGTATTTCAACCCGAACCGTAACTCCATGATAGACTACACAAATGTCAAGAAAGTTCTTGATGATGTTCTCCCGGCCACGCCTAACTGGAGGCACCTTCACGGGCAAGTTCGTAAGTATGGCAAGCACATCTTCTCACACAATCTGAAGTTCTGCTGCGTCAAGCAGCCTTTGCGGTCGAAGGATGCCTACTACCCTCCATCACATGCGGGCGATCGTAAGGGACCATCATCACCTTCTGCTACTAGATAATCTCAAAGATTGGGCCACGAGCTTGTCGGCAATCCAGGACACGGACCTCAGACAAGAATTCTTTCGCATCCAGTCGGACTTTGCGGACATCATCCATCAAGATGTCCTTCATACGTCGGGGCAGTTCTTCCTCAGATATCAACCGTCCAACAATGAGATAGATGGAATGCTACAAATGCAGGGTGACAACGACCGCGATTTCATGACCATCGCGACAGACGGCGGCTTCATCCACGCTCCTGTCCGATGAGTCGAGTCGAAAGTAGTGATGTGTAGTTCTGAAACATTGATTGGCTCATGTTGTAATTAAACTTTAATGAATTCGTATGTCTCTTTGGTTTGGACGGTTGTTCAACTTAGATGTAATCGATGCTATTTATTAGTAGGACCATGAATCATGCTATTAATGTCTTGCTTTTCTCTTCCGATCCTTTTGTTGCATACTTACACATTGCTTATGTATTGTCATTGTTTGGCTTGTGCATAGAGATGCCGTCGTATGTCATGTACAAGGGTAAGGTTCCGAGTCTACGATGGTGGGAGGAGTGTCGGAGACAGGTTCACCGTTCAGCGGTAACAATTACAAAGGGTACACCACTAGGGCGGAGGCGAATCTAGATCGCCCGCTATCTAGCGGAGAGAGGAGGGGCGTTGGAGGAACCGGATGAAGACCAGTTTGATCGCGATGATGCTCATCGTGATGACCACAACTCTCTTCTATGTGATGGTAGTTTAGATGATCGATATCGACTTGTAATGTGAAGGCAAACTCGATACTCGCGGTCTTGAGACTTGTAATGTTTTATCTTTGTCCGGTCTTTTGAATCCGGAGACTAATATGATGAATTGTATTCGGAGACTAATCTTCTATTGTATTTGATGAATCTGATGTTGCTGTGTGCTGCTGTCTATATTCTATGCAATAATATATTTTGTAACCTGTGCAAAAATCAGAAAAGCAAAAAAAAATAAAACCTAATATTCATAGTAATGGCGCACCACACAAGACACTAATGGCGCACTGTGATCATCACACTAATGGCGCATTAGCTGCTGGTGCGCCATTAGAATGCCAAAGCACATTTGTACATATGGCCCCTGGGAGGCATTCTAATGGCGCACTGCAGGCTATACTAATGGCGCACTACGCGGTGCGCCATTAGAACACCAGATACTAATGGCGCACCAGTAGTGCGCCATTAGAATTTAATTCTAATGGCGTGATGCCAGTGGCGCACCAGTAGTGCGCCATTATAAGGCAAATTCGGTGCGCCACTAGCATGCCTTTTCCTAGTAGTGGACTGGCCAGCACCCACTAGTCAAAGATGAGGCTCTTCACTAGCAGGCCACGAAATGTTCATCACTGACGACTATCATCACTGAACGGCCAGTACAGGGGGTTACTGATGACAAGTCATCACCGGTCGCCTATATTACAGACCGGTCACTATTGACTCGTGAGTCATGCACCACTGAATGACCACAACATTAGGTGGTAGTCACCAGTGACCAACCTATTTTACAGAGTGGTCACTGATGACTCGTACTTTATCACTAATCATACTTTTCAAGTGGAGGTCAGTGATGACCCGTCATCACCGACCTTTTTAGTGACTGATCAATGTTGAAATTTTAATTAAATATTCGCTAATGCCTAGAAATGCACTAAATGACTTAAATAGCAGTTTGACGCATCGCGGTCGCAACATAGTCTATCAAAACCGAGAGTATGTACGTGTTGCACGTGGTATATAAGAATATTTGTGTAGTATATATCACTTCTTAGGTAGTATGAACTATTTTTTGGTGGTGGTTGTGACCGTGAGGATGTTGAAGACTGACATGATGGATGCCAGGATTGAAAAGTTGCGCCAAGGTGTGGGTCGGCGCATCGTGGTTCTCTACACGATGATGAGCGATACATCTAGGTGTAAACAACGGAGTAGAGCTAGACACGAGGGTCCTTAGGATGCTCTTCACTTGCTCCACCTGTGTCATTGTGCACAACTTCCACTTCTTGCGCATTTGGCTGCAAGTGCCGAGCTTGGAGTTGGAGTCTGCGGTTGTGAGCGTGGCTTTGTTGAGGAACCTGAAGCCTTTTGTGTGCAGAATACGTCTTCTGCCCCGCCCCCGTGTCATTTGTGCGAAACTTCATTGCATCAGAGCTTTTCTTCTCATCGCCTTCATACAGGATATGCATGTCAAACGACACGGTAGACTTCCAGTTCCTGCAAGCCGTGGATGTAACCTGCTAGATACCGGGTGATCATGTTGTCGCAGGGATTTGCGTGGCAGTATTATCGAGGAATAGTAGCAAGGTGATGGTCGTGACGGCATAGGGGATCGAGAACGCCAACACCCATTGGTCGTTCTCTTCTAGGTAGCCGAGGAACGTTTCAGAGAAGATCGAGATGATAGTGCGCGCCGGGTAAAAGAGTAGCTAAAGAAGGACCTCTCGGAGTGCTCCTTGATGGGGTCCTCCTTTTTTAACTAGTCGGTACTGAAGGTGATGATGTCGGGCTTGTAGCCATGGGGCCATTGCCCTCCCCCCAAACAAATTTATTGCTTTACATAAACACATAATATTTAACACTATTTGGGCCAAATTTACATAATACACTAGATTTATACTCAACTACTCACAGTGTCGGGGCTGGCCGTGCAAGTAGGCTACATAACACACTTCTATTTAGAATCTTATAATTTTGTTTTCGCCAACAAGATTAATAAAACACATCTTTCCCTACCATCGTCTTTGTGTGTACTATGGTACACTGGCACCCCCGCATACTTTTTTCCTTTTTCCTTGGGGCATGAGAGAAATACACTCCCCATCTTCCCTTCTCCCGGAGTTAGATTTTTCTCAGGCCAAATGACGGTGAAGGGCGAGTCCGGACGCTAGGGAGACCTCGAGATGAGAGTGATTGCCATGGCCAGACAGGAGGGTTGATCTGGGCCAAATTTAACATAATACACTAGGTTAACACTCAGCTACTCAAAATGTCGAGGCTGGCCATGCTAGTAAGCCACATGCTATCAAGCATCGACATGATAAGAGTTATCATTTAGGTTCATTTATTGTTCCAGCCGGAGCTAGCAAGCTAGCAGAGCCAGTTCCGACTAAGCAACCCGCCAAAGTCACTGTTGAGCAACCATAGGCGCTGTGCACCATGAGGGCGTTCGAAAAAACAAAGACCAGGGTCAAGAGCCCTACAAAGCTTGGGGTTTTACGCATTGATGTTAGGGAACAATGCACTATAAGAGTGGGGATATGGACGTGAAACGGGTTCCAAAAAGCACCCCTTACCCCTGTCAAATCCAAATACGTGGAAGTCGACAAGAATGACTCGTCTGGTCACTTACCACCGTCGGTGGTAGTGAATGTTAGAAAACATTGTACATATAAAGTGTATAGGTTTTTAGAAAAAGTCCGAAATATAAGGTGTATTGCGTTGCACCACTCCTTTGGATAACTTTTTTAGGGATTCAATTACATTTACTTATATTAGGCAAGCTCCTCTATTTTCTCATGTCAATCAGTCCGGTGTAATCTCACCCAAAACTTGTGAAATTTTCCCTCCACGTGCATTCTTTAATTTCCGTGCCAAAAACTATACACCTTATATATAGGAAAGGAAGTACATTATTGTTAAACAGTATATTGTGCAGACATGATTGTGTGCGTGTGTTGTAAGTCAAGGTTGTTAGGTTATTGAGGTTGATCTCTGTCTCTGTACAGTTTGAGTTGGAGATCAATCCTTCAACAACCCTCACAACCATCGTATCCCTCTGTACCAAGGCTATTATATAAACACATAACACATCCGTGGAAAGTATACACTTCCATCGGTTTTTTAGTGAAGACTTACCTACAAGGAAGGAAGGGGTACCCCTATGGCCGTCGTGCCACCGTCGTGCAGCCTTAGATTGACTCTGGCCCCCACTTGATGTGCCAATAGATGCCACACAAATCTCCTACATGCATCCCAAGCATGATGAACTAATGCTCGCAGCCTAACATTGAAGGGAATTAGGTTTTCCACTTTGCTGAGCCCATTAAGCGAGTTAAGCATCTATATTTACTAGTACAATGCTTGTGCGTTGCCATTGGCTTCTTAAAAATTGTATTAGGTGCATATATAAATATAGTGCATGTCAAATTTCACATGTATAATAAAAAATAGCAAGCAACAAACCAAAAATTATTGAAATGCACTCCGCTTGCAAAGTATCTCGATAAGAAACCAAATTCAACAACATATACTATCAGATCTGATGCAAAAAATGTGGTACAAAAGTATAATAATGTTTACTGTGCACTTCATTACAAATGATAGATAGCACACATATATCTTGTTCTACTTAAGACCGATCTTCTCACGAAGCATGTCCATTGTTATTGTCACTACTAGAAAAAGGGCTATAGATGGGATTGACACTAATGGCGCACCAGACAGGTGGTGCGCCATTAGTATATACTAATGGCGCACCACCTTCTGATGCGCCATTAGAGTTGAAACTACTAATGGCGCACCTTGCCCACGGTGCGCCATTAGTATCAATTTTTTTTTGAACTAGTGCGCCTGTCCAAACATACTAATGGCGCATCCACAGGAAGTGCGCCATTACTAGTTGTAACTAGTAATGGCGCACCAGCCAGAAAGTGCGCCACTAATGTTATTTTTTATTATTTTTTATTCCTTTTTGCTAAACTACTAATGGCGCACTCACACGAGGTGCGCCATTACTAGTTTAAACTAGTAATGGCGCACCGTGGCAGAGTGCGCCATTAGTATGCTTTTTTTTGCAAAACTACTAATGGCGCACCATCAGGGGGTGCGCCATTAGTAACCTGGATTACTAATGGCGCATTTGTTGTTGGTGCGCCATTAGTAAGTGGGCAGCAACAAGATATTTTGGACAGCCTCTCCTCCCACACTCACTTTCTCCCCACTTCATTCTCTCCACCGCCTCCTCCTTGTCTCGGGTGCCTCCTCTTTTTCACCTCATTTCCACCATAGATTCATTCAAATTAAGTGGTTAAGTTACCTTGTTTTGCTAGGTAAGTAAGGGGGGAAGCTATATTTATGTTGTTCTCCCTACAACAATGTGCACATGCACTTTTTATGGCCTAGCTAGATCTATGTATGTTCGTGGTGTTGCATATGTTTGTGGTGTTGCATATGTGTTTGTGTTTGGAGGTGTACGGTATTTGAAATCGATAGTTGCCAATATTTTGCGGAATGTTGATTCATTTCCGTTTCAAGCAGAATTTTGGCATTAAGCATTCTTTTGGTCCTATTTTTAGGAAAGTCATGCCAAATTTTTTCTTGGTTCTAAAATATCGTTTTGCTCTACCCATGACGACCATGGTCCGCACAATGACCGAAGGCATCGTGAATAGGTTTTTGAGGTCATGAAGGCGAGATGCTTCAAAAGAACGAGGCGGAGATAAGATGTCCGTGTCGAAGATGCAAGCTGAATAGCCTTATTGCGGACCCAGATTCCGGCAGGTGGGACCACCTGCTCTTGCGTGATTTCATGGATGGCTATCGGTGGCAAGGTGATGAAGATGACTCTGAAGTCGTCCATGGGGGCTGGGCAAGAAATGAGGAAGGGACAAGACAACCACCGCGGCTCGGGGGGCGAGAAGACGAAGAATCCCGGGAGATGATCACGACGGTGATCTTGTACACGATCATCATGTAGAAGATCACGAGGACATGATGATGATGCGGCGGAGCGAGCGCACGCTGGACCATCGATGGGCTGGGTGTAGGACCCTCATATTCAAGAGCTGCTTCTCAAGCGGACGGATAACGCAAGAGCTGCCGCCGAGAGAAAGCCAAGATGGATCAACTTGAGTTAACGCGGTTACTCCATTGTATGAAGGATGCAGGCCGAGGATACCCGCTGAAAATGCGCTCATGGCTCGGAGATGAAGGTAAAACACAAAATGACCGGCGATGCTTCGGCGAGAACATGTCATTTCGCACGAACGTCTTCCCAAAGGGAACAAGTGCCCGACCAGTTTGGAGGAGGCGAAGAAAATCGTGTGTCCTCTGGATTTACCGCACATGAAATACCATGTGTGCATGAACAATTGCATCATTTATCGGGACGAGCACGCGAGTCTACCATATGTCCGGTGTGCGGTGTCACTCGATACAAGAAGAGGAAGAAATCTCCTCGAAAAGTGGTGTGGTACTTTCCGATCACTCCTCGTCTGCAGCGGTATTTCGCGGACCCTAAGGTAGCAAAGCTCCTGCGTTGGCAGCGGATAGGGAGGAGAAGAAGAGAAGATGGCGCAAATGATCCGGAGATAGATAAAAAGACAAGATGTTGAGTCACCCTAAGGATGCGAGCGGTGTAGCGTTGAACTTGAATACCCAGAATTTGGGAGCGATCCAAGGAACATAGTCTGGGCGCGAGCACCGATGGAGTCAATCCGTTTGGCAGCGAGAAGCACACATAGCTTTTGGCCTGTGTTTGTGTGGATGTACAACCTTCCCCTGGTTGTGCATGAAGAGGAAGTACATTCACATGAGTATGCTAATTGAGGGCCGAAACAACCAGGAGCGACATCAATCAGATCTGGGGCTGCTAAAGAGGAGCTTGACACGCTGTGGAAAGCGCCACCAATACGTGGGATGCCGCAGAGAAAGAATATTTCCCTATGAGAGCCGCATTGCTCACGATGGTGCATGACTATCTTGATTACGGATATCTTGCGGGCAGGTAGTCCACGGATTTTACGGATGCGTAAGGTGTATGGATGACACAATGTATCGCCAGACTAGATAGAGATCCGGGTCTTGAAAACCGTGTTCATGGGACATCGAAGGTGGCTTCGCGGCGATGACTCGTGGAGAAGCGCAAGGATCTGTTCGATGGTGAAAACGAACCCGAAAACTCCGTGTACGAGGCGGCGAGGAAATAGACAAGCTGTTGAAAAATTGGAAAGACCGCCCACCGCCGAAAGAAGCAAAAGGCGCGAGCCGGAAAGAAGCGAAGGCGCCAGAGCGCTGCTGAAGGTATGGAAAGCGAGGTCATTTTACGGGACTTGCCGTCTTGGAAGATCCACCGTGTGCCTCACAGCCTTGATGTCATGCATATCACGAAGAGCGTGTGCGAGAGTCTGCTTGGTACCCTGCTCAACATGCGGAGAGGACCAAAGATGGGCGAAAGCAAGGGCGGACTTGAAATCAATGGGCATCGGCGGGAGCTTCACGCTAATGATGATGATGATGATGATGATGAGGCGAAGCGGGACACGAAAAGTCATCGCAAAGGCAAAAGGCCAAGAAGACCGGAAATGACTACCCTTCGCGTGCTTCACTCTAAGTCGAGGAGGAGATCGAGTAGTTTTCACCTGCCTCCTAGGAGTAAAACTTCCTTCTGATTCTGTGGGAAGATAAGCGAGATACCTAGACCTAGCGAAGCGAAGTTCAGCGGGATGAAGTCTCACGGTATCACGTCCGATGACGCAGATACTTCCAGTTGCAATCCATTGGGATCATGGACGCGCACGTCCGTGAAATGCTATTTGGCCTACGCTACTTCTTCGACGTCATCTCTCGGAAGTCGATTGGCGTGAGGCAACTCAGAAGGCTACAGGAAGAGATCGTGGTGATACTATGCGAGCTTGAGATGTACTTCCCGCCCGCATTCTTCGACGTTATGGTGCATCTGCTGGTCCATATAGTGGAGGATTTCATCCAACTCAGGCCGACGTTCCTGCACAACATGATGCCGTTCGAAAGGATGAATGGTGTCATCAAAGGATACGTTCGCAACATGTCACGTCTAGAAGGAAGCATAGCGAGGGCTTTCGATCAAGAGTGCATCTCCTCTCGCACGAATTATCTAGGCATCGAGAACCCGTTGGTCGCGCGTGTCAACAGCACCTCGGCAGGCTCGCTGGATGGGGTCACCATGAGGGTCATTGCGAAATGCATGTCGTCTTCGAGGGTCGACTTCGCCGACTTTGAAAGAGCAAACCTAGTCGCGCTACAACACATAGACGTGGTCGATCCTTGGGTGGTAGAGCACAAAACCTTTATTAAGAAGACGTACAATGACCGAGGCCAACAGAGGACGGACGGAGATATACTCAAAGAGCACAACTCATGTTTCACGCGTTGGTTCAAGCAGAAGCTTCTATCGTACCCTTTACATGAGGATTCTTCCGCGGAAGAACAACTCATATTCGCCTTGTCATAGCGCGCCGAGCACAACCTGATGACCTATGAGGTGTACGATATCAACGGCTACACATTCTACACCGAGGCCAAGGACATGAAGAGCGATGGTTATCAGAACTCCGGGGTAACGATGGAATCCTACACCGGTAACGACAAGGACAGATACTACGGAAGGATCGAGGAGATCTGGGAGCTGAGCTCTGTTGGAGAGAAGGTCCCGATGTTCCGTGTCGAGATGGGCCAAGAACGTCATAAAGAAGACCGGTATTTCACCACCATGGTTATACGAAGCCAAATCAAGACCCGGGTGCAAAGCGTCACCGAAAAATGAGCCATGGGTGCTGGCTTCCCAAGTGGACCAATGCTTCTTCATTACCGACCCGCCAAAGCCCGGTCGTGTTGTCGTGAGGAGAGGCAAAAGGAAGATCATCGGAATGGATGGAGTAGCCAATGAGCAAGACTTCGACAAGTAAGGCGACCGAGGATCGAACATGGCGAACGATGATGAAGTAGCAGCATACACCACAAGAAGAAGCAGGACCACCCTACCTAAAGGACATCCGTTCCACAGAAGAACTCCATTTGCGAAAAAGAAGGGCAAGAAGATTGTGAACAGATAGCTAGCTAAGATCGATTGTATTTAAATCGTAACCTTCATTTCTCGATTGTATTTCATGGGTACTTTTTGAACTATCATGAATATTTTTAAATTTCATGGACACTCGATCTCGATCCCCCTCCATCTCGATCGCTATCCCACCTCGCCAGATCCGGTCCCCCTCGCCGCCGAGCACCCCACAGTCCATCGGCCGCCGCCGCCGACCCCCCGCACCCTCGATTCCCCTACTCAACCGCCGCCGCCGACCCCCCGCACCCCGCGCACCCTTCCCCGCTCCACCGGCATTACTGTTTGATGATATTTTTTAAAAAATTATTACTGTCTTATTAAAATAATATTACTGTTATGATTTAAACAAGTTTGAACATATTTAAACACAAATAAGTATCAAACAGCTTTTTAAATGCTTAAAGAAAATTTGTGGAGCCTGGGAGTCGAACCCAGGACCTCCTGGTGTGAGAACTGGCTGCTGACCAGTCGAGCTAGTAGAGGGGACTTGATGTGGATCAGTTTTGGTGGTAGATAACCTGTTGGCTCGAGCAGAAATAAAAAAAAAATACTAATGGCGCACCACGGTGGGGTGAGCCATTAGTATGGATGTACTTATAGCGCACCGAGGGGTGGTGCGCCATTAGTATTGTGCCCGGCCCCACCCATATTCCCTCCCCGGCCCCTCTCTCTCCCTCGCCCTCGCCCTCGATCCCCTTCCCCTCTCCTCTCCCGACGCCGCTGCCCCGCCGCCTCGACGCTGCCCCGCCGCCCAGACGCCTCGGCGCTGCCCGCCGCCCAGCGCCGCCTCGACCCGCCCAGCGCCTTGCTGCCCGCCACCTCGGCGCTGCCCGCCGCCTCGGCTCGACCCGCCGCCCGGACGCCACCCAGCGCCGCCTCGCGCTGCCCGCCACCCAGCGCCGCCTCGGCCCGCCCAGCACGCTGCTCCGCCACCTCGGCGCTGCCCGCCGCCTCGACGCGACCCCGCCGCCCGGACGCCGCCCCGTCCACACCACCGTCGCCGGAGCACCACCACCCCCGTGAGCTCCACCTCCTCCTCTCCCCCTCTCCCCCTCTACAGTGTACTTTTTACTTGCATTTTTTAACACAAAGTTCTCAAAGAGAGTTTGCCTCCTAGGATAAGTTTTCACAAGCACCAGCATGCATCTCTCTTTTTTCCAATGAAAGAATGCAGGACTTTTAGTTTCAAGTACTATGAATTACGTGGAGTTTGTGGTAAACATGTTTGTACCCATAATGTGATCACAAGCTTCACAAGTGTGTCCTTGTAAATTTTTTCAAGGCATCTTGAAAGTTGTAGCAAAGATTGAGTAAAATGGAATTCTAAACATGTATCTGTGCTTCTGACAAGAATTCTAAATCTGATGCATTTACTAGCAAGAATTGTGAATTGTCATCTTTGTATTGCAGAAGCTTTTAAATTCTTTAGCATGAGTTTCTTCAAGTTTGGTTGTTCCTGCTGCATATGCCCAGCTAATAGCATGATTTAGCTTGTACCAAGTGCTTCGCTAAAATTCGGATAGTTCCCCACCTACTAGCTCTTTGTGGTGGCTTATTGGTGACTTGTCATACTTGTATCTTTGAACTAGGTTGATATGGAACTGGGTTGTTCATTTTTCCGCATCTCTATGCTCATGTAGATATCTTTAGGGATGAAGTCCATGTCCTGTGCCGTGACAGATGTATTTACAAGAGCTGTTTTATTTACCCTTCAAGTAGTTTTTTTGTGTAATTGAAACTCGTCGTGCGTGTGTGCACGCGCCGCTGTAAGGTTGCAAAGCTTTGGTCCGGATGCTGCTCCGGGACAGATCACCTGAAGCAAAACAATGCACCATATTGCTCAAAGATCAATGTGGAAATGGAATCATAATTCTCTGTTTGTGCCAAAAAATAACCCCTTTCTCCTGAAACGTTGATTAATTTCCGTTTCGGTTGAGAAATGGGGCACTCCTTGGTCAAGAAAATTAGCAAAGGTCATGCCCAATTTTATTGACCTAGAAGGTGCCCGATTCTCAACCGAAATAAAAATTAATTTGCTTTAGTGGTTGGATTAGTTTAGTATTTTATTCACACACTCAGACACCCTTGCTTGCCATGTGTGATAGAGAGATAGTGAGAGGAGACAATAAGCTATCTGCAGCTTAATTTGCATTGCATACTAGCTAGATAGCTTTTGTTTTTCAGGACCAACCGAACAATACATACATATACCTGTAGGCACCAGCTTAATTTCCAAGGCAGGACAATGACTTGCTTCATTATATTCATCCATCCATCCATTTTGCATCATGTACAGAACCAAAAATAATCGCAAAAGCCTTAGTTCGAAGCGGATGAGCATTCTATTCTCAGGCAGCAAAGGCATTCTCAATACATGTTGGTGAATGGCAAAACCTACAATTTCTTTGTTTGTTGCAAAATGAATGATCCGAAAGAAGATATCAATAGCCTTTAAAGCCACCCAATTGTTTGTATACACAACATGAATCATAAAACTTACGGTGTTGAAGATGATCGAAAGAAGAGGACAAGTCAAACCTTCAAATCAATCGGATCAGCTAACAGCTAATGCAATTAGCCGCCTTGACCTCGAACTCTTCTACGGTTGATAGTATCTTCACACGAACCATGCCTCGCTCCCACTCGGATTTCCCAACCAAGATCAGCACTGCTAGCGTTTATCCTCTCGGCGTGTTTGAACACCTGCGGTGTAGTAAAAAGTAATTACAGATACACTCACCCACATAAGTATTCAACACAATGAAAAAATAGTACAAATTAAGGAAAGGCAATACCATTTCAGGCGCTTGTCTTCTAAAAAGAAGAGTGAACTTTCTACACACACCCCTCAAGAACTAGGTTACCACGAGCGTGGACTTGGACCTTAGCAACAACACACTAACGAGGTTCTATCCCAAAACACCTAGGCAATATCACAAACATCTCTCAATTGTTCCTTGACAATAACCAACTTTTGGCGACATTCCTCGAGAATTAGGTTATTTGGTCAACTTAGAGATCTTGTTCCTTGACAATAACCAACTTTTGACCAAACTTTGTTTCTATTTAGAGAGAAACATGGCCCACAACGATGAGGCCGGGGTTGAGGCGGCAAGGCATTCAGGAGCTGTCCCGGAGATGGAGGAACAACCTCACTTGTATGAGGCCGCCGCCTTCCCCACCGATCCTGAGACCACTGATGGTGCCGCCGAGGATGACCACACTGATGCCACCACTGATGGTGCCGCCCAGGATGCCACCACTTATGATGGCGGCGCCCACACAGATGGCAGCCAACCGAAGAGGCAACGGAAGGACCGGCGCCCGATCGTGCTCCTCACCCTCAAGGAGGAAGTTACTGAAGTGGACTCCAACGGGAATCCAACGGCGCCCAAATGAATAGTCAAGGGGTACTCGCTTCAGCTCGGGTGCATTGTCCGGAGCACCATCTCGATCAACACCGAGAACCTGAGGCATCCTGACCGAGGGAATTTGCGCCACCTCCTCTTCACGAAGCTGCACGAACGATACAAGTTCCCCGCTGAATTTGCAAACACAAGCCTCAAAGGGAATAAAGTGAACAATGCTGCCCTCACGAAGATGAGCAAGGCCCTGTCTACTTGGAAAAGCAATGTGAAGAAAATGATCGAGAAAGGTGAGAGTTATTAGAAGATCAAGGAGAAAAATCCTTCGATCACCGAAGATGACTACAACGACTTCAAGATCAATTGCTTGAGCACCGCAAACTCCCAATCAAGTGAGTGGGGAAACAAATGCGGAGCTGAACATGGGGAACACACACTCGGCGGCGATTCTGAGTGGCGGAGCCTATATGGGACAAGGAGGAGGCGGACCGTGCCAAGCAAGGCCTACCGCCCCTCTTCGATAAATACGGTGACAAGCAGACCAGGAACTTTGTCAGGGCCCGGTACAAGAAGGACCTAAAAACAAAGGAGCTCACCACGGATCCGAAGACCAGGCAGCTTGAGCTTGTTCTGGTAAGGAATACACGCCCGCGTAATTAGCTCCATATGGTTGCATTCTAATTAATGAAGCCAAATTTCTAAATGGTTCACATTCCTTCCTTGCGATTGAAAGCGATGGCAGAGCTGGGTCGACTAAGAGCAACCCTTGGGACACCACTCTAAATAGGGCGTTGAATGTAATGAAGAACAAGGTGATGGATTCATGTACCTGGGGTAGGGTCATAGGCCTGACCTAAACGTCCTACCCAAGGGCACCCTTAGAAGAAATCACCTTCCAGTCGACCAATGTGGAACCCACTCGACTGACTAGAAGGACTCGACCCTGGAGATTCACTCGACCATGAAGATACACTCGACCACCAGGAGGTCAGAAGGCACTCCGCAATGCAACGGTCTGTAATTGAATAGACTTAATGATAGTTAAGGCACTTTATGAGGCGTTACGATGCGCCCTGTGCTTAATGTACTTTAACCTCTCCATTATGTGGGCTGGCTGGGGTCCTGGCGCACTCTATATAAGCCACCCCCCTCCACAGGCAGAGGGGTTCGCACTCTTATAATACTTACACACATAAACCACTCGACTGCCCCAGGGCTCCGAGACGTAGGGCTTTTACTTCCTCCGAGAAGGGCTTGAACTCGTACATCGCTTGTGTTCACAACCTCTCCATAGCTAGGACCTTAACTCTCCATACCTACCCCCACTCTACTGTCAGGCTTAGAACCACGACAGTTGGCGCCCACCGTGGGGCAGGTGTTCTAGCGATTTGTGGAGAAGTTGCAGTACTTCAGTACTTTCCTCATGATGACTGCTGGAGTTTTGGTTGAGGCGCGAGATCCGTCTCGGTGCTCTCACCTTTGTCGCCGGCGACTCCGCATGGCTCGTGGAGGCTCCACTCGACATCGGCGCTCCCGTCCATGATGCGGCGCACTTTCACGCATGTGTCCATGGCGTTCTGCTGCGGCAACCGTCGACCCGTGTCGGTCGACTCCTTTATCGATCGCCCGCCCGGTCTCCGGCCAGCGAAGCGCTCTGGTCGGTCGAGACTCAGCCGGTGGGTGAAGCACGCGATGGCTCGCCAGACAGCCATCGCCCAAGTCGCGCAATTGAGCCCGCGAGTCCCTCGGCTGTTCGACTGTCGACCGGCTCCGTAAAGCGCATCGAATGCGATAGCGATGATCCAGCGGCGAAATCCTCATGGTCGGCGGTCCCGCGATCCTCCGGCCGCTCATGGGGGCGGAGCAGGCGGTGGAGGCGATCCCGTACAAGACCACGAAGAGTATCAGCCCGAGACACTCGACTCTCTGCAGAGAGAGGAGCTTCGCCGCAGGAACATGGATGCTCTGCATACTCCCATCGCCGGAGAAACCCCCGAGGCTCGCGCCTTGGAGGAGGCACGTTTGTATCGTCAAGCGCGCGCGCTGGAGAACCTTCAGCGAGCACTCGGCGAGCAGCGCGCAACGAAGTTCTGAAGCGATCGGCGTCGACTCTTCCCGCCGACTCGGGTATACCGCACGCCAATTCAGAATTTAGCGGTGCAACCCGTATAGCGAGTCCATCCAGCCATCGGTCGGAAGCCGGAGAGGTTCGATGCAGATCGAGATTTACTCCGAGCAGCAGGAGACGAGAACTCAGCCGTGTCGCGATCGCGCAGCAAATTCACGATCGATCCGTCGCTGCGAATCTTTATTCGATCGACTCCACAGCCCCAGATCGCCTCCGCGGCGGGAAGAAGCGCGACAACCGGCGAGAGCGATATGGAGACCGATTCGACCGGGATGATAGGCGTCAGTACCCATTTCCCCTCGAGGAAGGGTCTTACGCTCCTCGGCGGCAAGGCGACGAGCGTCGATTCGAGAGGCGAAGAGTTCGGTCGACCCCAGAGAACCGAGCTTCGACGCGATCCATTATCATGCAAGGCTTGGTCGACCGGAGCAGAGCCCATCGGCGGACCGAGAGGATGCACCCTGGCGATCGAGTGCATGTTTACGGTCGGAATGTTTTAGCGGCTATCGAGCCATGATGATTCCCCCAATTTCAGGTTGGCAGCGAGTCGACAAATTCATCGGGGAGTCTAAGCCCGAAACTTGGCTTGAAGATTACCGAGTGGCTGTTCAGATTGGTGGTGGGAGCGATGAGGTGGCCATGAAGCATTTGCCCCTCATGTTGGAAGGTTACTGCCGAGGCATGGCTGAATCAGTTACCTCCTAGCGATATATACACTTGGGAAGATTTGTCCCAGTGTTCGTCGAGAACTTTTGAAGGAACACGCAAGCGACCGGCTGGCTTGACAGAGCTGCAAGTCTGTGTGCGAAGACCAATGAGACTCTCGAGAGTACATTCAGAGGTGGATCACTCTGCGCCATCTTGTGGAGAATGTGCCGGACCATCAGCGGTTTGTGCCTTCAAAGATGGCGTCAGAATAGAGAATTGAGTCGAAGTTTGGTCGAACCGGCGACATGACCTTGAGTCGGATGATGGAGATTGCTACCAAGCATGCAACGGCGAGGAAGAAGACCGACTCAAGCGGCAAGTACAAGCCAAGTCGATCGGAGAAGGGAAATTCGATCGGAAGCAGAAGCGGAAGCCGAGCCAGCAGCTCTCGGAGAGGCCACGGCGTCACTCGGGGAAGTTCAAGGGGAAGCGAAAGGATCACGGAATCCTAAGAAAGTTAAGGATAAAGAAGGAAATGGCGTGATGGATATGCCATGCCATATTCACACAAAGAAAGATGAAGAGGGCAACATCATTTACCCAAAACACACCACTGCGCGATGTCGACTCTGATCCAGCGGAAGCCAGGAAAACAGTCTAAGGACAAGGAGAAGGAGCTAGACAAGGCCGGAGGCAAAGAGGACAGTGAGGAAGAATATCCGCATGTCAACTCCACTCTGATGATCTTCGCAGATGTGGAAAGCAAAATTCGACTGAAAGTCATTAACCGTGAGGTGAACATGGTTGCCCCAGTAAAACCAAGTTATGTGAAGTGGTCCCAAACGCCCATCACATTCGACCAATCGATCATCCGACTCATATTGCCACCCCCTGGCGGCAAGCTTCGTGGTCGATCCAATTGTCGAAGGCACTCGATCGACGAAAGTCTTGATGGATGGTGGTAGTGGGCTGAACTTGTTATATCGAGACACATTGAAAGGGATGGGCATTCCGATGTCGGTGAGCACCAAACAACATGAGTTTCCACGGGTCATACCGGGAAGAAGGCCAACTCACTCGGCCAAATAGCTCGGGCGTGGTTTTGGTGATTCCAAGCATTTTCGCAAGGAAAAATTGACCTTTGAGGTTGTGGATTTTGAGTGCATACCACGCCATTTTGGGGAGGCCAGCCCACGCATCGCGATTCATGGCTCGACCATGTTACGTGTACCTCAAACTGAAAATGCCAGGCCCCAAAGGGGTGATCACTGTCACCGGCGATCGGAAAAAGGCGGAAGAGTGCTTTTAGATGGGCTCAAAGATTGCCGACTCCCAAGTGACAGCGGTCGAATTCGAAGGATACAAGCAAAACGCAGATCCAAGTGATTTGTTGCGATCCAAGAAGCCGGCCACAGAATCTGCGTTTCAGTCGTCTGGTGAGACGAAGCCAGTTCATATTCACCCGACTGACCCCAATGCAGCCCGACCCACATCTCCATGACACTCGACCGAAATAGGAAGAAGCGCTCATCCGGTTCCTCCGTGAGCTGGGACATTTTGCATGGAAGCCGGTGACATGCCGAGGTGTTCAGGGATGGTGAGCATCGTCTCCGAGTCGACAAGTCAGCAAAACCAGTTAAAGAGCATCTTGGCGTCCGCCGTCGTAAGAGAAAAGCTATTGGTGAAGAAGTGGCTCATTGTTGGCGGCAGGATTTATCCGAGAGATATACCACTCCAGTGGCTCGCTAATGTTGTCATGGTTCCCAAGAAGGACAACTCGCCCGCATGTGCATTGACTTTAAGCACATCAATCGGGCCTGCCGAAGGATCATTTTCCTCTCCCTCGCATAGATCAAATTGTTGACTCGACCGCGGGATGTGAGATTGTCTTTTCTAGATGCATATTCGGGTATCATCGAGATCCGCTCAGTATGGACCCGATGAAATAAAACAGCTTTCATCACTCCATTCGGTGCTTCGCTATATCACCATGCCATTCGGCCTCAAGAATGCGGAGCCACATTTATGCGAATGATTCAGAAGTGTCTTCTCACTCAAATCAGTCGGAATGTGGAAGCGTATATGGATGATATCGTCGTTAAGTCGCGAAAAGGTTCCGACCGGCTTGCTGACCTCGCCGAGACATTTGCCAACCTCAGAAGGTATGATATCAAGCTCAATCCGTCAAAGTGCACATTCGGAGTTCCTGGTGGAAAATTACTCGGTTTTCTCGTTTCCGAACGAGGGATCGACGCTAATCCAGAGAAGATCGGCACTATTCTCCGAATGAAAGCATACATGCGAGTGCGATGTCGAAGCTTCTTGGATGCTTGGCCGCTTTAAGTCGATTCATTTCACGACTCGGTGAAAAGGCATTGCCTCTTTACCGACTGATGAAGAAGGCAGACAAGTTCGAGTGGACTCCAGAAGCTGATGCGGCATTTGCCGAGCTAAAAGCTCTGCTATCCACCCAGCCGGTGCTTGCTGCTCCAATCAGCAAGGAGCCTCTGTTGCTTTATATTGCAGCCACTGGACAAGTCGTCAGTACCGTGCTTACGGTCGAGCGGGAAGAGGAAGGAAAGGCCTTCAAAGTTCAGCGCCCGGTGTATTATTTGTCTGAAGTCTTGACTCCATCCAAGCAGAGATATCCTCATTATCAGAAGCTTGTGTATGGCATATACATGACCACGAAGAAGGTTGCTCATTATTTCTCTGATCATTCTATCATAGTCGTCAGCGACGCTCCTTTATCGAAGATTACGCTGTGAGAGGCGCAACCGGTCGAGTGGCGAAATGGGCGATTGAACTTCTTCCCTTGATATCAAATTTGAGGCAAAAAAGCCATTAAGTCCCGAGCAATAGCAGATTTCCTCGCCGAGTGGATTGAACAACAGCAGCCGATGAAGTTCACTCGGAGCATTGGACCATGTTCTTGATTGCTCTAAGATGCTGAATGGTTACGGTCGTGCTGTGGTGGTTCTGGTTTCCCCGGAGGAGACAAGCTTAGATATGTGCTCAGATTCACTTTGATTCCTCCAACAATGAGGCAGAGTATGAGGCCCTTTTATATGGATTTGCATGGCCGTCTCACTCGGCGTCCGTCGCTCGATGGTTTATAGCGATTCAGATTTAGTGGTCAACGGTGATGAAGGAGTGGGGCGTGAAGCCCAGCCATGTTGGATCTTGCAATGCAAAGTGAGGAAGCTGGAAAAGAAGTTCGAGGGTTGGAGCTCCATCACATCCCCGATGAAAAATCAAGCAGCAGATGACCTAGCAAAGATAGGTTCCAAAAGAGAAGCCATTCCGAGTGGTGTATTTTTGGAACATATACACACTCCGTCAGTTAAAGAAGACCCCTTCACAGAGGAAGCTCCACAGCCCAAGAGTGCCACAGATCCGACTGAGGTTGAGGTCCCGGCAGTGGTCGACTTGGTCATGGAGGTTTTAGTGGTCACTCCCAATTGGACAATTCCCTATATCGCATATATCCTGAGAAAAGAACTCCCAGAGGATGAGGAAGAGGCCCGGCAGATCGTCCGTCGATCCAAAGCCTTTACCGTTATCAAAGGACAGATGTATAGAGAAAGTCCGACTAGAGTTGGTCAAAAATGCTTAACGCCAGAAGAAGGTCGAGTCATTCTCCATGATATCCACTCGGGGACCTGTGGTCACCATGCGTCCTCTCGGACCATTGTAGCCAAAGCATACCGAGCTGGATTTTACTGGCCGAGGGCGAATGAGATGGTGAAAGAAATAGTGGACAAGTGCGAAGGATGTCAATTCTACTCCAATATGTCACACAAGCTGCGTCGACTCTGAAGACCATTCCGCCGCTTTGGCCGTTCAAGTATGGGGTTGGACATGGTCGGTCCCTTGAGAGCGGGTCGTAGTGGTTTCACGCATGTCTTGGTAGCGATCGACAAGTTCACCAAGTGGATTGAAGCTAAACCCATCAAGAATCTTGGCGCTTGATCTGCTGTTTCCTTCATCGAGAGCCGACGTTCCGATATGGAGTGCCGCACAGCATTATCACAGATAATGGGTCGAATTTTGACTCAGAAGAATTCAAAGATTTCTGCAACGCTCAAGGCACACGAGTCGACTACGCTTCAGTCGCCCATCCGCAGTCGGATGGACAGGCAGAACGAGCCAATGGCTTAATCCTCAAGGGTCTGAAACCCCGACTGATGCGAGATCTCAAGCATGCGGCTGGAGCATGGGTCGATGAACTCCCTTGATGCTTTGGGGATTGCGGACCACACCTAATCGGTCGACGGCAGAACTCCATTCTTCTTGGTCTATGGAGTGAAGCAGTCCTGCCGAGTGATCTTCTTCACAGCGCCCGAATTGAACTTTACTGAAGCGTAAGCTGAGCAAGCGCGTCAGGACGCAGTCGACCTTCTAGAGGAGGAAAGGGAGATGGCTCTGATCCGCTCGACCATCTACCAGCAAGACTTGCGTCGACTTTACGCCAGAAATGTGAGAGGTCGAGCCTTCCAGGAAGGCGATCTAGTTCTCCGAGTGGATCAGCAGAAACAACATAAGCTCACTCCTTCCTGGGAAGGGCCTTTCATCGTCACCAAGGTTCTCCACAACGGGGCATATCGTCTCTACAACGTCGAACACACCATCGAAGAGCCCCGAGCTTGGAATGCGGATCTGCTCCGCCCGTTTTACACTTAAAGTTTTCACTCGGATGAGTTGTAATAAAATATACGTAGTTCATGGATTTGAAATAATAGTGTCATAATTCCTTCATAATTTTGTCACTTTTTATTTTTGTCCAGTAAAATTTTCCCCCAGTGGGTGGCTTAGTCGCGAATCCGTTTCGCCTAAGTTTGTACAAATCCTACCGAGTGGTAAGCTAGACTTCCACTCGGAGGCTTAGCCGCGAATCCGCTTCGCCTAAGTAACCAAAAAATCCTACTGAGTGGTAAGCCAGACTTCCACTCGGAGGCTTAGCTGCAGCCCAGTGCTCGCCTAAGTTATTAAAAATCCTACCAAGTGGTAAGCCAGACTTCCACTCGGAGGCTTAGCTGCAGCCCAGTGCTCGCCTAAGTTATTAAAAATCCTACCGAGTGGTAAGCCAGACTTCCACTCGGAGGCTTAGCTGCAGCCTAGTGCTCGCCTAAGTTATTAAAAATCCTACCGAGTGGTAAGCCAGACTTCCACTCGGAGGCTTAGCTGCAGCCCAGCGCTCGCCTAAGTTATTAAAAATCCTACCGAGTGGTAAGCCAGACTTCCACTCGGGAGCTTAGCTGCAGCCCAGCGCTCGCCTAAGTACTCGCTTAAGTACAACGTACGCTCGCAAGGAGGACGAGGCGCAGGTCGACTGCGACCTTCTCCTCCGAGCTACACCATAAGTACAACGTCGCGCTTAAGGAGGACGAGGCTTGGTCGATCGCGACCTTCTCCTCCGAGCTACACCATAAGTACAACGACGCTTCTTAAGGAGGACGAGGCGCAGGTCATTGCGACCTTCTCCTCCGAGCTACACCATAAGTATGATGTGCGCCGCAAGGAAGGCGAGGTGCAGGTCATCATGGCCCTCTCCTCCGAGCTTAGCCACAAATACAACGGAAATCCTACCGAGTGAAGAGCCAACCTCTCACTCGGGGGCTTAGCTGCAGCCCAGTGCTCACCTAAGGTATAAGAAATCCTACCGAGTGAAGAGCAAACCTCTCACTCGGGGGCTTAGCTGCAGCCTAGTGCTCGCCTAAGGTATAAGAAATCCTACCGAGTGAAGAGCAAACCTGTCACTCGGGAGGCTTAGCTGCAACCCAGTGCTCGCCTAAGGTATAAGAAATCCTACCGAGTGAAGAGCAAACCTCTCACTCGGGGGCTTAGCTGCAGCCCAGTGCTCGCCTAAGGTATAAGAAATCCTACCGAGTGAAGAGCAAACCTCTCACTCGGGGGCTTAGCTGCAGCCCAGTGCTCGCCTAAGGTATAAGAAATCCTACCGAGCGAAGAGCAAACCTCTCACTCGGGGGCTTAGCTGCAGCCCAGTGCTCGCCTAAGGAATAAGTCGACTGCAGTAGGCATCTTGCTGTGAACCTGCAAAGGGCAATTCGAGCCAAAATCAATCATATCCAAACATCCAATCCAAGTTTAGGTCGATACCTAAAGGAACCGAGAGTGCTCAGGCACTAGGCCTGTTAAGGTTTTATCGGTTACAATTCCACTCGCCATACCGAGGCAAATTTAAAGTGTCGGACTTAAAGGAAGTTTTTTACCCCTCCGTGGAGGCTGGAAGGGCAACGAACTCATCGAGGTCGATCCGTCTGCGATCCGTGTAGCAGCAGCGATGAAAGTTTCCATGAAGGACCTGAAGTCGTGTTTCTTGGTGTTGGCCACTCGGAGAGCCGCCACTTATCTTCTCGTGCATCCTTGCGATGGACTCGCGCCAGCGCAGGCGACATCCGCGCCACACCGAGCCGAGGACTTCTTCCACTCCTGCACTCGGTCAGGGACGGCATTCAATCGAGCCATCAACGACTCGAGGTCATTTTGGAGTGTCGCCCCGGGCCAGAGCGTCGAGTCGATGCGGGACGTAGCAACCTTCAACTGGCGAGGTAGTCCACGACAGCCGCAACACGGACTCGGTCGGAAGACATTCATGGCAACTTCATCATTCACCGGGGAATTGACAGGGTCAAGGTTCAGCTCCAACTGGCTGGTTTCTTCTTCAAAGTTGCGACAAAATTCTGCAAAGACAAAACCCCGAGTCAAGACAATGGTCAAATGGAAACGTCACAGTTGGAAGAATTGGTCGAGTGTAAAAGACTACCTTCGAGCATAAGGAACAATTTCTTAGCAAGACCACCCAGGAAGCCTTCCAGGTCATTCTTCTTCCCAGTCAACTGGTTGATCTTCTCAGTCAGAGTGATCTTGTCAGCTTTCAGTCGATCAACATCCTTGGTGGCAATGGCCAGAGCAGCCTTCAGATTGGTGTTGTTCTGTTCGAGCTTGGTGACTGATGCTAACTTCTCGTCAGCAAGCTTGATCTTCTCAGACAACTCAAGATCCTTCTTCCTCTGGGCCTCCTTCACCTTGCCTGTAAATTACAGCAAAGTCAGATTTGAAACAGATGGGGGGAGAAAGGAGTCGTCGAAGTCTCACCAAACATACCTTTGGTCTCCTCCTTCGCCTTCGTCAGATTCTCCTGCACTAGCTTCAAGTCCAACTCAAGCTGAATATGCTTCGCTCGATTCGGTATATAGCGCCGCGCAAGATCACGAGGATTTCTCTGAAGAATCAATCGACAAAACGTCAAAGATGATTCACTTCCGAGTGAATAGAGAAAAATCATATGTTTCTAAGACCACAGTCGAATGCAAGCATTCGACCGTAGTCTCGGGGACTACACCCAGTGGGTGCACTCAGCGTGCCCCTACTAGTCCTATTCAAAACAGAGTCGACCAGTCGACCAAAAAAAGGAAAAGTTCCTTCAGACTGTAATCAACTGCCAGCAGTCGACCACAGTCTCGGGGACTACACCCAGTGGGTGCACTCAGCGTGCCCCCACTGGTTTCAGAAACCCATTCGTTCTAGTTGAATGATGATCAATCTTTACTTATAAAGCCTAAAGCCGACTGCCAGCAGTCGACCTTAGCCTTGGGGACTACACCCAGCGGGTGCACTCAGCGTGCCCCCGCTAACACGGAATTTTTATCAACACTCCCAGTGGGTGACTGCTATGGATTTCAGAAAGAAAAGAAGTTTTGATAGCATATCCTAACAGAATAGGCGGTGGTCGACTGACCTGAACATTGCTTTGAAGAGCGGAGCTGGCATCATAAGCTGCTTGGCTTGCATCCCGGACGATCTTCACCTGCTCCACCATGATTCCTGCTTGGCGTATCGCCTCCTTAGCAGCACTAGCTTGGTCCTCCGGGACGTGGTGCATGGTGAAGAGCGAGGGTTGCCCAGCACTCGACGAAGTGGGTTGAGCACTCGTTAACGGCACCGCGAAGGACACGGTATGCCGAGTGGTGATCTCCCCCTCCGTTGCAACAATCTCGGGCGCCGTCACATCTTGGGCTGCTTTGCCAGTGGATGCCTTCCTGCTCCTCCTATGCCTTAATGGTTCTTCATCCTCATCATCATCATCAGGAAGGGTGATAATGTCATTGGTTGGAGCTTCAAAAAAGAATCAAAGTTAGAAACTATGAGTCAGTCGACTAAGACCGGAATTAAGGATATAGTACCAGGATTTGAAGTTGCCGCGTCTTCCATCTCATGGTCCTCAGCCTTGCCCGAGGTTTCAGAAGTCGCAGCACTGAAGTTCCAAAGAATCAGTCGATTAATTCAAGTATCAACCAGAGATAAAGCTTGTACAAAACAGGAAGACTTAAGTAATATGTTTACCCTGATATGGTGGGGATGGACACCTTCATTTTTGGCAGAGGCTTGGTTGGCCTCGACGGAGCTACCTTCGACTGCTTCGGCGCCTTCTCAGTCGGCACCGGAGAAGCGGTCCGAGGGCGTTTGGTCGGCGCGAGGCGATCGCAACTCCTACAGCGTTCGATCGAAGGGTCATGAACAAGTTTTGACCGCCTTTCCGAGCGCGGTGGTGCAACCTCCTCCTCCTCCTCCTCTACTTCATCCTCATCATCGTCGTCGTCGTCATCATCATCATCCTCAGCAGCGTCTGAATCCCACTCTTCCTGGCTCTCACCCCCGCTGGCTTCTCCCTCCTCAGTTGGAGCCTGAGCTCCGTTGGGCATTGAGTACAGCTCGGTAAGGGCACTGGAAAGCGTCAAGACGAGCTCAATCGACCAAATTGCAGGACATACAGAAACACATTCAACAGACATACAATGGAAAGCAGAACAAGTATACCTTTTCTGGAATGCTATTATGGTCGAGTGGAGAAATCCTCCTGGATCCGCGAGGGTTGTCCTTGTTCCCTGTGATCGCGGCCATCCATCTTTCCACTATGGCGTCGTCGACTGCCTCCGGGTGGACTCGAGTCTCGTCTTGGTTCAGCAATACAGCCACATGCGGTGGCTCCGGGCCAAGAGGCTGGATTCGCCTCCGAAGGAAAACCTCCAACAGGTCCATGCCAGTCACACCGTCCCGAACTAGCTGTACCACGCGATCCATCAACATCTTCACATCAGCTCTTTCCTCTGGAACCACCTTCAGAGAGGAGGGTTTGTTCACTCGACTCATGGTGAATGGAGGAAGCCCACTCGGATCGTCGGCGTCGGCTCATTACAGCGATAGAACCAGGTCGACTGCCAGCCCCTGACCGACTCGGGAAAAGACATAGCTGGGAAGGTGCTCTTATTCCTCACTTGGATTCCTAGGCCCCCGCACATCTGGACCACTTGGGTTTTCTCATCACCTGGACTCGCTTTCTTCACAGTCTGGGAACGACATGTGAAGATGTGCTTGAACAAACCCCAGTGCGGTCGACAGCCCAGGAAATTTTCACACATGGATACAAATGCAGCAAGATACGCGATGGAGTTTGGAGTAAAATGGTGGAGCTGGGCTCCAAAGAAGTTCAAAAAGCCACGAAAGAAAACACTCGGCGGCAGGGAAAATCCTCGTCGACATGGGTGGCCAGGAGCACACACTCACCCTCCTCGGTGGGGTTGCCACTCTTTGCCGGGAAGCCTTGCGGCGCCGTGGGGATCAGCCCGTCGTCGGCCATGTCGAGAGATCCTTCTCCCCGATGGTCGTTGGATCAATCTCCTGGACCCAGCCCTTGGCAAGCGGGACCTCGGCGAAGACCAGCTGCGGTGGTGGATCTCCCCTTCGCCTTCTCGGCCGACGCCTTCTCCGTCGCCGGCGCCTTCTTCACGCGCTCGGCGCCGCCGTCTTCTCCTTGCCCATGGCGCCGGCGAAGCGCGCAAGAGAGAGAGTTCGCGAGGCGACAACAGATGCGTTAGGCGGAGAGCGAAGAAAGCTGGGAGGAAGAAGCGAGTCTTGTGCGAAACCCTCACAAATCGCATTTATAACATCCCTTCCGAGTGGATGGCAGGTGGAACGAACGATCAATCATATCCCAAACAGTTGCATTGACACGATATCGTGGCGGAAAAAGCGGCCTTGAAGATCGGCGTCCATGTCTGTCCGTCCGGCGCCGTGGTCCGTTTGCGCCGCATGCTTCCCCAAATTTCATATCCCGCGAAATCCATGGCGGCAGATCGGTCTGCTGGTGCGAGATTTCTGCGATCCGTCGCTTCGGGAGCCGGCAAAGTATAAAAGATCACTCGATGAAAGAACAAGAATGGATCGAGTCGACTGAAGAAAAGTTGCTCGTTATGAACAAAGAAAATCTTGATCAAAGAAGACGCATAACCATCATGCCAAAGTTCAATCGGAACAGCATCAACTCCTTCCCCATTCAAGCCTCGACCCATTCGGGGGCTAATGATGGATTCATGTACCTGGGGTAGGGTCATAGGCCTGACCTAAACGTCCTACCCAAGGGCACCCTTAGAAGAAATCACCTTCCAGTCGACCAATGTGGAACCCACTCGACTGACTAGAAGGACTCGACCCTGGAGATTCACTCGACCATGAAGATACACTCGACCACCAGGAGGTCAGAAGGCACTCCGCAATGCAACGGTCTGTAATTGAATAGACTTAATGATAGTTAAGGCACTTTATGAGGCGTTACGATGCCTGAGGCTTAATGTACTTTAACCTCTCCATTATGTGGGCTGGCTGGGGTCTGGTGCACTCTATAAGCCACCCCCTCCACAGGAGAGGGGTTCGCACTCTTGTAATACTTACACATAAACCACTCGACCGCCCTGGGCTCCGAGACATAGGGCTTTACTTCCTCCGAGAAGGGCTGAACTCGTACATCGCTTGTGTTCACAACCTCTCCATAGCTAGGACCTTGCCTCTCCATACCTACCCCCACTCTACTGTCAGACTTAGAACCACGACACAAGGATAAGCTCAGTAAGCCGACGTCAGCTGGTCGTGTGGCCGGCAAAGGCTTGTCGACAAAATGGGGGTCATACTATACCGCTGGTGTGTGGAAGGAGAAAAAGACCAGCTCGGAAAGCCAGGCGCGAGAGGTTCAAGAACTCAAGGCACAGGTGGCGCGGATTCCGGAGATTGTCCAAGAACAAGTGGAACAACGACTCGGAGGCGGCGATCACCGCCATTGTGCCTACCTTGATCTCGGGGTTGAGTCGTGGATTGCAGGCGGCAGCAGGGCCGCCCGATTCTAGCTTCACGGCCAGCAACTCGCATAATGCGATGGCGGGGCCATTGGTGCCTCCGGCGGGCGGCATTGGTGTCTCCGACGCCGGCATGGGAGCTTAATGCACGGGTGTCGCCGGCGGCACCTCTGCGCAGCAAGCGGCCCCTCCGTCAATCTGCGCCCGCCGTTGGCGGTCGCCGACATTAGCCGAGCTCAGCGCCATCATCACGGTAACTAATTAAGCTCTCTCGCCGAGGACTTCATCTCCTTGCCTTTGGTGGGCATCCCCGGCGCTACATGTTTTTGCGGCGCGGCGGCGTTCCGTGCACTCTCCTCCGCCGTGAACAACGAGTTGGTCGATGTCGCCAAGGGCAAAATCGTTCAACGGGCAACCCTTGTTCCACGGTACCGGATGCCACCCAACTTGTTTAGGGTTCAACTAGTTCGGTGCTGCCGAGCTGCGACGACTTGTTACCTCCGATTCGACCCGTCGGGGCCTACGATGATGACGTGATGACCCTCAGCGCCTGCCTGAGCTGGCCCCTGCTTTGGCCGAAGAGCCAGATTCGTTTGGGGCGGGGGACGCCACCCCAAAGACAACACCGCCCGATCGTGCAGCGCCAAGTCGGCCCCATGGCAAGACCGCCGCCAGCGGTGCCGTACATCCCTATGCCATGGATCCAAACATGCATATGGCACAGGATCGAACGACGGCGGCGGCAGCGATGATACATTTGGCAGCGTCGATCAGTACTTTGCCGATCATGGGTGCGATGGCGACTTCATGGGGCCTCCTTCTCAAGAACCAAACCCAACAAAAGGCGTGTGCGATCTAGCTGGTACCGCGGAGAAGCCAAGTTGCAACAGCGCCGTCGGTGTTCAGCTCTCGGGGCGCCTCCGGCTGCCGACTTCACCGAGCCTCGAGATAGGTGAGGTGCGAAATATTATCAGCCCCAACACACTCAAGAAGGCGGTCTGTGAGCAGAACTTCGGTCCCATTATAGGAGAAGAAGAAGGCCGCAAAAGAAAGACTAAGAAGGGTGCGAGCCAGCCGGCACCGAAAGTACGATCCGTGCTCAAGACGGGCCACCTTCACCGCAGGATATCTCGAGGAGGGTGCATGTGGCGGGTAGGGCGATGCTACCGACAAATATGCTCAATGCTGCAACCGGTGCTATGCGGAGTCTACATGACAGTGTTCTTTCTTTGGAGAAGCGGCGTCTCAGAGAGAAGGATGTGGCATACCCGGTTTTCGCGGCCAAGGTGCCAGAGGGCAAGGGCTTTGTGGATAACTCCATCGGGCGTACGATCGTCCTGCGTTTTGATGACATCCACGCTATGTTGAACCTTCATCCGCTGCACTACACCTTCATTCGACTATTTTCGCTGAGTATGGAGATGCGGATCATTCGCGACAAGACCCCGGACATCGTGATAGTCGACCCCTTCTACATGCGTGCCAAGATCTTGGGCAGCGCTGGGGACTGGCAAGTCGCGAGTTCTTACCTCGAAGGCGTCATTCTGGCAAACCAAGATAAGGATAACTTCCTCGTGCCTTACTTTCCCAAGTAAGTCCTCCCCTCAACCGGCCTGTAACATATGAATTCTTACATTTCGATCGTTTTTCTTTTAACATTCTGCGTTTTCTGCAGTGACACACGTTGCACGCTCATCCTCCTAAGCCCCAAATATTCCATGGCCACGTATTTTGACCCGGACCGTCAGTCAAACGTAGACTACACAAATGTCAAGAAGGTTCTTGATGATGTTCTCCCCGGCTACGCCAAATCTGGAGGCACCTTCACCAAGCCTATTCGTAAGCACGGCAAGCATGTGTTCTCCCCAATACGATGTTCTGCTGCATCAAGCAGCCGCTTGGCGATCGAAGGGTGCCTACTCGCCATCCATCACATGCGAGGCGATAAATGCGGGACCATCATCAACTTCGCTACCGAGTAAACTCAAAGTTTGGGCAAAGAGCGTGTCGTCAATCCGGGCGCGGACCTCCGACAAGAATTCTTTCGCATCCGATCGGAGTTTGCGGAAATCATCCATCAAGATGTCGCCGTACCTCGGGGCAGTTCTACCTCAACAATCAACCGTCCAACGGTGACATCGACACAATGCTACAAATGCAGGCTAACAACGACCGTTATTTCATGACTCCCATGATAGCTGCGGCTTCATCCACGCTCCGGTCCCTTGAGTCGAGTCAAAGCGGTGATCTTGTGTCTAGTTCGAAACATCAATTGGCTCATGTTGTATTTAAACTTTAATGAACTTGTAGTATGTCTCTTTGGTTTGAGAGTCGTTCAACTTAGATGTAATCGATGCTATTAATGTCTTGCTTTTCTCTTCCGATCGTTCATTTGCATACTTATATATTGCTAATGTATTGTCTGTGAATTGGTACTAACGTTTCGTTTGGCTAGTGCATAGCGATGCCGGCGTATGTCGTGTACAAGGTAAGGTTCGGAGTCTCGATGATCGGGAGGAGTGTCGGAGACAGGTTCACCGATTCAGCGATAACAGATTACAAAGGTACACCACTAGGGCGAGGCGAATCTAGATCGCCCGCTATCTAGCGGAGAGGGAGGAGGCTGGAGGAACCGGATGAAGACGAGTTTCATCGTGATGATGCTCATCGTGATGACCGCAGCTCTCTTCTATGTGATGGTAGTTTAGATGATCGATATCGACTTGTAATGTGAAGACAAACTCGCTACTTGCGGTCTCGAGACTTGTAATATAATGTTCTATCTTTGTTCGGTCTTTTCAATTCGGAGACTAATATGATGAATTGTATTCGGAGACTAATATGATGAATTGTATTCAAAGACTAATCTTCTATTGTATTCGATGAATCTGTTGTTGATGTGTGCTGTCTATATTTTGTCAAATTATACATTTTGTAACCTGTGCAAAAAACAAAAAATAAAAAATAAAAAAAACCTAATCTTCATACTAATGGCGCATCACATGACAGTGCGCCATTAGTATGACAAAGCATACTAATGGCACATCACTGGATAGTGCGCCATTAGTATGCCGCGGTTACTAATGGCGCATCCAGATGTAGTGCGCCATTAGTATGCCAAAGCACCTGGGTATACATGGCCCCTCGGAGGCATACTAATGGCGCACCCTGGCCTATACTAATGGCGCACCAGTGGTGCGCCATTAGTATACTAGATACTAATGGCGTGCTAGTAATGGCGCACCACAGATGCGCCATTAATGGCCAAATTAGGTGCGCCATTAGTAGGGGTTTTTCTAGTAGTGTGTCCATTAATTAAGAGAACACATGGATGATTTTGTTCCCTTAAAACAAGTGTTCCAAGATGCTACAACCAAAAAAATTGATTGCATTATGCAAATATACGAAGACATGGGGTCTTCAAATGATAATTTTTACCCTTTGTAAAATGATGCATTATTTTGGTGTACGTAATTTAGGATGAACCAAAGGTCTTCCGCATATATTTTTCCAAAGCCAAGGGCTTACCTACAAAGTACAAAGAGCCTGATGGCTTGATCATAAAATACTTTAAGCTAGAGAAGTAGAGAGCTAAACTGAAATTTATAAATAGACTTATGCAACATTGGCATGGAATACAAGGGCTATCTTGCATGCAGAGATAAGCCTGAGGGCTTTATAGAGAAATACAGTTTCTTACCATGAATAACTGAAACTAGAAGGATCAAATTGCAAATATGCCAAAGGGATAAGATTTCCCCCAATTCCTTTCCATATTTTGTTCGTGCGTGGTAGCCCATAAGAAACCACTGACACTGCGCACGCGAGCAGGCCGAAAGGCCATTTTCGCCGTGCCGCAGGGAGTCGCCACAAGGCTGAGGGCGGCCATGTCTAACCCGGAGGGTGCTGCCGCCGCCGCAGTCGTTCGTGCCGAGGGAGGCCTTCTTGTCGACTTCAGCTTTCTCGCCGACAGCACAGTCGGTGTCGGTGGACATGGTGATGACGAGGACGAAGCGGACGTAGAGGAGGTAGACGAACAATGAGCAGTCACATAGTCGCTTCCCAAAAACCTATTCGTCCCTCTCCCGTACAGGAACCGAAAGGGCGGGGTTTCGGAGACCTGCTCTCCCGTCGACCAAGTACGCGGTGGACGGGATGGAGTCACCGGCGGCAGCAACAACAAAGGAACGACAGTGGGCGTGCGCGTGGAGCAGATGCGATGCGATCTGATCGTGGCGGCTAGGGTTAGGAGACACCGCACACTTATATAGGCACAACCACGTGGAGAGACGTGGGCTCGACCAACGCCCGAGTCCGTGACAGCCCACGATCCGATGTCTCAGATCATGGCCCAGCTGTCAGAAAACTCTCCATTAGTGACTGGCAAAAATAAGCGCGTAGGTGTGAGCTCGGCTCGGCTCAATCCCGCAACTCACGGCATGGCGCGTCGTGGCGAGGCGTGGCGTGGCGAGGCGGGCGGCGGAGGAGGAGTGCGCGAGGGCCTCTTCAAGAACATCCCTTATAAAGAGGTCCAACTCCTCTTCCACTTCCGGGGTGGGACTAAACTTCCCACCTCCACGTAGTGCCAATAAACCCACATGGGCCCTTAGAGATTTTTCAGAAATTGCTATATGGGCCTAAAGCCCATCCCAAATTTCAGCAATCCCCCACCAGATCTCGAGGGCCCATTGTGTTCTCTGTTCCAATTGCTGTTTCGATATACCAGTGTTTCAGTGAAGACTTGTTAAGGTTGAACTTCATCTAGAGCAAGCAGCTACACTCCTTCACAAATGAACAATGGACTATGCCTTGAATTGTCAGTTTGGCGTAAAGAAGTTTCACCAGATGTCTTACTAATACTAGGTTGCCGAAGGCTGACCCCTTGGGTGGAGCATATAAGTCACACTCCTGGCCTATTCATGAGCTTACTAGAGATCACCCCAATCTCATATACTGTGACCAGCAGTCGGGCTCACATCGGTGTGTTCCTCCAAAGATCGCTCTGTAGGATAGCATCTTGCTTACATAAGCTTTGGAACACATTAAGACAATAGTCATCCTACCATACATTATCGAGAGTATTGCATCTCCAACGGAGTGGGTTAGTATAGTTACTCTCCTCAGTTCACCACTGGCTTGTTTTCCCAGGTCCTACTTCACGGGATCTCCGATCGCTTAGGTTGGGTTACCACCATGGCAACTCATGTGGGTCTCATACCCATCTCCCTCGATGCACTATCTATCACAACACGTGATAGCCCTTTTGTAAAGGGATCTGCCAGATTCTTAGTCGTATGGACATACTCCAACGCTATCACTCCTGGGTTTCTTAATTTTCTGACAGCTTTTAATCTCATTCTTATGTGTTTGTTGGACTTCATGTTGTCCTTTGAACTCTTCACCTTGGTGATGACAGTCTGATTGTCACATTTCATAAGGATAGCCGGAACCGGTTGATGTCTACTACACAACCTTCTTCTTGTAGATGTTGTTGGGCCTGCAAGTGCACAGGTTTGTAGGACAGTAGCAAATTTCCCTCAAGTGGATGACCTAAGGTTTATCAGTCCGTAGGAGGCGTAGGATGAAGATGGTCTCTCTTAAGCAACCCTGCAACCAAATAACAAAGAGTCTCTTGTGTCCCCAACACACCCAATACAATGGTAAATTGTATAGGTGCACTAGTTCGGCGAAGAGATGGTGATACAAGTGCAATATGGATAGGAGATAAAGGTATTTGTAATCTGAAATATAAAAACAGCAAGGTAACTAATGATAAAAGTGAGCGTAAACGGTATTGCAATGATAGGAAACAAGGCATAGGGTTCATACTTTCACTAGTGCAAGTTCTCTAAACAATAATAACATAGGTAGATCATATAACAATCCCTCAACATGCAACAAAGAGTCACTCCAAAGCCACTAATAGCGGAGAACAAACGAAGAAATTATGGTAGGGTACGAAACCACCTCTCCATTGTCACCTTAAGTATCCGTGGCCATGATTATACGATATGCATCACACAATCTCAGATTCATCCAACCAACACAAAGTACTTCAAAGAGTGCCCCAAAGTTTCTACCGGAGAGTCAAGAAAACGTGTGCCAACTGAAGGAAATATGCCCTAGAGGCAATAATAAAGTTATTATTTATTTCCTTATTTCATGATAAATGTTTATCATTCATGCTAGAATTGTATTAACCGGAAACATGATACATGTGTGAATGCATAGACAAAACAATATGTCACTAGTATGCCTCTACTAGACTAGCTTGTTAATCAAAGATGGTTATGTTTCCTGACCATGAACAAAGAGTTGTTATTTGATTAACAAGGTCACATCATTAGTAGAATGATCTGATTGACATGACCCATTCCCTTAGCTTAGCACACGATCGTTTAGTATGTTGCTACTGCTTTTATCCATGACATATACATGTTCCTGTAACTATGAGATTATGCAACTCCCGTTTACCGGAGGAACACTTTGGGTGCTACCAAACGTCACAACGTAACTGGGTGATTATAAAGGAGTACTACAGGTGTCTCCAAAGGTAGATGTTGGGTTGGCGTATTTCGAGATTAGGATTTGTCACTCCGATTGTCGGAGAGGTATCTCTGGGCCCTCTCGGTAATGCACATCACTTAAGCCTTGCAAGCACTACAACTAATGAGTTAGTTGTGAGATGGTGTATTACGGAACGAGTAAAGAGACTTGCCGGTAACGAGATTGAACTAGGTATTGGATACCGACGATCGAATCTCGGGCAAGTAACATACCGATGACAAAGGAACAACGTATGTTGTTATGCGGTCGACCGATAAAGATCTTCGTAGAATATGTAGGAACCAATATGGGCATCCAGGTCCCGCTGTTGGTTATTGACCGTGAATGGTTCAGGTCATGTCTACATTGTTCTCGAACCGTAGGGTCCATGACGCTTAAGGTTTCGATGACAGTTATTATGAGTTTATGTATTTTGATGTACCGAAGGAGTTCGGAGTCCCGGATGTGATCACGGACATGACGAGGAGTCTCGGAATGGTCGAGACATAAAGATTGATATATTGGAAGCCTATGTTTGGAGTTCGGAATGGTTCCGGGCGAAAACGGGAATTTACCGGAGTACCGGGAGGTTACCGGAACCCCCCGGGAGATAAATGGGCCTCGATGGGCCCTAGTGGAAAGGAGGAGGGGCAGCCCAAGCCTGGCCGCGCGCCTCCCCCCCTTTCCCTAGTCCTACTAGGACTAGGAGAAGGGGGCCGGCCCCCTCTCTCTCTTTCCCCCTCCGGAATCCTAGTCCAACTAGGATTGGGGAATCCTACTCCCAGAGGGAGTAGGACTCCCAGGGCGCGCCCTCCTTGGCCGGCCCCCTCCCCTGGCTCCTTTATATACTGGGGCAGGGGGCACCTGAACACACAAGTTGATCGTGAGATCGTTCCTTAGCCGTGCGGTGCCCCCTCCACCATATTCCACCTCGGTTATACGTGTCGCGAAGCTTAGGCGAAGCCTCGCGCCGTGAAACATCAAGATCGTCACCACGCCGTCGTCTTGTGGAACTCTCCTCGACACTCGGCTGGATCGAGTCGAGGGACGTCATCGAGCTGTACGTGTGTCAAGAACTCGGGGCGCCGGAGTGGCGCGGGATCGGTCGGATCGCGAGGAGAACGACGACTACTTCCTCTACGTTGTGATCGCTTCGCCGGGTCTACAAGGGTATGTAGACAACACTCTCCCCTCTCGTTGCTATACATCACCATGATCTGCGTGTGCGAGGAAAATTTTGAAATTACTACGTTCGCCAACAGTGGCATCCGAGCCTAGGTTTTTTCTATGGTTTGATGTTTTGCACGAGTAGAACACAAGTGAGTTGTGGGCGATACAAGTCATACTACCTACCAGCATGTCATACTTTGGTTCAGCGGTATTGTGAGATGAAGCGGCCCGGACCGACATTACGCCAGACGCTTACGCGAGACTGGTTTCACCGCCACGAGCACTCGTTGCTTAAAGGTGACTGGTGGGTGTCTGTCTCTCTCACTTTAGTTGAACCAAGTGTGGCTACGCCCGGTCCTTGAGAAGGTTAAAACGGAGTCTATTTGACGAAATATCGTTGTGGTTTTGATGCGTAGGTGAGATTGGTTCTTGCTTAAGCCCGTAGCAGCCACGTAAAATTTGCAACAACAAAGTAGAGGACGTCTAACTTGTTTTTGCAGGGCATGTTGTGATGTGATATGGTCAAGACGTGATGCTATATTTTATTGTATGAGATGATCATGTTTTGTAACGAAGTTATCGGCAATCGGCTGGAGCCATATGGTTGTCGCTTATTGTATGCAATGCAATCGCATGTAATGCTTTACTTTATCACTAAGCGGTAGCGATAGTCGTAGAAGCAAAAGATTGGCGAGGCGACTACGATGCTATGATGGAGATCAAGGTGTCGCGCGGTGACGATGGTGATCATGGTGGTGCTGCGAGATGGAGATCACGAAGCACAAGATGATCATGACCATATCATATCACTTATATTGATTTGCATGTGATGTTTATCTTTTATGCATCTTATCTTGCTTTGATTGACGGTAGCATTATAAGATGATCTCTCACTAAATTATCAAGAAGTGTTCTCCCGAGTATGCACCGTTGCCAAAGTTCGTCGTGCCCGGACACCACGTGATGATCGGTGTGATAAGCTCACGTCCATCTACAACGGGTGCAAGCCAGTTTTGCACACGCAGAATACTCGGGTTATACTTGACGAGCCTAGCATATGCAGATATGGCCTCGGAACACGGAGACCGAAAGGTCGGCGTGAATCATATAGTAGATATGATCAACATAAGATGTTCACCATTGAAAACTACTCCATCTCACGTGATGATCGGTTATGGTTTAGTTGATTTGGATCACGTGATCACTTAGATGACTAGAGAGATGTCTATCTAAGTGGGAGTTCTTAAGTAATATGATTAATTGAACTTAAATTTATCATGAACTTAGTCCTGGTAGTATTTTGCAAATTATGTTGTAAGATCAATAGCTTGCGTTGTTGCTTTCATATGTTTATTTTGATATGTTCCTAGAGAAAATTGTGTTGAAAAATGTTAGTAGCAATGATGCGGATTGGATCCGTGATCTGAGGATTATCCTCATTGCTGCGCAGAAGAATTATGTCCTTGATGCACCGCTAGGTGACAGACCTATTGCAGGAGCAGACGCAGACGTTATGAACGTTTGGCTAGCTCAATATGATGACTACTTGATAGTTTTGTGCACCATGCTTTATGGCTTAGAATCGGGACTTCAAAGATGTTTTGAACATCATGGACCATATGAGATGTTCCAGAATTGAAGTTAATATTTCAAGCAAATACCGAGTTGAGAGATATGAAGTCTTCAACAAGTTCTATAGCTAAAAGATGGAGGAGAATCGCTCAACTAGTGAGCATGTGCTCAGATTATGCAGGTACTTCAATCGCTTGAATCAAGTGGGAGTTAATCTTCGAGATAAGATAGTGATTGATGAATTCTCTAGTCACCATCACCAAGTTAGTAGAACTTCGTGATGAACTATAGTATGGAAGGGATGATGAAAATGATTCCCGAGTTTTTCATGATGATGAAATCGATGAAGGTAGAAATCAAGAAAGAACATCAAGTGTTGATGGTTAACAAGACCACTAGTTTCAAGAAAAGGGCAAAGGGATAGAAGGGAACTTCAAGAAGAACGGCAAGCAAGTTGCTGCTCAAGTGAAGAAGCCCAAGTCTGGACCTAAGCCTGAGACTAAGTGCTTCTACTGCAAAGGGACTGGTCACTGGAAGCATAACTACCCCAAGTATTTGGCAGATAAGAAAGATGGCAAAGTAAACAAAGGTATATTTGATATACATGTTATTGATGTGTACTTTACTAGTGTTTATAGCAACCCCTCGGTATTTGGTACTGGTTCAGTTGCTAAGAGTAGTAACTCGAAACGGGAGTTGCAGAATAAACAGAAACTAGTTAAGGGTGAAGTGACGATGTGTGTTGAAAGTAGTTTCAAGATTGATATGATCATCATCGCACACTCTCTATACTTTCGGGATTAGTGTTGAACCTAAATAAATGTTATTTGGTGTTTGCGTTGAGCATGAATATGATTCGATCATGTTTATTGCGATACGGTTATTCATTCAAAGATATAGAATAAATTGTTATTCTGTTTACATGAATAAAACCTTATATGGTTACACACCCAATGAAAATGGTTCATTGGATCTCGATCGTAGTGATACACATATTCATAATATTGAAACCAAAAGATGCGAAGTTAATAATGATAGTGCAACTTATTTGTGGTAATTGCCGTTTAGGTCATATTGGTGTAAAGCGCATGAAAAAACTCCATCTTGATGGGATTTTGGAATCACTTGATTATGAATCACTTGATGCTTGCGAACCGTGCCTTTTGGGCAAGATGACTAAAACTCCGTTCTCGGAACAATGGAACAAGCTCTTGACTTATTGGAAATAATACATACCGATGTATGCGATCCAATGAGTGTTGATGCTCGTGGCAAGTATCGTTATTTTCGACCTTCACAAGATGATTTGAGCAGATATGGGTATATCTACTTGATGAAACATAAGTCTGAAATAGTTGAAATGTTCAAAGAATTTCAGTGTGAAGTGGAAAATCATCGTGACAAGAAAATAAAGTTTCGCGATCCGATCGTGGAGATGAATATTTGAGTTCTGAGTTTGGTCTTCAATTAAAACAATGTGGAATAGTTTCACAAATTCATGCCACCTGGAACACCACATCATAATGGTGTGTCCGAACGTCATAACCGTACTTTATTGGATATAGTACAATCTATGATGTTTCTTACAGATTTACCAATATCGTTTTGGGGTCATGCATTAGAGACAGCTGCATTCACGTTAAATAGGGCACCATCTAAATCCGTTGAGACGACACTATACGAACTGTGGTTTAGCAAGAAACCAAAGTTGTCGTTTCTTAAAGTTTGGGGCTGCGATGCTTATGTGAAAAAGTTTCATCTGATAAGCTCAAACCCAAATCGAGAAGTGCGTCTTCATAGAATACCCAAAGGAAACTGTTGGGTACACCTTCTATCACAGATCCTAAAGCAAGATTTTCGTTGCTGAAAATGGATCATTTCTAGAGAAGGAGTTTCTCTCGAAAGAAGTGAGTGGGAGGAAAGTAGAACTTGATGAGGTAATCGTACCTTCTCCCTTATTGGAAAGTAGTTTATCACAGAAATTTGTTCCTGTGACTACTACACCAATTAGTGAGGAAGCTAATGATGATGATCATGTAACTTCAGATCAAGTTACTACCGAATCTCGTAGGTAAACCAGAGTGAGATCCGCACCAGAGTGGTACGGTAATCCTGTTCTGGAAATCATGCTACTAGATCATGATGAACCTACGAACTATGAAGAAGCGATGGTGAGCCCAGATTCCGGAAAATGGCTTGAGGCCATGAAATCTGAGATATGATCCATGTATTAGAACAAAGTATGGACTTTGATGGATTTGCCCGATGATCGGCAAACCAAAGAAAATAAATGGATCTTCAAGAGGAAGACGGACGTTGATAGTAGTGTTACTATCTACAAAGCTCGACTTGTTGCAAAAAGGTTTTCGACAAAGTTCAAGATGTTGACTACAATGAGATTTTCTCAACTGTAGCGATGCATAAGTCTGTCCGAATCATGTTAGCAATTGCCACAATTTATGAAATTTGGCAAATGGATGTAAAAACTGCATTCTGAATGGTTTTACGGAGGAAGAGTTGTATATGATGCAACCGAAGTGTTTTTCGATCCAAAGGAGCTAACAAAGTGTGCAAGCTCCAGCGATCCATCTATGGACTGGTGCAAGCATCTCGGAGTTGGAATATACGCTTTGATGAGTTGATCAAAGCATATAGTTTTATCAGACTTATGGTGAAGCCTGTATTTACTAGAAAGTGAGTGGGAGCACTACAGCATTTCGATAAGTATATGTGAATGACATATTGTAGATCGAAATAATGTAGAATTATTCGCAAAGCATAAAGGAGTGTTTGAAAGATGTTTTTCAAAGAAAGACCTCGGTGAAGCTGATTACATATTGAGCATCAAGATCTATAGAGATAGATCAAGATGCTTGATAAGTTTTTTCAATGAGTACATACCTTGACAAGATTTTGAAGTAGTTCAAAATGGAACAGTCAAAGAAAGAGTTCTTGCCTGTGTTACAAGGTGTGAAATTGAGTAAGACTCAAAACCCGACCACGGCAGAAGATAGAAAGAGAAAGAAAGTCATTCCTATGCCTTAGCCATAGGTTCTATAAAGTATGCCATGCTGTGTACCAGATCTATTGTATACCCCTGCTTTGAGTTTGGCAAGGGAGTACAATAGTGATCTAGGAGTAGATCACTGGACAGCGGTCAAAATTATCCTTAGTGGAATAAGGATATGTTTCTCGATTATGGAAGTGAAAAAGGTTCGTCGTAAAGGGTTACGTCGATGCAAGTTTTGACACGATCTGGATGACTCTAAGTCTCGATCTAGATACATATTGAAAGTGGGAGCAATTAGCTAGAGTAGCCGTGCAAGAGCATTGTAGACATAGAAAATTGCAAAATACATAACGGATCTAAATGTGAAAGACCCGTTGACTAAGACTCTCTCACAAGCAAAACATGATCACACTTTAGTACTCTTGGGTATTAATCACATAGCAATGTGAACTAGATTACTGAATCTAGTAATCCCTTTGGGTGTTGGTCACATGGCGATGTGAACTATGGGTGTTAATCACATGATGATGTGAAACTATCGATGTTAATCACATGGTGATGTGATCTAGATTATTGACTCTAGTGCAAGTGGGAGACTGAAGGAAATATGCCCTAGAGGCAATAATAAAGTTATTATTTATTTCCTTATTTCATGATAAATGTTTATCATTCATGCTAGAATTGTATTAACCGGAAACATGATACATGTGTGAATGCATAGACAAAACAATATGTCACTAGTATGCCTCTACTAGACTAGCTTGTTAATCAAAGATGGTTATGTTTCCTGACCATGAACAAAGAGTTGTTATTTGATTAACAAGGTCACATCATTAGTAGAATGATCTGATTGACATGACCCATTCCCTTAGCTTAGCACACGATCGTTTAGTATGTTGCTACTGCTTTTATCCATGACATATACATGTTCCCTGTAACTATGAGATTATGCAACTCCGTTTACGGAGGAACACTTTGGTGCTACCAAACGTCACAACGAATCGGGTGATTATAAAGGAGTACTACAGGTGTCTCCAAAGGTAGATGTTGGGTTGGCGTATTTGAGATTAGGATTTGTCACTCCGATTGTCGGAGAGGTATCTCTGGGCCCTCTCGGTAATGCACATCACTTAAGCCTTGCAAGCACTACAACTAATGAGTTAGTTGTGAGATGGTGTATTACGGAACGAGTAAAGAGACTTGCGGTAACGAGATTGAACTAGGTATTGGATACCGACGATCGAATCTCGGGCAAGTAACATACCGATGACAAAGGAACAACGTATGTTGTTATGCGGTCCGACCGATAAAGATCTTCGTAGAATATGTAGGAACCAATATGGGCATCCAGGTCCGCTGTTGGTTATTGACCGTGAATGGTTCCAGGTCATGTCTACATTGTTCTCGAACCGTAGGGTCCGCACGCTTAAGGTTTCGATGACAGTTATTATGAGTTTATGTATTTTGATGTACCGAAGGAGTTCGGAGTCCCGGATGTGATCACGGACATGACGAGGAGTCTCGGAATGGTCGAGACATAAAGATTGATATATTGGAAGCCTATGTTTGGAGTTCGGAATGGTTCAAGGAAACGGAATTTCTCGGAGTACCGGAGGTTACGGAACCCCGGAGATAAATGGGCCTCGATGGGCCCTAGTGGAAAGGAGGAGGGCAGCCCAAGCCTGGCGCCTCCCCCTTTCCCTAGTCCTACTAGGACTAGGAGAAGGGGCCGCCCCCTCTCTCTTTCCCCCCTCCGAATCCTAGTCCAACTAGGATTGGGGGAATCCTACTCCCAGAGGAGTAGGACTCCTAGCGCCCTCCTTGGCCATGCCCCCTCCCCCTGGCTCCTTTATATACGAGGCAGGGGGCACCTGAGACACACAAGTTGATCGTGAGATCGTTCCTTAGCCGTGCGGTGCCCCCTCCACCATATTCCACCTCGGTTATACCGTCGCGAAGCTTAAGCGAAGCCCTGCGCCGTGAAACATCAAGATCGTCACCACGCCGTCGTCTTGTGGAACTCTCCTCGACACTCGGCTGGATCGAGTCGAGGGACGTCATCGAGCTGTACGTGTGTCAAGAACTCGGGGGCGTCGGAGTAACGGCGCCGGGATCGGTCGGATCGCGAGGAGAACGTACGACTACTTCCTCTACGTTGTGATCGCTTCCGCTTCGGGTCTACAAGGGTATGTAGACAACACTCTGCCCTCTCGTTGCTATACATCACCATGATCCTGCGTGTGCGTAGGAAAATTTTGAAATTACTACGTTCGCCAACACCAACCCCTATGCATAGGTTCATGGGCGGAACCCGCAAGTTGGTCACCAAAACATACATCAAGTGGCATGTGAAATCCCATTGTCACCACAGATAAACACGGCAAGACATACATCAAGTGTTCTCATATCAAAGACTCAATCCGATAAGATAACTTCAAGAGGGAAACTCAATTCATCGCAAGAGAGTAGAGGGGGGAGAAACACCATAAGATCCAACTATAATAACAAAGCTCACGATACATCAAGATCGTGCCATAGAGAGAACACGAGAGAGAGAGAGAGAGATCAAACACATAGCTACTGGTACATACCCCTCAGCCCCGAGGGTGAACTACTCCCTCCTCGTCATGGATAGTGCCGAGATGATGAAGATGGCCACCGGTGATGGGTTCCCCCTCCGGTAGGGTGCCGGAACAGACTCCCGAGAGGTTTTTGGTGGCTACAGAGGCTTGCGGCGGCGGAACTCCCGATCTACTGTGATATTCGTTGTTTTTAGGGTATGTAGGCTTATATAGGCGAAAGAAGTCGGTCGGGAGGTGCTCGAGGGGCCCACGAGACAGGGGGCGCGCCCTATAGGGGGGCGCCCTCCTATCTCGTGGAGTCCTCGATGATCTTCTAATGTGAACTCCAAGTCTCCAGGATCATATTCTTCCAAAAATTCACGCAGCCGAAGGTTTCATTCCGTTTGGACTCCGTTTGATATTCCTTTTCTTCAAAATACCGAAACAGGCAATAAAACAGCAATAAGGGCTGGGCCTCCAGTTAGTAGGTTAGTCCCAAAAATGATTTTAATGTGTAAAATAAAGCCCATAAACATCCAAAAGGGGTAATATAATAGCATGGAACAATCAAAAATTATAGATACGTTGGAGACGTATCAAGCATCCCCAAGCATAATTCCTGCTCGTCCTCGAGCAGGTAAATGAGATGTAATTTTTTTCAATTTCATGCCACATCATGCTTGGGGTGGCATAATTCCTGCTCATCCCCTACCTATCATTAAAAAAGAAATTTAAAGAAGAAATTATATTTTTGATGTGGCATAATTCCTGTTCCATAATTCCTGCTCAAGTCTCTTTTTGATGTGGCATGAATGTTCCATAAATGATAAAAAAGAAATTTAAAGATAAAAAAGAAATAAATTTTTTTTGATGTGGCATAATTCCTGCTCATCCCCTACCTATCATAATTCTCAATGTAATTTTCTTTATTGTGGCATGAATGTTCAGATCCAAATGATACAAAATAAAAGCTTATAAAAGATAAAAATAATAATGCTTCAAAGCATACTAACAAATAATCATGTCCTATCAAAATAGCATAGCCAAAGAAAGCTTATCCCTACAAAATCATATAGTTAGTCCATGCTTCATTTTCATTACACAAAATACTCCCATCATGCACAACTCCGATGGCGAGCCGAGCAATTGTTTCATACTTTTTAACGCGCTTCAGCTTTTTCAACTCTTACGCAATACATGAGCGCAAGCCATGGACATAGCACTATGGTGGTATATGGTGGTGGTTGTGAGGACAAAAAGGGAGAAGATAGTCTCACATCAACTAGGCGTATTAACGGGCTAAGGAGATGCCCATTAATAGATATCAATGTGAGTGAGTAGGGATTGCCATGCAACGGATGCACTAGAGCTATAAATATATGAAAGCTCAACAAAAGAAACTAAGTGGGTGTGCATCCAACTCGCTTGCTCACGAAGACCTAGGGCTTTTTGAGGAAGCCCATCATTGGAATATACAAGCCAAGTTCTATAATGAAAAATTCCCACTTAGTATATGAAAGTGACAACATAGGAGACTCTCTATCATCAAGACCATGGTGCTACTTTGAAGCACAAGTGTGGAAAAAGAGATAGTAGCATTGTCCCTTCTCTCTTTTTCTCTCATTTTATTTCTTTTCTTTTCTTCTTTTTTTTCTTATTTTTTTTTCTTTTTTTCTTTGGCCTTTTTTTTGGCCTTTCTCTCTCTTTTTTTCTTTTCTCATTTTTTTCTTTTTGTAAAGTCCGAAGTCTCATCCTGACTTGTGGGGGAATCATAGTCTTCATCATCCTTTCCGCACTAGGACAATGCTCTAATAATGAAGATCATCACACTTTTATTGATTTATAACTCAAAAATTACAACTCAAAGCTAGAACAAGATATGACTCGATATGAATGCCTCCAGCGGTGTACCGGTATATGCAATGAATCAAGAGAGACATGTATGAAAATTATGAATGTGGCCTTGCCACAAATACGATGTCAACTACATGATCATGTAAAGAGCAATATGACAATGATGGAACGTGTCATAATAAATGGCCCGGTGGAAAGTTGCATGGCAATATATCTCGGAATGGCTATGGAAATGCCATAATAGGTAGATATGGTGGCTGTTTTGAGGAAGGTAAATAAAGGGTTCATGATACCTGCGAAAGTTGCGCGGTAATAATAAAGGCTAGCAAAGTGGAAGGATGAGTGTGCGTATATCCATGGACTCACATTAGTCAAAAAGAACTCATATACTTATTGCAAAAGTCTACTTAGCCCTCGAAGCAAAGTACTACTACGCATGCCCCAAGAGGGATAGGTTGGTAGGAAAAGACCATCGCTTGTCCCCGACTGCCACTCATAAGGAATACAATCAAAAGAGCACCTCATGCAACAAATTTGTCACACAACTTTTACCATACGTGCATGCTACGGGAATTGCCAACTTCAAAAAATATATTTCTCAATTTCATAATTACCCACTAGCATGACCCTAACATTACTACCTTTATATCTCAACACAATTATCAAGCATCATCTTGATCATAGCATCCAATTCACTTTCTATGATAGTTTTTATTATACCCAACTTGGATGCTCATCATTCTAGGACCAACTTTGTAACCATAGCAAATACCATGCTGTTCTAAAAGACTCTCAAAAAGATATAAGTGATACATGATATACTAGCAATTTCTTCAAAATTAAGACACCACCGTGCTTTAAAAGATATAAGTGAAGCACTAGAGCAAAAACTGTCAAGCTCAAAAGATATAAGTGTAGCGCATAGAGTATTCTAGCAAATTCTAATCAAATAGGCTTCTCCCAAAAGGTGTGTACATCAAGGATTATTGTGGTAAAATAAAAGGCAAAGACGAATATAATACATGACGCTCCAAGCAAAACACATATCATGTGGCGAATAAAAATATAGCTCCAAGTAAAGTTACCAATGAACAAAGACGAAAGAGGGGATGCCTTCCCGAGGCATCCCCAAGCTTAGGATTATGGCTATTCTTGAATATATTGGGGTGCGTTGGGCATCCCCAAGCTTAGGCTCTTGCCACTCCTTATCCATAGTCTATAAAATCTTTACCCAAAACATAAAAACTTCACAACACAAAACTCAACAGGAAATCTTATAAGCTCCGTTAGTGAAAGAAAACAAAACCTAAGGTACTGTAATGAACTCATTATTTATTTATTTTGGTGTTAAACCTACTGTATTCCAACTTATCTATGGTTTATAAACTATTTAACTAGCCATAGATGCATCAAAATAAGCAAACAACACATAGAAGACAGAATCTGTCAAAAACAGAACAATCTGTAGTTATCTGTATCAAACATATACTTATGGAACTCCAAAAATCCTACCAAATTAGGAAGTACTAAGAAATTCGTGCACCAATCCAGAACAAAAAGAATCATATCAAGAGCACGTTTCTGTGAATTAAAAAAAACTAATTTACTGTGTGCAAAAGTTTCTGATTTTCAACAGGATCAACACAACTATCACCAAAAGCCATCCTAAAGGTCTTACTTGGCACTTTATTGAAACAAAAGCTATAAAACATGATTAGTACAGTAGGATAATCATGTGAACACACAAAAACAGTAACGATAAATATTGGGTTGTCCCCCAACAGACGCTTTTCTTTAATGCCTTTCTAGCTAGGCATGATGATGACAATGATGCTCACATAAAAGATAAGAATTGAAACATAACGGAAGCATCATGAAGCATATGACTAGCACATTTAAGTCTAACCCACTTCCTATGCATGGGGATTTTGTGAACAAACAACTTATGGGAACAACAGTCAACTAGCATAGGAAGGTAAAACAAGCATAGCTTCAAAACTTTAAGCACATAGAGAGGAAACTTGATATTATTGCAATTCCTACAAGCATATATTCCTCCCTCATAATAACTTTCAGTAGCATCATGAATGAATTCAACAATATAACCAGCACCTAAAGCATTCTTTTCATGATCTACAAGCATAGAAAATTTACTACTCTCCACATACGCAAAATTCTTATCATCAATAGTAGTGGGAGCAAACTCAACAAAATAATTATCATGTGAGGCATAATCCAATTGAAAACTAAAATCATGATGACAAGTTTCATGGTTATCATTATTCCTAATACCATACAAGTCATCACAATAAGCATCATAGATAGCAACTTTGTTCTCATAATCAATTGGAACCTCTTTCGAAATAGTGGAATCATCACTAAATAAAGTTGACACTCTTCCAAATCCACTTTCATGTTCATCACAATAAGATTCAACATCCTCCAAAATAGTGGGATCACTACTTCCTAAAGTTGACACTCTTCCAAACCCACTTTCATCAATATAATCATCATAAATAGGAGGCATGCTATCATCAAAATAAATTTTCTCATCAAAACTTGGGGGACTAAACATATCATCTTCATCAAACATAGCATCCCCAAGCTTGTGGCTTTGCATATCATTAGCATCATGGATATTCAAGGAATTCATACTAACAACATTGCAATCATGCTCATCACACAAAGATCTAGTACCAAACATTTTAATGCATTCTTCTTCTAGCACTTGAGCACAATTTTCCTTTCCATCAAACTCACGAAAGATATTAAAAAGACGAAGCATATGAGACAAACTTAACTCCATTTTTTGTAGTTTTTCTTTTATAAACTAAACTAGTGATAAAACAAGAAACAAAAAGATTCGACTGCAAGATCTAAAGATATACCTTCAAGCACTCACCTCCCTGGCAACGGCGCCAGAAAAGAGCTTGATGTCTACTACACAACCTTCTTCTTGTAGACGTTGTTGGCCTGCAAGTGCACAGGTTTGTAGGACAGTAGAAAATTTCCCTCAAGTGGATGACCTAAGGTTTATCAGTCCGTAGGAGGCGTAGGATGAAGATGGTCTCTCTCAAGCAACCCTGCAACCAAATAACAAAGAGTCTCTTGTGTCCCCAACACACCCAATACAATGGTAAATTGTATAGGTGCACTAGTTCGGCGAGGAGATGGTGATACAAGTGCAATATGGATAGGAGATAAAGGTATTTGTAATCTGAAAATATAAAATCAGCAAGGTAACTAATGATAAAAGTGACCGTAAACGGTATTGCAATGATATGAAACAAGGCCTAGGGTTCATACTTTCACTAGTGCAAGTTCTCTCAACAATAATAACATAGGTAGATCATATGACAATCCCTCAACATGCAGCAAAGAGTCACTCCAAAGCCACTAATAGCGGAGAACAAACAAAGAGATTATGGTAGGGTATGAAACCACATCAAAGTTATTCATTCGGATCAATCTATTCAAGAGTTCGTACTAGAATAACACCTTAAGACACAAATCAACCAAAACCCTAATGTCAATTAGATACTCCATTGTCACCTGAAGTATCCGTGGGCATGATTATACAATATGCATCACACAATCTCAGATTCATCCAACCAACACAAAGTACTTCAAAGAGTGCCCCAAAGTTTCTACCGGAGAGTCAAGAAAACATGTGCCAACCCCTATGCATAGGTTCATGGGAGGAACCCGCAAGTTGGTCACCAAAACATACATCAAGTGGCACGTGAAATCCCACTGTCACCACAAATAAACATGGCAAGTCATACATCAAGTGTTCTCATATCAAAGACTCAATCCGATAAGATAACTTCAAGAGGGAAACTCAATTCATCACAAGAGAGTAGAGGGGGGAGAAGCATCATAAGATCCAACTATAATAACAAAGCTCACGATACATCAAGATCGTGCCATAGAGAGAACACGAGCAAGAGAGAGATCAAACACATAGCTACTGGTACATACCCTCAGCCCCGAGGGTGAACTACTCCCTCCTCGTCATGGATAGCGCTGGGATGATGAAGATGGCCACCGGTGATGGGTTCCCCCTCCGGCAGGGTACCGGAACGGACTCCCGAGAGGTTTTTGGTGGCTACAGAGGCTTGCGGTGGCGGAACTCCCGATCTACTGTGATATTCGATGTTTTTAGGGTACATAGGCTTATATAGGCGAAAGAAGTCGGTCGGGAGGTGCTCGAGGGGCCCACGAGACAGGGGGGCGCGCCCTATAGGGGGGCGCCCTCCTATCTCATGGAGTCCTCGAGGATCTTCTGACGTGAACTCCAAGTCTCCAGGATCATATTCTTCCAAAAAATCACGCTGCCGAAGGTTTCATTCCGTTTGGACTCCGTTTGATATTCCTTTTCTTCGAAATACCGAAACAGGCAATAAAACAACAATACGGGATGGGCCTCCGGTTAGTAGGTTAGTCCCAAAAATGATATAAATGTGTAAAATAAAGCCCATAAACATCCAAAAGTGGTAATATAATAGCATGGAACAATAAAAAATTATAGATACGTTGGAGACGTATCACAAGTTTATCATGTTAGGGAACGTAGTAATTTCAAAAATTTCCTACGCACACGCAAGATCATGGTGATTCATAGGAACGAGAGGGGAGTGTGTTGTCCATGTACCCTTGTCGACCAAAATTGGAAGAGTTAGAACAACACGGTTGATGTAGTCGTACGTCTTCACGGCCCGACCGATCAAGCACCGAAACTATGGCACCTCCGAGTTCTAGCACACGTTCAGCTCGATGAAGTCCCTCGTACTCCGATCCAGCCGAGTGTCGAGGGAGAGTTCTGTCGGCACGACGGTGTGGTGACAATCTTGATTTTCTATCGTCGCAGGGCTTCGCCTAAGCACCGCTACTATATTATCGAGGAGGACTATGGTGGAGGGGGGCACCGCACACGGCTAAGAGATCAATAGATCATTTGTTGTGTCTATGGGGTGCCCCCTCCCCCGTATATAAAGGAGTGGAGGAGGGGGCCGGCCAAGGGGGGTGGCGCACCCTAGGGGGGGAGTCCAACTCCCACCGGGAGTAGGACTCCCCCCTTTCCTATTAGGAGAGGGAGAGGGAAGGAAGAGGAAGGAGGAAGGAAGGAAAGGGGGGGCCGGCCCCCTTCCCAATTTGGATTGGGCTTGGGGGGGCGCCCCCTCCCTTGCTCCTTTCCCCTCCTTTCCACTAAGGCCCAATAAGGCCCATATACCTCCCGGGGGGGGGGTTCCGATAACCTCCCGGAACTCCGGTATTGTCCCAATCTCACCCGGAACCTTCCCGGTGTCCAAATATATCCGTCCAATATATCGATCTTTATGTCTCGACCATTTAGAGACTCCTCGTCATGTCCGTGATCACATCCGGGACTCCGAACAACCTTCGGTACATCAAACTCATAAACTCATAATATAACTGTCATCGAAACCTTAAGCGTGCGGACCCTACGGGTTCAAGAACTTTGTAAACATGACCGAGACACGTTTCCGGTCAATAACCAATAGCAGAACCAGGATGCTCATATTGGCTCCTACATATTCTATGAAGATCTTTATTGGTCAAACCTCATAACAACATACGTTGTTCCCTTTGTCATCGGTATGTTACCTGCCCGAGATTCGATCGTCGGTATCTCAATACCTAGTTCAATCTCGTTACCGGCAAGTCTCTTTACTCGTTATGTAATGCATCATTCCGTAACTAACTCATTAGTTAAATTGCTTGCAAGGCTTATAGTGATGTGCATTACCGAGAGGGCCCAGAGATACCACTCCGACAATCAGAGTGACAAAATCTAATCTTGAAATACGCCAACTCAACATGTACCTTTGGAGACACCTGTAGAGCTCCTTTATAATCACCCAATTACATTGTGACGTTTGGTAGCACACAAAGTGTCGTGGAATTAACACGTCAGATGTCCATAGTGTCAGGACTTAGTCGTGAGGCCAACGCACCTATGTGGTAGCTTGAGAGGGGTTGAGCGGAATCGAGAGACGCAACACAAGACAGGGATTTAGACAGCTTCGGGCCCCGGGAAATATCATCCGGTAAAAACCCTACATGCTGTTTGAGGCTAGGTCTCATTATCATCATGAGGGAGTCACCGTAAACCGGCTCTCCTCTTTGTGTCTAGCCCTAGATTATTGCTTGTAACTTGTAGCTTCTAACTTGTCACTTGTCCCTCTTTGGGGAGCCCTACCCCTCCTTATATATGTTGAAGGGGCGGTTTACATGACTAGTCCTAGTTGGATTAGGATTACTCTATTACAAGTGGAGTCCTAGTCTTGCTTCCTTTGTAGGAGAATAGTCCTTATGCTTTCCTCATAAACCGGCCCACAATAGTTGAACCGGCCTTCATGAACCGCCAAACAGGCCACCGGGTCTTGTTGCTCCTCTGGCCCGCCTGCCGGATTACCAATGAGCTGTAAACCGTCTGGTCTGTGCAGGTCGCTGCTGAATCGCCAAGTCCGGCCGGTTTATCCTTCTGGCCGGTTTACGCCGCGGGGCATATCCCCGACATTAGCCCCCAAGTTTAGCTTGGATTTATCCATGGTAAACTTATGCTGCAAAATAAACACCAGAACAACTTTGACAGGTTGTGCTCCGGGTTAAGAATTCTTGTAGATCGACACTGATCATCCTTAAGTCCTTGTATTTCCTCCTAGAAAATCCGGGTCAATAACCAGCTTCATACTCAAATTGCTGACGTTGGTTTTTCATAGAAAAATATTGTGAAGAATAATCCACTGAAGTCGGCTTCCAAAGCGCCGGTTTAAGAAATATTGGTCTTGAAATACTCATCTGATATTCAACCGGTTTGAAGATGCAGAACTTGCCGGTTTTATCATTGCCAAAGACTGTCGGGTTATAAAAACTGATAATTCCAGGTCATGATTGTTGTAGACACCGGTTCATGATTGTTGCCAACACCGGTTTATGATTATTGATGACACCGGGTTGCAGCCACAGGGTCACAATGATTGGTGACGCCGGGTCAATCTAGTTTGCTCAAACAGAGAATCTGAAAATATTTCCTTGATAATAATATAATACCTATAGCCCCCAAGTCTTGAGTAGAACAAAGTGATGGCTTAAGACTTGCTTCAATATAAATACTGTCACTTATCGAAGAAATCCATGTTGTTCATCCCAGTCTCTTAGTAAAACTGAATACTCCATATTATGTAGCCCCCAAGTGCCGGGTTGTTATGCTTGCAGCAACCTGGGACTTGTAATTGACTGATGCCCATAAAACTTCAACCAATGTATCCCCCAAGGGCCGGGTCATTATGCAATAATGAGCAGGGACTTTGTAAATATAATCATGTAGATTTGAGCAATGATGTGTAGCCCCCAAGGACCGACTCATTATGATATGATGAGTCGGGTCTTCAATAAGGCCAATAAAGATGACTTTGCATTAGCCCCCAAGTGTCATGGTGCATGTTTGCAGCGACATGAGACTTGCATACTTGAAGTAATCTCAACTTCAATAATGTAGCCCCCAAGTGCCGGGTTGTAAGCCTGCAGCAACTCGGGACTATTCCTTCAATTGTAGAATAAAAAACCATATCCATTGATAATATGATAGCCATTGCGCTAAAGCGACTTTGAAAACCTTAATCATAATACTGGTTATTGATAACCATAATAGAAATCCAGCCATGTTGGCTATTTGAAGATTTAAATAATCCGGTATGAAAACCTTATTCATTCAATATCATAATGAAAATTCAGCCAAGTTTGGCTATTTGAATAATATAACCCAATGATTTATAAGCGCATGATTCCAATGGCGCAATCCAAATATATGATGGCGACTTATAGTCAAACGCCAGGCCGGTTTAACAAAACACCGGATAATTTCTCATCATACTGGCGACTTATAGTCAAAAACCAGGCCGGGTTAATAAACACCAGTGATTTATAATCATGCTTTATTCAACCTGTTTCTGCATACAACAAGTTTAAAGTGTCCTGGCGGTTTACCGCCGGACGGGTCATAATGCCCAACATATAACCCGAGTTTATAACCAAGGCTGCATTTAAGAATAATCAAATATGAAATATATCATACCTGTGACATTGAATCACATTGCTGGCTTACCAACTTTTTGTAGTAAGAGTGATAACCCCAATCTTGAGTAATGATAACTCCTTCCATATTGTGCCGGTTTATGATAAAACCGTACCGGGTTGTGATAAACACCGGATTATCCATATATAACACTGGTGACTTATAGTCAAACCAGACCGGGCTGATAGTCCCCAAATTATAACTTGATTGTGTACTGACAACTTGTAGTTGAAAGCCGAGCCGGGTTAACAAACACCGGTTTACTCCATAATAGGATGGTAACAGAAAAGCAAACCGGGCAGATAGCCTCCAGATTAAAAATGAACCAAATCCATCAGCTGAACCGGTAAAAAGGGTGTTTGCTGATGTAAAAGAAATCCAACAAAGACAAAGAATAAACAATCCATGAAAATAACATGGAAGCAAAGGCAATGATAAAAAACCGTTTGCAAAAATATGCTATACTGAGCTAATCAGATGGCATTACCATGGTCGGACAGGACCAAGGCCTCCAATAGGAGCGACAATGATTCAAGTCAGCCAGGTCCCCAAATGATTCGTGGCATATATGCCGACCAAGAGGCGTGGCAATGGTTCGGGTTCGACCAAGCCCCCAAGTGATCTCGTGGCCTGAGGCCGACCAAGAGGCGTGACTGGTTCAGACGTGACCATGTCCCCAAGTGATCTGGTGGCTTTCGCCTATCAAGAGGTGTTCGTTGGTTCGGACACGACCAAGGCCCCAAGTGATATATCAAAAGTAAATGTCAAGGGGGAAACCGGAGGCCGCTTTAAAAACAGAACCGCTCCATGTAACCACGCATGATGTAAAAAAGAACAGAGACCCCGCTTTATGAAGCAGAAGCCCCCATGTGATCAATAATATGTTAGGCCAATAAGGCATGATACCCATGTTTGAACCGTGCATCATGGCAGCAGGTCCTCTTCGGTAATTTTTAACTTTTTTGCAAGAGATAAATTCTTCTTGAACCGGGATCTTGAACCGGATATTGAGAGCTTCAAAGCTTTGGGGGAGACATCTTTCCCTTGAACCGGATTTTAAACCGGAATCTTCATTTTCAGCCGGAAATTTTCTGACGGCCTTTAAACTCGAACTTGCGAGAAGTTAATTCCTTTTTGAACCGGAAATTCTTAAACCGGATTTGAAAGCTTCAGTGAGACTGGCTTCCCTTGAGCCGGAACTTCTTCATTGAGCCGGGATTTGTAATTGTCATATACTTTCCAAACCGGAAATTTTCTGACGGCCTTCAAATAACAGTAGCCTCCGGGACCGGGTTATCTTTCCCTCCATTGTCCTGGGGTTTTTAAATTTGCTGAAACTGGCAAGACTTGTTGCGTCATATCATCGTATCCCCCGAGTCTCAAGGTGACTCGAAGAGTTGGATTGAGATTCTCCATATGTGACCGTGACGTAAACCGGCATAAGCTGTATATCATCGGTGTTGATAGCCCGATGTGAATCCACATAAGGTTGAGGTGACTGCGGCGGGTTATAAATGATCCCGTATGAGCCGTGTCAGCAACTCGGCCAATGGTTCCTTCCAACTGGCGATTTGAAGTTAACCAAACTGTAGCGGCGGCGACTTGTGCGCCTGCCCATTGAACCATCCAGTGTAAACGGCGGTTGATAATAATTTGCCTCCAATTTGAAAGAAAGCCGGGCTACCCAAGCTGTGACTTGCTCATGCAGACATGTGCAGCCTGGTATGTTGATGTAGACCAGGCCACGAGAGGCGGACGAAAAAAAATGATCTCGGCATCAGAGGTGGCTCAAACAGATGAACCGGCCGCGGTACTGTAAACCAGCGCGGACGGGAGAGTATGTGAACTTGTGTTTTGGTAACGAACAAAGTCCATTTTTTCAAAAATTCTGGCTTGATAGCCCCCGAGCCTTGAGGCGACTCGAGTAGTCGTCTTCAAGCTCTTTGTTCCTGAAATAAAACACATGAATGCATTACACCGTTCGTAATATATACAACAAAATTAAATAATAATTTTGATGACTTTGTCAACTTGTGTTAAAGTTGTTAATCGTTTGACTCGACTAAGTAGGCTCTCGCGTGGACTTTTTCATGGAAATATGATATGTTCAGGGTCGACAAAGTCCATGATAGGCATCAGAGTCGATTGACAATACCATACCCACTACTTGGTCGGTTACGAGTTGCATCTGACTTAGTAAAGAACAAACATAAAATTATTTCGCTGATATGTAGGGCACCCATGTTTGAACTGTGCATCGTGGCAAATAGTCCTCTTTGGTAACCTTACGACTCAACTTTATGAGAAGAAATGATAGCCCCCATGATTAACTCAAAGGTGCCTGATATATTTAATTGGCCGGAAAGAATGAAATTTAAATGTAAAAGTGACTTAGCTTGCTTTTATGATGTGGCATAAGCCGGCGAAGTCGGAGATGGTCCAGCGGGAGTCGTAAGCAGGTAACCCGACTGACGGCTCGAGACAGCGGCGAGAGCTGGAACTTTGAAGACTTCGCAGCACGAGATTGCTGAATCGGAGGTGGCATGATCCGAGCCTTCTTAGCTCGAGTCGAAAAAGATCAAGATGTTGGTGAAGCCGGGTGTGATGGACTCCGAAATTTGTCAACAGTGGATGTTGAAGTTGTTGTTGAAGCCGGCCATCATGAAGCGGCTATGAGGGCGGACGGGTGAGTCGTCCGTGGCTTGTAAACTGGCGCGGTCGCGTGAACCGTCCGCGAGAGCGGACGGGCGAGTCAATCGCAGGCGCGGTAAAACCGCGCGGACGGATGAGTCAGCCTCGTCGTGTTGATGTAGCGGGGGCGGCGACTTGCGCATGTATCCGTCCAGCAGCACAGCACGAACGCGTTAATGCAAAAATGATATTGGCACACGCCCCTTTGCGACACTGTTGTAATGAATAATGGTCCTGCGAGAAAAAAAAATACCACATAGCAGAGTAGTTTGTTCGTCGGAGGAAAAAAATGTTTCTAATTAAATAAGCGTGAAGATAGCACCTGATATTTTTGTCAGATGGCTTGGATGAGTGTAATAATTGTGATGATGCTGGATCAGCAGCAAATCAATCTGACTGAATGACGCCCTGTGAGTAGCATCAATATTCCACCTTAGAACCGGCCGAACCAGCGGGCTACAGCAACTGCCCGCATGGCACTGCGGTGACCCAGCATCATCTGGAACGGGGCGAAACGGCTGGCGGGTCGGCCGGTCCGGGCATCGCAGCGGCGATAGTAAACCGGCAGAGGCTAGAGCCTCCCGTCCGCGGAGACTGAACCCATGACTTAAACCTGCTTCCAGGTCGTAGGGGTTTCTGGATCCACGTGTCAGTGCTAACTTTTTCTTCCCTTGAATCTTGAATTGGCTTCCTTGTGTGTTTTTCAACCCCGTTTTTGTCAGTCGATTTACGTCCTTCCAAAACTGTTGCATGCTAGTACTAGTACTGGTTCTTGGCAGTGAAATAAAAGTTGGACTTTGCTTCACGTGGAAAGTAGCAAGGCTACAGTGGAATCGGTCTTCTCAAACACGACCTGGCAGCTCAATGAATTAGATGTGTGCTGGAACTAAAAAATACGTGCCAGGCCGAGCCAACTCCTTCAATTAGCGGTAGCAGAAAATCTTGTTGGTCTTGGCGATCTTTAGGGCGGTGGCCGTACGGTTTGCAGGACATAACAAAGACGGAAACAGGTGGATGACAGCGACAGCAGCCTAGAGTCCGTGGCGGAAGCTGATTCCCTGGGGCAACTCAGAATAGATACGGCGACTCACGGCTCCAACACGGATTCGAAGGCGAAGGCGAAGTTAACCACGGAGGCAGCACTCGAGTCCTTGGTCGAGGCAACAAACAACACAGCCTGTAATCGATGGAATTGACCCGGTGAAGAAGAGGCAAACTTGCTCGAGGTGTGGCGTTTTAAGGTGAAACGCGATGAATACGCCCACGAGCCGGGTGTCTACGGCGGCTTGAAACAAATTGGCCTTGTTCATGTGGATGATTTGCACCCATTGGATTTCGGTGAACCAACACTGAACCAAGCCAATCCTTCGGGATCTTCTCTGATAATCTCACCAACCAACCGGATGAACTCCACTAAATAATTTCTGATTTTGATCAACACTGATATAAATCCTTTCAAAACTGACTTTTCTTCATCCGAAAATTTGCGACCTTCTCCGATCCCTGTAAGAGATCCCTCCAAGAACTCAACACCACCGTGCGCGAGCCCCACGGTGGGCGCCAACTGTCGTGGAATTAACACGTCAGATGTCCATAGTGTCAGGACTTAGTCGTGAGGCCAACGCACCTATGTGGTAGCTTGAGAGGGGTTGAGCGGAATTGAGAGACGCAACACAAGACAGGGATTTAGACAGCTTCGGGCCCCGGGAAACATCATCCGGTAAAAACCCTACATGCTGTTTGAGGCTAGGTCTCATTATCATCATGAGGGAGTCGCCATAAACCGGCTCTCCTCTTTGTGTCTAGCCCTAGATTATTGCTTGTAACTTGTAGCTTCTAACTTGTCACTTGTCCCTCTTTGGGGAGCCCTGCCCCTCCTTATATATGTTGAAGGGGCGGTTTACATGACTAGTCCTAGTTGGATTAGGATTACTCTATTACAAGTGGAGTCCTAGTCTTGCTTCCTTTGTAGCAGAATAGTCCTTATGCTTTCCTCACAAACCGGCCCACAATAGTTGAACCGGCCTTCATGAACCGCCAGACAGGCCACCGGGTCTTGTTGCTCCTCTGGCCCGCCTGCCGGATTACCAATGAGCTGTAAACCGTCTGGTCTGTGCAGGTCGCCGCTGAATCGCCAAGTCCGGCCGGTTTATCCTTCTGGCCGGTTTACGCCGCGGGGCATATCCCCGACACAAAGTGTTCCTCCGGTAAATGGGAGTTGCATAATCTCATAGTTGTAGGAACATGTATAAGTCATGAAGAAAGCAATAGCAACATACTAAACGATCAAGTGCTAAGCTAACGGAATGGGTCATGTCAATCACATCATTCTCCTAATGATGTGATCCCGTTAATCAAATGACAACTCATGTCTATCGTTAGGAAACATAACCATCTTTGATTAATGAGCTAGTCAAGTAGAGGCATACTAGTGACATTAAGTTTGTCTATTTATTCACACATGTATCGTGTTTCCGGTTAATACAATTCTAGCATGAATAATAAACATTTATCATGATATAAGGAAAAAAATAATAACTTTATTATTGCCTCTAGGGCATATTTCCTTCGGTCTCCCACTTGCACTAGAGTCAATAATCTAGATTACACAGTAATGGTTCTAACACCCATGGAGCCTTGGTGTTGATCATGTTTTGCTCGTGGAAGAGGCTTAGTCAACGGGTCTGCAACATTCAGATCTGTATGTATCTTGCGAATCTCTATGTCTCCCACCTGGACTTGGTCCCAGATGTAATTGAAGCGTCTCTTGATGTGCTTGGTCCTCTTGTGAAATCTGGATTCCTTTGCCAAGGCAATTGCACAAGTATTGTCACAGAAGATCTTCGTTGGTCCCGATGCACTAGGTATGACACGTAGATCGGAAATGAACTCCTTCATCCAGACTCCTTCATTTGCTGCTTCCGAAGCAGCTATGTACTCCGCTTCGCATGTAGATCCCGCCATGACGCTTTGTTTAGAACTGCACCAACTAACAGCTCCACCGTTCAATATAAACACATATCCGGTTTGCGATTTAGAATCATGGGGATCAGTGTCAAAGCTTGCATCGACGTAACCATTTACAACTAGCTCTTTGTCACCTCCATAAATGAGAAACATATCCTTAGTCCTTTTCAGGTATTTCAGGATATTCTTGATCGCTGTCCAGTGATCCACTCCTGGATTACTTTGGTACCTCCCTGCTAAACTTATTGCTAAGCATACGTTAGGTCTGGTACACAACATTGCATACATGATAGAGCCTATGGCTGAAGCATTGAGAACATCTTTCATTTTCTCTCTATCTTCTGCTGTGGTCGGGCATTGAGTCTGACTCAACTTCACACCTTGTAATACAGGCAAGAATCCTTTCTTTGCCTAATCCATTTTGAACTTTTTCAAAACTTTATCAAGGTATGTGCTTTGTGAATGTCCAATTAAGCGTCTTGATCTATCTCTATAGATCTTGATGCCCAATATGTAAGCAGCTTCACCGAGGTCTTTCATCGAAAAACTTTTATTCAAGTATCCCTTTATGCTATCCAGAAATTCTATATCATTTACAATTAATAATATGTCATCTACATATAATATCAGAAATGCTACAGAGCTCCCACTCACTTTCTTGTAAATACATGCTTCTCCAAAAGTCTGTATAAAACCATATGCTTTGATCACACTATCAAAGCATTTATTCCAACTCCGAGAGGCTTGCACCAGTCCATAAATGGATCGCTGGAGCTTGCACACTTTGTTAGCACCTTTTGGATCGACAAAACCTTCTGGTTGCATCATATACAACTCTTCTTCCAGAAATCCATTCAGGAATGCAGTTTTGACATCCATTTGCCATATTTCATAATCATAAAATGCAGCAATTGCTAACATGATTCGGACAGACTTAAGCATCGCTACGGGTGAGAAAGTCTCATCATAGTCAACCCCTTGAACTTGTTGAAAACCTTTCGCAACAAGCCGAGCTTTGTAGACAGTTTCATTACCATCAGCGTCAGTATTCTTCTTGAAGATCAATTTATTCTCGATGGCTTGCCGATCATCGGGCAAGTCAACCAAAGTCCATACTTTGTTCTCATACATGGATCCCATCTCAGATTTCATGGCCTCAAGCCATTTTGCGGAATCTGGGCTCATCATCGCTTCCTCATAGTTCATAGGTTCGCCATGGTCAAGTAACATGACTTCCAGAATAGGATTATCGTACCACTCTGGTGCGGATCTTACTCTGGTTGACCTACGAGGTTCGGTAGTAACTTGATCTGAAGTTGCATGATCAATATCATTAGCTTCCTCACTAATTGGTGTAGTTGTCACAGGAACCGGTTTCTGTGGTGAACTACTTTCCAATAAGGGAGTAGGTACAGTTACCTCATCAAGTTCTACTTTCCTCCCACTCACTTCTTTTGAGAGAAACTCCTTCTCTAGAAAGGATCCAGATTTAGCAACAAAAGTCTTGCCTTCATATCTGTGATAGAAGGTGTACCCAATAGTCTCTTTTGGGTATCCTATGAAGACACATTTCTACGATTTTGGTTTGAGCTTATCTGGTTGAAGTTTCTTCACATAAGCATCGCAGCCCCAAACTTTAAGAAACGACAACTTTGGTTTCTTGCCAAACCACAGTTCATAAGGCGTCGTCTCGACGGATTTTGATGGTGCCCTATTTAACGTGAATGCGGCTATCTCTAAAGCATAACCCGATAGTGGTAAATCAGTAAGAGACATCATAGATTGCACCATATCTAATAAAGTACGATTACGACGTTCGGACACACCATTTCGCTGTGGTGTTCCGGGTGGCGTGAGTTGCGAAACTATTCCACATTGCTTCAAATGTAAACCAAACTCGTAACTCAAATATTCTCCTCCATGATCAGATCGTAGAAACTTTATTTTCTTGTTACGATGATTTTCCACTTCACTCTGAAATTCTTTGAACTTTTCAAATGTTTCAGACTTCTGTTTCATTAATTAGATATACCCATATCTGCTCAAATCATCCGTGAAGGTGGGAAAATAACGATAACCGCCGCGAGCCTCAATATTCATTGGACCACACACATCAGTATGTATGATTTCCAACAAATCAGTTGCTCGCTCCATAGTTCCAGGGAACGGCGTTTTAGCCATCTTGCCCATGAGGCATGGTTCGCAAGTACCAAGTGATTCATAATCAAGTGATTCCAGAAGTCCATCAGTATGGAGTTTCTTCATGCGCTTTACACCAATATGACCCAAACGGTAGTGCCACAAATAAGTTGCACTATCATTATCAACTCTGCATCTTTTGGCTTCAACATTATGAATATGTGTATCACTACTATCGAGATTTAATAAAAATAGACCACTCTTCAAGGGTGCATGACCATAAAAGATATTACTCATATAAATAGAACAACCATTATTCTCTGATTTAAATGAATAACCGTTTTGCATCAAACAAGATCCAGATATAATGTTCATGCTTAACGCTGGCACCAAATAACAACTATTCATGTCTAAAACTAATCCCAAAGGTAGATGTAGAGGTAGTGTGCCGAACGCGATCACATTCGACTTTGGAACCATTTCCCACGTGCATCGTCACCTCGTCCTTAGCCAATCTTCGCTTAATCCGTAGTCCATGTTTCGAGTTGCAAATATTAGCAACAGAACCAGTATCAAATACCCAGGTGCTACTGCGAGCATTAGTAAGGTACACATCAATAACATGTATGTCACATATACCTTTGTTCACCTTTCCATCCTTCTTATCCGCCAAATACTTGGGGCAGTTCCGCTTCCAGTGACCAGTCTGCTGGCACTAGAAGCACTCAGTCTCAGGCTTAGGTCCAGATTTGGGTTTCTTCTCTTGAGCAGCAACTTGTTTGCTGTTCTTCTTGAAGTTCCCCTTCTGCTTCCCTTTACCCTTTTTCTTGAAACTGGTGGTCTTATTGACCATCAAAACTTGATTTCTACCTCCGCAGCCTTTAGCATTGCGAAGAGCTCGGGAATAGTCTTGTCCATCCTGTTGGGAATATAACTATTTGAGTAAGCCACCCAGGAGGGGCCGGGTTACACAAAGAGTACTCATCAGAGAGAAACCCAAATACAAGCATGAAGATGGCGGTTCATAGAGGGCCCAAAGCCCGCAGGCGACTTAAGGCCCGTTGTAGTAAACCGCCATGATGGCATGACTTGTGACATAAGGTAGATTTAATTAGTCACCGAGCCGGACATTGTTTATAAGCCGGCCGGGACTCTGTAAGCCACAGGGCGTCAACCCGTGTATATAAGGGGACGACCTGCTGGCGGCTTAGGGCAAGAAACAACTCATCGAGAGTCGGGCATAGCGTATCTCGCTCCCTGGTCATCGAAACATCAATACCAACCCAACTAGACGTAGGCCTTACCTTCACCTTAAGGGGCCGAACTAGTATAAACCCTCTCGTGTCCCTTGTCCCGATTTAACCCCTTCAAGCTTCCTAGTTGCGATGGCTCCACAACTAAGTCCTTTCACAAGGACATCTGACATGGCTATTCCACGACAGTTGGCACCCACTGTGGGGCCAGCGCATGATGGATTTGAGTTCTTGAAGGGAAACTTCGAAGGCCTCAAGGGGTACGTAGTGGGCCGGATGACCAAGAGTCGTCGCGGCAAGATCTACATCGACGACGAAGGCTGGGGTCCCGACGCCGACTCAATTGAGTACGGATACCGGGTCCCCTTCAGTGGAATCCACGTCTTCATCGGCCGGATTGGTGAGCCGGGCCCTAAGCCGGACAACAGCACCGACCTCATCGAGACGGCTCAGCGTGCGAGGAAGACCCGGACTCATTCGGTCATGAGGCATGCCTTCGTGGGCTGCATCCACGGAGAAGAACTTTCTGAAGGATCTGAAAATAAGGGTGAGACAACCGTCCTCTCAGACGATGATTCGTCCGCCGGTTCAACAGATTCGTTGTACCAAGTGCAAGATGGCGTGCTCGGGGGCTGTTCCGATGGCATCAGTATTCCGGACCCCTATGAGCCGCCAAGATGGGCAGGGATCTTCATGGCTGGAACTCAGCCCGTTTCAAACTCTACAGCAGCCGCAACGATCACATCTGGATTAGGAGCAGCCGGGGCAGGCGGCCCCGTGCGCCCACCGGCTCAGGTGCTGATAGATCTCATGGACAAGCTTACAGCCCTGTTAACCGCCACGGTTATTCCTGCAGATAAAGATCAGCATGACGCAGCGGTAGCACAGGTGCGTGAGGAGACAGCTCAGGCCAAGGAGGCCTTGGCACCTGAGGATACTAGGCTAGCGACAGAGCGGGCAACTCTCGACGCCCGGGCACAGCGCTTGCAGTCAGAAGCTTACCAGCTCACGATGAGCTTAAACGCATCCAATGAGGTAATGAGGAGGAGACATCAGAAAACGCAGTCCCGTTTACCTCTGAATTACGACCCCCCGGTTCTCTTTGCTACACCCGGAGCCGGCCCTAGTAACCCGCCAGAGGCCGATCAGCTTATGATAGCCGGAACAGGAGGACCGGCTCAGCCTCGGGATATGGTACCGCCTCACGTGAGCATGCCACCGCCGCGTTATGTGCCGATTCCACCGGGTCACTTTTCCAACCCCATGGAGAACTTGATCGCAGCTTCAGCACATTTAGCGGCTCTTCCTATGGAAGGTGATGACCCGGTAGCAGTGGAGACCCGGAGAGTCAGAGAGCTCCTCCAGACAGCCCTGGCTTAGCAGGAGACCTATTCTTACAGCCGGGACAGGATCCATTCAACTCCCCCGCCCTGTGTAGTACCACCTCGCTAGAACCGGAGCCCGAGTTATAGCAGACACATGGAGTCGGAAGCTTTGTCAAGCAATGCCCAACGCCGTAACCAGCCCGGGGGCTATAATCCGGTGCAGGACCGAATACGTCAGGAGAACGAACGAGCGACTCAGGCAGCGACTTATCAGGATCACCCGGAGTATCCAACGACGCCTGTTGAGGCGGGGGTAGCCACTAGAACCGCCGGCGTCCCTTGCCTGGTACTGGCTCTGCGCAATGTGCGTCTGCCCAAGGACTTCAAGGGACCTCGAAAGGTACCAAACTACACGGCCGACTTACAGCCCGGGGCGTGGATAGAGAGTTATGAGATGGCCATGGAGCTGCTAGAGGTCAGTGACGCGGCGATGGCTAAATATTTCACCATGATGTTAGATGGAACAGCCCGGTCTTGGCTGAAAGGCTTACCACCCAATTCCATTAGTTCATGGGGCGAGTTAAAGGCCCTGTTCATCCAGAACTTCAAGGAAACCTATAAGCAATCTATGTTGATTGTGGACTTGACGGATTGCAAGCAAGAGGAAGGTGAATCCACCACCCATTGGGTACGCCAGGTCAACGAGATAATTCATTCCTCCGATAAGATGGATGCCGGCTCTGCAGTTCTTATGCTGGAGAAAAATTGCCATTTTGAGCCGCTGAGGCAGAAACTGGGGCGCCTTAAACGTGACCTCACGGATATGGGTACGCTGATGGCGGCTTTAGTCAAATATGCTGATTCTGATAGTACCAAGGATCCCGCGTCTGACGATGAGAAGACAGGGAAGGGAAAAAGGAACGGCAATGGAAAGGGTCAGCAGCATAACCCGGGGAATCAAAACGGCAATAAGCGTAAGGCTTACGGTAACCCGGAGTTCGTAGCCAATGCCAACTCGCAGGGTAACAATCCTAGATGTAAGGGTAAACCGCCTCGATCCGGCGGGTCAGGCCCATCTCTTGAACAGCTACTCAACAAGCCCTGCCCGAGACACGACACCGGGGAGCGGCCTGCCACACACCTGTGGAAGGATTGCGCAATCATGAAGGCGTTTAAGAATTCCAACACCTATGATGGCCATACTGGGTCTGGTGGTGGTTCAGGAGCTGGCGGTTTTCATGGCCCAGGTGGCGGCTCAGGATCCGGCTTTCAGGGACGTCAAGGAGGGGGCTATAACCAATAGCAGGCTGGTCAAGGGGAGCAGCAGCAGTTGGGTTATCAGAGCAACCCGAAGCAATTGAGTAGTGGGCAGTATCATGTATTTACCACTAGCTTATGCAAACGTGACCAGAAGGTGCATAAGAGGGCCGTCAATTCTGTTGAGCCGGCAATCCCTCGTTATTTGAGGTGGTCAGAGCAGCCCATCATATGGAGCAGGGAAGATCATCCTCCGCGGGTCGATAACCCGGGTCAGTTGGCCTTGTTAGTGGCACCTCAAGTTGGTGGGTATAATTTCACTAAGGTGCTCATGGACGGGGGTAGTAGCATCAACATCCTCTACTATGAGACCTTTCGGTGCATGGGATTAACTGATAAAAATCTGAGAACATCCAACACTGTTTTCCATGGAGTTGTCCCTAGTAAGTCGGCTTAGCCAGTTGGCAGGATTGAGCTGGAGGTGGCCTTTGGAGATGAACATGACTCTAGGGCGGAGAAGTTGACGTTTGAGGTGGTCAAAATCAGGAGCCCATACCACGCTTTGTTTGGGCGGCCGGCTTATGCTAAGTTTATGGCCCAGCCATATTATGTTTATTTGCAGCTCAAGATGCCGGGTCACAAGGGCACCATCACTGTACATGGCAGTCGTAAGGTAGCACTGGAATGTGAAGAAGGCGACGCGGCTTATGCTGAGTCAGCCTGTGTAGCAGAAGAGCTCAAATTTTATCAAGATAATGTTGACCCGGCGGATATGACATCCCTGAAGAAGCCAACTACAGAGCACGACCCGGCGTTGAAGTTTAAGTCGGCAGCTGAGACAAAGCTTGTCGATTTTACCCCGGGTAATTCTTCTAAACAGTTCAGCATCAGCAGCAACTTGGATCCCAAATAGGAAAGCGTGCTCATCGAGTTCATCCGTGAGAACCGGGACATCTTTGCATGGAAACATTCTGACATGCCGGGTGTACCGAGGGAACTCGCTGAGCACACTCTCAATATTGATCCAAAGTATAAGCCGGTCAGGCAGTTTCTTCGCCGTTTTAACGAAGAGCGACAGAAAGCTATTGGGGAAGAAGTCGCCCGGCTCTTAGCGGCCGGGTTTATCATTGAAGTTTTTCACCCGGAGTGGTTGGCTAACCCGGTGTTTGTTCTTAAAAAGAACGGCACCTGGCGGATGTGTGTGGACTACACGGACTTGAACAAGGCTTGTCCGGCTGATCCCTTTGCTCTTCCCCGTATTGATCAAATCATTGATGCTACGGCGGGTTGTGAGCGTTTGAGTTTTTTGGATTCTTACTCCAGTTATCATCAGATTAAGATGGCAGTTAAGGACCAAGAAAAGACGGCTTTCATCACTCCGTTCGGAGCCTTCTGCTATGTATCTATGCCGTTTGGGCTCAAGAGTGCCCAGGCGACTTATCAGCGGTGTGTGCAGAACTGTTTGCACGATCAAATTGGGCATAATGTTCATGCTTACGTGGATGACATTGTGGTGAATTCCAGACAAAAGGATACCTTGATATCTGACTTAAAGGAGACCTTTGATAATCTCCGGGTTTACAAGATGATGCTTAACCCGGCCAAGTGTGTGTTTGGCGTCCCTGTAGGCAAGCTTTTGGGCTTTATGGTGTCCAACAGAGACATCGAAGCTAATCCGGAGAAGATTAAGGCAATTACCTCCCTGGCTAAACCGGCGTGCATCAATGATGTTCAGCGACTGGCGGGTCGTGTTGCCGCCTTAAGTCGGTTCATAAGTTGGCTCGGTGAGAAGGCCCTCCCGTTGTATCAGATGATGAAGAAAACTGACACTTTTGTCTGGAGTGAGGCCGCTGATGCTACTTTTGAAGACTTAAAGAGACAATTGTCTGAGCCGCCGGTTCTCGCGGCTCCGGTTGACAAAGAGCCTTTGTTGTTATATGTGGCTGCCAATACACGAGCCGTCAGCGTTGCCATCGTGGTGGAGCGTAAGAAAGCCGGTAAGGAGTATCCGGTTCAATAGCCGGTTTACTACATCAGTGAGGTGCTCATTGAATCCAAGAAAAGGTACCCGCATTGGCAGAAGCTTGTTTACGGGGTGTTCATGGCTAACATGAAGTTGAAGCAGTACTTCCAAAGCCACCCTATAAGTGTGGTAAGTTCTGCCCCTTTGGGAGACATCATTCAGAACAGGGAGGCCACAGGACGAGTCGCCAAGTGGGCCATTGAGCTTGGGCCTCACGATTTGAAGTACATGCCACATACTGCTATTAAGTCTCAGGCCTTGGTGGACTTTATCAATGATTGGACAGAGTTACAGGCCCCTGAGGAGAAGCCGGATAACACATATTGGACGATTCACTTTGATGGGTCCAGGAAGCTAGAAGGCTCGGGGGCTGGAGTGGTGTTAACTTCCCCTCGAGGTGACAAATTTTGTTATGTACTCCGGCTTATGTTTCCATGTACTAACAATGCAGCTGAATATGAGGCCTTACTCCATGGTCTCCGGATGGCTAAGGAGATGAACTTAAGCCGGGTACGGTGCTTGGGCGACTCAAATCTTGTGGCTCAGCAAGTGTCAGGCAAGTGGGATTCCAAGGACCCCCTTATGGTGGCTTATCGTCGTGAGGTAGATGCTGTGGCTGGTCACTTCACGGGCTATCAAGTGGAGCACATCGATCGAAGGAAGAATGAGGCGACTGATGCTTTTTGCCGGTTGGGATCCCAACGTAAACCGGTGCCGCACAATACCTTTCTTGATGTGTTACATAACCCTTCTGTCAAGGTGCCTACCGAGGAGGAGATAGCAGTGCCAGACCCGGAGGCACAGCTGGTGGCGGCTCTTCATGTCATCCCGGATTGGACAGTGCCCTACTTGGCTTATATGACCCAGGGTGAGTTGCCGGAGGATGAGACCTTGGCAAGACAAATTATCAGGCGCTCCAAGTCCATAGCGATTGTTAACGGCGAGTTACATCACCTAAGTGTCACGGGGGCGTTTCAACGCTGTGTGTCACCTACAGAAGGCCAAGAAATACTTCGTGAGATACATGAAGGAGATTGTGGCCATCATGCCGAGTCAAAATCTCTCATAGCCAAGGCGTTTCGTCATGGTTTCTATTGGCTGACGGCTCATGCTGATGCGGAGGATCTGGTCAGTAAATGTGATGGTTGTCAAAAGTTCTCACGATGAGCTCATGTGCCGGCTCAAGAATTGAGGATGATCCCAATCACTTGGCCGTTTGCAGTCTGGGGGCTTGACATGGTTGGACCTTTCAAAAGGTCTAAAGACAAAAAGACACATCTACTGGTGGCAGTGGACAAGTTTACCACGTGGGTTGAGGCAGAGCCGGTCAGTAAGTGCGATGCAGCCACGACGGTTCAGTTCATGAAAAAGGTGGTCTTTCGTTTTGGTTTTCCACATAGCATCATAACTGATAATGGCACTAATCTCTCCAAGGGTGCCATGGAAGAGTTCTGTCAAAGAGAACACATCCGGCTTGATGTTTCGGCCGTTGCTCATCCTCAATCCAATGGTCAAGCAGAGAGAGCAAATCAAGAAATCCTGAAAGGCATCAAACCCCGACTCTTAGTCCCCTTACAGCGGACTCCGGGTTGTTGGGTGGAGGAGTTACCCTCCGTGTTATGGAGCATCAACACTACGCCTAATAGATATATGGGATACACACCTTTCTTCATGGTTTATGGAGCAGAAGTGGTCCTGCCAAGTGACATCCGGCACGACTCACCCCGTGTGGCGGCTTACGTTGAGGTGGATAAAGAAAATGCTCGTCAGGATGCACTTGACTTGTTGGACGAGGAGCGAGACTTGGCAATAGCCCGCTCGGCGATTTACCAGCAAGACCTGCGCCGCTATCACAGCCGCCGGGTTAAGAGCAGAACCTTTCAGGAAGGCGACTTGGTGCTCCGGCTCATCCAGGATCAGTCTAACATGCACAAGCTATCCCCTCCTTGGGAAGGGCCCTTTGTGGTCAGCAAGAATCTACACAATGGGTCATATTATCTCATCGATATTCGAGAGCACAAGAACTCACTTAAATCGGAGGAGGAGACCCGCCGGCCGTGGAATATAGTGAAGGAAATATGCCCTAGAGGCAATAATAAAGTTATTATTTATTTCCTCATATCATGATAAATATGTATTATTCATGCTAGAATTGTATTAACCGGAAACATGATACATATGTGAGTACATAGACAAACATATAGTCACTAGTATGACTCTACTTGACTAGCTCATTAATCAAAGATGGTTATGTTTCCTAACCATAGACATGTGTTGTCATTTGATTAATGGGATCACATCATTAGGAGAATGATGTGATTGACATGACCCATTCCGTTAGCCTAGCACTTGATCGTTTAGTATATTGCTATTGCTTTCTTCATGACTTATACATGTTCCTGTAACTATGAGATTATGCAACTCCCGTTTACCGGAGGAACACTTTGGGTGCTACCAAATGTCACAACGTAACTGGGTGATTATAAAGGAGTACTATAGGTGTCTCCAAAGGTAAATGTTGGGTTGGCATATTTCGAGATTAGGTTTTGTCACTCCGATTGTCGGAGATGTATCTCTGGGCCCTCCCGGTAATGCACATCACTATAAGCCTTGCAAGCAATGTAGCTAATGAGTTAGTTACGGAATTATGCATTACGTAACGAGTAAAGAGACTTGCCGGTAACGAGATTGAACTAGGTATTGGATACCGACGATCGAATCTCGGGCAAGTAACATACCGATGACAAAGGGAACAACATATGTTGTTATGCGGTTTGACTGATAAAGATCTTCGTAGAATATGTAGGAGCCAATATGGGCATCCAGGTTCCGCTATTGGTTATTAACCGAGAATAGTTCTAGGTCATGTCTACATAGTTCTCGAACCGTAGGGTCCGCACGCTTAACGTTACGATGACAGTTTTATTATGAGTTTATAAGTTTTGATGTACCAAAGTTTATTCGGAGTCTCGGATGTGATCACGGACATGACGAGGAGTCTCAAAATGGTCAAGACATAAAGATTGATATATTGGAAGCCTATGTTTGGACATCGGAAGTGTTCCGGGTGAAATAGGCATTTTACCGGAGTACCGGGAGGTTACCGGACCCCCCCGGTGAACTAATGGGCCTTATTGGGCCTAGTGGAGGAAGAGGAGAGGAGGCCTAGGGGCAGCCGCCCCCCCCCCCCAAGTCCGAATAGGACAAGGAGGGGGGCGGCGCCCCCCCTTTCCTTTCCCTCCTCTCCTCCTTCCCCCCAAGTCCTAATCCAACTCGGGAAAGGGGGGGAGTCCTACTCCCGGTGGGAGTAGGACTCCTCCGGCGCGCCTCCTCCTAGGGCCGGCCGCACCCCCTTGCTCCTTTATATACGGGGGCAGGGGGGCACCCTAGAACACACAAGTTGATCTACGGTTCGTTCCTTAGCCGTGTGCGGTGCCCCCCTCCACCATATTCCACCTCGGTCATATTGTCGCGGAGTTTAGCGAAGCCTGCGCTGCGATAGAACATCATCATCGTCACCACGCCGTCGTGCTGACGGAACTCATCCCCGACACTTTGCTGGATCGGAGTCCGGGGATCATCATCGAGCTGAACGTGTGCTGAACTCGGAGATGCCGTACGTTCGGTGCTTGGATCGGTCGGATCGTGAAGACGTACGACTACATCAACCGCGTTGTCATAACGCTTCCGCTTACGGTCTACGAGGGTACGTGGAAAATACTCTCCCCTCTCGTTGCTATGCCATCATCATGATCTTGCGTGTGCGTAGGAAATTTTTTGAAATTACTATGTTCCCCAACAGTGGCATCCGAGCCTGGTTTTATGCGTAGATGTCATATGCACGAGTAGAACACAAGTGAGTTGTGGGCGATACAAGTCATACTGCTTACCAGCATGTCATACTTTGGTTCGGCGGTATTGTGAGATGAAGAGGCCCGGACCGACATTACGCGTACGCTTACGCGAGACTGGTTTCACCGTTACGAGCACTCGTGCTTAAAGGTGGCTGGCGGGTCTCTGTCTCTCTCACTTTAGCTGAATCGAGTGTGGCTACGCCCGGTCCTTGCGAAGGTTAAAACAACACTAACTTGACGAACTATCATTGTGGTTTTTGATGCGTAGGTAAGAACGGTTCTTGCTAAGCCCGTAGGAGCCACGTAAAATTTGCAACAACTAAGTAGAGGACGTCTAACTTGTTTTTGCAGGGCATGTTGTGATGTGATATGGTCAAGACGTGATGCTATATTTTGTATGAGATGATCATGTTTTATAACCGAAGTTATCGGCAACTGGCAGGAGCCATATGGTTGTCGCTTTATTGTATGAAATGCAAACGCCCTGTAATTGCTTTACTTTATCACTAAGCGGTTGCGATAGTCGTAGAAGCAATAGATGGCGTAAACAACAACGATGCTACGATGGAGATCAAGGTGTCGCGCCGGTGACGATGGTGATCACGACGGTGCTTCAAAGATGGAGATCACAAAGCACAAGATGATGATGGCCATATCATATCACTTATATTGATTGCATGTGATGTTTATCCTTTCTACATCTTATCTTGCTTTGATTGATGGTAGCATTTTAAGATGATCTCTCACTAAAAATTATCAAGAAGTGTTCTCCCTGAGTATGCACCGTTGCGGAAGTTCTTCGTGCTGAGACACCACGTGATGATCGGGTGTGATAGGCTCTACGTTCAAATACAACGGGTGTAAAACAGTTGCACACGCGGAATACTCAGGTTAAACTTGACGAGCCTAGCATATAACAGATATGGCCTCGGAACACGAAGACCGAAATGTCGAGCGTGAATCATATAGTAGATGTGATCAACATAGTGATGTTCACCATTGAAACTACTCCATCTCACATGATGATCGGACATGGTTTAGTTGATTTGGATCACGCGATCACTTAGATGACTAGAGAGATGTCTGTCTAAGTGGGAGTTCTTAAGTAATATGATTAATTGAACTTAAATTTATCATGAACTTAATACCTGATAGTATTTTGCTTGTCTATGTTTGTTGTAGATAGATGGCTCGTGCTGTAGTTCCGTTGAATTTTAATGTGTTCCTTGAGAAAGCAAAGTTGAAAGATGATGGTAGCAATTACACGGATCGGGTCCGTAATCTGAGGATTATCCTCATTGCTGCACGGAAGAATTACGCCTGGAAGCACCGCTGGAGTGCGAGTCCTACTCTCGATGCAACCGACGATGTTAAGAGCGTCTGCGAGCAAAGCGATGACTAATCGATAGTTCGATTGTGCCATGCTTTACGGCTTAGAACCGGGTCTTCAACGGCGTTTTGAGCGTCATGGAGCATATGAGATGTTCCAGAGTTGAAGTTAATATTTCAAGCAAATGCCCGGATTGAGAGATATGAAGTCTCCAATAAGTTCTATAGCTCCAAGATGGAGGAGAATAGTTCTGTCAGTGAACACATACTCAAAATTTCTGGGTATAATAATCACTTGATTCAACTGGGAGTTAATCTTCCTGATGATAGTGTCATTGACAAAATTCTTCAATCACTGCCACCAAGCTAGAAGAGCTTCGTGATGAACTATAATATGCAAGGGATGGACAAGACTATTCCCGAGCTCTTCTCAATGCTAAAAGCCGCGGAGGTAGAAATCAAGAAGGAGCATCAAGTGTTGATGGTCAACAAGACCACCAGTTTCAAGAAAAAAGGCAAAGGGAAGAAGAAGGGGAACTTCAAAAAGAACAACAAACAAGGTGCTACTCAAGAGAAGAAACCCAAGTCTGGACCTAAGGCTGAAACCGAGTGCTTCTATCGCAAGCGATCGACCGGTGGAAGCGGAACTGCCCCAAGTATTTGGCGGATAAGAAGGATGGCAAAGTGAACAAATGTATATGTGATATACATGTTATTGATGTGTACCTTACTAATGCTCGCAGATAGTACAGGTATTTGATACTGGTTCATTGCTAATATTTGCAACTCGAAACAGGGACTACGGATTAAGCGAAGATTTGCTAAGGACGAGGTGACGATGCACATGGGAAATGGTTCCAAAGTCGATGTGATCGCGGTCGGCACGCTACCTCTACATCTACCATCGGGATTAGTTTTAGACCTAAATAATTGTTATTTGGTGCCAGCGTTGAGCATGAACATTATATCTCGATCTTGTTTGATGCGAGACGGTTATTCATTTAAGTCAGAGAATAATGGTTATTCTATTTATATGAGTAATATCTTTTATGGTCATGCATTCTTGAAGAGTGGTCTATTTTTATTGAATCTCGATAGTAGTGATACACATATTCATAGTGTTGAAGCCAAAAGATGCAGAGTTGATAATGATAGTGCAACTTATTTGTGGCTCTGCCGTTTAGGTCATATCAGTATAAAGCGCATGAAGAAACTCCATACTGATGGGCTTTTGGAATCACTTGATTATGAATCACTTGGTACTTGCGAACTGTGCCTCATGGGCAAGATGACTAAAACGCCGTTCTCCGGAACTATGGAGCGAGCAACTTATTTATTGGAAATGATACATACCGATGTTTGTGGTCCAATGAATGTTGAGGCTCGTGGCGGGTATCGCTATTTTCTCACCTTCACAGATGATTTAAGCAGATATGGGTATATCTACTTAATGAAACACAAGTCTGAAACATTTGAAAAGTTCAAAGAATTTCAGAGTGAAGTGGAAAATCGTCGTAACAAGAAAATAAATTTTCTACGATCTGATCGTGGAGGAGAATATTTGAGTTACGAGTTTGGTTTACATTTGAAATAATGCGGAATAGTTTCGCAACTCACGCCACCCGGAACACCAAAACGAAATGGTGTGTCCGAACGTCGTAATCTTACTTTAGTAGATATGGTGCGATCTATGATGTCTCTTACTGATTTACCGCTATCGTTTTGGGGTTATGCTTTAGAGACGGCCGCATTCACGTTAAATAGGGCACCATCAAAATCCGTTGAGACGACGCCTCATGAACGCCGGTCAATAAGTGTGATGCAGCCACGGCGGTTCAGTTCATGAAAAAGGTGATCTTTCGTTTTGGTTTTCCACATAGCATCATAACTGATAATGACACTAATCTCTCCAGGGGTGCCATGGAAGAGTTCTGTCAAAGAGAACACATCCGGCTTGATGTTTCGGCCATTGCTCATCCTCAATCCAATGGTCAAGCAGAGAGAGCTAATCAAGAAATCCTGAAAGGCATCAAACCCCGGCTCTTATTCCCCTTACAGCGGACTCCGGGTTGTTGGGTGGAGGAGTTACCCTCCGTGTTATGGAGCATCAACACTATGCCTAATAGATATACGGGATACACACCTTTCTTCACGGTTTATGGAGCAGAGGTGGTCCTTCCAAGTGACATCCGGCACGACTCACCCCGTGTGGCGGCTTACGTTGAGGCGGATAACGAAAAGGCTCGTCAGGATGCACTTGACTTGTTGGACGAGGAGCGAGACTTGGCAGTAGCCCACTCGGCAATTTACCAGCAAGACCTGCACCGCTATCATAGCCGCCGGGTTAAGAATAGAACCTTTCAGGAAGGTGACTTGGTGCTCCGGCTCATCCAGGATCAGTCTGACATGCACAAGCTATCCCCGCCTTGGGAAGGGCCCTTTGTGGTCATCAAGAATCGACACAACGGGTCAAATTATCTCATCGATATTCGAGAGCACAAGAACTCACTTAAATCGGAGGAGGAGACCCACAGGCCGTGGAATATAGTGAAGAAAATATGCCCTAGAGGCAATAATAAAGTTATTATTAATTTCCTCATATCATGATAAATGTTTATTATTCATGCTAGAATTGTATTAACAGGAAACATGATACATATGTGAATACATAGACAAAAATATAGTCACTAGTATGCCTCTACTTGACTAGCTCATTAATCAAAGATGGTTATGTTTCCTAACCATAGACATGTGTTGTCACTTGATTAATGGGATCACATCATTAGGAGAATGATGTGATTGACATGACCCATTCCGTTAGCCTAGCACTTGATCGTTTAGTATATTGCTATTGCTTTCTTCATGACTTATACGTGTTCCTATAACTATGAGATTATGCTACTCCCATTTACCGGAGGAACACTTTGGGTGCTACCAAACGTTACAACGTAACTGGGTGATTACAAAGGAGTACTACAGGTGTCTCCAAAGGTAAATGTTGGGTTGGCGTATTTCGAGATTAGGTTTTGTCACTCCGATTGTCGGAGAGGTATCTCTGGGCCCTCTCGGTAATGCTGTCGGGACGGGACGGAGGAGGCCCGCCCGCCGCGAGCACCTATGGGGCCGGGGCCCCTTCGTGAGTGCGGTACGAGGGCGGAGGAGGCACAGAGAGCAGATCGAGGCGATGCACGCGGCGGATTTTACCCAACCGGGCGCGATGGACGCCAGAAACCCTACTGCTGCTTTGTGTTTGTATTGATCTTGCTCAAGAATGCGAGCGTATGGTGGTGTGGTGATTTGGTTGAGTCAATCCAGCTGAACCCGGTAGCGAGAGTTGCCAACATCGAACCCCTTCTACGTTGTGCATGGGCCTCCTTTTATAGCGCCAAGGGTCACCAACAGGTGTCAACGTAGGAGAAAGGGTAAAAATGTAAAAGAGGTGGTAGTTGGAGCAGTCGGGAACAGTGCAGCTACGATGCTTGAACAGTGGCTTCTACCTACTTTGTGATGGGGACAAAGGCATTTAATGCCCGTCGCCGTCGACCCCAAAAGCTCCCGCCCTTGCATCTCCGTCTGCCACGGCGATGGATCCACCACCGTGGAGTGCCACCGCACCCCCTAGGCTGTACAGCCATCCGCCACGTGTCTCTGGAGAGGGCTCAAGGCGACGCGTGGGCAGATGAGCTGGAGTGCGGGCACATAGCGCAGCTCTCCCGGCAAGTACCTTGCCGGGGCCTTGATCTTGCCGGACCCGGAAGCTTGTCGGGCTTTGTAACTTGCCGCTTCCCGGGCCCCCGCCGGGGCACATATAGTGCCGAGGCGTGTCTTCTGCGATGTAATCTTCTAGTCTTCCTGGCAAGCTCCTCTTGCCAGGGCCTTGCGTGAGTGATATAACTTGAGCCTGGGACGGCCTCCCCGGCAAGCTCCTCTTGCCGGGGTCTCGATCTTCTGTCTTGTATACTTTGTTCTTGAATGGCTTGATATGGAGCGGGAATGGTCTCCGGCAAGCACGTGGTAGATCCAGCCGCGGGGAGCTGTGACTGCCCGTGCACAAGTTGGGGTACTGAGGTACCCCTACCTTAGTACACCGACAGGAGCCCCCGGGCCTGGGCCACACACGGTGCCGAGCGCTGTTGGGCCAGGCCCAAAACAGTGCACGGGCACATGAGGCCCACGGCGTGCCGACTCCACTTCCGCCTCTGCCGCCTTCCCGTGCAACAGCACGCGTCGATTGCGGCGTCGTGGGATGGGACGTGCCCACGTTCTTTAATGAGAAGAGCGGAACGCCCCCCACTTCCCCATAAAAACAGAGGAAGCAGGCGCGGTTCCCCTCCTTCGCTTTCATTGCTTCTTCTTCCTCCTCCAGAAATCCTCTTTGCGCTCTGCCTCCGCATCTCCTCCGCCGTCTCTTGCGTCTGCGGCGCCGCCGGACTCTTCGTCCTCCTTCCCTCGCCGCCTCCGCCATGGCCCCGAAGACCGGGAAGGGAAAGGGAAGCGGAGAAGACCAAGAAGGAGAAATCCGAGCAGGCGCGGCTTCGCCCGATGCGGAAGCAGAACGTCGTCTTCCGCGGCTTGCTCGGCGCGGGAACTCTGGGCAAATATTACTTGTTCGGGCCAAGAAGACCAAAGGCGCATCCTCGGACCGAGCTCATCCGCCGCCACCATGGACAACTATCTGGCGGGTACTATTTCTTCGCAGCCTTCTTCCACTGCGGTCTTTGTCCCCTTTTTCCAATTTCTTCTGCGACATCATGCGTACATCGGCTTCCACCTTCTTGACTTCACCCCAATGCCGTCCTCACAATGGCGGTTTCGCACACATGTCGCGAAAACTTCATAAGGATACACCCAAGCGAAGCGCTTGTTCGGGCACTTCTTTACTCCTAGAGCGAGCCAGCGCCCCCCTCTCCGGGAGGATTTCTTGGGTTTTTAAATGCGAACTTGAAGGTCGTCAGACTTGCCGGGAGCTCCAGCGGCAAGTGGGAAGAGTGGCGTGCAGACTGGTGTTGGATCGTTGAAGACGAACCGCAGCCCTTCACCGTGCCGCGCACAACACCCATCGTGCGCGGCAGAGACTGGAGCGAGCTGGATTCGGACGATATCAAGCTCGACGCTGCCCTCGTCCGGATTCTTCGTCTTCGAGCAGCAAATCTGACCGTTGCAGAGGTAGGCGCAGATTTCCTCTGCCGCCGCATTGCCCCTCTCCAAGACAGGAAAAGGCCGGCCTGGGAGTACGGCGGCGCAGGGGATGTAATGAGGCTGCGCCCCGGGCTGAATTTCAACTTCACGACGCTGGAGCTGAGGGGGATGGTCCGGGAACTCTTCAAATATGATTCGGTCCATCCAGAGTGGTTCAGACCTTCCCGGGGAGTGGTGCCCCTCTGCAACAGTACAGCTCGGGATCGCCTCCTCGCCATGATGCCCGCGTGCGACTCGCACGGCGTGGAGCGTACATGGATTCCGCCCGAGCCAATAGACGTCCTCAACTTAGCCGACAACCTTGAGAGGTGGCGAAGAACAAGGGCAGACCCGGGCTGACACGGGACACCACGGACCAGAGCTCGCGTACATAGCTTCTCGGGCCGAAGAGGCCGCTGCAGCCGCAGCAGCAGGAGCGTTCGGCTGTACGCCCGAGGAGGCAGAGGCTGCGGAGGAGTCCGGCCAAACAGAGGCGGCGGAGATCTGCAGACTGCTGCAACTTCCTCCCGGCAGCTTGCAGGGGTTCCCTCTCGAGGCACTCAGGATCCCGGAATCGCGGCCGAGGCCAGCAAGAAGTGTAACCTTGCGGAGAGGCAGAGGTGCCGCAGGAGCGGAGGCGCCGGAGGCGGAGACGCCCGGAGGAAAAGGTACGTCGCGGCTGGGCGCTGGTGCAGCGAGCCAGCCGGGCGAGGAGGAGGAGGAGGATGCAGCGGCCGCCGAGGATGCAGGCGGGTCCACGGACCTTACGCCCGGCGACCTCTCCTCGTCGTCGGAGACCTCCCGCCCAGGCGAGCCCCAAGCGTTCTCCGCTGAGCGCCTCCGCAAGGCGGCGGCAGGCAATCGCGAGCCCCGGCAACTACCGGCTCGCCGGGCAGCGCAAGCTTCCCGGGAAGTCAAGTGCGCCGAGGGCGACAGTGCACCAGCCACGGCGGAAGCGACCAGCGAGCCACAGCAAAGCGCCTCGCAGGTCGGCGCCAGCGGACAGGGTCTTCTCGGGCGGGCGGCGGCTCCGCCCGCTTCTCGGGTCCCGGCCGCCCACGAGGCTGGGTCGCCGCCCCCAGCCCGAGGACCGTAAGCGCCCGAGAGGGCCGCCTCCTGCTCCTCGCGCCCGGCGACCCGGTGGAGTATGATTTCTCCGCCTTGGCGAAGACGGCGAGGAGGAACAGGGGTAAATGCCGAGATCTTCATCTTCTTAAATTTCGCCTTGATTATTGTCGAGGCTAATCTTGTTCTTTGTGTTGATTTCAGGACCTTTACGGCGGGCGGCGAAAAGCCAAGGTGCCGTGGTCGAGGTCGCGAGACGACTTCGCCGCCGAGGCGACCGGGACGTGCGGATCAAGCTTGCGGACCAGGCGCTGTCGAGGAGCACTTTCAGCGCAGCCCCAGCGTAAGTCTGGAGGTTCGCACTTCGCTTTCGCCGGGCGTGTTTGAAGGTTTTGGTCTTGTGCTAATATCTTGGCGTGTTTGTCTTGACTTGTGCAGAGATGGAGCCGCAGTGGGAGGAGCATCCGGTCGCCCTCGAGAAGCGGCAGATCCGCCATCCCGCCAAGGTCGAACTCCCGGCAAGGGAGAGCGTCCGCCAAGGGCGGGTACTCCGCCAAGGGCGATACCCGCCAAACGAGCAACCAGCGGCGGCCACTCCGCCAAGGAGGTTCCCGGCAAGAGAGCCGCCCGGCGACGTCCGCCAAGGTAGGTTCTGCAACTTTGTCTCCTTAGCGTTGTCTCTTTTTGGATATTTGCTTGAACTTCTTTTGCTTTTCCTCTTCTTCTAGACCCTCCTCCCCGGCGGATGGAGACGGAGTAAATCATTGAGGAGGAGGAGGGCGTGCGAGGTGGCGGCGACGCCATGTCGTCGAGACACCGGCGAGAACCGCCGGGCCCACATGTGCGAGACCGCTCCGGCTGCGACGCAGCAGCCGGAGAGAGGGAGCAGCGACCGCACCGCCGGCCGAGGCGGCGGGGCGTCAAGTGCTGCGCGGTCACGACCCCTCCGCCGAGAGAGGCGGTCCGGCTACTACAGAAGCCCCAGCGGCGTCTTCATCCAGATGCCGTGGGGCTCTTCGTCCTTGACTCCAGCGGAGGACGAGGCCTTCGATGGGGAGATCCTCGCCTCCGGGCTTGAAGGTCATCGAGGGCCGGCGGGAGCGGCAGGCCCGATGAGGAGAAGCTGCTTCACCAGCTCCTGGCCCTTTACCGGGCAGACGGTAGCTTCGCTTCCGGGAGGCCCTTGCCGCCAAGGCCGCCGAGGAGATGGAAAGCGGCGGAGCTCAGCGCCGCCAATCGAGCTGCTCTCCGCGAGTGGCGGAGAAGCGCGGCGACTTCGCCGGAGAGTCGAAGAGTGGTTCTTTGGAAGGCGAGGCGAAGAGCAGCAACGGCTCGCCGAGGTGGAGCTGTCGGCGAAGGAGAACTCATCAGCGGAAGGTCAACCTCGGCGTTCACGAGGAAGACCTTGCCGCTCGGGAACAGCCCTTGGCGGGAACTGAAGGAGGCGAAGAGCGCCCGTGGCTGCCGCGGAAACCGCCAAGGAGGAGCTTGCCGCCAAGGTCGCGCAGCTGGAGGAGTTCTTGAAGGCGGCGAGGAGAGCCGCCGCGCTCATCACGGAGCGAAGGATCTCACACCAACTCAGAACTCGGGGCGCCTTTCCAAGAAGGGCGGCAATTGAAGGCCGCCAAGGACTCCATCGAGGTCTTGAGCTACAAGTCTGCTTGAAGGACTCGCTGCGCTGCGGGATCGGGAAACCAAGCTGAAGGAGGAACTCCGCGGAGGCGAACCTTGGTGGTCGGCGCCAATAAAGCAGTGAGGACTTCCGCCCGTATCGTCGAGATATGGACCGAGGACTTGGTATCTTCTGCGTCGCCATTGACCAGGAGCTCTTGGCATCAAGTGGAGCACCTCATCTACTCCCGGATCAAACCTTGCTCCGGCGCCAAGCTCAGCCTCTTCTTCGAGGATCGCGCGGCCCTTGCAAATCTGCGGAAGAAGATCCCGCAACTTGCCGAGGAGACTACTTGGTGTCTTGCAGGAACCACAGGCGATGTCTTGTGAAGATCGTATACCGCAATCCTGGCATAAACCTCGCTAGCGTTCTTCGCAGCTTGCCGCCGGCGCAAACATGGAGGCTCAAGAAGGGCAGGTCGCCCACATCATCGCCAAAGTGAACAAGATTTCCAGGATGGAAGGCGACCGCGTAGACTAGGCCTCCTTTATCTTTATCTCTTTTAGTTGCTGCATAGGGTGTTATGAACTCATTAGCCATCGTGACAAGTTATTTCTTGCCAGATACTATCTTTATTTTGATCAATAGATGCAGTGTTATCTCCCTTGTTTTGATCCTCAACTTTGTATGCTTCAACCTTGCGCTTCTAGGAGATTTGCCGGCAAGGGGCCCTCGCCGCGAGCGCTGAGTGCTGAACTCGAAGCAGCCTGCTGGCCAAGGCCTTACCGGCAAGCAACCTTGCCGCGGCTAGTCACAACGCACTTAGCTTGCTGAGCAGACTCGAAAACGAAACAAGGGCGCGAAGCTTGTCGCAGCTCACTTTTAACTCGTTGAGTGTGCTCGAAACAAGATAAGGGTGCGGCTATCCACGGGTAAGTTCCTCCGAGCACAAGTTTTCCATACAAAGTGTGGTTGTTCAAGGAAGGCAACTTAAAATTTAAAATTTTGAGCTGCTCAAATTCTGATGACTTAGCTTTCGTGATCTGCGCGTTCTCCGCCAAGCTTCTCTTTCTTGAACGGCACTTGGTTCATCCTCCATTTCCTTCCCCCCCGGCAAACTTGTGCGCGAGGAACGTTTCTTCTGTTTAAGAGACAAGGAGAAAGAAGAAGGAAACAAGCAAATGGCCTTTCGGCGTGCTATTGCTTGCCGGATATGTGTGTCGCACGAAAGATGCCAAATAACTCATGCAAATAGCAAAGAAAAGCATGGAAAAGGCAACCAGCATAAAACACGAAACTTTTCTTGCTGCACGGGTCTGCGCCGGCTTTGTACAAAGGTTACATGCAACAGCGGCAAAGCTTTGTACAAAAGGTGGTTGCGGAGCGGATCACGACAACCGCGCCTTATGGGTAAAACTTGCGAAGATGCTCTATGTTCGGGAGTTGCTCACGGTAAGCCTTCTTCGGTCTCGGCGGACGGCGCCGGGCCTCGTGACTTGTCTCACCCGATAAGGGCCTTCCCACCGGCGTCAACTTGTTGGAATTCTTGGCGGACTGAACACGCCCGAAGAACAAGGTCGCCTTCCTCAAGACTCTGGCTTTGACCTTGCGGCTATGGTAGCGGCGCAAGGCTTGTTGGTATCGAGCAGCTCGTCTGCAGCACTCGAGGCGTCCCTCCTCAAGGAGCAATCGTCATCTTGCATGATTGCTCTTGCTCAAACTCATCATAGCGAGCACTCGAGGAGATCCGTATCTGAGTTCCGTGGGGAGAACTGCTTCGCTCCATAGACTAGAGCAAAGGGTGTCTGTCGGTGGCTCGATTTGGTGTCGTTCGATTGACCAAGAGCCGCGGCAGCTCCTCTATCAATTTCTTCCGCTTGCTTGCAGCTCGTCGAAAGTTTTTGTCTTGAGTCCGCGCAACACTTCAGCATTGGCCCTCTCTGCTTGACCGTTGCTCCTTGGGTGAGCAGCGAGCGAAACAGACCTTGGCGCCAAGGTCTTGGGCGTCTTGCATGAAGGTGCGACTAGTGAATTGTGTACCGTTGTCGGTGATAATCTGTTAGGGATCGAAGCGGCACACAATCGACTGAAAGAACTTGACCGCTGTTGTCTTGTCACCTTTCTCCTGGCTCCACTTGGCCACTTTGTGAACTTGTCGATTACTACGTACAAGTACTCAAAGCCCCGACAACAGGGGAAGGGGCGAGGATATCGAGCCCCAGACCGAGAAGGGCGAGGATAAAGGGATTGTTTGGAGAGCTTGGTGGTGATGAATCTGCTTTGCATGGGCCCGCACGCTTCACACTTGGTTAGTAGTGCGATTTGCATCTTGGAGGCTTCTTGCCAAAGAACCCTTGCGGAAGCTTTTCGGCAAGCGCCCTTCTTGCCAATGTGGTGGCCACATATGCCTCCGTGTATCTCTGCCAGCGACTTGTCCATCTTCCTGAGATGCACTTGATCTGGCACCATTGAGCCTTCTTACATACAGCTCGTTATCGGCTTAACTGGTACATACTTATTGTCTGGTTATCTTTTCTATTTCTTCGGGTCGTCGGGAAGTTCTCGGTTCTGAAAGCGGACGATCTGCTGTGCCCATGCGGGCTCGGGGCTCAGCGGCAGGACTAAAGGCATGAGGGCAGCTGCGGGAACCTCGGCTTCTCGGCAAGGGTCTCTGGCTGCGGGCTGAAGGTCCCCGGCAAGCTTGCGGGGCAAGGCTCGTCGGGAACACTTGCTTCAACGCGCAGATCCGAGGATCTGCAGGAGCATCTTGTTCCTCGGCGTTCGGCCGTTGATCTTGGGGACTTTGGCGGCGGCCTCGGGAGACCCGCCCGACAAGTAGTCGCGAAGACCAACTTTCTCTTCTTGGACTGCCCAATTGATGGTGTGACGGATGGTTGAGTCAGCTTGAGCAAAAGGTCCACTGGTTCCACAGTAACTTCATCGAAGCACACTTTGAAAGGCCATCTGCGATTTCATTCGAGCTCTCGGGACATGCTCCATCTGCAAACCTTCAAGCGCTCCTCAAGCTTCCTCACTTCATCTACATAAGCTTCCATCAAAGGGCTCGATAGCTCTTGTTAACTTGCGGACCACTGGCGAGAATCTCCCGCACAATCAACTTCCTCGATCCCAAGTTCGGCGCAATCCACGAGGCGGCGAGCAAACCTTCATATTCAGCGGTGTTGTTTGTCGCTTGCTCCCTTAGGAAGTGCATCTGGATAACATACTTGAGGTGCTCTCCGGTGGCGCGATGAGTACCACGCCGCACCGGCGCCTGCAGCGAAGGCACCATCAAAGTACATTACCCATTCACTTGTTGCTTCTTGTACGGGTGCACTTGTTTCTTGGACTTCTTCATCAGGTGTTGGGGTCCATTCTGCTATGAATTCTGCCAAAGCCCGGCTCTGTATGGTGGAAGTACTTTCAAACTTGAGTCCAAAGCTCGACAGCTCCAGTGCCCACTCAACGATCCTGCCTGTTGCTTCTGGGTTGTGCAATATCCTCTTCAGCGGGAAGCGAGTGATCACTGTTATCTCGTGTGCCTGGAAGTAATGGCGCAGCTTTCTCGAGGCCATGAGGAGGCGAAAAGTAGCTTTGCACACCGAGTATCTTGATCTAGCCCCACGGAGAAGGGGCTTACAAAATACCTGGCGCTGCACCATCTTCTTCCGCACCTCATCTTGTCCCTGTGAGTTGTCCTTGTCGGGGCGGAGCTTGTCGGAGCAGCCCCCGCTTGTCATTGGACTTGCTTGCGGTGGTGCAGCCTCCTCGTCGGGCTCCTCTCCGCTACTAGCGCAGCACTAACCACTTGGTTGGTTGCCGCTAAGTACAGCAGCAACTTCTCCTGTGGTCTAGGTGCGACAAGTATTGGGGTGGAGGACAGGTATCGTTTCAAGTCTTGCAGCGCGGCTTCCGCTTCCGGAGTCCACTTCATGGGGCCTGCCTTCTTCAAGATTTTGAAGAAAGGTAGGCGCGCTCGCTGAACTTTGAAATGAACCTCTTGAGGGCAGCCACACAACCTGCGAGCCTTGACATCCTTGACTCGCTTGGGGCTTCGATCTGCTCGATGGCTTTAATCTTGTCGGGTTGGCTTCAATCCCCTTTGTGACACTAAAGAACCGAGAAGCTTGCGGAGGGAACTCCAAAGACGCACTTCTCGGGGTTCAACTTTAGTTGTATCTTGCGCGGAGTTCTGAAATGTCTCTTCAAATTTTGAATCAGCGTATCCTTGCTCTTGCTCTTCACCACGATATCATCCATGTAGCCTCTACATTTACGTGGATCGTGGCTCAAAAGCGATATACACTACCCTTGCAAATGTTGAGCCTGCATTCTTCAGTCAAATGGCATGCGTATGAAGCAATAGGTGCCACATGGAGTGATAAGCGATCTTCTCTTCATCCTCTTTGGCCATAAAGATCTGGTGATAGCCGGTATGCATCAAGAAAGCGAGTAGCTCACATCCGGCAATGGAGTCAACAATCTGGTCAATGCGCGGCAAGGGGAATGGATCCTTGGGACATGCTTTATTTACATCGGTGAAGTCTATACACAGCCTCCACTTCCCATTAGCCTTGCGTACGACGAGTGGGTTTGCTAGCCACGTCGGATGGATTACACCTCTAACTAGGCCGCTGCCTCTAGCTTCTTGATTTCTTCGTTGATGAATTCTTGGCGCTCCACGGCTTGCTTCCTCACTTTTTGCTTGATGGGCGCGCATGAGGGCAAGCGGCAAGCTTGTGCTCAATTACCTTCACAGGAACACGGGGATGTCGGATGGTTGCCATGCAAACACATCGGCGTTCGCCCCGAGGAAGGCGGCAAGCCGCTTTCCTATTCTTTGTCAAGTGTGGCAGCGATGGTAAAGTACCACCAGCGCCGTCCTCCTTGGCGGACACCTTCTTGGTTGCGGCGGGGCGCCATTCCTTTACTCTTGCGGTGGAGCTCGGCGGGGCGTCCTCGGCAGCAGCGCAACACTCGAAGAGGTGCGGTTGCGGAGTGGGCCCGGAGCACTTGCGGACTTGATCTTCGTCTTCTTCCCCGGGAGCTTCAGCGGCAAGTGTATTCTTGTCGGCGCTGCTGCCGCATCGGTAGATCTTGTCGGTGCAGATAAGCGCATCTTTCTTGTCGCCGTGGGCGGTGATGACCTTATCGGGCCCGGCATCTTGAGTCGTTATAAGCATAATGGGAAGCTGCCATGAACTTGGCGAGGCGGGACGGCGAGTATTCCGTTGTATGGTAGCGGAATGTCGGCGACGTCGAAAGTGATCGCTCGATCCTGAAATTGAGCTTCCGCCAAAGGTCACGGCGAGTGATCTTTCCCTTGGGCTTACTCCTTCGGGTTGATTCCTTGGAAAGAACCGGTCTCTTGAGCTTCGCCATCGGGATCTGGAGTTTCTTGATCACAGCGAGAGGAGATCAAGTTCAGCCCGGCCCGCCGTCAACCAACATTTGGTGACCTTGAGGTTGCGGATGGTGGGCGAGACCAGCATCGGCAAGCACCCGACCCGCGGTGGTGCGGTGGGGTGATCCTCAAGATCAAAAATGATGGGCGTCTTTGGACCATTTGAGGACTGCTGGCGACTCTGAGGCGGCTCGCTGCATTTACTTCACGCACCCTTTGCTTTAGCTGGCGGTGGGAGGTGTGCGATGGCGCCACCGTCGGCGCCACAGGACCTCCGTGGCCTTACGGAACTCCTGCTTTCGCTGTCGTCCTCATCCTCCATGTCTTCGTCGTCGTCTTCATCCTTGTCGCGGCTCCGGGAAGTCGATCACCTTGTCGCCGCTTGGCCTTGCAGCGTCCTCCTGGCCGTTGAGCGGCGCTTCTTCTTTCGGTTCTCCTCCGCCACCTTGGGCCCTCTCCTTGTCGCGCCTCTCGTACTCAGCTTTTTGCTGCTCGGCAGAGATAATCGGCAGCGCTTGCGATTATAGAGATCGTGGCCCTTAGTGCGGTGGATTCTGATATTGCTTGCGGGGCCGGCCGGCCGCTAATTCGGCTGTCGCTCTGAGGGAGGCTCCTTGCGAGCCGCCAGACTGTGTTTGCTTGGCGGGAGCCTCCTTGCTGACTTTTCGACGGCAAGCACCTCCTCCTTGTTCTTTTTTGATTGTTCGCGGCGCTAACCCGCCAGGCGGCGTCGTCGAGTCGCTTCCTCCTGCTTGACATCCTCCCGAGAGCCTCCTCCCCTCTTCAGCAGCGTCGCATTATCAACCGAGCATAGAGCTCGTGACATCCCGAATCTTAGTCATCGCCATCTCTTCACGCATGCGGCGGTTCGCGCGTTCGGTGGAGCAGCGCGATAACATGGCGGGTGGTTTATCGAGGATGTTGTGCTGCACACGGTGAGCGTTGGATATACTTGCGAGGATTCTCCTTCCCTCTGGGCCAAAATGTGGAATCACTCTCGGCGTGAGGTTTGTGGCGCCGATGAAGGCGTAACAAACTGATGGCAAAGTCCAAGAAGAGATGGAGCCTTCCGGCAAGTGCATAAGCCAGAAGCGAATGTTCGGCCTAAGCCTGGCGGGAAGTGGTTCGCCGAGAATCTTCTCGTCGCGCCCCGGCAGCCTGCGGCGATGGTGTAGAGCGGCGAGGAATTCCGAGGTGCGTCTTGCCGTCGTACTTCTCCGATCGTCGGGCTTGAAATTCTTCATCTTTGGAGCCCTTTGGGCGCCGCAGCTCACGGGTGAGCAGGGCGGCTCGCGTCTGACAAAGTCGCTGGCTCGCCGGGCCTTGCGCGTCGGATGCTTCCAGCTCTCTGATCGATTGTCGCCCGAGTCTCTGGCGGCGCTCGTCGTGGTCGGCGTCCTCTTGTCGCCCGATCGTCGAGGACTGGCGTTGATCGGCGAGCCCGCGGATCCGGCGATGCCGTGGAGCCGTCGTCGGCGTTATTCGCGGGCGGCGTCTTCGCGTCAGCGGCGGGAAGTGCAGTGGGTGCACCCGGCGGTCTTATCGCCGCCGGCCGCCGTCTTCTCGGCTTGCCGCGGCCGTGAGCCACCGGCTGCCGTGGAAATCGTTGTTGGCGGCGACCGAACTCCGGATGGTAGCCCTCCGATCTTGACCTTGTCTGCGGTGGAGAAGTCGAGCATTGCGCTCTTATGGCGCTTCTGCGGAAGTGGAGGGGCGGGAAGCGGCGGTGCGAGGCGGGGCGTGCTCGGACTTCTGCGGTGTTAGAAGGCGAGGTCCTCCGGCGCTTCGCTTTGCTTGTATGCGGGCGGTGGTCGGAACATCCGCGAGCCCCGGCGCGTCCTGCTCCAGCCGGCGGATACCACCTCCGTGGTATGGCGCTGCTGGGTAAATCGTCTTGCTGAGATGGGCGTGGATCCACGGAGGCGGCGCGGTCATCCGCCCTGTCCACAGATGCGGTGGCGCGCGAGTGCCCTCGCCCGGTGTCGCCCTTCGTGGCGTCTCCTCCGCCTACCGTTGGTTCCGGTGGCGGCGGGTGAAACATGAGCAGTCTGCGACCTTTGAAGCTCTCGTCTTTGGAGCCATGGCGCGATTGTCGATGAAATTCTTGACAAAACTGGAAGGTTGATGAAAAACGGCGCCCAGCGAACGCTGAATCAGTCCGCACAACCTCGGCGCCCCCTACAGCGCGCCAAAGATGTCGGGGCGGGGCGGAGGAGGCCCGCCGCCGCGAGCACCTATGGGGCAGGGGCCCGCCGTGAAGTCTTGATGCGAGGCGGAGGAGGCCGAGAGAGCGGTCGGCGATGCAGCGGCGGATTTTACCCGGCCGGGCGCGATGGACGCGTAAAACCCTACTGCTGCTTTGTGTTTGTATTGATCTTGCTCAAGAATGCGAGCGTATGGTGGTGTGGTGATTTGGGTGAGTCAATCCAGCTGAACCCCAGGCGCGAGAGTTTCCCAGCATCCGAACCCCTTCTACGTTGTGCATGGGCCTCCTTTTATAGCGCCAAGGGGTCACCAACAGGTGTCAACGTAGGAGAAAGGGGTAAAAATGTAAAAGAGATGGTAGTTGGAGCAGTGCGGGAGCGATGCGACTCGATTAGCGAGCGATGGCTTCTACCTACTTTGTGATGGGGACAAAGGCATTTAATGCCCGTCGCCGTCGACCCCAAAAGCTCCGCCCTTGCGTCTCCGTGCGCCCGCAGCGATGGATCCACCACCGTGGAGTGCCACCGCACCCCCTAGGCTGCCTGACCATCCGCCACGCATCTGGAGAGGCTCAAAGGCGTCGTGGGCGAGATGAGCTGGAGTGCGGGCACCTGCGCAGCTCTCCGGCAAGTACCTTGCGGGGCCTTAATCTTGCGGACCGGAAGCTTGTCGGGCTTTGTAACTTGCGCTTCCGGGCCCCGCTTGGTACATATAGTGCCGAGGCGTGTCTTCTGCGATGTAATCTTCTAGTCTTCCTGGCAAGCTCCTCTTGCCAGGGCCTTGCGTGAGTGATATAACTTGAGCACGGGGCGGCCTCCCCGGCAAGCTCCTCTTGCCGGGGTCTCGATCTTCTGTCTTGTATACTTTGTTCTTGAATGGCTTGATATGGGCGGGAATGGTCTCCGGCAAGCGCGTGGTAGATCGACCCGCGAGGCTGTATTGCCCGTGCACAAGTTAAGTCTTGAGGTACCCTACCTTAGCTCACCGACAAATGCACATCACTATATGCCTTGCAAGCAATGTAGCTAATGAGTTAGTTACGGAATTATGCATTACGTAGCGAGTAAAGAGACTTGCGATGCAGATTGAACTAGGTATTGGATACCGGCGATCAAATCTCGGGCAAATGTTTATATCGATGACAAAGGGAACAGCGTATGTTGTTATGCGGTTTGACCGATAAAGATCTTCGTAGAATATGTAGGAGCCAATATGGGCATCAGGTTCCGCTATTGGTTATTACTGAGAATAGTTCTAAGTCATGTCTACATAGTTCTCGAACCCGTAGAATCCGCGACGCAACAACGTTAAGATGACAATTTTATTATGAGTTTATAAGTTTTGATGTACGAAGTTTGTTGAGTCCGGATGTGATCACGGACATGACGAGGAGTCTCGAAATGGTCGAGACATAAATATTGATATATTGGAAGCCTATGTTTGGACATCGAGAAGTGTTCGGGTGAAATCAGCATTTTACGAAATGCAAGGAGGTTCTGGAACCCCGGTGAACTAATGGGCCTTATTGGGCCTAGTGGAGGAAGAGGAGAGGAGGCCTAGGGGCAGCCGCGCCCTCCCAAGTCCGAATAGGACAAGGAGGGGGGCGGCGCCCCCCCTTTCCTTTCCCGCCTCTCCTCCTTCCCCCCAAGTCCTAATCCAACTAGGGAAAGGGGGGAGTCCTACTCCCGGTGGGAGTAGGACTCCTCCGGCGCGCCTCCTCCTAGGGCCGACCGCATCCCCCCTTGCTCCTTTATATACGGGGGTAGGGGGGCACCCTAGAAAGCACAAGTTGATCTACGGATCGTTCCTTAGCCGTGTGCGGTGCCCCCCTCCACCATATTCCACCTCGGTCATATCGTCGCGGAGTTTAGGCGAAGCCCTGCGCCGGTAGAACATCATCATCGTCACCATGTCGTCGTGCTGATGGAACTCATCCCCGACACTTTGCTGGATCGGAGTCCGGGGATCATCATCGAGCTGAACGTGTGCTGAACTCAGAGGTGCCGTACGTTCGGTGCTTGGATCGGTCGAATCGTGAAGACGTACAACTACATCAACCGCGTTGTCATAGCGCTTCGCTTCACGGTCTCACAGTGCGTGGACAATACTCTCCCCTCTCGTTGCTATGCCATCATCATGATCTTGCGTGTGCGTAGGAAATTTTTCGAAATTACTACGTTCCCCAACATATAGCTCATCTCCGGCCTTACTATACTTAAGTTACCAGTTCTTAAGATACCTTTTATGATGTACATATTATATAAAGCAATAAAGCAGGACCTCTGTCCTTTTTTCCCACAAAGAATGTTTCATGTTTTCTTTATCAGGTGATGGACACTGCCAGCGAGGGGCGGATCATATCTGAATCTGGCTTTCCCTTTGGTCAAACATGATCATATCTGAATCTAGCCATGGTCGCTTGGGGGCTTCCTGTTCAAACATAGGTCGTATTCGAACCAAAGAGAACATAGCTCTCGATACCCACTTGATCGGCATACTGCCAAACCCACCTTGGGGCTTCTTGATCATATTTGAATCACAGCTGAACCCCTTTGGGTCTGACGTGGATCGTATTTGAATCAACGTCATTAAACAACTCTTATCTTCACTTGGGGGCTTCATGTTCAAACATTGGTCGTATTCGAACCAAAGAGAACATAGCTGTCGATACCCACTTGATCGGCATCGCCAAAGCCACTGGGGGCTATATGATTGTATCCGAATCTTAGCTTAACCCCTTTGGAACGGTTCTCTGGTCGTATTCGAATCAGGAGCCTGTGAACATTGCTTATAAGTATGATTGCTTTAACTATCATTGAAACCTTCTTGAGGAGATGGTTCTTCATCCTTCCGGTTTTATATTCATTACCTCAGGTTCTAAAAAGTGCCAGGTAAAAACTTATATGAGACGGAGAGGCTATTAAAAGGGTCGCAGGTATGCTGTTATGATTATATTTTAATTAATCATGAACCGGCTTATACATGTGGTTTTTGATCATGTCCGGGTTATCAATATTCTATAACCCCCTAGCGCAGTGAACCGCCCAGGAAACCTTGCCTGTTTATTATGTGCAGGATAAAGCAGAGCAAGTTAAAATATCAAGGAAACACATGATTAACATAAGCCAGAGGAATTTAGTGATGGCGGCCTAACAAAAGCTATCAGTACCGTAAAAGCATGACAAGCATTAAGGAGTTTTTTCTATCCTATTAAAAGACTCCCCGAGTCTAAACAAGTGAAGCATTGTTTTTTGCAAAAGTTATAACCCGGCTGGTGGCTCATTCCTCTGGCTGGCTTGATGACTCCAGGTTATCCTTCCCCGCCTCTCCTTCGGTTGTTTTGTCCTGGAAGGTGGACGAGGCCCAGTCAATGCCGCTCAAAGCTTCAAATTCAGCCTCATTATCTATTAAGCTGGCGGGTCCACCTCAGGGGCAAAGGTATGCTTACGCGTTGGAGGGATCAGGCTGACTTGGTCGTATGAGACGTTTGGGATTCTCCGGTTCTCACTATCGTAACCCGGCGAATACTTAGAGAGATCAGTATCATTCCCAATGAGAGTCGCCAGGGGACGTATGACTTTAACACAGGCAGTGAAGTCTGTTAAGTCCAGCGATGCCGTCCTCCTTAAGGCTTGGATATCCGAGAGAGAGATCAGCAAGGTCAAGTTCCGGCACCCATGTTCTTGCCCGACTTAATGCGGCCATGGCTCCGGCTCTCGCAGATGCCCGCCTTAAGTCCTGAATTCGTTGAGGAAGCACCGAAAGATGCCTCAACACATCTTGTAGGAGCCGAGGTGGTATTTGACAAGGCCTAGCAATAGCGCCTTATTGTGACCGGTCTGTTGCTCTACTAAGGTATACACCGCCTTAAACATGATCAGCATATTTTCCTTCAGATTGGTACTCCTGGGGCCTGTATGTTCACAGGTATAACAGTAAGCCGGAGGTAACTATTATGATAACTCTTGAAAGATTACAATATTTACGAGCGACTTACCGAAGATGGCTGAGACCATTTGGGATATCTGCCGTTTTAAGTCGGACAGCTCATTTGTTGCCTCGGCAAGAGAAGCCTCTGCTATTTCAGCCCGAGTCACCAGTGAAGCCCTATCATCAACCCAAGATTTCTTCTCCGATTCAAAATTTTTCTTCAGCTTCTCTTGTTCAGAGACACTGAATTCAAACTTGGAGTTGGCTTTTTGAGCTTCGAGCTCTTGGGTTTTCAACTGGCTCTTCAGGTCAGCAGTCTCCGCCTCAAACTGACTTATGGTGGCCTGCATTGACATCAGGTTATGGTAAGAATCATGGTAAGATCACATTCAAGTCCCAAACACTTTACAAGTAAAGACACTTGGCACTTGGGGGCTAATGTATGCTTAAAGAATTTTTTAACCTATTTTTCCGAGTCATATATATTAAGTCTCAAGCATTTTACAAGTAAAGGTACTTGACACTTGGGGGCTAATGTGTAACCCAAATTCAAAGTATCATGCTATCACCGGGTTAAACATATTCAATTTAAACCGGACAAAATTAACAGTAAGTAGATTCTTAAGTCTATAGCATACTTATTAAGTAAGCAATAGACTTGAGGGCTGATACAATAAGTAAGGTTAGGGAAAAAGCTAAAGTCATACCTCGGTTTATCTTTGTATTTGCTTCACCATGTCAATTTCAGTCACGACTATTGTGCACTTGGTTCAGATAACCCGAGACTATTTCACCAATACTTAGGTGAGAATAATCAGTGATGTCCTGTCTGGCTTTCCAACGCTGGGCAAACTCCTCCTTGGCAGTGCATTGGGCAAGAGCAGTAGGCCGACCCGGTTCAACATATTGGCTCTTCACAATTTCAACCTCCGGGTCAGTCGTCTTGGTCGGGCTAGGAGTTTCCGGGTCATCCGAGTTATGTATAACGTATTCTGCAGGCGGGTCAGAAGTTGGCACCGGAATATCAGAAGCCGGTTCAGGTGGTGGCTGATGAGTGGAGCTGTCAGGAATGGATGAGTCAAGCACCGGTTCAGTAACCACCGGGTCTTGGGACGGCTGATTCTTCTTTGCCCTTTTGCTGGGCTTTACTTGCAAGCTGTCAATCAAAGTGGAAGGATAAGCATCAAAGTATAAGTATGGAAAAACTTAAAATAAGAAAGGTTATATTACCCGGGAGCCATTTTGAAAGCCGGCATGTTTGATTGCATCGACTCATCAGAAGAAGGGGAGGTATCCTGATAGTTGGAGTCAGATGAATTGAGAGGTTGGCGAATCAAACCCGTCAAAGGAAAAACAAAGTGTAAATCGGAGATAACCTCGGTCGGCGCTTCACAGTTCGTCGGGTAAGCGGAGAAAGCTCTATGTCTGGTTGGCCGAGTCTGCTGCCGATTTTCAAGATGTTGTTGCTTCAAAAAATTGAGGATCTTGGTAAGCTAGAGGTGTGAAAACCTTACTTTCCGGGTCACCCTTCGGATTTTTTGTGTTGGCAAAGGCTCTGAGTCGGAGGAAATTATAGTTACCTCTTCGCCGGCTGCTTGACTGTTCCCAGTATCCTCCTGAAAGGATCAAATGTCAGTAAAGTAATGGAAAAGGAGTTAAAGAAAATCAAAGAAGATTACCTCTTCCTCATCCGAAGAAGAGTCATCCAATTTAAACATATCAGAGGCGCTGGGTTTCTTCTTCTTAGAGGTGCCCATCCTAGCGGCTTTTCTTTCAGTCTTCTTGGCCGTCCTGGCCTGTTTGGCAGCCTCATGGTCATACTTGACCTTCCAGAAATCATCACCGGCCTGTGGAAACAGATAAGGAATCATAAGTACAAGAAGGTAATATATAAAGAGTATTTGTGAAGACTAGTAACTCACCGCGAGAGCAGGTTCTTCTTGCGAAGAAGTAAACGAAGGTATTCTGATTCTGATGCCCTCCTTGATTGGCGGCCGGGCTGTAGCATCTACCACATCATCCGTTAAGTCCTCAGGGCTATGACACATTGGGTCTTCTTTCTCGCCTGTGTAAGTACACATTAAGCCGGAGCGGCGGCTTAATGGTAGTATCCGCCAGGTGACCCAGACCCGGACCAAATCGATGCCACTTAACCCGTTTCCTAGAAGGGCTTTGATCTTCTTGATGGTGGGATTAAGGGGCAGGCGATCAACGGCAGTCAACTTGTCCGCCAAATGATGGTTGGACTCAAGACGTAGGGCACGAAAGCCGGGCAGAGGCTTCTAGTTAGCCGGAGAGGTGTCTTGACAGTAGAACCACGTCTGGTTCCAGTCCTTCGGGTGACTCGGTAGCTCAGCGTAAGGAAAAAGGCAATCTCTCCGCCGTTGGATTGAGATGCCACCAAGCTCAAGACTAGGCCCGTTGGCACGTTCATTCTGTTGGTTCAAGTAAAAAAGTTCTCTGAACAGCAGCAGACTTGGTTCCTCTCCTAGGTATACCTCGCAGAAGACTTGGAAATTACACAGATTTGACGCGGAATTGGGTCCGATGTCTTGAAGCTTCAGGTCAAAGAAATCCAATACTTCCCTGAAGAATTTTGAGCCGGGAGGGGCAAATCCCCAGTTCATATGGTCTGTGAAAACTACTACCTCCCCATCTTTAGGTTGAGGTATCTCCTCAGACGGGTGAGGAGCACGATAAGACATGGCCTCCTTCTTTGGCAGATGGCCAGACTTCACAAATTCGGCAAGTTTGCTTTTGGTCACTGTGGATGGAACCCAATTGCAAGTCACAGGGGCTTTGGCCGCTTTAGGAGCCATAACAGCAGTGGCCTACGACAAAATAAGAAAGCTCCGGTTCAACTTTAATCCGGAGAGATAACTAAATTGTTCACAAGTGGTGGCTTAAAGAAAAGTGGCCTAATGATATAAGGGTGATTGTGCAATAATGTTTAAGCCGCTATCAATATCAAGAGCAATTCAAAATCTTTAAAGATCATGAGAGGAAGGCAAGGTTCACAGTTCAGTACCACTTATTTAAACCGGACACTTAGACAGCATTGATAGAAGCAAGTTTTACAAAAGAAACTTTCCGGGTGATAGAAACAAGTTTCACAGACGACAGCTATCATCGTGGATCAAATTGCTATTCTGAAAGGAAAATTTTCTAGACCTAGAAACAAAGCAGAGAAGTTCATACATTCGAAGAGGGTTTCTAAGCAAGGAAACTAAGGTCTATTCCTATACAAGATCAACACAAACAACTACTGCAGCAGTTCTGCACAGTTTTTTCGATCTAAACAAGGCTTTGGAGGCAAAAACTAACAAGGGTCTGCATCGGGCGGTGATGAACACCGACGAACTCGGCAGAGCTTCAAGGTAGATCTAAGAAAGGGGAAGAGAGGAACTCACGGATGAGGATGAGCTGCGGAGGCTCGCCGTTGATCTTTGGTTAAGTCAGGTCGATGCAGCGGCCTGAGTCGATCAAGATGAGGGGGTCAGTGGCGACGGCGGCGGAGCTCGAGTGGCAGAGAGGAGAGGAAGAAGACGACTGAAAGAATAAAAAGGAAAAGACCTAAGTCGCGGCTATTTATAGAAAGAAGATAACTGAGACGACGCGAGAAACGAGGAGATAAGGATTATTATCCAGCGGCCCCGACGCCTTGATTTTCGGAGCAATCGGTAAAGAGGAGATCCATTGAAAGATTCGATGGAATAAAAAATGAGTTAAAAGAAGAATGACGTCACGCCGGGTGAAGACAGATCTAGAAGATGACATCACGGCGGGTTAACAAAAGCCCTTTCTATAGTCAGAAGACTGAGGATTTAATTCTCTAAAAATATTTTTTAGATTGACATGAACAGGTTCAAATTAATCTGGGGCCTAATGTTGGGAATATAACTATTTGAGTAAGCCTCCCGGAGAGGGCAGGTTACACAAAAGTACTCATCGAAGAAGAAGCCCAAGGCCAAGCATGAAGATGGCGGTTCATAGGGCCCAAAGCCCTTGAGCGACTTAAGGCCCGTTGTAGTAAACCGCCATGATGGCATGACTTGTGACATAAGGTAGATTTAACTAGTCACCGAGCCGGACATTGTTTATAAGCCGGCCGGGACTCTGTAAGCCACAGGGCGTCAACCCGTGTATATAAGGGGATGACCTGCTAGCGGCTTAGGGCAAGAAACAACTCATCGAGAGCCGGGCATAGTGTATCTCGCTCCCTGGTCATCGAAACATCAATACCAACCCAACTAGACGTAGGCCTTACCTTCACCGTAAGGGGCCGAACTAGTATAAACCCTCTCATGTCCCTTGTCCCGATTTAACCCCTTCAAGCTTCCTAGTTGCGATGGCTCCACAACTAAGTCCTTTCACGAGGACATCTGACGTGACTATTCCACGACACATCCCTTGCATATTATAGCTCATCACGAAGCTCTTGTAGCTTGGTGGCAGTGATTGAAGAATTCTGTCAATGACACTATCATCAGGAAGATTAACTCCCAGTTGAATCAAGTGATTATTATACCCAGACATTTTGAGTATGTGTTCCTTGTGAACTATTCTCCTCCATCTTGCAGCTATAGAACTTATTGGAACTTCATATCTCTCAATCCGGGCATTTGCTTGAAATATTAACTTCAACTCCTGGAACATCTCATATGCTCCATGACGTTCAAAACGTCGTTGAAGACCCGGTTCTAAGCCGTAAAGCATGGCACACTGAACTATCGAGTAGTCATAAGCTTTGCTCCGCCAGACGTTCTAAACGTCGTCAGTTGCATCTGCAGCAGGACTGGCACCTAGCGGTGCTTCCAGGACATAATTCTTCTGTGCAGCAATGAGGATAATCCTCAGGTTATGGACCCAGTCTGTGTAATTGCTACTATCATCTTTCAACTTAGCTTTCTCAAGGAACGCATTAAATTTCAACGGAACAACAACACAAGCCATCTATCTACAACAAACATAGACAAGCAAAATACTATCAGGTACTAAGTTCACAATAAATTTAAGTTCAATTAATCATATTAATAAAGAACTCCCACTTAGACAGACATCTCTCTAGTCATCTAAGTGATCACGTGATCCAAATCAACTAAATCATGTCCGATCATCACGTGAGATGGAGTAGTTTTCAATGGTGAACATCACTATGTTGATCATATCTACTATATGATTCACGCTCGACCTTTCGGTCTCCGTGTTCCGAGTCCATATTTGTATATGCTAGGCTCGTCAAGTTTAACCTGAGTATTCCGCGTGTGCAACTGTTTTGCACCCGTTGTATTTGAACATAGAGCCTATCACACCCGATCATCACGTGGTGTCTCATCATGAAGAACTTTTGCAATGGTGCATACTCAGGGAGAACACTTCTTGATAATTTAGTGAGAGATCATCTTAAAATGCTACCGTCAATCAAAGCAAAATAAGAAGCATAAAGGATAAACATCACATGCAATCAATATAAGTGATATGATATGGCCATCATCATCTTGTGCTTGTGATCTCCATCTCGAAGCACCGTCGTGATCACCATCATCACCGGTAGCGACACCTTGATCTCCATCATAGCATCATTGTCGTTTAGCCATCTATTGCTTCTCGACTATCGCTACCGCTTAGTGATAAAGTAAAGCAATCATAGAAGCGCTGCATTTCATACAATAAGCGACAACCATATGGCTCTGCCGATTGCCGATAACTTCGGTTACAAAACATGATCATCTCATACAATAAAATATAGCATCACGTCTTGACCATATCACATCACAACATGCCTGCAAAAACAAGTTAGGCGTCCTCTACTTTGTTGTTGCAAATTTTACGTGGCTGCTACGGGCTGAGCAAGAACCGTTCTTACCTCGCATCAAAACCACAGCGATAGTTCGTCAAGTTAGTGCTATTTTAACCTTCGCAAGGACGGGCGTAGCCTTTCAGTTCAATTAAATTTGGAGAAACCGACCGCGCCAGCCACACGTGTGCAAAAGCACGTCGGTAGAACCAGTCTCGCGTAAGCGTATGCGTAATGTCGGTCCGGGTCGCTTCATCCAACAATACCGCCGAACCAAAGTATGACATGCTGGTAAGCAGTATGACTTGTATCGCCCACAACTCACGTGTTCTACTCGTGCATATAACGTCTAGGCATAAAACCAGGCTCGGATGCCACTATTAGGGAACGTAGTAATTTCAAATTTTTCCTATGCACACGCAAGATCATGGTGATTCATAGTAACGAGAGGGGAGAGTGTTGTCCACGTACCCTCGTAGACTGAAAGCGGAAGCGCTAGAACAACGCGGTTGATGTAGTCGTACGTCTTCACGGCCCGACCGATCAAGCACCAAAACTACGGCACCTCTGAGTTCTAGCACATGTTCGGCTCGATGATATCCCTTGTACTCCGATCCAGCCGAGTGTCGAGGGAGAGTTCTGTCAGCAAAACAGCATGGTGATGATCTTGATGTTCTATCGTTGTAGGGCTTCACCTAAGCACCGCTACAATATTATCGAGGAGGACTATGGTGGAGGGGGGCACCGCACACGGCTAAGAGATCAAAAGATCAATTGTTGTGTCTATGGGGTGCGCCCCTCCCCCGTATATAAAGGAGTGGAGGAGGGGGGCGGCCAAGGGGGGTGGCGCTCCCTAGGGAGTCCAACTCCCCGGAGTAGGACTCCCCCTTTCCTAATAGGAGAGGAGAGGAAGGAAGAGGAAGGAGGAGAAAGGAAGGGGGTGGCCCCTTCCCAGTCGGATTGGGTTTGGGGGTGGCACCCCTCCCTTCCTTTCCCTCCTTTCCACTAAGGCCAATAAGGCCCATATACCTCCGGGGGTTCGATAACCTCCCGGAACTCCGGTATTGTCCCAATCTCACCCAGAACCTTTCCGGTGTCCAAATATAGTCGTCCAATATATCGATCTTTATGTATCGACCATTTCGAGACTCCTCATCATGTCCGTGATCACATCAAGGACTCCGAACAACCTTCTATACATCAAAACTCATAAACTCATAATGTAACTACCATCGAAACCTTAAGCGTGCGGACCCTACGGGTTCGAGAACTATGTAGAAATGACCGAGACACGTTTCTGGTCTATAATGAATAGCGGAACCTGGATGCTCATATTGGCTCCTACATATTCTATGAAGATCTTTATCGGTCAAACCGCATAACAATATATGTTGTTTCCTTTGTCATCGGTATGTTACTTGCCCGATATTTGATCGTCGGTATCTCAATACCTAGTTCAATCTCGTTACCGGCAAGTCTCTTTACTCGTTATGTAATGCATCATTCGGTAACTAACTCATTAGTTACATTGCTTGCAAGGCTTATAGTGATGTGCATTACGAGAGGGCCGAGATACCTCTCCAGAGCAATCGGAGTGACAAAACCTAATCTCGAAATCGCCAACTCAACATGTACCTTTGGAGACACAGTAGAGCTCCTTTATAATCACGCTTGATTCACGTTGTGACCTTTGGTAGCACACAAAGTGTTCCTCCGATGGCAGGAGTTGCATAATCTCATAGTTGTAGGAACATGTATAAGTCATGAAGAAAGCAATAGCAACATACTAAACAATCAAGTGCTAAGCTAACGGAATGGGTCATGTCAATCACATCATTCTCCTAATGATGTGATCCCGTTAATCAAATGACAACTCATGTGTATGGTTACGAAACATAACCATCTTTGATTAATGACCTAGTCAAGTAGAGGCATACTAGTGACATTAAGTTTGTCTATTTATTCACACATGTATCATGTTTCCGGTTAATACAATTCTAGCATGAATAATAAACATTTATCATGATATAAGGAAATAAATAATAACTTTATTATTGCCTCTAGGGCATATTTCCTTCATATCAACCAATGGCAAGTCCATCAAAAGATCTTGAAGCCATCCTGCTTCAACACCAGATGTGTCTAATGCTATTAATTCTGCTTCCATTGTCGATCTCGTTAAGATCGTTTGCTTGCAAGACTTCCAGGAAATAGCACCACCTCCAAGAGTAAACATATACCAAGTCATGGCCTTCATCTCATCGACATCAGAGATCCAATTCGCTTCACTATACCCTTCAAGTACCGACGGGTATCTCATATAGTGAAGTCCGTAGTTCATAGTACCCTTCAGATAGTGCCTAAATCTCTCAATAGCATGCCAATGCACATCACACGGGTTGGAAACAAACCAGCTCAGTTTTCTTACAGCAAACGCGATGTCAGGCCTCGTTGCGCTCCCTAGGTACATGAGTGAACCAATGATTTGAGAGTATCTCAGTTGATCCTTAGCTGTGCCGTCGAACTTTCGATCCAACACACTAGGATCATATGGTGTTTGAGATGGTTTGCAGTATGAGTATCCCAAACGTCTCAACACCTTCTCAATACAATGAGATTGCAGAAGTGTAATCCCACCCTCATTTTCTCTCAGTAGCTTGATGTTCAAGATAACATCAGCCACACCAAGGTCTTTCATCTCAAAGTTCTAAGATAGAAATGACTTGAACTCCTCAATGACTTTGAGGTTGGTTCCGAATATCAGTATGTGATCAACATACAAGCACAGTATAACTCCTTGGCCCCCCACCATGGCGATAGTATACCCATTTGTCAGCTTCATTAACATGAAGCCAGCGGATGTCGAGTTGTATTAAACTTATCATGCCATTGCTTAGGTGCTTGCTTGGGCCATATAAAGATGTCGACAACCTACACACCTTTCTTTCCTGACCATCTATCGCAAAGCCATCTGGTTGTTGCATGTAGATTTCCTCGTTTAGCTCTCCATTCATAAAAGTCGTCTTAACATCCATATGGTGGACGAGAAGACCATGCGAGGTCGCCAACGAGAGTAATACTTGAATGGTGGTCAGTCTAGCCACAGGTGAATAAGTATCAAAGAAATCTTCCTCTTCTTTCTGGTCATAGCCCTTGGCCTCAAGCCTAGCTTTGTACTTTCCAATCGTACCATCAGGCCTAAGCTTCTTTTTGAACACCCACTTACATCCCATTGGTTTACAACCATAGGGACGCTCAGTGATCTCCCATGTCCTGTTAGCCATGATGGAATCCATCTCGCTATGGACCGCATCCTTCCGATGGTCGACACGAGAGGCATGCGCACAAAAGAAGTGGCAGTATCATCCATGAGGTACACGAAGAAAACATCACCAAAGGTCTTTGCAGTCCTTTGTCTCTTGCCCCTACCAAGGGTTTCTTCGTCATCCTCCTCAGGATTTTCATCATGTGTTTGTTCATAATATTCCATAGGGATGGCAGGCTCAGGAGTCTCCTCAGATTCCTGTTTAGAAGTGCTTTGCATATCTCTCATAGAAAAAATATCCTCAAAGAATGTAGCATCCTTAGACTCCATAATTGTACCGACCTTCTTGTCAGGTACCCCAAATTTCACTACTAGAAATCTGTAGCCAACGCTATTCTTAGCGTAGCTCAAATTAACGCAGTCCACAGTCTTGGGTCAAAGCTTACGCTTTTTGGGGATCGGCGCATTCACTTTCGCCAAACAGCCCCAAGTACGCAAGTACGAGAGTTTTGTCCTTCTCCTCGCCCATTTCTCATAGGGAGTGATCTCATTATCCTTGGTTGGAACTTTATTCAGGACATGACATGCCGTCAATATAGCCTCCCCCACCATGCCTTGGATAAACCTGATGTATCTAACATGGCGTTAACCAAATCAGTTAGAGTACGGTTTTTCCGCTCGACAACCCTGTTTGACTGGGTTGAATAGGGAGGCATCCTCTCATGAATAATGCCGCGCACAAAAGGAATAAAACTCACTCAAGAAGTACTCTACACCACGATCTGATCGGAATCGTTTAACTTTCTTTTCAAGTTGATTCTCAACTTCTGCCTTATAGATTTTAAAGTAGTGCAGAGCCTCATCTTTAGTATTTAACAGATGCACATAACAATATCTAGTGGAATCATCTATCAATGTCATGAAGTATTTCTTTCCACCTTTAGTCAACACACCATTCATCTCACAAAGATCAGAATGCATGAGTTCTAATGGTGCCAAGTGTCTCTCCTCCGCGGCCTTGTGAGGCTTGTGAGGTTGCTTAGCTTGCACACATGAAGGGCACTTAGAACCTTTGGCTAAAGTGAAACTCGGGATTAAATCCAACTTTGCTAGCCGTGTCATAACACCGAAACTAATGTGACAAAGACGTGAATGCCAAACGTCAGATTCATTAACATTCGAATGAATATGGTTCGCGACTTTATTACAAAAATCTGCAAGGGAAAGGCGGAACATCCCTCCGCTCTCATAACCTTTTCCAAAAAAGAGTCCATATTTCGTAACAACTAATTTATTAGACTCAAAAACCAACTTAAACCCTTCTCTACATAGAAGGGAGCCACTAACGAGGTTCTTCTTGATGGCGGGGACATGCTGCACGTTCTTCAGCTGCACGATCCTTCCCAAATTAAACTTCAGATCAACCATGCCAACACCATGAACAGAAGCACTCGCGCCATTCCCCATCAATACAGACCCATGGTTTGTGACCTGATAAGAAGAAAACAATGAAATTTCAGCACACACATGAACACCTGCACCTGTGTCCACCCACCAATCGGTGGGCTGAAACACTGAAAAATTAGTAAATAAATTACCGTACCTAGATGCACCATTCTCATTGTTGCCCACAATCATGTTGACAGGCTTGGAGTCCTATCCTGGCTTCTTGTACTTGTTTGGGAACTTGTTGGCCCAATGTTCAACCGAACCACAAGTAAAGCAGCCATTGATACGTCTCCAACGTATCTACTTTTCCAAACACTTTTGCCCTTGTTTTGGACTCTAACTTGCATGATTTGAATGAAACTAACCCGGACTGACGCTGTTTTCAGTAGAACTGCCATGATGTTGTTTATTGTGTAGAAAACAAAAGTTTTCGGAATGACATGAAAATCCACGGAGATCAGTTTTGGAAAATATAAAAAATATTCGCAAAAGAATCAAGACCAAGGGGGCCACACCCTGTCCACGAGGGTGGGGGCGCGCCCTACCCCCTGGGCGCCCCCCTGTCTCGTGGGCCCCCTGACGCTCCACCGACCTCAACTCCAACTCCATATATTCCGTTTCGCGGAGAAAAAATCAGAAAGAAAGTTTCATCGCATTTTACGATCTGGGCCCCGCCAAGCCCTAATCTCTCGGAGGGCTGATCTGGAGTCCGTTCGGGGTCCGGAGAGGGGATTCGTCGCTGTCGTCATCATCAACCATCCTCCATCACCAATTTCATGATGCTCACCGCCGTGCGTGAGTAATTCCATCGTAGGCTTGCTGGACGGTGATGGGTTGGATGAGATTTACCATGTAATCAAGTTAGTTTTGTTAGGGTTTGATTCCTAGTATCCACTATGTTCTGAGATTGATGTTGCTATGACTTTGCTATGCTTAATGCTTGTCACTAGGGCCCGAGTGCCATGATTTCAGATTTGAACCTATGATGTTTTCATGAATATATGTGAGTTCTTGATCCTATCTTGCAAGTCTATAGTCACCTATTATGTGTTATGATCCGACAACCCCGAAGTGAACATTAATCGGGATACTTCTCGGTGATTACCGTAGTTTGAGGAGTTCATGTATTCACTATGTGCTAATGCTTTGTTCCGGTTCTCTATTAAAAGGAGGCCTTAATATCCCTTAGTTTCCACTAGGACCCTGCTGCCACGAGAGGGTAGGACAAAAGATATCATGCAAATTCTTTTCCATAAGCACGCATGACTATATTTGGAATACATGCCTACATTACATTGATGAATTGGAGCTAGTTCTGTGTCACCCTATGTTATAGCTATTACATGAGGAATCACATCCGACATAATTATCCATCACTGATCCAATGCCTACAAGCTTTTCACATATTGTACTTCGCTTATTTACTTTTCCGTTGCTACTGTTACAACTACTACAAAACTATTATCTTTACTTTTGCCACTGTTACCATTATTATCATACTACTTTGCTACTAAATACTTTGTTGCAGATACTAAGTTATCCAGGTGTGGTCGAATTGACAACTCAACTGCTAATAGTTAAGAATATTCTTTGGCTCCCCTTGTGTCGAATCAATAAATTTGGGTTGAATACTCTACCCTCGAAAGCTTTTGCGACCCCCTACACTTGTGGATTATTAAGACTAATTTCTGGCGCCGTTGCCGGGGAGCATAGCTCTATTCTTTGAGTCACTTGGGATTTATATCTGTTGATCACTATGAGGAACTTGAAAGATGAAATAACCAAGATTTTTCCCTCAACTACGAGGGGAGGTAAGGAACTGCCATCTAGCACTGCACTAGATTCTCCTTCTGTTTTGAGTAAGCTTGCGACACCTAAACCTGCTACTACTATGAATTCTGATATGTCGCATGTCATTGATGATGCCACTTCTGCTATGCATGATACTTATGATGAAACTACTTCTGTGCGTGATACTACTTTTCCATTAGGTGAATTTCTTGATGAACAACTTGCTAGGGCTAGAGAGAATGAAATATTGAAGATGCTATTATTGATGATAGTGATGATGAAAGTTCTCCCCCTAATTATGAATTACCTGTTGTTCCTGAGGGTTATGTTATGGATGAGGAAGCTACTAGAGCTATCTTTGCTTGCAGAGATAGATATGATCTTAAAAAGTTATTAGCTAAATGGAAGCAGCAATCTCTTAATGCTAGAATGAAACCTGACCCTGCTTTTGCTACTTCACCTATTTGTGTTACTGATAAGGATTATGAATTCTCTGTTGATCCTGAAATAATCACTTTAGTTGAATCTGATCCTTTTTATGGCCTTGAATCTGAAACTGTTGTGGCACATCTTACCAAGTTGAATGATATAGCCACCCTGTTTACTAATGATGAGAAATCTCGCTATTATTATATCCTTAAGATAGTTCCGTTCTCATTAAAGGGTGATGCTAAAACTTGGTTTAATTCTCTTGATCCTGGTTGTGTGCGTAGTCCCCAGGATATGATTTATTACTTCTCTGCTAAATATTTCCCTGCTCATAAGAAACAAGCTGCCTTGCGGGAAATATATAATTTTGTGCAAATCAAAGGAGAGAGTCTCCCACAAGCTTGGGGGAGGCTTCTCCGATTACTTAATGCTTTGCCCGATCATCCGCTTAAGAAAAATGTAATACTTGATATCTTTTATAATGGACTAACCGATGCTTCCAAGGACTACTTGGATAGTTGTGCTAGTTGTGTTTTCAGGGAAAGAACAGTTGACGAAGCCGAATTACTATTGAATAATATGTTGACTAATGAAAATAATTGGACTCTTCCTGAGGCAATTCCTGAACCAATTGAGCCAACTCCTGAACCTATTCCTAAACCCACTCCAAAGAAGAGTGGCGATCTATTCCTCAGTCCTAAAGATATGCAAGAGGCAAAGAAATCAATGAAAGAAAAAGGTATAAAAGCTAAAGATGTTAGGAATTTACCTCCTATTGAAGGAATACATGGTCTTAATATACCGCCTGTTGAAGAAACACATTGTCTTGATAAACCGACACAGGTAGTAAAGGTGTCGGGGGTTGGGTGCGACATATGCCAAAGGATGGCTTATCATGGTGGGGGCGAGTAGAACGTCGCCGGTGCCTGGAAACGGGATGAGGCGTAGGCATGCACGCCGGCGAATCTTCCCGGCCGGGGCTCTCGGGAGATAACACCCCTACTGCTGCTCTGCGGGGTCTCCGCATGATCACTAAAGCAAAGTGACTACAATGGTGCTCCTGGAGCTGTATCGGGAGGCGGGAGAGAGCAAGGCTAGTTCTCTCCTCCCTGTGCTATCTGGTCTATCTCTATGAAGGTCCGAACCCTTTGCATGGGTGCCCCGGGGGGTTTATATAGGCCTACCCCCCAGGAGTACAACAATAATCTGGCTGGGCGCGCCCTAACCGTCTGTCTCTCATACCGCCGTCCTTCCCTTGGCCACGGGGCCCGCCGTTGGTGGGTCCAGCAGACGAACTGGCCAAATGTGGCACTCGATGGCCTTGAGCTTGGTCATTGGGTCGTGGCCTTGAGGCAAATCTATCGAGCGATCCGCCGCCATTCCCCATCCTATCTGGTTAATGGCTCATGGGGCCTGAGAGAGGCGGCCGACTGTGGAGGCCGATTCCACAGTCCGTCTTGGCCCACCCATGACAATGCCCCTTGATCTTGGGCCGTCTGAGCAGCGGCGTCGTGGGTACAGTCGTCGTGCTGCTGTGGCTGAGGTCGAGGCAGGCATGGCAACAGCACCGCGCCTCGCCGGAGATATTCCGCGATCTGGCTCATCAGAGCCATGCCGGTCCCTCGTAGGCAGGGGGGAACGGCCACGTCGCGACCGTACCCCGCATCGGGCTTCGGGAGGAGTCATGGGCCGACTCCCATAGTCGGCTTCCCTGGAGGTCGCTAGCTTGGAGTTGGCTTGTCTTGGAGTCGCCGTCTGGGAATCGGCTTGTCTTGGAGTCGCCGTCTGGGACTCGGCTTGAGGGGCGCGGGCAGCCCCGATGTCTTGAAAGATCCTGGGACCCGGGTTAGCCTACCCGTGGCCCATTACTCCGACAGTAGTCCCCGAAGCTGGTGAAGCCCCGCGGACACCGCCCCGTGGGGCTTCAACAGTTTCAACCTTCCCCGCGCAGACTCTGGAACTCGGCTGTCGTCTTCTCTTTGGCCGACTTGCTGAAAGTCGGATCTTTTCTAGCGAAGGGCCGCTGCTTGAAAGTCGCGGCGGGAAATCAGGCGGCATACCTGATACGCTTCCCTGCTGCCATCGAGGCGGTCCTATCGCGTGGCGCCACGTGGAGAGGACAGTCTGTCTGCCCACGCGCGCGATGGGGCGGGCCGTCAGGCGGGGCCCGCCACTACCGTGCCTCGGCATACGAAAGGATCCGTTGCGGCCGCGGACGGTTGGTTTCCCCACGTTATTCTGCGCGCGATAACCCGCGAAGTAAATCGTGAAGGCGTAGCGAGGATCGTCTTGTGATTAATCCACGCCCGCCCCCTCGGCTTCTCAGCCCATAGGGCTATAAGTAGGTGGGGGGGGGGAGCGGGGCGACACCGCACGCGCACCCTTCTCCCCCATTCCCCCGCCTCATCTTGCTTTCTCTTCCTCCTGCCCCGGTCGTCGAGCGAGAACACTCCTCACCGCGGTGATGAGCTCTTCCTCCGCCGCGGCCCCCGCCGTGCGCTCCGGCGTATGGGACGGCTCGGAGGTGGAGGAGGAACACATCGAGTTCCTCCGCCCGGACCCGCCCGGCTTCAGTAGCGGACCTCGTCTGGCACCGCCCGTGCGGTGGGAGAGACCCGACCGGCCGGGAGGAGGCGGCGGGTCATCTTCCTCGCACCTCATGCGCAGCCTGGGGCTGCCGGCGAGCGGTTTCTTCCGCTCATTCTTGGAGTTTCACAGCCTTCAACCACACCACCTTACTCCAAATACGGTGGTGTTGCTCTCCGCCTTCGCCACTTTGTGCGAAGGTTTCCTCGGCATTCTCCCCACCCTCGAGCTGTGGGGAGAATTCTTCTCCTTGAAGCTCGACACGCAAGTCGCCGGCATTCCGGCTCAGTGCGGCACATACGTCGCGGTGCGGCGCTCGACAGCCGACAACCCCTTTCCTCCCATCCCACTGATAAAGTCGGTGAAGATGTGGCAGCGCTCATACTTCTACGTGAAGAACCTCTCCACCGACGGCGACTGGGTCAACCTGCCACCCTTTAACGCTGCCCCCCTAACTGGGAGGCTCCCCAGCTGGTCTCACCGAGCAAGGTCGCTGACTCCCTCCGGAGCCGCCGCCGTGGCGCGACTCCGAGTCTTGCTGCAGTCGGAGGGCCTCGTCGGATCCGACCTTCTGGCCACCTTCGTGGCGCGCCGAGTCCTCCGCTCCAAGGCCGGCCTCACCGATCTGTCGGATGGCGGCCTCCGAGACAAGTCGGATGAGCACCAAGGAGATGCCCCGCAAGGAGGTGCCGAACTTGGTGAACCATATCGCGCACTGCAAGTTCACAGAGGACTGGCAATTCGGCAAGGAGCCGTATTCGCGCGACAACCCCCCACCAGTGGTAAGTCGCATCCTGTAGTTTTGTCTTTTTTGCCGCCGACTCCGGCTTCTAACTCTTGCTGGTTTCTTCTGGCTAGAACCCCCTTATGGAGCCTGAAGCCGGCGCCACGAGACAGCCCCGCGAGTATGTCCCTGATCGCGCGGACAACAACGTCGATGACCCCGACTTGGGGGAGGCGGCGATGGAAGCCGACGCTGAAGGCGGCGGAGAAGGGGCAGACGACGGCTTCAGGCCCTCGGCCACCTTCGCCGACTGGCCTGATGACGACGCCGACGGGGAAGTCGCCCCGCGCCACCAACAAAGAGCCGGCCTAACCAGCCAAGGCGGCGTGAAGAGGCGTCACGCCGGGCCGAGTGCGCCCTGCGGCAAATTGAAGAAGCTCAAGGGGGCGGCCGCCGCGACAAAACGGGAGGAGGCGGCCGCGAAGGCCAACCGCTTCCGAAGGGAAGTGAGAAGGCCGCCGCTAGTCTCAGCGTAAGTCTTTATGCTGTTCATTTTCCTTCGTTGAGTCTGGTCCGAGTTTTCCTTTATTCTCCCTCCGTTCTTCTTCAGGGCCCCCCTCTCCCTTGAGAGAGTCGCCGTCCCCTCTGTCATGGGGTCGGCAGAGACGTCCGCCAACACTCGGCGGGCCGATCCCGCCGCCGACCTCCGGGAGGCGACGGAGCGGAACGCGCAGGAGAAGCGAGATGAGGAGGAGGCCGACCGCCTGGAGAAGGTGCAGGCCGAGAAGGCGGCCGCCAACGCCCAGAAGAAGCTGGAGGACGCTGAAGCCGCCCTTGCGGCGAAACGGCGTGGTTAGGAGGCCGCGCGTCGCCGATCGGCGATGCTCGTCCCCCCATTGTCGTCGGCGCCGTCGCCTCCGGAGTTCACGGGGCAGACCGGAGAGGTCGGCACCGAGAACCCCCTCATGGAGGAGGGCGGCGAGGCTTCTAGCTCCGACACCCTCGTGCCGCCACCACCGCCTCCGCCACCGTCTGGGAGACCGCACGGCAAACAGCCGGTGGGCCAGTCGGAGCTTCTTCAAGTCGTCACGCCGGTGCGCCGCCGTCTTGAGAGGGCGACCTCGGCGCCGCGACCTTGGGAAACCGGCACCACCAGCTCGGTGACCCTGGACGTCGAGGCCTCCAGTGCCGCGCCCACCGGGTGGTTGCGCGGAGGCGGCACCGGACCGCTGAACCAAGCGCTCCTGGACATCCAGGCGAAGCTGCGCGCTGAAAGCGACGCCCTTAAAGTCTGCACCAGGGTGCATCTGGCCGCGCGGACATCTATCCGAGTACGTTTTCTTCTTCTTTCTGATTCTTGTTTTTCTCTGTGGGGCGGCAGCCATCCTGCTGAGTGTAGCCCCAAGTTTGGGCGGCTCTTTGCGAAGGCGGTTCGAACTCCTCTGGCAGTTCGAATCTGACTTTGTCTTTATTGGATTCTTGTAGGAGTATCATAACCTCCGCGCCACTTCCTTCAACAGCAATGTTGAGGAGTTGAATAAGCAGACCTCTGACTTGGCGGAAAGGCGGGGTAAGCTCTTTTCTTTTTCTTCTTGGCGCTGGCGCTTTCCAGCTGGCTGTAATCCCGAGATTTGGGCGGCTGCTGGCGATCGGGCGGATCTTCCCGGCGATCTACCTTACTGACGACTTACTTGCCTCTTCTTTCGTTCTTCAGGCACCAACGCCGCTCTTCAGGAGCAGCTGGGCTAGGCCAATACCGATCGGCGTGCCAAGGGGGAGGAGTGCGGCAAGCTCGCCAAAGAGTGTGACCTGCTGGCGGCGCAGCTAGCCGAGTAGAAGGAGCTGCTCGAAGAAAGCGCAGGGGCGAGGCCAAGGCGGGAGGCGCTCTCATGGCGAGTTCGAGAGCGAGCGCTCCGCCTGGACCGATAGGGAGGCAATGCTGACTTCCGGCTACCACGAGATCGAGGACATCGTTGATGGTAAGTTTCTTTTGTTTCTTCGGGCTTCCGACTATGCGTCAGGCCGACTTCTGATTTTTCGACTTTCTTCTTTTTTGTCTTGGCAGACTTCTTTCCTGGTCATTCACAGGCAGTCCCTCGGCCATCGAGGCTGCTCGAGAGGCCTTGGCGAAGGTGAGAGTCGCCGCTAATGCCCCTCGAACCATCGACGAGCAGCTCCTGAGCATTGAAGCGTGTCTTCGTCCGGCTCACCGGCTGCTGCGCCAGCTTCAGCGTGCCGGCACCCAGGCGGTTGCCGCCCTGTGGCCAGACATGCCGGCTGTGTGCACCGCCAGTCGAACCGCCGATTGGCTGGAAGTCGCCGCCGGCCGTCTTGAGGCTTGGAAGGGCTCCTCGGCGGGCGAACGCGCGGGCCTTGGAGTTAAATCAAGCGTGGTATCGAGGCTGGACCTGGACCGCTGGCCTCGTTCGGTCGAGCCCGAGCCAAGCTGGAGGTAAATGGGGCGCCCTTGTCGGCCTTGGCGGCCATCGCCAGTACACGGATACCAGCGTCTTCGTGCCCGAGCGAGCTGAAGGCGGTGAGGAAGTGCCGCCAGACTGGTTCGGGATGAACCCAGAGTATGGCGAAGACAAGGCGGAGGTGATGGACTCCAGCGCTGAGGAGGAGGACGAGGCGGAGGCGCCAGAAGACGGAGTAGGCGGCCAGCCTCAGCTCGATCGCGCCTCCAGCAACGAGCCGCGTGGAGACAAGGCGACTGCCGCCGGAGGCGACCAAACCGAGACCGCCCAGCCGACTGCCCTGGCGCCTGACACCACCGTCTCCTCCGATCCTCTGGCCCCGGAGGCCGCCTCCTAGGATGCTTTTTCCGCCTCTGTTTATCTGTCTTTAGTAATCTTTTGAAAACTTGTTAGGTTCAAACAGTTCCACCCGCGGGGTGTATCCTGAACTTCTATTTGAAAATTCGGCCAAGGGCCTATGTAAATATTTATTCGATTTCCGCCTTTCCTTGCATATTGCTCTTTAGGCTTTTTCCTTTGTCGCCTTCCTTTAGTTGCTGCCTTGCCAGCTGGACAGCCGCTCTGCGGACTGTCGCTGGGTCAAGTGCTTGGCTACTTCGGGAAGGCAAGTACTTGGCCGTTTAGAGTTTCTTTGGCAAGTCGGCTAGAAAGCGACAGGCCGACTATCCAAGAGTCGGCCATCTTTGGTAGAGGCTAAGACGGCGAGCCGACTACTCATGAGTCGGCTCTGCAGAGAGAGGCTGGGAGCCGGCTTGAGCTATGCATACGCTTTAGGTCCTTAGCCATTTTTTCGTGTGTGCGCTCGTTCTTGCTTGTTCTCCGCCTACCAACAGTCGCTCTGCGAGCTGCGGCTTTCGACAGGAGATGGCTTGAGCGCAACACACTACTTGTCCGACTGCAAGAAGCGTTTCATAGCGCAAGACGGCAAGTCCTCGGGCCGACTAGTCGGACCCGGTGCCAAACGATATGATAAAAAGAGTAGCATATTTGGAAGCGTGATTCTTATCATACAGATAACAAAAAGGCAGTCCCGAGCTTGTCTGAAGGCCCAAATATTAGTACTTTAATACAAAGGGGTAGTGCGATACATACTGCATCAAGCTGTAAAATCTTGAAGAAGATTTGCGTTCCTGGCTTCTGTTTCTTTGCGGAGTCGTCCCTCTTGCGCGCTCGAGGCTTCGGGCGTCGATTAGGTAGTAGGAGCCGTTGCGGGACTTTCTTGATGATGAAGGGGCCTTCCCAAAGCGCCGACAACTTATCTGGCGGCTGTTCTCTCGAATCAGCGGAGCACAAATCGCCTGTTGAAGCGATCTCGGCTTGACCTTTCGATTGTAGTATCGGCGCAGACTCTGCTAGTAGATCTTTGGACCGGTGAGTGCCAACAACCGGCCCTCTTCAACAGTCAGCGCCGTCTTGGCGTGCTTCTTGACTTCCTCTTCGGTGTACATGGTGACTCGTGGAGAGTCAAACTCTATATCCATTGGGATGACGGCTTCGGCACCGTAGACGAGGAAGAAAGGCGTAAAGTCGGTTGACTTGTTTGGAGTCGTGCGCAGACTCCAGAGGGCGGTAGTAGCTCCTCAACCCAAGCCGGCGAGCGCTCGAGTGGTTTGACCAGTCGAGGCTTGATGCCGGACAGGATGAGGCCGTTTGCTCGTTCCACCTGGCCGTTTGACTGCGGATGGGCAACGGACGCTAAGTCCAGTCGGATGCCCTACGTTGCGCAGAAACGGGCCAAGGCGCCCTTGGCAAAGTTTGTGCCATTGTCGGTGATGATGTTGTGCGGTATGCCATACCGCACCGTGATGTCGGTGATGAAAGTCACTGCAGTCGGCCCGTTCAGCTTCTTGATGGGCTTTGCTTCTATCGACTTGGTGAACTTGTCCACCGCGACAAGAAGATGAGTTAGGCCGCCTCGGGCCGTCTTGAATGGTCCCATCATGTCCAGGCCCCAAACTGCGAAGGGCGGTGATGGGGATTGTCTTCAGCGTGGAAGCGGCTGAAGTGGCTTGGGCGGAACCGGCACCTTGCATTTTGGACTAACTCTTTAGCCTCTTCGAGGCGGTCGGCCAAAAGAAACCGTCTTGAAAAGCTTTGGCGGCGAGTGCCCTCGAAGCCGCATGGTGGCCTTTTCATACGATGGATGTCTCGAGGATTGCTGGCCTTGTTACGGCTCTCACGCAGCGTTGGTAGACACACTGTGACCTGCGCCTGACTAGCTCTCTGTTGACTATGGTGTATGCTACCGCTCGGCGTTGTACTTGCCGAGCCAAGATCTCATCAGTCGGCAGCTCTCTATTTACGAGAAACTTGAGGATGGGTTGTGCCCATGAGGGTGCTGCTATTTCTTCAACTGCTACCACAGCGACTTGCACAAGGGTGGCTGGGCTGGGAGGCGGCGGGCTAGAGTCCGCGGCCGCTTGCTGGATGTGAGTCCACGGGCGGCCAGCGAGTCCCGGGCGCGTGGCGTAGTCCCGGGCGAGCTCTGAAGTCCCGGGCGGCCGATTGTGGTTTTCTTAGGGCCGTCTGCTGGGGCTCTGGAGCCGGATCCGACTTCTTCTGGAGGAGCCAACACAAAGATGGAGTCTGACTCTGGTGAAGGCTTGATAGACGGCTTGAGGAGGCACTGAAGAGCGACACCGAAAGGTATTGCTTGGCGAGTGGAGCCGACTCGTGCCAAGGCGTCTGCTTGATCATTGTCATTTCTTGGTACGTGAAGGAATTCGCACCCCTCGAAGTATCTGCTGAGTTGCTGCACCAGGAAGCGGTAGCTCGCCATGTTTGCATCTTTGGCGTCCCAGTCGCCGGATGATTGCTGAACCACCAAGTCGGAGTTGCTATAGCACAGGATCCGGCGAATGCCGAGTTCTTTGGCAAGCCGGAGCCCATGAATGAGCGCCTCATAATCGGCGACGTTGTTGGAGGCGGCGAAGTGGATCTGCAGCACATACTTGAGCTTGTCGCCTTTAGGGGAGGTGAGGACGACGCCGGCCCCCAGGCCGGTTGGCATCTTGGAGTCGTCAAAATGCATCCGCCAATGGGTGGAGTCAGGCGCTGGCGGCAGTTACTGGGTCTCGGCCCAGTCGATGAGGAAGTCGACCAGCGCTTGCGACTTGATGGCGGTGCGGGGCTGGTAGTAGATGGTGCAAGGAGCCAGATCTATAGCCCATTTGGCTACTCGGCTGGAGGCGTCTCGGCTTCCAATGATCTCGGCGATGGGCGGTGCAAACCCGATGATTGGATGTTCTTGAAAGTAAGGCTTCAGCTTCTTGGCGGCAAAATGCACACCGTAGCACATCTTCTGGTAGTGAGGGTAGTTTTGCTTGGAGGTCGACAGTACCTCGCTCAAGTAATATACCGGCCTCTTGACAGGGAGCACCTTGCCTTCCTCCTTCCGCTCGACTACGATAACTGTGCTGACTACTCGGCTGGTGGCGGCGATGTACAAGAGCATGGGCTCTTTGGGAGTCGGAGCCGCCAACACAGGGGGAGTAGTCAACATCTTCTTCAGTTGAAGAAATGCTTCGTCCGCCTTGTGGTTCCACTCAAAAAAGGAGGTCTTCTTCATCCATTGATACAAGGGCAGAGCTTTCTCGCCCAGCCAACTGATGAATCGGCTGATGGATGCCAAACAGCCGGTGAACTTCTGCACGTCTAACAGTCGGCTGGGTACCTCCATCCTCTCGATGGCCTTGATCTTCACGGGGTTGCACTCTATGCCGTGTTCGGAGACCAGGAAGCCAAGTAGTTGGCTGGCTGGTACTCCGAAAACACACTTCTCAGGGTTGAGCTTGATCTAGAATCGGCATAGGTTCTCAAAGGTCTCGTTGAGGTCTTCCAACAGCGTCCCACGCTTCTCCGTCTTCACCACCACATCATCCAGGTAGACATGGGCATTCCTGCCGAGTTGCTTAAGGAGGCACTTCTGCATGCAACGCTGAAAGGTGGCGCCGACATTCCTCAAGCTGAACTACATCGTCAGGTAGCAGAAGGCTCCAAATGGTGTGATGAAGGTGGTCTTCAGTCTGTCTGCCGGGTTCAGCTTGATCTGGTGATATCCTGAATATGCATCTAGGAAACTCAGCAGCTCGCATCCGGCTGTGGAGTCTATCACCTGATCGATTCTTGGTAGGGCAAACGGATCCTTTGGGCAGGCTTTGTTAAGGCTTGTGTAGTCAGTACACATCCGCCACTGTTTGTTCTTCTTCAACACCAGAACTGGGTTAGCTAGCCACTCTGGGAAAAATACTTCCATGATGAAGCCGGCTGCCAGGAGCCGGGCTATCTCTTCTCCAACAACTCTTCTTTTTTCTTCTGATAGGTAGCACAAGGGCTTCCTGACGGGTTTCACATCTGCCTGACGTGTAGCTTGTGCTCCGCGAATTCCGTCGGGACACCAAGCATGTCCTTGGGGGACCATGCGAAGATGTCGCGATTCTCACGGAGGAAATCGACGAGCTCGCCTTCCTATTTGCTGTCAAGGTTGGCACCTACGAGAGCGTATCTCTCTGGGTGCTCCGTGTCCAAGGGTATCTTCTTGGTTTCTTTGGCCAGCTTGAATGATCCTTCTGCTTCCGACTCCTTGGGGTCGGGCGACATCTCTGGCTGCTTTCCGGCCATCGCCACGACTCGGTCAAGGAGCCGCTTCTCAGCCGCGATCACCAGGGACTCGGCCAGCCGGCTGCTCTCGACCGCGCAGGCGGACGACTTCCGGTAGTCGCCGGCTACGGTCAGAATCCCCTTGGAACTCGGCATCTTCATCTTGAGGTAGGCGTAGTGAGGAACCGCCATGAACTTGGCCAAAGCTGGTCGGCCAAGCAGTGCGTGGTATGGGCTTTCTAGGTCCACTACTTCAAACCAGACCGGCTCTCGGCGGAAATGATCTTTGTCTCCGAAGAGGACGTCTATCAGGATCTTGCCGATTGGCGAGCAGGAAAGGCAGATGCGATACCATGGAACCTGATCCGGCTGCTCTGCGGTTGTCTTAACGATTCCTAATGTCTCCATTGTATCCTTATGCAGGATGTTGATGCTGCTGCCTCCGTCTATCAGTACTCGCGAGAAGCGGGCGGCCCTCCTATCAGTGGCCAAGGTGGCACCTAGGACCAGGGCATAGGAGCTCGGACTCGGCATCACCTCTGGGTGATCCGCTCTACTCCAACTGATAGGCCTCTCGGACCAGTGCATGAACTCTGGAGTACTTGACGTGACTGCATTCACTTCTTGCTGCTTTGTTGGCGCTTGCTTCTTGATCATCTGCTACTTAGTGAACACCATGTAGGCTCCATGCTCATCTGGGAACTTCGTCTTGCCTTTGCACCGGTGGCGAGCCGCCCGGCTCCGGGCGGGTGGTGGCGGCGGCGACCCAGGCGGCGGAGGAATGAGGCCGTCTCCCTTGGCGATTCTGGTGAGCGAGTGGCATTTTCGGGTGGTATGATTTGATGGCTTCGCGCCGCTGTGGAACTTGCAGGGACCATCCAAAGTCTGCTCATAGGAGAAGGCTGGCAACCAATTGGATTTGTTGCCCTTCTGCCTCTTGGCCGGAGGCTGCCCCTCCGGCTGTTGGTCTTCAACTGTCGCCACTTGCCGACTGTTGGAAGTCAGCTGTTGGGCCTTGCGCTTGTTATCGTTCTATTGTTGGCGCCGACTGGTGTCTCCAGCCGGGGTTTTGGGAGCCTGAGGGGTCACCTTGCCAGCTGCATTGACTTGGATCTCTGTCTTCATGGAAGAGTCGGCCGTGGCGTGCTTATCGACTATAACCAGCGGTTAATCGAGGTCTACGGTTCGTCGCGAAGGACCACATAGCGAGGAGGTGCCCTCTCGGCACCCGGCAGTGAAGTACTCGATATCCTGCACCTCGTGCACGCCCTCGCAGAAGTTCCGAAGCTCGCCCCATCGCATGAGGTAGTCGCCTGTTGATTCATCAGGGCCTTGCACGCACAAGGAAAGCTGGTGCGGCTTGGGAGGTCACTTGTACGTGCTCGTGACGTTGAGGATGAAGGCTTCGGTGAAGTCGACCCAGTTGTTGATGCTGCGGGGCTTCAGGCTGTTCAACCATGTCCGGGCTATGCCCTGGAGCATGAGGGGAACGTACTTCACGGCAACTCGCTTGTTGCCGTTCGCTATGCTGATGGTTGTGGAGTAGTCTATCAGCCAGTCCTCCGGCTTCACGGAGCCGGTGTACTTGGGTGTGTCTCGGAGGAGCATGAACCCTTTGGGGAAGGGTTCGTCTCGGATGCGGGGCCCAAAGCAAGGCGGACCCAGCTCGTCTTTTTCTTCCAGCGCCAGGGATCGGTGGAGTCGGTCAATCTGATGGCGGGCGTCATTCTCTCCGACTCCCTCTCGGCGGCCAAGGCGGCCTCCGAGAGTCGGATGCTCAACAGGCGGCGGGGAAACTTGCCGCTCTCTTCTGGGCGGGGGAGGTAGGTAGTCGTCCCGTCGCTCTATAGCTCTCGGGCGGCCGTCTTGGTCGCGCTCGATGGTGATGTGAGTCCGACTGTGACTGACAGCCGGCTCCTTTTCTTTCCTTCCGTGGACTCCGCCAGTCGGCGTCCGAGAGGTCGCGCCTTGATCTCGGCGGGGAGGCAAGTCATCGTTAATTGCTGCTGCAGCGATCTCGCGCGCCGCCCGGCGCGTTCGCGCAGCAACCGCGTCGAGGAGTTGCTGGACTCGCTCCGTCATCAAACGACGCTCTTCACACTCGAAGTTCTTCAGCTCGTCAGTTGCTGCTTGGGCGGCATGGATGTTCTCCGCTAGGGTGGCGTATACGGGGCGTTTCGCCCCGAATAAGTCGGCAATAGCCGCGCCGCGTTCTCGGACCGCGCCTAGATGGCTTGGCCCAGTCGGAGCCGGCGAGCCGCCTACGGCGCGATCCATCTCGCGCTGGTATGCTTCTGACCAGCGCCTCATGCTCGCCAGCTTCTTGGCGCCTTTGATGATCTGAAGGCGGCGTGTCTCCAGCGTCTCGGCGTCTGCGTCCTCTGGAATGGGTGCAGTTAGGTCTTGCAGGGCCGCAGCGAGCGGGTCCTGAGCTTCCTCACCGGAGCGCTCGTCGTGACTGATGACGAGCACCTCCGTGACGGCGCTTCCACCACTCTCCTCGTAAGGAAGCGGCTCGTCGTAGACCACCACGTTGGTGGGGAAAGTGTCAAGCGACACGGCCTCGGAGTCGACCAGCATCGGGTCGGTGGATCCTACGGACTCCAAGTCCATGGCAGGCTCGCCGACGACGTGGAGTTGGTCAAGGAGGCCCGCGAGAAGGCTCTCGGGGCCACCCGTGCCTGCGTCAGATGCAGGATCGTCGGAGAGGCGCACCTCGCCGACAAGTTCGGCGAGGCTGCTTGCTGCGCGAGGGCCTCGGCGCCCGCGTAGCTGCGTCGTCTGAACTCCATCTGGCGGGCACTGGCTGGCTGCGCTTCGCCAGGAGGAAGAGGGTTCCGTCTAGAACAGATCTCGGACGACGGTGCACCTCCCCCGATGGGCGCCAAATGTCGGGGTTGGGTGCGACATATGCCAAGGATGGCTTATCATGGTGGGGCGAGTAGAACGTCACGGTGCACAGAAGCAGGATGAGGCGTAGGCATGCACACCGGCGAATCTTAACCAGCTTCGGGGCTCTCCGGGGAGATAACACCCCTACTGCTGCTCTGCGGGGTCTCCGCATGATCACTAAAGCAAAGTGACTACAATGGTGCTCCTGGAGCTGTATCGGGAGGCAGGAGAGAGCAAGGCTAGTTCTCTCCTCCCTGTGCTATCTGGTCTATCTCTATCAAGGTCCGAACCCTTTGCATGGGTTCCCTGGGGGGTTTATATAAGCCTACCCCCCGGGGGTACAATGGTAATCCGGCTGGGCGCGGGCCCCAGCCGTCTGTCTCTCATACCGCCGTCCTTCCCGCCGGCTTAGGGGCCCGCCGTTGGTGGGTCCTTGGACAAACGACATCAGGCGGCACTCGATGGCGCATGCTTGGTCATTGGTTCGTGGCAACAGTGCCGCCGTCTATCGGGCGATCACTGTCGCCATTCCCCATCCTATCTGGTTAATGGCTCGTGGGGCCCTGGAGAGGAGGAGGCCAACTCCAGGGAGGCCGACTCCCACAGGTCCGTCTTCGGCCCACCCACTGACAGGCGGCCCCGCGATCTTCGGGCCGTACAGGCCGGCATCGTGGGTACAGTGCGTCGTGCACTTTGGCTGAGGTCAGGGCAGGCATGGCAACAGCGCCACGCCTCACCGGAGATCTTCCGGCGATACGGCTCACTGTAGCCATGCCGGTCCCTCGTAGGCAGGGGGAACGGCCACGTCGCGACCGTACCCCGCATCGGGCTTCGGGAGGAGACATGGGCCGACTCCCATAGTCGGCTTCCCTGGAGGTCGCCATCTTGGAGTCGGCTTGTCTTGGAGTCGCCGCCTGGGACTCGGCTTGTCTTGGAGTCACCGTCTGGGACTCGGCTTGAGGGGCACGGCCTGCCCCGATGTCTTGAAAGATCCTGGGACCCGGGTTAGCCTACCCGTGGCCCATTACTCCGACAGAAGGTAAATTCTCTCTATAGATATGATAAAGTTGAAATTCCCTCTACCAAATTTCATAGCCCTTGCTTAGATGAATTTGATGACTTTATGGCTAGGCAAGAAAGTTTTAATGCTTATGTTGGTAGAGAATTAAAGAATAATGCTTTTGAGATAGGATGCTTGAATGATTATATGGATAGAGTTAAAGGTGAAATTAAACTCATTAGCAAATATTCTTCTATGGTTGCCACTCAAGCTGAGCAAATACTTAAAGCTCAAAATAATAAACATGACTTTGCTGTTAGAGTGGCTACTAGAACTGGTAGAATGACTCAGGAACCTTTGTATCCTGAAGGCCACCCTAAGAGAATCGAGCAAGATTCCCAGAGAAATAATTTAGAGGCACCCAGTTCTTATAAAAAGAAGAAAAAGAAAAATGATAGGACTTTGCACGCTTCTAGTGAACCTGTTGTAGATACACCTGAGAATTCCAATGATATTTCTATTTTTGATGCTAAAACATAATCAGGTGATGAACCTGAACCTAGTGATAATGTTCATGTTGATGCTCAACCTAGCAAAAATAATGATGTAGAAATTGAACCTGCTGTTGATCTTGATAACCCACAATCAAAGAATCAATGATATGATAAGAGAGATTTTATTGCTAGGAAGCACGGTAGAGAAAGAGAACCATGGGTTCAGAAACCCATGCCCTTTCCTCCTAAACCATCCAAGAAAAAGGATGATGAGGATTTTGAGCGCTTTGTTGAAATGATTAGACCTATCTTCTTACGTATGCACTTAACTGATATGCTTAAAGTGAATCCTTATGCTAAGTATATGAAGGATATCATTACAAATAAAAGAAAGAAACCGGAAGCTGAAATTTCCACCATGCTTGCTAATTACATTTTTAAGGGTGGAATACCAAAGAAACTTGGAGATCCGAGGGTACCAACTATAACATGCTCCAATAAAAGAAATTATGTTAAAACTGCTTTATGTGATCTTGGAGCCGGTGTTAGTGTTATGCCTCTCTCTTTATATTATAGACTTGAATTGAATAAGTTGACACCTACTGAAATATCTTTGCAAATGGCCGACAAATCAACTGCTATACCTGTCGGCATTTGTGAGGATGTGCCTGTTGTGGTTGCAAATTTCACTATCTTAACGTACTTTGTTATTCTTGATATTCTTGAGGACGATAGTATGTCAATTATCCTTGGTAGACCCTTTTTGAATACTGCAGGGGCTGTTATTGATTGCAACAAAGGCAATGTCACTTTTCATGTTAATGGTAGTGCGCATACGGTACACTTTCCGAGGAAACAATCTCAAGTTCATAGCATCAATTCTATTGGAAAAGTTCCAACTATCATTATTCGAGGTTTTGAATTTCCTCTTCCTACTGTTAACAAAAAGTATGATATTCTTATTATTGGGGATGTTGATATCCCCGTGGAGGTAACTTAGTGCTATTCAAAATTTCTCCGGTTCCGTGTTATTCGAAATGAGTTTGTTAACAAGACTTGATCAACCTTGTTAGTGGATTCATTTTGATGATCATGAGATGGATGAAACTAGAAGGCACAACCTGCTGTACCCTCTTTACTTTCTATTATTTAGTTTAAATAAAGCAAAAATAGTATTATCCGTCTGTTTTCTGAATTACCCGTGCAATAAAAAAATATCCTGAAAATAAAAGTGCTCCAAATGCCCTGCAAATTTAGTATGCTTTTTTATGGAATATTTGAGGATTTTAGGCACTGAAAACACTACAGGAGGGGCAAGCACCAGGCCACGAGGGTGGAGGGCAGGCCCACACCCCCTGGGCGCGCCCCCTGTCTCATGGGCCCACGGTGGCCCCCCTCCACTTATTCCTGCACCCACACACTCCACCTTCTTCCCAAAACAAATCCCCATCCAGCTCAAGCACGAGTTTTAGCTCATTTTGCTGCGATTTTTGATCTCCTTGCTCAGAGCTCCATTCACAAAACTGCTTTGGGGGATTGTTGCTTGGTATGTGACTCCTCCATTGGTCCAATTAGTTTTTGTTCTAGTGCTTTATTCATTGCAATTTTTTGCTGCATAGGTGACCCTGTTCTTGAGCTTGCATGTGAAAATTTTGAGGTCCCAAGTAATTCTAATGCATGATATAGGCTCTAGGCACTTGTAGGAGTAGTTGCTACCAATATTGTTTAGTTTTATTCACTTTTATTTTGAAGTTACTAAAATTTCAGAAATTTTTCAGAAAAAGAAATATGTCTACGAGAATGGATCAAGGTGGTTCGTCAACAAAGAAAGGACCTAGGCTTGCTATGCGTGAGCAAGACGATGAACTACCAAGGGACACAGAAGTGTGGGCTTGTGAGTGGCCATCAGACGATTTTATGGTCAATGCAGGCTTTAAGGATGAATTTGACGCATATGTGCGTAATGCCGATCTTGAGGACTTCTTACAAGATAAGTGTCCTCGGTACTATTAATTGACTGATTCATTTGTGAGAAGGTTTAGATATAAATGTTCACGTAATTCTCAGAGTGTCCTGTTTGATATTTATGATAAATCTTATACCATGGACTTAGAGGATTTTACAACTGCTTGCAAACTTCCGCAGTGGGGCAATGTTAATGATCCCAAAAATCTGAATTTAGAGACTTTCTTGCTAGTATTACTGTGGGAGAATCTAGGGATATAGCACAAGCTACCATAGGGAGCATTCATTTTCCTGCTATACATTATTTTGCTCTCTTCATTGGTAGATGCATTAACGGTAAAGATGAAGCATGTCATATGTGTGTCCCTGATCTTTGTGTCCTCAACAGCGATGTGTTATGTTATAAAGATTACAACTTGGGGGCAATAGTTGCACGTAGGTTGCATAATAATGGTAGGGATGGAGATTTATTTGGAGGAATTTATGCGACCCGTGTGGCTAATTATCTTGGTATAGCCCCACGAGAGGGGGATATGGTGTTCCCTCCTGCTTATTTAGATTATGACGCTATGGTCAAACATCATTTTCTTGTGAGGAATGAACAATTCCTCCAGTATCGACTAATCTTGACAGACATAGCTCTGTCCCTGTTACTCTCCCTGCTCCTTTCCTTTTTGATTACCAGCCAAAAGGAAGATATGTTGTTACCAGGGAGGAGGCAGCTGAACATGAGGGGATAGCGGAGGCGGCTCACCAACATGCCGCAGCTCAGGAGGCATTTGTTGGTGCTTCTCAGTATGACCCCAGTTATAACTACGGATATCAGCCAGGCTACCCTTGGCATTAGACCAACTTAGGCCAAAAGCCTAAGCTTGGGGGAGTACGTATTTCTCACCGACTTTACATTCATGTTCACACACTATTCTAGTCGTCGGTGCTCATACTCTTTCATTGTATTATCCATGCCAGTTTAATTTTCTTTTTCTAGCTTTCTTCTTGTGTGTTTGATAAACCTTAAGAAAAACCAAAAAAATTAGTTAGTTTAATTTCCATGCTTGTAGTAGTAATTAAAATGAAAACCCAAAAAGATTTCTCGTTCTTCTTCTTACTTGTTGGGAGCTTTCCCGTGTAAATACTTTTATTTTCATGTCTTTCCTTAGGGGGTCGAGAGTAGAAGACCATATTGAAAATGCTTAGTGGCTCTCATATGCATGATTGTTTATTTAACTTAGAGCCCATATTACTCTGTCTTCTCTCTTGAGTTGAGTGCTTGCAGATTCCAGCTTAGTCCAATGCACGTGCACTATTAATATTATACACATCGTTCGGTCGTGCAAGTGAAAGGCAATAATGATGATGATGGACTGATTGAGATGAGAAAAGCTAGTATGAACTCGACCTCTCTAGTTTGTGTAAATATGATGAGTTCATCGTTCCTGATTCAACTTATTATGAAGTAAACATATTTGCAATGACCTTTAGAGATTATAGTTGCTTGTGCCATGCTTGATTAGCTATGAGTTATAATGGTTTACCTTGCGTGCCAACATGCTATTAAAATGATTATGATGTGGTATGATGGGGTGGTATCCTCCTTTGAATGAATTGAGTGACTCGACTTGGCACATGTTCACGCATGTAGTTGAAAAAAATCAACATAGCCTTCATGATATTTATGTTCATGGTAGATTATTCCTACTCATGCTTGTACTCGTTGTGAATTAATTTAAATGCATGTTCATGACTGTTGTCGCTCTCTCAGTTGGTCGCTTCCCAGTCTTTTGCTAGCCTTCACCTGTACTAAGCGGGAGTACTACTTGTGCATCAAAACTCCCTAAACCCCAAAGTTGTTCCATTTGAGTCCACCATACCTTCCTATATACGGTATCTACCTGTCGTTCCAAGTAAATTTGTATGTGCCAAACTCCAAACCTTCAAATGAAATTCTGTTTTATATGCTCGAGCAGCTCATGTTTCAACTAGGGCTGCCTATATCTTCCATGCTAGGTGGGTTATTCTCAAGAGGAGTGGACTGCGCTCCTCATTCACGAGAAAGGGTCGATAACCGGGATGCCCAGTCCCATGATCCGGAAAGATCAAAGCAAATCAAAATCATTAAACAAAACTCCCCCAGGGCTGTTGTTAGTTGGAGGCACTCGTTGTTTCGAGCAAGCCATGGATTGATGCTTGTTGGTGGTGGGGAAGTATAAACTTTTACCATTCTGTTTGGGAACTGCCTATAATGCATGTAGTATGGAAGATATAGCCATCTCATAGTTGTTGTGTTGATAGTGAAAGTATGTCGCTCAAAATGTTATTCATCTCTATTTTAAAATCGAGCTCTGGCACCTCTACAAATCCCTGCTTCCCTCTGCGAAGGGCCTATATATTTACTTTTATGTTGAGTCATCACCTTCTTATTAAAAAGCACCCGCTAGAGAGCACACTGTCATTTGCATTCATTACTATTGGTTTATATTGGGTATGACTTGACTGGATCTCTTCTACAATGAATTACAATGTTTAGTCAGTCCTTGATCTTTAAAGGTGCTCTGCATTTATGTTTTGCGGTCTCAGAAAGGGCTAGCGAGGTACCATTTTGTTATATCATATTATGATTGTTTTGAGAAAGTGTTGTCATCCGAGTTTTATTATTATTGCTCGCTAGCTGATTATGCCATTGATATGAGTAATTGTGAGACCTAAGTGTTATTGTGAGTATGGTTAGTTCATAATACTTGGTGAAACTTGAATGCTGGCTTTACATGTTTACAACAACAAGAGCAAATAGAGTTTGTAAAAGTTTTTCTTTATCACTTTCAGTTTATCAACTGAATTTCTTGAGGACAAGCAAAGGTTTAAGCTTGGGGGAGTTGATACGTCTCCAACATATCTACTTTTCCAAACACTTTTGCCCTTGTTTTGGACTCCAACTTGCATGATTTGAATGAAACTAACCTCGACTGACACTGTTTTCAGCAGAACTGCCATGATGTTGTTTATTGTAAAGAAAACAAAAGTTCTCGGAATGACCTCAAAATCCACGGAGATCAGTTTTGGAAAATATAAAAAATATTGGCGAAAGAATCAAGACCAGGGGCCCACACCCTGTCCACGAGGGTGGGGGCGCCCCCTCCCCCTGGGCGTGCCCCCCTATCTCGTGGGCCACCTGACGCTCCACCGACCTCAACTCCAACTCCATATATTTCGTTTCGCGGAGAGAAAAATCAGAAAGAAAGTTTCATCACGTTTTACGATACGGAGCCACCGCCAAGCCCTAATCTCTCTCGGGAGGGCTGATCTGGAGTCTGTTCGGGGCTCCGGAGAGGGGGATTCGTCGCTGTCGTCATCGTCAACCATCCTCCATCACCAATTTCATGATGCTCACCGCCGTGCGTGAGTAATTCCGTCGTAGGATTGCTGTACGGTGATGGGTTGGATGAGATTTACCATGTAATCAAGTTAGTTTTTTTAAGGTTTGATCCCTAGTATCCACTATGTTCTGAGATATATGTTGCTGTGACTTTGCTATTGTCGGTGTCAAAACCGGCGGATCTCGGGTAGGGGGTCCCGAACTGTGCGTCTAGGCGGATGGTAATAGGAGACGAGGGACACGATGTTTTTACCCAGGTTCGGGCCCTCTCGATGGAGGTAAAACCCTATGTCCTGCTTGATTAATATTGATGATATGGGTAGTACAAGAGTGGATCTACCACGAGATCGAGGAGGCTAAACCCTAGAGCTAGCCTATGGTATGATTGTTGTAATGTATGTTGTCTTTATCGACTAGCCTGGCCTCGGTTTATATAATGCACCGGAGGCCTAGGATAACAAGAGTCCTAGCCGAATATGCCGGCGGGGGAGGAGTCCTTGTCTTGATCGCCAAGTCTTGTAGAATCTTCCTTGTATCGGCTTTTGTCGGTGGCCCATTAGTATCGGCCGTGGGGGTCCTCAGCCCAATCTAATAGATCGGGAGATGACGAGGTGAGTACCCCCTAGTCCAGGACACCGTCAGTAGCCCCCTGAACCGGTCTTCAAGTTAGGGACGCTCCTCGATTCTTCCGAACTGTTCTTCATCTTCGGTCGTCGGTCTTGAAAACTGGTTCAACAAATCTTCTTTATCTTCGATCTTGAGGATCGCCGAAATGCATTCGACGGGTTTACACATCGGGTATCCGAGGAGCCCCTTTAAGTTTCCGGCCTTTATCAATGCCTCGTTATTTTTATGCCACACCTCGGGTTTGAAGTTGTTCCCAGGCGGCAGTGTCCTCTTGCGTCCCAGCTCTAACGCCGGACTCCATTCAAGGTATCTTTTGCAGTCGAGCACCAACGCCGGACCGCTTCCCAGCTTTAACGCCGGAACGTATCCGAGCTCCAACGCCGGATTATGTATCCGAGCTCCAACGCCGGGCTATGTATCCGAGCTCCAACGCTGGACTGTATCCGAGGTGTCGTAAATCAGCTTGGTTCAAAGAAGTTTGAAGGAGTTTAGCCGAGCTTAATGCCGGAAATGCCCTCTATGGAGCCAGCCACTAGCGCCCGAGCTTTATGCCGGACTGCTTCCGAGGTGGTGCACCACCCCGACTGTGGGCCGATTTTTTATCAATATTTTTTATTATTGCAATTTATTCTCTGCCGAGATATATAGCCAGTAGCCCTCAAGGTGTGTATCGGTCTAAAACCCGAGATGCACCTGAAGGATGACGTAAGACCGCTGATCGATGGCAGCTGAGACTCGGGTTGATTTGCAAAATCGGCACGAGGATCAAGTCAACTTCGGCGAATACTTGGGACACTAAAAGCGGCGTGCTCAGTCCTCGAGACTCAGGTTGGGTGCGGCCGACCAACCCGAGGATCAAAATCTCCTCGGAAACTATATTGCACATAAAATTTTCTGCATTGGGCAAGCAATGCAGTAGCCCCGAGACACTGGTCGGGTGGCAACACCAGATCAGCGGATCAATATGCCCTTTTGATATGTTTTAAATAATAAGCCCGAAGCCCAGTAGCCCCCGAGCCTTAATGCGGGCACGGGTGGCCGAATTAAGTGTAATGACTCTATGTATCCAAGTACTTTACGTCATTGATGCTCGGATCCGTATTGTACAAAACTTTGTTGACCGACCATCGGCTTCCACCTCCTCGGCCAATAGCTGAGGAGTGTTTGTCCTACTTTATAAAGCCTTTATGAGGACGACAAACAAGGCAATCTGGCCATACGGTTTTATAAACAAAGTGCAGCGGAGAGATATATTATATTACTATTTAACGGAAGAAATGTCTTCCAAAGAAAATAGTCCCATTCGGTTCCTTTCTTTGGGTTGTCATGCTAAGCATGATCATCAAACCTCAGCTCAATGTAAGAGCAAAATATCGAGGATTTAGTTGGGGAGGCTAGTTAATAGCCTGGTAGTGTTCGGCGACGATCGAGGTCAAGCCGTAAACACTTGGCCAATGTTATGAACGGCCTGTTATTTAACATAGTTATCGGATCACTGACCAGTTTACGCTTATTGTGACAGTCAGTTTTCGGCTTTCTCCACTGAGGTGCTTAACCATGTGAGCTGGAAGCACAATCGCAGTGGTTCTCCCTTTGCACGCCTAGCCGAACAAAATGGAACATAGGAAGCAACTGCGGGAGCCGGGCAACCCAACTATTGACCGAAGACACAATTCGAAACCGATTCATATATAGCAATATCCGAGAATATTTTTGCCGAAATCCCTAAAAGGTGTTCGTGTTGCCTCGCTTGAGACTAATTTGGAAAAGCAAAAATAGTTTAAAAGTGCCAAAAAGCTTGGAAAACCAAGAAACGTCAGTGAAAACATGACATCCGAACAATATCAAGTGTTCGGTGCCAATCTAAAAATTGGTCTTAGAAAAAAAAAGTGCTTCTGTCGTGCTTTAACATGATACATCCTATCTCAGGACTTCGAGCGGGTCAGCCTACGGCTTCAACCTCCTATCCCGAGGGCGGAGTACTTCTCATCAGGCCAGTTTAGCAAACTAAACACTAGCGGCTTTGAGAGAGAAATTAGGCTCCCCAACTAGTGACCGCACACTCGTGTCGAAAAAAGGAGTGGTAAATAATAAAAACTTTGCAACGACTAAGGAGAAAAACACTTAGTATAAAACGGCTCAAATAAACATAAGAGCCCCCAAGTGACTTGGGTAAAAGTTGACTATATAATGTAAGGTGACATGTAAAATGCCTTCTAGCCGGATTGTAGATCGTTTGTCGTAGCGGACCTTTTCGCTTCAACCTCTGGAGCCAATAGTCCGGAGTGTGTCCGAATACCCTTGCGGTTATAAAAACCGGGGCATGCGTGGAGACCAGGCGTAGGGGTCATTAGTGCTTTATCAGACAAGTGCCCAACTAGTTATGTTATATTACATGGTTAGTAAGAAACATCTTCCAGGGAGAATAGTTTCATTAGGGGTTCCTTTCCCTGGGAGGCATGCCCTAAAGTGCATGTCCGGACTGCGAAAAGAGCAGAAAAACATCTGGGGGCAGGTAAATAAATAGGTAAGAAATCATCTTTTAGTTCACCGACCGAGTATTCCCTTAAGAAGGCTAGCTTTCGGCTTCACCCAGTCTAAGGTACACATCCGGCTGACCCGGCAGTAACAATCGTAGAGGTGCTCCCTTTACCACCTAGCCGAACAATCGGGAACGTAGGGGTAAGCACAGGAGCCAGGCAACCCATCTTGGCCAAAACTTAAGTCATATCGATGCATATAATGGTGAATAAAAGGTACATGCGGAAGTGTGACACATGTGTTGGGCATAAAGCCTGTATTAATAAGCTTCTGTTAAAGAAGCCCCCAGGTATAATGAGCGCGGATAGCGCGTCAAGTGTGTGCAAACAAAGTTTGGACAAGGAAAAATTTTACAAGCCACTTTTTTCCTAAAAAGTATAATGCTTGGTCGAACCGAACACAAGTTAAAAATTTAAAACTTTGAGTATGAAGACAACTTAGCTGGTTAATGTGTTCGGTAATGACGACGTGGTCCGAGCTTGATGCGGGACAAGGTTCCGTCCCCCAAGCCGGCCCCGAGGTGGCGGAGCAAAGAGCTCGGCATTCCGAAGTGGTGACATAGCTCGCTAAATGCAGAACAGCAGAGTGATGCCGAAGTCCCCCGTCCAGCCGAGGTGACGCCAAAGGATATAGTCCGGGTGGATCATTTTCCTGTGCACAAAAAATAGTGCAAACCGAAGATAACAGTGATAATAATAATTAAAAAAAATTGTTGCATAATGAATAATTTATGCAAAGTGAGTAATAAAAGAAATATGGCCTGGCGCCGAGGTCGATGATGATGCAGGGCGTTGGCGTGATTCGGTAAAGGCGTGGCAAAGCCTGAATTCACAGGTCGGTCCGTGCTCCGGATGCGGCGTTCGCCGGACTATGTTCGGAGACTGACCGAACCATGATGCGACCGTCGTTAATGCGGCCTCCATTTGATAGACCTGTGAACATATGATGGACAAACCAGAGTAATAATTCCTTGTGAAAAATAAACCCAAACAAACAAAAAATATTAGGATTAATAGCACGTGGTTTATTTGTTGTAGCAATCCGAAGGAGGATGATGCTGACAAAGGTTGGCTTGCCGAGGCAAAGCCCTCGGTCCAGCTAATCGTGACGAAGCTGGTCGGCTGGTGACGCCGAAGTGTCCGGAGTAGGTTGATAAAGAGATGATGAATCCTCCGGTCCAGCCGAGATGTCAAAGTAGTTCGGCATGATGGACACCGGCTTGAAGGAGCAACAGTGCGGCCCCGCCGATGCAGGTCGGGACGTGGTCGATGCCAGCTTGATGAAGCGACCGTGCAGCGATGCCGATATTCCCGCTCTGTGTAATCCGTGGGGCGGCGATGTTGATGATGATTTGTTCTTCGCGATGCCGGACTCTTGTTCGGCTTTCCGAGATGATGATCCGAAGAAGTTGAGCTCGGCTCAACAAAGTGATGACGTGTCTAGCGCAGGTCGGCAGCCATGGAACAATATTGCCGGACTGGTTTGACACCAGCAATGATGTTGAAGATCATGTTCAAAAGATCTTAAGGTTAGTGGGATGTGTTTGGGAACAATACACAATATCCCATACAAAACTTCCTTCAAAAAGGATGTCCGAAATCCCGTTCATAAAAAAGATGAATTCAGGTCGGATTCGTTCTCGCGCAGAAAACAGATCCAAAAAGTGATGCACTAATTGGAAGGTTCCCGGAGTTCTGACGGTCGGATCGAGCTGAAATTTGGAGGGATAGTAGATATAGGAATTCCGCAGCCGATCAACGGTTGGATCTTCCAAAGGACGTCCGAGCTAGAAGCTGGACACCACGCCCTAAACTCATCTAGATTCCCGTCCAGATTTGACAGGGCTCCGGTATATCGTGGATTGCGAGAGATTCCTCCATCGGAACTCGACGAAATTTTCCAGGGTTTTTGTAGACTCAATTCCGCACAATTCCACCAAGGCGATCGTCAAAGCGATACTCGAGGAGGTGGTGGTAGCAGATACGAGTTCGCTGTCCAAAAAACAGCACGGTCGCTTGAGGGCAATGTTGACGTTGAGCCCCCGAGCTCCATGGATGATTCTTCCGTGATCTTGATAGAGATCGGAGTTGATGTTTGATGAAGGCCCTCGTCCGAACATGGTGATCCGAACACGGGGCGCAATTCTTGGTCGAACCAAGGTGACCAGTCGAGCTGGTGACGAAGGTGCCGAAGTCGCAGTTGATCTGCAGGCGAGCCATCGGTCCTTTTGTCGATCACACAGCGGAACTCTCAATGAAAGCACCAATGTCGGTGTCAAAACCGGCGGATCTCGGGTAGGGGGTCCCGAACTGTGCGTTTAGGCGGATGGTAACAGGAGACGAGGGACACGATGTTTTTACCCAGGTTCGGGCCCTCTCGATGGACGTAAAACCCTATGTCCTGCTTGATTAATATTGATGATATGGGTAGTACAAGAGTGGATCTACCACGAGATCGAGGAGGCTAAACCCTAGAGCTAGCCTATGGTATGATTGTTGTAATGTATGTTGTCTTTATCGACTAGCCTGGCCTCGGTTTATATAATGCACCGGAGGCCTAGGATAACAAGAGTCCTAGCCGAATACGCCGGTGGGGGAGGAGTCCTTGTCTTTATCGCCAAGTCATGTAGAATCTTCCTTTTATGCGGCACCTGTCCGGACTGGCCCATGAGTATACGGCCGTGGGGGTCCTCAGCCCAATCTAATAGATCGGGAGATGACGAGGTGAGTACCCCCTAGTCCAGGACACCGTCAGCTATGCTTAATGCTTGTCACTAGGGCCCGAGTGCCATTTCATGAATATATGTGTGTTTTTGATCCTATCTTGCAAGTCTATAGTCACCTACTATGTGTTATGATCCGGCAACCCCGAAGTGACAATAATCGGGACCACTCCCGGTGATGACCATAGTTTGAGGAGTTCATGTATTCACTGTGTGCTAATGCTTTGTTACGGTTCTCTATTAAAAGGAGGCCTTAATATCCCTTAGTTTCCAATAGGACCCCGCTGCCACGGGAGGGTACGACAAAAGATGTCATGCAAGTTCTTTTCCATAAGCACATATGACTATATTCGGAATACATGCCTACGTTACATTGATGAATTGGAGCTAGTTCTGTGTCACCCTATGTTATAGCTATTACATGAGGAATCGCATCCGACATAATTATCCATCATTGATCCAATGCCTAGGAGCTTTTCACATATTATGCTTCGCTTGTTTACTTTTCCGTTGCTATTGTTACAACTACTACAAAACTATTATCTTTACTTTTGCCACTGTTACCATTATTATCATACTACTTTGCTACTAAATACTTTGTTGCAGATACTAAGTTATCCAGGTGTGGTTGAATTGACAACTCAACTGCTAATACTTAAGAATATTCTTTGGCTCCCCTTGTGTCGAATCAATAAATTTGGGTGGAATACTCTACCCTCGAAAGCTGTTGCGATCCCCTACACTTGTGGGTTATCAGCCATCATCCTTCTTGTTCTTCTTGAAGGTCTTCTTACCCTTCTTCTTAAAGTCGGTATTGTGTTGGACACCTTTCTTTCCCTTGATATTTTGGGAGTTGAAGTTCCTCTGGTTCACCATGTTTGGCGACAGAAGTCCCTTCGGCCCCTTTTCCGTGCGAGTCTTTTGCCCTCGAATTCTGCTCAACACTCAGATGGCCAATGACATCCTCCACAGAGAATTCACGCCTCTAATGTTTCATAGTGGTGGCAAAGTTCCTCCAAGAATTAGGGAGCTTAGTGATTATTTAGCCCATGAAAAACTTGCACGGTAACTCACACTTAAGAAGCTCAAGCTCCTTAACAATGCATATTGTCTCATGAGCCTGCTCCAATACAGGACGGTTTTCAACCATCTTGTAATCGTGGAACAACTCTATAATATACATCTCACTCCCAACATCGGCGGCCCCGAACTTAGAATCGAGCACCTCCCACAAGTCCTTGGCAACATGCACATGTAAATATGCGTCGACCAGTTTTTCTCCGATCATGCTAAGAACTGCTTCGAGAAACACAACGGTGGCCTCCCTGAACGCCTTCTCCTGTCCAGGAGCAATTGTTCCCGTGGAGACACCGGTGACCCAGAACACATTCATAGCCGTGAGCCATAAAGTGGTCTTAGTCTGCAAACACTTAAAATACGTACCGGTAAACTTATCCGGTTTCAGTGCAGCGGCAAAGCCACTTGCCGATAAATTCCTACACATAATAGGTTTTTGGATTTCTTAGAAAATAGGCAATTTTTCGACTAATTTAATCCATAGACGAATCACTAGCATGGAATTGACTAAATTGATGACATACTGGTTCTGATCTAAACATGCACGTACTAAGCAAACAGTAGACAAATCTACACATACTGCTAGTACTGCTAATACGAAAATAAACAGGAGCGGGATCAATGTGTTATACCCTCCAGTAGACCAGGCAGAAGCCCCGGCGGCAGTGACAGCAGCTGCGGCATCCTCGGCGGCCTTCTTGTCGACTTCAGCTTTCTCGGCGGCAGCACGGTCGGTATCGGTGGACATGGTGATGACGAGGACGAAGCGGACGTATAGGAGGTAGACAAACAACGAGCAATCGCGTAGTCGCTTCACAAAAACCTATTCGCCCCTCTCCCGTACAGGAACCGGAAGGGCGGGGTTTCAAAGACCTGCTCTCGCATCGACCATGTACACGGCAGACGGGATGGAGTCACCGGCGGTAGCAGCAGCAAAGGAACGACAGTGGGCGTGCGCGTGGAGCAGATGCGATGTGATCCGATCGTGTCGGCTGGGGTTAGGAGACACCGCACACTTATATAGGCACAGCCGCGTGGAGAGAACAAGATCCAAGACTAAATTAATCACCACTTAGCAATGAATATCTTGCCTTCGGATCTATGTTGCAAGGTGTGAAGTTGAGTCAGACTCAATGCCCGACCAATGCAGAAGATAGAGAGAAAATGGAAGTCATTCCCTATGCTTCAGCCATAGGTTCTATCATGTATGCAATTTTGTGTACCAGACTTGATGTGTGCCTTGCTATTAGTTTAGCAGGGAGGTACCAAAGTAATCCAGGAGTGGATCACTGGACAGCGGTCAAGAACATCCTGAAATACCTGAAAAGGACTAAGGATATATTTCTCATTTATGGAGGTGACAAAGTTCTCGTCGTAAACGGTTACGTCGATGCAAACTTTGACACTGATCCGGATGACTCTAAGTCACAAAACGGATACGTACTTTTATTGAATGGTGGAGCTGTCAGTTGGTGCAGTACCAAGCAGAGCGTCGTGGCGGGATCTACGTGTGAAGCGGAGTACATAGCTGCTTCAGAAGCAGCAAATGAAGGACTCTGGATGAAGGAGTTCATATCCAATCTAGGTGTCATACCTAGTGCATCGGGTCCAATGAAAATCTTTTGTGACAATACTGGTGCAATTGCCTTGGTAAAGGAATCCAGATTTCACAAGAGAACCAAGCCCATCAAGAGATGCTTCAATTCCATCCACGATCAAGTCAAGGAGGGAGACATAGAGATTTGCAAGATACATACGGATCTGAATGTTGCAGACCCGTTGACTAAGCCTCTATCACGAGCAAAACGTGATCAGCACCAAGACTCCATGGGTGTTAAATCATTACTATTTAATCTAGATTATTGACTCTAGTGCAAGTGAGAGACTAAAGGAAATATGTCGTAGAGGCAATAATAAAGTTTTTAATTATATTTCCTTATATCATGATAAATGTTTATTATTCAGGCTAGAATCGTATTAACTGGAATCTTAGTACATGTGTGAATACATAGACAAACAGAGTGTCACTAGTATGCCTCTAATTGACTAGCTCGTTAATCAAAGATGGTTAAGTTTCCTAGACATGGACAAGAGTTGTCATTTGATGTTCAGGGTCACATCATTAGAGAATGATGTGATTGACTTGACCCATCCGTTAGCTTAGCACGATGATCATTTAGTTTGTTGCTATTGCTTTCTTCATAACTTATACATGTTTATATGACTATGAGATTATGCAACTCCCGAATACCATAGGAACACTTAGTGTGCTATCAAACGTCACACGGTAATTGGGTGATTATGAATACGCTCTATAGGTGCCTCCGATGGTGTTTGTTGAGTTGGCATAGATCGATATTAGGATTTGTCACTCCGGTTGTCGGAGAGGTATCTCTGGGCCTGCTCGGTAATGCACATCACTATAAGCCTTGCATGCAATGTGACTAATGAGTTAGTTATGGGATGATGCATTACGGAACAAGTAAAGAGGCTTGCCGGTAACGAGATGGAACTGGGTATTGAGATACCACGATCGAATGTCGGGCAAGTAACATACCGATGACAAAGGGAACAACGTATGTTGTTATGCGGTTTGACCGATAAAGATCTTCGTAGAATATGTAGGAACCAATATGATCATCCAAGTTCTGCTATTGGTTATTGATCGGAGATGAGTCTCGGTCATGTCTACAAAGTTCTCGAACCCGCAGGGTTCGCATGCTTAACGGTCGATGATGATTGGTATTATGAGTTTATGTGTTTTGATGTACCGAATGTGATGACGGACATGACAAGGAGTCTCGAAATAGTCGAGACATAAAGATCGATATATTGGAAGGCCATGTTTGGACATCAAAATGGTTCCGGGTGAGTTCGGGCATTTACTGGAGTACTGGGGGTTACCGGAACCCCCCGGGAGTTATTGGGCCTTAATGGGCCATAGTGGAGAGAGAGAGGGCAGCCAGGATAGGCCGTGCGCCCCATTTCCTTCTCCCGCTCTCCTCCTTCCCTCTTCTCCTACTCTAACTAGGGAAAGGGGGAATCGTACTCCCACCGGGAGTAGGACTCCCCCCTTGGGCGTGGCATGAGAGGGCCGGCCCTCCCTCTCCTCCATTCCTTTATATACGGGGGAAGGGGGCACCCTATAGACACACAAGTTGGTTGTCTAGCCGTGTGTGGTGCCCCATCCACAAATTTCCACCTCGGTCATATCGTTGCAGTGCTTAGGCGAAGCCCTGTGATGGTAGCTTCATCAGCACCGTAACCACGCCGTCGTCGTGCTGACACAACTCTCCCTTGACCTCAGCTGGATCTAGAGTTCGTGGGACGTTGCCGAGCAGAACGTGTGCAGATTGTGGAGGTGTCGTATCTTCTGTGCTAGGATCGGTCGGATCATGAAGACGTACAACTACATCAATCGCGTTGTCATAACACTTCCGCTTACGATCTACGAGGGTACATGGACAACACTCTCCCCTCTCGTTTCTATGCATCACCTAGATGGATTTTGCATGTGCGTAGGAAAATTTTAGAAATTACTGCGTTTCCCAACAATGATATCAGAGCCAGGTCTTTGCATAGATATTATATGCAAGAGTAGAACACAACGAGTTGTGGGTGATAATAGTCATACTTCTTCCTAACATGTCATACTTTGATTCGGCGGTATTGTTGGATGAAGCGGCTCAGACCGACATTATGCGTACACTTACGCGAGACTGGTTCTACCGACGTGTTTCGCACACAGGAGGCTAGTGGATGTCTGTTTCTCCAACTTTAATTGAATCGAGTGTGACTATGCCCGGTCCTTGTTGATGGTTAAAACAACACACTTGACGAAAAATCGTTGTGGTTTTGATGCGTAGGTTCCAACTTTACTTCCAATAAGTTCTACAGCTGCAAAATGGAGGAGAATAGTTCTGTCAGTGAACATATGCTCAGAATGTTTGGGTACCATAACCACTTGACTCAACTGGGAGTTAATCTTCCTGATGATAGTATCATTGTCAGAGTTCTTCAATCACTGCCACCAAGCTACAAAAGCTTTGTGATGAACTATAATATGCAAGGGATGGATAAGACAATTTCTGAGTTCTTCGCGATGCTAAAGGCTGCGGAGGTAGAAATCAAGAAGGAGCATCAAGTGTTGATGGTTAACAAGACCATCTGTTTCAACAAAAAGGGCAAAGGAAACAAGGGGAACTTCAAGAAGAATGGCAAAAAAGTTGCTTCTCAAGTGAAGAAGCCCAAGTCTGGACCTAAGCCAGAGACTAAGTGCTTCTACTGCAAAGAGAATGGTCACTGGAAGCGGAACTGCCCCAAGTATTTGGCGGAGAAGAAGAATGGCAAAGTGAAAGGTATATTTGATATACATGTTATTGATGTGTACTTAATTAATGCTCGCAGTAGCACCTGGGTATTTGATACTGGTTCTATTGCTAATATTTGCAACTCGAAACGGGGGCTACGGATTAAGCGAAGATTGGCTAAGGACGAGGTGACGATGCGCGTGGGAAATGGTTCCAAAGTCGATGTGATCGCCGCCGGCATGCTACCTCTACATCTACCTTTGGGATTAGTTTTAGACCTAAATAATTATTATTTGGTGCCAGCGTTTGATACGTCTCCAACGTATCTATAATTTATGAAGCATTCATGCTATTTTATTATCAATTTTGGATGTTTAAGGGATTTATTATAAACTTTTAAATTACTTTTGGGACTAAGCTATTAACCGGAGGCCCAGCCCACATTGCTGTTTTATTACCTGTTTCAGTATTTTGAAGAAAAGTGTCGGGGCATGTCTCTGTGGCCTCGAGCACCTATGGGGCACTGGGGGCCCCTTCTGGTTCGGCAAGGGAGCGGGGATCGTGTGCAGAGCAGATCGAGGTCGGGCGCGCGCGGGGAGACGGGCAATCTTTACCCAGCTTCGGGGCTCTCCGGAGAGATAACACCCATACTGCTGCTTCGTGTTTGTTATTTGATCTTGCTCGTGCGAGCGTATAGTGGTGCTGTGGGTGTCGAATGGACCGAACCCCTTCTACGTGCGCATGGGCCTCCCTTTTATAGTCTGAAGGGGGTACCCACAGGTGGCAGCGTAGGAAGAGGGGGTAGAAATGTAAAAGCGTAGGTTGGTACAACAGTGCACAACAGTGCCCCTACCTAACTCTGACGGCAGGGGACAAGGGCATTAAATGCCCGTCCGGTCGCCCCAACAGTGCAGGAGGAGTGACCGTTAAGTGAGCCTCCGGTTGCCACGATGGCGCCTCTGTCAGCTCCGTTTGCCACCTCGCTCCGTATGGCTGCGTAGTGGCTCGCCACGTGCCCTTGGGATGGCCTGGTGATGACGCGTCACTGGGTGCGCTGGAGTTGGGTGGCAGCCTTGCCGCGGCAAGTGCTTTGCCGCGGGCCTCTTGTTGCGCCGGCAAGCTTGCCGGCCGCTGGGCCTTGCCGGGGCGCGCGGGGCGCCGCGGCAAGTCTTCTGGTGATGCCCTGGTTGGCCTTCCCGGCAAGCTCCTCTTGCCGGGGCCTTCGTGTTCTTGGCTAGTACTTTGTTCTTGAATGGCAGTAATAAGGAGTGGTGGAGAGCCTTGCCGGGCGTCCGGCAAGCCTTGCCGCGGGGTGCTGCGACTGCCCGTGCACAAGTTTGGGGTACTAAGGTACCCCCTACTTTAGTACACCGACAGGAGCCCTCGGGCCTGGGCCATACACGGTGCCGAGCGTTGTTGGGCCAGGCCAAAACAGTGCACGGGCACGTGTGGCCTGGGTCCGCACAGCAACGGGTTCCTCGCCCACCGCGCTCCCCCGCAACGGCACGCGTCGATTGCGGCGTCGTGGGAGACGTGGATGGAGCGTGCGGTGTTTAAGGCATCCACCCCCGTGTTCATGGCGCAGGGCGAGGTCACCTCACACGTCGCCCCGGCTCCGCTTTTTCGCCACGCGGCTCTCATGCGTGGGGGGTCGTGGGCGGCGAAGGTGGGAGACCGAGCCATCACGGGCGAGGATGGCGAGCCGGCCCCGCTCCTTGCTCCCTGATTGGCTGAGCGGGGCGGCTAAGCCTCCACCTCACCCTTTAAAAGGGGCGGAAGGGGAGCACAATGGTCTCGTACTTCCTCTTCTCCCTTCGTCTTCAACTTCCGTTACTCTTACTTTCATCTGCCATGGAGGGAGGAAATCCTGGTCCTTCAACGGTGGCAGCGAGGGTTTCTTCCAGGCAGCGCGCCTCTCCCTATCCCGCGCCTGTGGTGGCGGAACCGGCTACGAGGGGGAGAGGGAGGGGGCGAGGCCGTGGACGAGGTCGAGGACGTGGTCGAGGTGCTCGGGGGAGAGGCGGCCGGGGCGATGCACCTCCCCCGTCTCCGCCGGCGGCTCCTTTCCTCGAGGCGGTACACACCGGAGACGATCCCTGGGAGTTCTTCATCAAGCTGCGCCGAGCACCTCGTCGCCGTCTCGGCTGCCGGCCCGTTCGCGAGTGCGATGGGCGGATCCGCCGAGATGTTGGAGTTGCGCATGAGGGGCTGCGGGATCGATGGCACTCGAGTGAGTGTCGTATCCCCAGCCCGGCATGATGTACCGACCGAGGGTGGAAGGCGTTTGCCGCATCCACAGCTTGACGGCGGGGTTTACCCTCCATTTTAAGTTAATGGAGGGCGATCTTCTCGCCGTCAAGGTCTTCGGGGACTCCGGCACCCGGGCAAGGTGCTGCGTGGACAGCTCCTCCGATAGCGAAGGCCCCTCCTCGGCGAGAGGAGCGAGGAGGGAGCGACAGCGACGACGACGAGGATGGCGGGTCCGACTAGGCGTCGGACGCTGCCTCGCGCGCCACCGGCGACCCCATCATCCGGGTCGCCGGCCTTCTGAACTCCCCGGGGCCGTCTCCTTGGGCGGCTTGCGTAGGGAGGCTGCGGAAGAGGAAGAGGGGTGGCGGCAAGGCCGTCAAGTCGGAGTACGAGGGCGAGGAGCCCTCGACAGCGTGCTGACGTTCCACCACCCCGTCTTCAAGCTCTGCCTCCGGCGCCTCCGTCTCCGCCAAGCTCCTGGCCGGCCCCCGGGAAGTTCTCTTGGTGTCTTCTGGCGCCCGTGGCTCTCCTAGGCACCCCTTTTGCCCTCCCCGGCAAGCTTCTCTTGCCGGGGCCTCCTTGACCTACCTCCTGAACAGAGAAACAGGAGGGGGATTACGGGCATCTTATCTTTTAATTTGTAAGCCTTCGGGCCTTAGCTGCATTTAAAATCTGTAATCCTCTCTATCATGATTTTCATCCTCTTATGGACTTGTACTAAATTGGGATGTTTTTAATGAAAAAGAGGGGAATGATTGACGGACTAAGTCCTTTACTTGATTTTGTGCTTTGTACATTCCCACCCTACGCTTTCAGGGGACTTGCCCGAACGAACACGCTTGCTGAGTGCGGGACGTCAGCAGACCGCTGGCGGTGTTGGTTCTGGCAAGAAACCTTGTCGGGCTAGTTGCGGCGCGCTTGTGTCGTTGAGCGGACTCGGAAACAAACCAAGGGCGCAACTCGGCCGCGACTCGGCTCCTCCGCGCACAGGTTTCTTTTTGCAAAGCACACTCGTTCAAGGACGCGGCCCCGCCTTCCCCGATCCACAAGAGGATGCATGACGAGGGATGAAAAGAACTTATCTGACTCCGTAGCTCCCCGGCGATCTTATCTTGCCGGGGGAGGGACCTTGGCCTTCGCAGCCCCGGCAACTCTAGCTCCGGCAAGACCCAGGTGCTGGTGCGCCTTCTTTGGCCCTTGTCGCCGACGCCACGGCCTCCGGGGGCCCCGCCTCGCCGCGAAGGGACTTCGGCACTTGCAGCCCCCAGCGAAGTTGGCTTGCCGGGGCCTGTGCGCCAGCGCGCCCTTCTGGCTTCTCCTTGTCACTGTGATCGTAGCCACGAAAACGACTGAGACAGCGCTGTAATGAGCTATTCTTTATCTATATTTTATTTTATGTGCGATTTTGCAAAATGATGCCATGCTTTGCCCTTCGTATGTTTATACTCTATGCTGCTAGGGAACTCGCCGGCGCTAACACACTTGCTGAGTACGGAACATCAGCAGCCCACTGGCGGTGTTGTTTCCGGCAAGAAACCTTCTCAGGCCAGTTGCGGTGCACTTGAATTGTTGAGCGGACTCGGAAACAAATCAAGGACGCAACTCAGCCGTGAGTTAGTTCCTCCGCGCACAAGTTTCTCATCTGAAGGCGCCTTACAACAAGGCTTGTTATGTTCGCCCTCTACCTCGTTATATCCTTTGTGCGCTTTTACCCTCGCTTGTGGAACTTGCGGCGCTAACACACTTCGAGTACGGGACATCAGCAGCCTCTTTGGAGGTGTTGTTTCCGGCAAGCAACCTTCTCGGGCGATTGCGATGCACTTGTATTGTTGGCGGACTCGGAAACAAAGCAAGGACGCAACTTAACCACGAGTTGGCTCCTCCGCGCACAGGCATTACGTACAAAGGACGAACGCATGAGGAACATAACATATAAAAAAACATGGAACTAAGAAGTGCTCTGCACAAAAACTCGGACGACTTAGCTTTTCCGTCTTCAACAAAGCGTCGAGGCCGTGCTTCTTTCCCGATCTTTCCCCCTTGTATGTTCTCGTCCTTACGCTTTCGGGGAACCCACCGGCGCAAACACGCTTGCTGAGCGCGGGGCATCAGCGGCCCGCTGGCGGTGTTGCCTCCGACGGGTAGAACTCATCGGGCTGGTTGCGGCGTGCTTTTATCGTCGAGCAGACTCGAAACGGATCGACCACGCAACCTAACCACGATTCGACCCTTTCGCGCTCTAGTTCTTCATACGAGGTACGGATTTTCAGGGAGCACAACTCAAAAGCTCGAAACTCGGCAACTTTCTTTGCCCTACTGGCCGGCGGAGCTCGATGGCTGCATCCTCGACGGCAGCGCGGCGCTCCGGGGAGACGCGCTTGCCAGAGTGAGCACCAGGGCTATCCTTGCCGGGCTTAGCCTTTAGTTGGTCTGCCTTCGCCTTCTCGCACTTGCCGGTGGAGCTCGATGGCGCGTCCTCGACGGCAGCGCAGCGCTTCGGGGAGATGCGCTTGCCGGAGTGAGCACCAGAGCCGTCCTTGCCGGACTTGGCTTTCTTCTTCCCCCGGGAGCTTCAACGGCAAGTGGCTCGCATTCCGCTGCGGCTGCTGCTTCCCGGTAGATCTTGTCGGCGTAGATGAGTGCATCCCTCTTGTCTCCTTGGACAGAAATGATGCTCATCGGGCCAGGCATCTTGAGCACATTGTACGCGTGGTGAGAGGCCGCCATGAACTTGGCGAGTGCGGGTCGGCCGAGTATCCCGTTGTAGGGTAAGGGGATATCAGCCACGTCGAATGTGACCCTCTCGGTCCTGAAGTTCAGCTCGTTGCCGAACGTCACCGGCAATGTGATCTTCCCCTTGGGCTTGCTCCTTCCCGGATTTATTCCTTGAAAGGCACCAGTTTCTTCGAGCTCGCTGTCGGGGATCTGGAGCTTCTTGAGCACTGCGGAGGAAATCAAGTTCAGGCCGGCCCCGCCGTCAACCAGCATCTTCGTGACCTTGAGGTTGCGGATTGTTGGTGAGACCAACATCGGCAAGCACCGACCGCAGATGACGCGGTCGGTGGTCCTCAACGTCGAAGATGATGGGCGTCTGGACCACTTCAGAGGCCCTTTGCCTCGACGGACGGCTCTGCTGCATTCACTTCGCACCCATTGTTTGAGTTGTCGGTGCGAGGTGTGCGAGGCGCCGCCGTCGATGCACAACACTTGTCGCTTCTCGAAACTCTTGATCGTCGGTCTCATCTTCCTCCATCTCTTCATCCTCATCTTCATCTTCGTCCTTGTCGCGCCGCGGGAGGCTGTCTCCTTGCGGCTTGGCCTTCTGCTGTTCCTCCCGGCGGGAAGCTTCTTGCGGATCCCCGCCACCTCCTGGGCTCTCTCCTTATCGCGGCGCTTCAGACTCGGCTTTTCGCAGCTCCGCCATCTGCTCTACTTTTTTGCAGGTTTGGAGGTCATGGCCTTTGGTGCGGTGAATCTTACAATAACGCTTGCCGGAGCTATCCTGCTTGTCGGCGGCTGCTACAGCCTCGCCGGAGTCGTCGGCTTTGGCCTTGTCGGAGCCGCCTCCATTGCCGAAATGCTCAACAGCTAGCACGTCCTTAGCTTTCCTCTTCCTATTGTTCCGCCTCCGGTTCTTCCTTGCCGGGGCGGCCTCCTCACTGTCAGATCCTTCTGCTCCGGCAATCTCTCCGGGGATTTTCCTCCCCTCCTCAGCTCGTGCACACTTATCGGCGGGCGTAAAGCTCGCTGACATCTCTGATCTTGCACATCGCCATCTCCTCCCTCATCCTGCGGTTACGCACGTTCTGATGAAACGCGCTAATAACCGCGGCAGGGTGGACGTCTGGGATATTGCGTTGCACCTGGCTGAATCTTTGTATATACTTGCGCACGGGCTCCCCCTCCTTCTGGACGAGCAAGTGGAGGTCACTCTCCTGGCCATGAGGCTTATGGCCACCCGTGAAGGCGCCGACAAACTGATGGCACAAGTCCGCCCATGAGGAGATGGAGCCGTCCGGCAAGTGCATGAGCCAAGATCTGACGTTGGGCTTGAGTACCAGCGGGAAGTAGTTGGCAAGGATCTTCTCGTCGCACCCTCCGGCAGCCTGCACGCGATGGTGTAGATCTTTGAGGAACTCCGACGGTGTATCCTGCCGTCGTACTTCTCGGGCACGTCTGGCTTGAAGTTTTTGGTTTTGGGCCACTGGACTTGCCGCAGCTCGCGGGTGAACGTAGGGCAACCCGCCGCGTACGGCAAGTCGCTGGTTCTCCGGTGCGTCTTGGCGTCGGCAATGAGCCCTGGGCGCTGGTCAGATTGACGTCGCGCTTCTCTCCGGCGCTCGACGCGGGTACGAGCGTCTTCGTGTTGCCGCTCTTGGAGAACGTGGCGCTGATCGCGGCGAGTTCGCGGATCCGACGACGCGGTGGAGTCGGCGTCAAGGTTGGTCCGGCGAGCTAGCGATCTCGGCCTTTGGGGCTGGGAACGCACGGAAGCGGCACCCCCAGCGGTCCTGTCGGCGCCGGCCTGCGCCGGGGCGTCTTGCCGGGCCCTCGACGCGCTCGGTCGCCGGGGCTTGTCGCCGTTGGCGAAGCCGATGAGGCTGTGTATGGCCATCCTCTAGTCGTCGATCTTGTGCGGCGCCGGAGGGAAGTCTAGAAGCAGCTGGGCTCGGGCCAGCGCTTCCTCTGCTATCTTGGGTGGCGGCGGCGACGAGCGGCGCGAGGAGCGGGATGTGCTCGGACTCCCAACCGGATTGGGAGGAGCAACACCTCGTCCAGGCGACCGCACCTCACTCGCGCCAGCATTTGGGCGTGCATGCTGACCTCGAGCGTCCCGCGACCCACCAGCTTGGCCTTGCTCCAACGCGAGCACGGTGCTAGGAGCACCGGGGCGTTGTTGACCTTGCACTTCCTGGGAAGGGTGCGGCGTCTGCTTTCGATCGCCCGGCGCTTGGGCCTTGTTTTTGGATCTGGTGACGACACGAGACCCACCGGCGGCGCCCGCTCCTCCGCCGGCGTCCATTCCACCGCTTGCTTGCTCCAGCGGTGGTGGCGGAATCGATGTAGACGGAGCGGCCACCTCCGAAGGCTTCTTCTTCGGTGGCATGCTGATGAAGATCTTGAAGTAGCGCGCGTGGAGACCGGATCGGAAGCTCACGACCTCGACGCCCCCCTACCTGGCGCGCCAAAGATGTCGGGGCGTGTCTCTGTGGCCTCGAGCACCTATGGGGCACTGGGGGCCCCTTCTGGTTCGGCAAGGGAGCGGGGATCGTGTGCAGAGCAGATCGAGGTCGAGGCGCAGGAGACGGGCAATCTTTACCCAGCCGGGGCTCTCCGGAGATAACACCCCTATCGCTGCCGTATGCATTATTTGATCTTGCTCATGCGGCGTATAGTGGTGCTGTGGGTGTCGAATGGACCGAACCCCTTCTACGTGCGCATGGGCCTCCATTTTATAGTCTGAAGGGGTACCCACGGTGGCAGCGTAGGAAGAGGGGTAGAAATGTAAGCGTGAGGTTGGTACAGCGATTGCATAACAGTGCCCCTACCTAACTCTAACGGCGGGGACAAGGGCATTAAATGCCCGTCCGGCCGCCCATGTGAGGCAGGGGAGTGACCGTTAAGTGAGCCTCCGGTTGCCACGATGGCGCCTCTGTCAGCTCCGTTTGCCACCTCGCTCCGTATGGCTGCGTAGTGGCTCGCCACGTGCCCTTGGGATGGCCTGGTGATGACGCGTCACTGGGTGCGCTGGAGTTGGGTGGCAGCCTTGCCGCGGCAAGTGCTTTGCCGCGGGCCTCTTGTTGCACCGGCAAGCTTGCCGGCCGCTGGGCCTTGAAGGGGCGCGCGGGGCGCCGCGGCAAGTCTTCTGGTGATGCCCTGGTTGGCCTTCCCGGCAAGCTCCTCTTTCCGGGGCCTTCGTGTTCTTGGCTAGTACTTTGTTCTTGAATGGCAGTAATAAGGAGTGGTGGAGAGCCTTGCCGGGCGTCCGGCAAGCCTTGCCGCAGGGTGCTGCGACTGCCCGTGCACAAGTTCGGGGTACTAAGGTACCCCCTACTTTAGTACACCGACAAAAAGGAATATCAAACAGAGTCCAAACGGAATGAAACCATCGGGAGCGTGATTTTTGGAAAGGATGTGATCCAGGAGACTTGGAGTTCAAGCCAGAGGAGGTTCGAGGAAGCTAGGAGATAGGAGGGCACGCCCACCCCCTTGGGCGCGCCCCCTGTCTCCTGGTCCCCTTGAGGCTCCCCCGACCGACTTCTTTCGCCTATATAAGTCCATGTACCCTAAAAACATCGAAGATGAAGATAGATCGGGAGTTCTGCCGCCGCAAGCCTCTGTAGCCACCAAAAACCTCTCGGGAGCCCGTTCCGGCACCCTGCCGGAGGGGGGATACCTCACCGGTGGCCATCTTCATCATCCCGGCACTGAGGGCTGAGGGTATGTACCAGTAGCTATATGTTTGATCTCTCTCTCTCTCTCTCTCTCTCTCTCTCTCGTGTTCTCTCTATGGCACGATCTTGATGTATCGCGAGCTTTGCTATTATAGTTGGATCTTATGATGTTTCTCCCCCTCTACTCTCTTGTGATGAATTGAGTTTTCCCTTTGAAGTTATCTTGTCGGATTGAGTCTTTAAGGATTTGAGAACACTTGATGTATGTCTTGCCGTGTTTATCTATGGTGACAATGGGATATTCACGTGATCCACTTGATGTATGTTTTGGTGATCAACTTGCGGGTTCCGCCCATGAACCTATGCATAGGGGTTGGCACATGTTTTCGTCTTGACTCTCCGGTAGAAACTTTGGGGCACTCTTTGAAGTACTTTCTTGCTGGTTGAATAGATGAGTCTGAGATTGTGTGATGCATATCGTATAATCATGCCCACGGATACTTGAGGTGAAAATGGAGTATCTAGGTGAGATTAGGGTTTTGGTTGATTTGTGTCTTAAGGTGTTATTCTAGTACGAACTCTTGAATAGATTGATCCGAAAGAATAACTTTGAGGTGGTTTCGTAGCCTACCATAATCTCTTCGTTTGTTCTCCTCTATTAGTGGCTTTGGAGTGACTCTTTGTTGCATGTTGAGGGATTGTTATATGATCTATGTATGTTATTATTGTTGAGAGAACTTGCACTAGTGAAAGTATGAACCCTATGCCTTGTTTCCTACCATTGCAACACCATTTACGCTCACTTTTATCATTAATTACCTTGCTATTTTTATATTTTCAGATTACAAATACCTTTATCTACCATCCATATTGCACTTGTATCACCATCTCTTCGCCGAACTAGTGCACCTATACAATTTACCATTGTATTGGGTGTGTTGGGGACACAAGAGACTCTTTGTTATTTGGTTGCAGAGTTGCTTGAGAGAGACCATCTTCATCCTATGCCTCCCACGGATTGATAAACCTTAGGTCATCCACTTGAGGGAAATTTGCTACTGTCCTACAAACATGTGCACTTGCAGGCCCAACAACGTCTACAAGAATAAGGTTGTGTAGTAGACATCAAGCTCTTTTCTGGCGCCATTGCCGGGGAGGCTAGGTAAGCGGCACTCACACCCCATCAACTAAGCTCTTTTCTGGCACCATTGCCAGGGAGGTGAGTGCTTGAAGGTATATCTTTATATCTTGCAATTGAATCTTTTTGTTTCTTGTTTTATCACTAGTTTAGTTTATAAAAGAAAACTACAAAAAATGGAGTTGAGTTTGTCTCATACACTTCGTCTTTTTAATATCTTTCATGAGTATAATGAAAAGGAAAATTGCGCTCAAGTGCTAGAAGAAGAATGCATAAAAATGTTTGATACTAAATCTTCGATGATGATCATGATTGCAACGTTGTTAGTATGAACTCTTTGAATATCCATAGTACTAATGATGATTGCACTAGTTATGACGAAAATGTCTCTTATAAGCATGTCGATTTTTGTTGAGTAGATTGGGTTTGCAAGTACACCCCAAATAGGAAAAATAGACATTGCAAGAGTCATAAGTATTTAGGAACTAAAGGTTTGCAAGAAAGTCTCGATGATTGTGCTGAAAGATTCAATATTTTTCGTGCTCCTTGTGAACTTTGCAATGAACATGGTCATTTAAATATCCAATGCAAATTGTTTCATGATCGACTCGTGTCCAAAAATTGTGATAACCTGATTACCCTTGAGCATCATAAAGAGCTTAGTCTTCTTTTGGGGTATGAAGAAATGAAACGTATAACTGAGGGTATTCCAAAATATAATCTTGATAGATTTCTTGATTTTGATCTAGAGAAGATTTATATGTATTATGCGATGAATTGCATTGAAAATCCTTATATTGCCAATTACATAAAGAAAAGAAAGCAAATAGAAGATGATGAGAATACTAATGAAAGGGAAGAGACTTCCCAATATCCTCCTATTATTTCTTATGATGAATCAGGTAATGAGGAGGAGCTTTCTATTCAACCAATCTCATCTATAATGAGCTCAAAGAAGAAGGTCGAACCCACACATAATGTGAAAAGGAAAAGAAGGAGCAAAAAAGGTAAAAAGGTATCTCTCTCGAATGATGTTCCTCCTACCACTCATTGTGATGATGATAATTGCTATACTATTGGTGCTATCCATACTATTAATGATGAGAGTGATTATGATTACGATATGAAAAGGACCAAGCTTGGGGAAGCTATGTTTGATGAGGATGACATATTTGAGAATATATTTGCTGAAATTAATGTTTGTCCCAAGCTTGGGGATGCTACGTTTAATGAAGATGATATTTTTTGCCCCCCAAGTTTTGATATGCAAAGTTGTTATGATGATAGCATGCCTTTTACCTATGATGATTATATTGATGAAAGTGGGTTTGGAAGAGTGTCAACTTTAGGAAGTAGTTATCCCACTATTTTGGAGGATGTTGAATCTTATTGTGATGAATATGAAAGTGAATTTGGAAGAGTGTCAACTTTATTTAGTGATGATTCCACTATCTTGGAAGAGGTTTCAATCGATTATGATGAGAACAAAGTTGCTACTTATGATGATTATTGTGATGAAACTTATGCTATAAAAAGTAGTGATGATTATATTTATAAAACTTGTCATGATTATGATTTCCCTTTTTCTGAAAATTACTCTTTTAATGTGGAAACATTTTTTAGTGTTCAAGTCTTTTATGATACTTCCACTATTCCGAATGAGAAGAATTTGCTTATGTGGAGAATAGTAAATTTTCTATGCTTGTAGATCATGAAAAGAATGCTTTAGGTGCTGGTTATATTGTTGAATTCATTCATAATTCTACTGAAAATTATTATGAGGGAGGAATATATGCTTGTAGGAATTGCAATAATGTCAAGTTTCCTCTCTATGTGTTGAAAATCTTGAAGCTATGGTTGTTTTACCTTCCTATGCTAGTTGATTATTGTTCTCATAAGTTGTTTGCTCACAAATCCCTATGCATAGGAAGTGGGTTAGGCTTAAATGTGCTAGTCATATGCTTCATGATGCTCCCGTTATGTTTCAATTATTATCTTTTATGTGAGCATCATTGTCATCATCATGCCTAGCTAGAAAGGCATTAAAGAAAAGCGCTTGTTGGGATACAACCCAATATCTATCCTTACTATTTTTGTGTGTCCACATGATTATTCTACTGTAATAATCATGTTTTATAGCTTTTGTTTCAATAAAGTGCCAAGTAAGACCTTTAGGATAGCTTACGGTGATAGTTGTGTTGATCCTGCTGAAAATCAGAAACTTTTTCACCCAGTACATTAGATTTGTTAATTCACAGAAACGTGATTCTGATCTGATTCGTTTTGTTCTGGATTGGTACACAAATTGCTTAGGACGTCCTAATTTGGTAGGAATTTTGGACTTCCAGAAGTATACGGTTGATAAAGATTACTACAGACTGTTCTGTTTTTGCTAGATTCTGTTTTCTGTGTGTTGTTTGCTTATTTTGATGCATCTATGGCTAGTATTAAGTGGTATGAACCATAGATAAGTTGGAATAAAGTAGATATTACACCAATATGAATTTAGAATGCGTTCATTACAGTACCTAAGTGGTGGAGCTTACGAGTTTTCTGTTGAGTTTTGTGTTGTGAAGTTTTCAAGTTTTGAGTAAAGATTCGATGGACTATGGAATAAGGAGTGGAAAGAGCCTAAGCTTGGGGATTCCCAAGGCACCCCAAAATAATATTCAAGAATGTCCAAAAGCCTAAGCTTGGGAATCCCCTCTTTCGTCTTCGTTCATCCGTAACTTTACTTGGAGCTATATTTTTATTCACCACATGATATGTGTTTTGCTTGGAGCGTCATTTTCTTTTGTTAGTATTTGCTTGCTGTTATTTAGAATAATGTTTTGCATCTTTAGTTTCAATAAAAATGTCAAGGATAGCCTTTACCATGCTTATTTTGCTAGTGTACATGTTGCTGTTTGAAAACAGAAAGTTCACCGCTGTTGCAAAAATTCCCTAGAAAAGTCAAAGCATGATATAATGTTGAAACTTTTTGAATAATGAGCTCTGATAAATCTTCTACAGCGTAGTATTTTTCTCATAATTTTTGGAGTTAGGGAAGTATGATGAATCTTGCATTCTTTACAGACTATACTGTTTTGGCAGAATGCTGTTACGTTTGCATTGTTTGCATATGTTTGCTTGTTTAATGATTCTATTTGAGGATAGGAGTATTAAATATGCAGAGTCATTTAGTATGCAATGTTGAATAATAATTTTAGTGATTTGTTACAGTAGAAAATGATAAGGTTTTGCATTGGTTTATACTAACCTATCTCACGAGTTCTTGTTGAGTTTGGTGTGGATGAAACTTTTGATAAAAAGAGAAACCATGATATGAGAGGAATTAAGGAGACACAAAGGTTCAAGCTTGGGGATGCCCAAGGCACCCCAAGATAATATTTCAAGAAGTCTCAAGCATCTAAGCTTGGGGATGCCCTGTTAGGCATCCCACCTTTCTTCTTCAACAACTTTCGGTTAGTATCGGTTGAGCCTAAGTTTTTGCTTCTTCACATGAGTTGTGCTATCCTTGCAATGTCATTTTATTTTATTTTGCTTGTTGTTTGAATACAATACCAAGATCTGAAATTCTTAAATGAGAGAGAGTCTTCACATAGTTTCATAATTATTTCGCTACTCATTGATCTTCACTTATATCTTGTTGGAGTAGTTTGTCATTTACTCGTGTGCTTCACTTATATCCTATGAGTAAATTGTTGAATGAGTTGAATGTCATAAATCTGAAATTTTATATGTTTCAATTGCTTATCCCATGGGGAGTAATGACTTCACATCTAAGAAGTAGAGGTTGTAAATTTATTGAAGGTTAGCAAGCATTGTATTGTTCATTTGAACAATTCATGACAGCATATTGAAGGAAGAGAGATTTCACATATAAATATACTATCTTAGACATCTTTTATAATTGTGAGCACTCATTAAGTATGACATGCTAAAGAGTTGATGTTGGACAAGGAAGACAACATAATGGGTTATGTTTTCTCACATCTCAGTTAAAGTATATTGTCATGGATCATTCAAACATGTTGAGCTTGCCTTTCCCCCTCATGCTAGCCAAATTACTTGCACCAAGTAGATATACTACTTGTGCTTCCAAATATCCTTAAACCCAGTTTTTGCCATGAGTGTCCACCATAACTACCTATATGCGGTATTTACCTGCCGTTCCAAGTAAATTTGCATGTGCCGAACTCTAAACCTTCAAATAATAATCTGTTTTGTATGCCCGAATTGCTCATGTAGCAACTAGGGGCTGTCAGTATCTTCCATGCTATGTGGGTTATTCTCAAGATGAGTGGACTCGGCTCATCATTCACGAGAAAAATGGCTGGTAACCGGGATGCCTAGTCCCATGATCAAAAGATCAAAATCAAATAAAAAATAATTGCAAACAAAACTCCCCCAGGTTTGATGTTAGTTGGAGGCACCCGTTGTTTCGGGCAAGCCATGGATTGATGATTGTTGGTGGAGGGGGAGTAAAAACTTTTACCATTCTGTTTTAGAACCGCCTATAATGTATGTAGTATGGAAGATATTGGGAACTCTTGGTTGTTATGTTGACGATGAGATCATACCTCTCAAAATTATTTATCTCTATTTCAAAATTGAGCTCTGGCACCTCTGCAAATCCCTGCTTCCCTCTGCGAAAGGCCTATATTTTACTTTATGCAAGAGTCAAGGTGATCTTCACCTTTCCCTTTTTCATTTTATCCTTTGGCAAGCACCTCGTGTTGGAAAGATCCTATATATATATATATATATATATATATATATATATATATATATATATATATCCAATTGGATGTAAGTTAGCATGAACTATTATTGTTGACATCACCCAAATGTGAATACGTTGGGAGGCAACACTATAAGCCCCTACCTTTCTAAGTGTCCGATTGAAACTCCATAACCATTAGTATTGCGTGAGCGTTAGCAATTGTAGAAGACTATATGATAGTTGAGTATGTGGAGTTTGCTAAATCAAAGCTCTGACATAGACTCTTCCTGAAAATAAGATAAATTGTAATTGTTTGATGACTGAGAATGAAGTTTTCTAGTAAGTTTATGGTCTATGCTTTAACATGTGAATTGCTTGTTGCTTGTTCTTGAGAATTTTTATGAGATGAACTACTGTTATGACATATAATCATGATAGAAAAGGTGATTGAAATTATCATTGATCAAACTTGTGCACCTGCTAGCATTCACACTTCATAAATTCTTTCTTTTATCATTTACCTACTCAAGGACGAGCAGGAATTAAGCTTGGGGATGCCGATACGTCTCCAACGTATCTATAATTTATGAAGCATTCATGCTATTTTATTATCTATTTTGTATGTTTACGGGCTTTATTATACACTTTAATATTACTTTTGGGACTAACCTATTAACCGGAGGCCCAACCCATATTGCTCTTTTATTACCTGTTTCAGTATTTCGAAGAAAAGGAATATCAAACGGAGTCCAGACGGAATGAAACCTTTGGGAGCATGATTTTAGGAAAGGATATGATCCGGGAGACTTGGAGTTCAAGCCAGGGGAGGTTCGAGGAAGCTAGGAGATAGGAGGGTGCGCCCACCCCCTGGGTGCGCCCCCTATCTCTTGGGCCCCTCGAGGCTCCCCCGACCGACTTCTTTCACCTATATAAGTACACGTACCCTAAAAACATCAAAGACGAAGAGAGATTGGGAGTTCCGCCGCCGCAAGCCTCTATAGCCACCAAAAACCTCTCGGGAGCCCGTTCTGGCACCCTGCAGGAGGGGGGATCCCTCACCGGTGGCCATCTTCATCATCCCAGCGCTCTCCATGACGAGGAGGGAGTAGTTCACCCTCGGGGCTGGGGGTATGTACCAGTAGCTATTTGTTTGATCTCTCTCTCTCGTGTTCTCTCTATGGCACGATCTTGATGTAATGCGAGCTTTGCTATTATAGTTGGATCTTATGATGTTTCTCCCCCTCTACTCTCTTGTGATGAATAGAGTTTTCCCTTTGAAATTATCTTGTCGGATTGAGTCTTTAAGGATTTGAGAACACTTGATGTATGCCTTGCCGTGTTTATCTGTGGTGACAATGGGATATTCATGTGATCCACTTGATGTATGTTTTGGTGATCAACTTGCGGGTTCCGCCCATGAACCTATGCATAGGGGTTGGCACATGTTTTCATCTTGACTCTTCGGTAGAAACTTTGGGGCACTCTTTGAAGTACTTTTGTGTTGGTTGAATAGATGAGTCTGAGATTGTGTGATGCATATCGTATAATCATGCCCACGGATACTTGAGGTGACAATGGAGTATCTAGATGACGTTAGGGTTTTGGTTGATTTGTGTCTTAAGGTGTTATTCTAGTACGAACTCTTGAATAGATTGATCCGAAAGAATAACTTTGAGGTTGTTTCGTACCCTACCATAATCTCTTTGTTTGTTCTCCGCTATTAGTGGCTTTGGAGTGACTCTTTGTTGCATGTTGAGGGATTGTTATATGATCTATCTATGTTATTATTGTTGAGAGAACTTGCACTAGTGAAAGTATGAACCCTATGCCTTGTTTCCTACCATTGCAACACCGTTTACGCTCACTTTTATCATTAGTTACCTTGCTGTTTTTATATTTTCAGATTATAAATACCTTTATCTACCATCCATATTGCACTTGTATCACCTTCTCTTCGCCGAACTAGTGCACCTATACAATTTACCATTGTATTAGTTGTGTTGGGGACACAAGAGACTATTTGTTATTTGGTTGCAGGGTTGCTTGAGAGAGACCATCTTCATCCTACGCCTCCCACGGATTGATAAACCTTAGGTCATCCACTTGAGGGAAATTTGCTATTGTCCTACAAACCTGTGCACTTGCAGGTCCAACAACGTCTACAAGAAGTAGGTTGTGTAGTAGACATCAGCGTTGAGCATGAACATTATATCTGGATCTTGTTTGATGCGAGACGATTATTCATTTAAATCAGAGAATAATGGTTGTTCGATTTATATGAGTAATATCTTTTATGGTCATGCACCCTTGATGAGTGGTCTATTTTTACTAAATCTTGATACTAGTGATACACATGTTCATAGTATTGAAGCCAAAAGATATAAGTTTAATAATGATAGTGCAACTTACTTGTGACACTACCATTTAGGTCATATTGGTGTAAAGCGCATGAAAAAACTCCATGTTGATGGGCTTTTGGAATCACTTGATTATGAATCACTTGATTCTTGCGAACTATGCCTCATGGGCAAGATGACTAAAACTCCATTCTCCGGAACAATGGAGCAAGCAACAGACTTGTTGGAAATAATACATACTGATATATGCCGTCCGATGAGTATTGATGCTCGCGGCGGGTATCTACTTTATTTGAGCAGATATGGGTATATCTACTTGATTAAACATAAGTCTGAAACATTTGAAAAGTTCAAATAATTTCAGAGTGAAGTGGAAAATCATCGTAACAAGAAAATAAAGTTTCTACGATCTGATCGTGGAGGAGAATATTTGAGTTACGAGTTTGGTCTTCATTTGAAACAATGCGAAATAGTTTCGCAACTCACGCCACCCGGAACAACGCAGCGTAATGGTGTGTCCGAACGTCGTAATCGTACTTTATTAGATATGGTGCAATCTATGATGTCTCTTACTGATTTACCGCTATCGTTTTGGGGTTATGCTTTAGAGACGGTTGCATTCACGTTAAATAGGGCACCATCTAAATCCGTTGATACGACACCTTATGAAGTGTGGTTTGGCAAGAAACCCAAGATGTCGTTTCTTAAAGTTGGGGCTGCGATGCTTATGTGAAAAAGCTTCAACCTGATAAGCTCGAACCCAAATTGGAGAAATGTGTCTTCATAGGATACCCAAAGGAGACTGTTGGGTACATCTTCTAACACAGATCCGAAGGCAAGATATTCATTGCTAAGAATGGATCCTTTCTAGAGTAGGAGTTTCTCTCGAAAGAAGTGAGTGGGAGGAAAGTAGAACTTGATGAGGTAATTGTACCTTCTCCTGAGTTGGAAAGTAGTACATCAGAGAAATCAATTCCAGTGATTCCTACACCAACTAGTGAGGAAGCTAATGATGAACTTCCTACCGAACCTCGTAGGTCAACCAGAGTAAGATCCGCACCAGAGTGGTACGGTAATCCTGTTATGAGGTCATGTTACTTGACCATGACGAACCTACGAACCATCAGGAAGCAATGATGAGCCCAGATTCCGCAAAATGACTTGAGGCCATGAAATCTGAGATGGGATCCATGTATGAGAACAAAGTGTGGACTTTGGTTGACTTGCCTGATGATCGGCAAGCCATAGAGAATAAATGGATCTTCAAGAAGAAGACTGACGTTGATGGTAATGTTACTGTCTACAAAGCTCGACTTGTTGTGAAAGGTTTTCGACAAGTTCAAGGAGTTGACTACGATGAGACCTTCTCACCCGTAGCGATGCGTAAGTCCGTTTGAATCATGTTAGCAATTGCTGCATTTTATGATTATGAAATTTGGCAAATGGATGTCAAAACTGCATTCTTTAATGGATATCTTAAAGAAGAGTTGTATATGATGCAACGAGAAGGTTTTGTCGATCCAAAAGGTGCTAATAAAGAGTGTAAGCTCCAGCAATCCATTTATGGACTGGTGCAAGCATCTCGGAGTTGGAATATACGCTTTGATAGTGTGATCAAAGCATATGGTTTTATACAGACTTTTGGAAAAGCCTGTATTTACAAGAAAGTGAGTGGGAGCTCTGTAGCATTTCAGATATTTTATGTAGATGACATATTGTTGATCCGAAATGATGTTGAATTCTGAATAGCATAAAAGGATACTTGAATAAGAATTTTTCAATGAAAGACATCGGTGAAGCTGCTTATATATTAAGCATCAAGATCTATAGAGATAGATCAAGATGCTTAATTGGACTTTCACAAAGCACATACCTTGATAAAGTTTTGAAAAAGTTCAAAATGAATCAAGCAAAGAAAGGGTTCTTGCCTGTGTTACAAGGTGTGAAGTTGAGTCAGAGTCAATGCCCGACCACTGCAGAAGATAGAGAGAAAATGAAAGTCATTCCCTATGCTTCAGCCATAGGTTCTATCATGTATGCAGTGCTGTGTACCAGACTTGATGTGTGCCTTGCTATTAGTTTAGCAGGGAGGTACCAAAGTAATCCAGGAGTGGATCACTGGACTATGGTCAAGAACATCCTGAAATACCTGAAAAGGACTAAGGATTTGTTTCTCGTTTATGGAGGTGACAAATAGCTCATCATAAACGGTTACGTCGATGCAAGCTTTGACACTGATCCGGATGACTCTAAGTCACAAATCAGATACGTATTTTTATTGAATGGTGGAGTTGTCAGTTGGTGCAGTTCCAAGCAGAGTGTCGTGGCGGGATCTACGTGTGAAGCGGAGTACATAGCTGCTTCAGAAGCAGTAAATGAAAGAGTCTAGACGAAGGAGTTCATATCCGATCTAGGTGTCATACCTAGTGCATCGGGTCCAATGAAATTTTTTTGTGACAATACTGGTGCAATTGTCTTGGCAAAGGAATCCAGATTTCACAACAGAACCAAGCACATCAAGAGAAGCTTTAATTCCATCCGCGATCAAGTCAAGGAGGGAGACATAGAGATTTGCAAGATACATACGGATCTGAATGTTGCAGACCCATTGACTAAGCCTCTCTCACGAGCAAAACATGATCAGCACCAAAATTCCATGGGTGTTAAATCATTACTATGTAATCTAGATTATTGACTCTAGTGCAAGTGGGAGACAGAAGGAAATATGGCCTAGAGGCAATAATAAAGTTGTTATTTATATTCCTTATATCATGATAAATGTTTATTATTCATGCTAGAATTGTATTAACCGGACACTTAGTACATGTGTTAATACATAGACAAACAGAGTGTCACTAGTATGCATCTACTTGACTAGCTCATTAATCAAAGATGGTTAAGTTTCCTAGCCATGGACAAGAGTTGCCATTTGATGAACGGGATCCATCATTAGAGAATGATGTGATTGACTTGACCCATCCGTTAGCTTAGCACGATGATCGTTTAGTTTGTTGCTATTGCTTTCTTCATAAATTATACATGTTCCTATGACTATGAGATTATGCAACTCCCGAATACCAGAGGAACACTTAGTGTGCTATCAAACGTCACAACGTAACTGGGTGATTATAAATATGCTCTACATGTGTCTCCTATGGTGTTTGTTGAGTTGGCATAGATCGAGATTAGGATTTGTCACTCCGATTGTGGGAGAGGTATCTCTGGGCCCTCTCGATAAGGCACATCACTATAAGCCTTGCAAGCAATGTGACTAATGAGTTAGTTACGGGATGATGCATTACGGAACGAGTATAGAGACTTGCCGGTAACGAGATTGAACTAGGTATTGAGATACCGACGATCGAATCTCGGGCAAGTAACATATCGATGACAAAGGGAACAACATATGTTGTTATGCGGTTTGACCGATAAAGATCTTCGTAGAATATGTAGGAACCAATGTGAGCATCCAGGTTCCGCTATTGATTATTGACCGAAGATGAGTCTCGGTCATGCCTAGATAGTTCTCGAACCCGTAGCTAGGGTCCGCACGCTTAACGTTTGATGACGATTCACTACTAGGGAAAAGGCTATACACAGAATCTTAGCAGCAGCGAGGGATAAAAACCCACGCTACTGCTACTTACTAGCAGCGCAGGTTTTTAAACCTCGCTACTACTAAGTTGATAGCAGACGACGGGTTTGTAACCTCGCTACTACTAAGCGGTTCTGCATGCGTGCCCCGGGATATGCCATAGTAGTAGCGAGGGTTTTAACCTCACTTGCTGCTAAGTTCATAGCGATGGCGGGTTCTTAACTCGCTACTACTAACCCGCCATCGCTATCAACTTAGTAGTAGCGAGGGTTAAAACCGCCATCTTGCTAATCGTATGTCATAGTAGTAGCGGGTCCGCCTATTTGGCAAAGTCTACCCCCGTGGACCGCCTTTTCAGTTTAAAAAATTAAAAGAAAATGATAAAAATATCAAAAAAATAAAAGAAAATAAGTTTCCCATGTGATATGTGGTCTAGTTGTTGGGAAAATTTACAAATATGAATTTCGACTTTATTTGCAAAATCTCTCTGGAAATTTTTAAATGGCCATAACTTTTGCATACGAACTCGGATGAAAAAGTTTTTTATATGAAAAAGCATCTACTTGAAAAGTTACATCCGAATTTAACATGGGGAACCCCGTTAAACGTTTTCAAAATCCTCAAAAGCCTAACAGAAAAAAAGTTACGGGGCTTTTAAGATCTGGTGGCAAAAAAATTCAAAAAAAATTATTATTTATTAATTTTTGTTAAATCTGGTCAAACTATGGTCAAACTAATTATTCAAGAATATTAGTGTTAATAAATAATTATTTTAGTTTTTTTGAATTTTGGTCAAATCTGGTCAAACTATGGTCAAACTATGGTCAAATCTGGTCAAACTGTGGTCAAATCTGGTCAAGCTGTGGTCAAACTAATTATTCAAGAAATATTAGTTTTACTAAGTTTTAGAACAATAGTTTCAAATTCAAGCAGTGAAATGTGTGACTTCATGCTCAAGCTAAATTCACGAGGTTAATAGGATTGACATCTCACTATTGTCGGAAAACAACAAGTGCAGCTTGGAAGCGAGGAGAATAGAACCGGAAGTTAAGCGTGCTCAGTGGAGTAGTGAGAGGATGGGTGACCGTTCAGGAAGTTAGATGATTTGGAATGATGAGGGTGATTAGAGATTAAATTGAGCAGCGATTAGGGGTGATTAGAGATTTGAGTTAAAATAATTGAAATTTGAAAATTTGAAAAAATCAAAAACAAATTTGAAAAAATTCAAAAAAAAATTCGAGATTACAGATTAGTAGTAGCGGGTTTAAACCCGTACTCTTGCTATCGTTAACTGTAGCTGGTGGCACCCGCCATTGCTATAAGTTAGCTAGCGCCTTATTAGTAGCGCGGGTACCCGCGCTACTAATAGGCCTAAAACCCGCGCTGCTGCTAGGCTTTTCCCTAGTAGTGATTGGTATTATGAGTTTATGTGTTTTGATGTACCGAAGGTTGTTCGGAGTCCCGGATGTGACCACAGACATGAAAAGGAGTCTCGAAATAGTCAAGACATAAAGATCGATATATTGGAAGGCTATATTTGGACATTGGAATGGTTCCGGGTGAGTTCAGGCATTTACCGGAACCCCCCGGGGGGTTATTGGGCCTTAATGGGCCATAGTGGAGAGAGAGAGAGAGAGAGAGAGAGAGAGAGAGGGGCGGCCAGGGTCCCGCAACCCGCGGCGCGGCGCGGCGGGCAGCGGAGGAGGAGTGCGTGAGGGCCTCTTCTATTCTGAAGCTCCAATAGCATCTGAAAGAACATCCCTTATAAAGAGGTCCAACTCCTCTTGCACTTTCTGGTGGGACTAAACTTCCCACCTCCACCTATTGCCAATAAACCCACATGGACCCTTAGAGATTTTTCAGAAATTGCTATATGGGCCTAAAGCCCATCCCAAATTTCAGCATAGTCTCGCCGACGGTAAGCATGACGTGGTCATTGCTTCTCCTCGTTTTGTTCATCTAAAGTGCTTCTTTTTGCCCGTCAACATACTTCTAACAAAACCAATCTCCCACTCCACCTTATCAACTTTCTTCTGAAGTGAATCCTCCCAAATCCAACACCATTCCTCTGCCTTTTTAAAACATCACCCCGTCCACCTCCACCATCCGTCCCATATCGTCCCTGGCTGTTTCTCCACCATAGCCACAGCCATCTGCACCAGCGCGGCTTCGGTCTGACAATTCCCCCCTCTCCACTCCATCTGCTCACTCGGCGGCAGTGCGAGGGGCAGAGCATGACCACGATGGCAACCGAGACAACGGCAGCAACGGTGACGGCACACAACAACATGTAGCTTAGCTTAGATGGCTTTCGGTGGAGGCGGGGGAAGGAGAGGTAAAGGCAGCGGTTGCTGGATGCGGTGCCTGCTCGTGTCTGCAAATTTTGGTTGGGGTTCGATCGTGCTGTCGTCAGACTGCGAGGAGAAGGGGCGCAAAACAGCTCGCCATGCTTAGATCTGGCGATTCTTCCTGCTATCAAAAGGTACTTGTAAATGTTCTTTTGATGTAAACAAAAGATATGAATTGTGATTTCATCATTCTTAGTTACTTTTGTTCATAGTACATGCAAACTTGTATTGTTGCCTGTATTTCTTTCCTAATTTTTAAAAATAGATGTAGTGTTTACTTCTGCAAGTTTCTTACAAGAGCGTCACAAAATAAGGGGGAGAATAATACAATGATCTTTGGCTAATATCTGAAATTAAATGAAAAAAGAGTTCAGAAGACTAATCATGAAGTATGAACCTGGAGCAATGCGCACTTGTGCCTCCTTGATGTATTTAGTTCAAGTGTCCCTATTTTTGAATTGCTTTTCATTGACAACATGCGACATGCCTTGACTATTGTCGTACTAAGAAAATTCTTCTACCTTCTAAGGGCACATACAACGCAGGGTGCTAGGAATAAAATCATAGCTGTTGTGACAGTTTCCATGTTAATCCCGATGCTTTTTTTGGCATCGATGTCCACCTAGGAGTCTGGCCGTTAGAAATCACCTACAAAATTCACCTCCTAACACCTGCTCCTAGCTTCCAGGCGCTTGTGAAAAGAAAAGTCAGGATCTTATGCACCCCTTCATTGGAGATGGCCTAAGAAACATAGCTACTGACATGGAAAATTTGGTTCCACCATGGTCTATGGACTCTAGAAACTAAAGTTTACATATATAGGTAGTTGCTCAATGTGTTCTTACGCAAGGTGCAGTATAAATTTATGTACTAAATTACTATTCATCAATCATGATGGGATTATGGCTTTATGCATCGATTGATGCAAAGACCAGGGGTTTTAACCTCCTTTTCCAAAAAAAATCACGATGGGGTTGCTCTGAGCTATTATGATGGTTGCACGTAACATGATGACCACAATATTTGTGTTTACACATAATTCTGGCAGTCCATGTATATTTTATAATTCCATGGTTCTATAGAATATATACAAATATAGCTTGCTAGTCATGCTGGCCTTTATACCGAAGCTTCATATATTTCACTTCTCTTTCAGGACCATCATGCAACACACTATTGCAGTTCACAAAAAATAATCTTGAGAAATAGCTACCGGCTTATGTGATCATGGATTTCTTCAAGAATTAGGAGACCAATGAGATAAGGCATGTGACTTACATGTGGGAGGAACCATTTTGTTTATTTCGATAGAAGCCAGGTATGCATCATAAATGAAGCAGTACTTTGATGTTTTCAGTGTTGTAGCTTATGCTAAGTTGATGATATGTTTAGCTTTTGTTTTTTTGCTTATTGACGTTTGCAATAGAAACTTAATTAATAGGTAGGAGCTTGCTCTTTTTGTGTGTGTTTTAAACCAAGGGGAGTATGGTGTTCCAGCACATCGTGACGATTGATGGCCTCAAATGGCTAGCATAGTCCCTCTTCTATGTAGCAGGGTATACATAAATTGCTGAATATATCATTTTTCTCTCTTCTCTCACACTTTTTTCCTGTCTTCCACTTGTACTACATTGCCAATGTGTGATGGCGGAAACGTCTTACCTCGTTAGAGGCGACGGGTTCGTGTTATATAGCAGGGGCGCACCTCCCTGGTACAACGCATACATAAGTTGTTGAGATTACAAGAGATCAAGACTTGGAGAATGATATCTACTATGCAACCTTATTCTTGTAGACGTTGTTGGGCCTCCAAGTGCAGAGGTTTGTAGGACAGTAGCAAATTTTCCTCAAGTGGATGACCTAAGGTTTATCAATCTGTGGGAGGCGTAGGATGAAGATGGTCTCTCTCAAGCAACCCTGCAACCAAATAACAAAGAGTCTCTTGTGTCCCGAACACACCCAATACAATGGTAAAATTGTATAGATGCACTAGTTCGGCGAAGAGATGGTGATACAAGTGCAATATGGATGGTAGATATAGATTTTTGTAATCTGAAAATATAAAAACAGCAAGGTAACTAATGATAAAAGTGAGCACAAACGGTATTGCAATGCTAGGAAACAAAGCCTAGGGTTCATACTTTCACTAGTGCAAGTTCTCTCAACAATAATGACATAATTGGATCATATAACTATCCCTCAACATGCAACAAAGAGTCACTCCAAAGTCACTAATAGAAGAGAACAAACGAAGAGATTATTGTAGGGTCACTACAAGAAATTTGTTGATTCATGATGGATTTCGCATGACGTTTTCGAAATCTGTCATGAATGGACCGGTACAGCCCCGCAAGCCCGCTAAAGCCCGCCAAAGCCCACCTTACCAATCACGTATAAAAACCAAACCCTAAGTGCCTCCTCCTCGGCCCCCTCCTCTCTCTGTCTCTCCTTTCATCGCAGCCCCCCTCCCGATTCCCCATCTCCTCACACACATCGCCGCCACCCACCACCACATCGCCTCCTCCCACCGTTCGTCGCCAGCCCTTTCCCTCCTCTCACCTCCCTGCTCCGGCTGCTGCTAGATCCACCGCAATCCCCACCAATCCATCTCTCGCGCGACCCATCTCTCCCTCTCCCGTGAATCATCGCGCCGCCACCAAGATCTCCCGATTCCGGCGACGTCCGCCACCGTGCAGCACACTCGCGAGCTCGTCTCTAACCCCTCCACCCTCCAGCCCAGCTGGATCCGCCGCTCCCAGCCCCCTGCGCTCGCACTCAACCCCTATCCAATATCTAGGGTTTCAGCTATGGTGGTGCGTCTGTCACTGGCGCGTCTCCAACGGCACCACTTCGTCATGCATCGCGCCCCCTCGCGCCTCTCCACCTCCCCCTAGCTCAGTGCGCTCGGCTGCGTTGGGCTGGACGACGGCGACCCTGACCCCCTCTTCCGCGTCTCCGGCGCAGCGGCGCGTCCCGTGGCAACCTCCTCTGTCACGCGAGATGGTGTCTGACCTGCACTGCGACCATTGCATTGCTTACAAAGGTCTCCGGTGAGCACTGTGACCTCTACCTCCCTCTTCTCCTTGATTCAGCTTGATTTTGTATCTTTCCTCTCAAGAATTGATGATTTAATATTTACAAACATTAATCCCTCTGTTATAGAATTTATATTCTAGTAGCAAGTTAGGCTCATAGTCAGTAAACTGTTTGTTGCTTTCCTGATTGATTAAAATGATTGTTGCAATCAGGTAGTTGTAGTTTTATTTGACTGTACTTTTTAGCTGTATTCTATGAAAGTAAACTCCAGAGTGCAAAATTGTATTTGTTGTGCATTTCTGTATCTTTTCAGAACCAAAAGATTGAACCACTTCTAGCTCCTAATAAAAGGCAATGTGCAAAACGGTATGTGTTGTACATTTTTGTATCTTTCCAGAATGAAAAGAGATGGAGAATTGAACCTCTTCTCTTCTTACTGCCTAATAAAAGGGAGTGTATTACTAGTTCAATCACTTCCAGAATGCTTGTTGATATATCAGGAAAAGCGAGTTATCCACTTTATGAATTATTGGATGTTGCTTTACATTCTACAGTAGCCTCCTTTTTGTCTTTCTGTATTGTCGAATCAATGTTCCTTGTCTGACATATTTCTCTACTAATGTAAACTGTATATATTAATGCAGTATTATTATGCTTGTTATGATATCTTAAGCAATGTTCCTGGCTCAGGTCTCCACTTGATCAGTGACGAAGGTTGATGATTACAACTGAACAACTGAATTAGTCCACTGGTAGAATTAAATATAGTTGAAGACTATGCTGCAGACAAAAGAACTTAGTGTGTCAATTCTTTAGGACCTCACACTACAGTACATAGTCAATCATAACTACTTTATAATAGTTTAGATATACTTCCCTGAAATGTTATGTGAACCATCGTTGGCTGTATAGCTCTTTTGTTCATCATTACTTCCAGCTTGGTTGTTATTTCTTGTGGTACTGGTAGAGATCAGATTGCCATAGCCCATTATATAAGTTCTAGGTTTGATTGATTTCCTCTACCAATTCTAAATACAATAATCAAAATTTGCATTTGTTTAATGCAGGACCTGTTATCAAAATCGAGAGTTAGTGGTTCAAGTTTATTAAATCATGTTAAGTGCAGTGTAACTTTGAAAGTGTCTCCACCTTGAACATTTCATTTATTCTTATTTTCTCTACCATTAATAGGTATTATTTATAATTTGCTTCCTCAATTCTGAAATAATTGAATTTGATCAAGTTTATAAGTAAAAAAGAGGTCACTTGGCTGTTCTTGATACTATAGTATACCTATTATGTCTGTTCTCACACGTAGATAGGTGTATTTGTTTACATAAGAAAAATGACACCAAGTTAGTTCATGATCATGGTTTAGGAAAAAAAAAGGTGTGCACTATGGTAAAAAGTGACGGAAGTATGCCCTAGAGGCAATAATAAAGTTATTATTTATTTCCTCATATCATGATAAATGGTTATTATTCATGCTAGAATTGTATTAACCGGAAACATGATACATGTGTGAATACATAAACAAACATAACGTCACTAGTATGCCTCTACTTGACTAGCTCCTTAATCAAAGATGGTTATGTTTCCTAACCATAGACATGTGTTGTCATTTGATTAACGGGATCACATCATTAGGAGAATGATGTGATTGACATGACCCATTCCGTTAGCCTAGCACTTGATCCTTTAGTATGTTGCTATTGCTTTCTTCATGACTTATACATGTTCCTGTAACTATGAGATTATGCAACTCCCGTTTACCAGAGGAACACTTTGTGTGCTACCAAACGTTACAACGTAACTGGGTGATTATAAAGGAGCTCTACAGGTGTCTCCGAAGGTACATGTTGGGTTGGCATATTTCGAGATTAGGTTTTGTCACTCCAATTGTCGGGGAGGTATCTCTGGGCCCTCTCGGTAATGCACATCACTATAAGCCTTGCAAGCAATGTAGCTAATGAGTTAGTTACGGAATGATGCATTACGTAACGAGTAAAGAGACTTTCCGATAACGAGATTGAACTAGGTATTGGATACCGACGATCAAATCTCGGGCAAGTAACATACCGATGACAAAGGGAACAAAGTATGTTGTTATGCGGTTTGAGCAATAAAGATCTTCGTAGAATATGTAGGAGCCAATATGAGCATCCAGGTTCCACTATTGGTTATTGACCGAGAATAGTTCTAGGTCATGTCTACATAGTTCTCGAACCCGTAGGGGAGTATATAGCAAAAAACTATGACAGTTTTATTATGAGTTTATAAGTTTTGATGTACCGAAGGTAGTTCGAAGTCCCGGATGTGATCACGGACATGACGAGGAGTCTCGAAATGGTCGACACATAAAGATTGATATATTGGACGACTATATTCGGACGCCGGAAGTGTTCCGGGTGTTTTCGGAGAAAACCGGAGTGCCGGAGGGTTACCGGAACCCCCCGGAAACTAATGGGCCTTGTTGGGCCCTAGAGGAGAGAGAGAGGGGCCGGCCAGGGCAAGAGGCACGCCCCCTCCCCTTGAGTCCGAATAGGACAAGGAAGGGGGGCAGCGCCCCCCTTGCCTTTCCCCTCTCCCACTCCTTCCTTCCCCCTCCTTCTTGGAATAGGAAAGGGAGGGGGCAAACCTACTTGGAATAGGTTTCCCCCTCCTAGGGCGCGCCACCCCCTTGGCCGGCCCCCTCCTCCTCCCAACCTTCATATACGGAGGAGGGGGCACCTCTAGACACACAAGTTGATCTTCGTGATCGTTCCTTAGCCGTGTGCAGTGCCCCCCTCCACCATATTCCACCTCGGTCATATTGTTGCGGTGCTTAGGCGAAGCCCTGCGTCGATAGAACATCATCATCATCACCATGCCGTCGTGCTGATGGATCTCATCCCCGAAACCCTGCTGGATCGGAGTCCGGGGATCATCATCGAGCTGAACGTGTGCTAAACTCGGAGGTGCCGTACGTTTGGTGCTTGGATCGGTCGGATCCTGAAGACGTACGACTACATCAACCGCGTTGTCGTAACGCTTCCGCTTACGGTATACGAGGGTATGTGGACAACACTCTTCCCTCTTGTTGCTATGCATCACCATGATCTTGCGTGTGCGTAGGAATTTTTTTGAAATTACTACGTTCCCCAACAGTGGTATCAAAGCCTAGGTTTTATGCGTTGATGTTATATGCACGAGTAGAACACAAGTGAGTTGTGGGCGATACAAGTCATACTGCTTACCAGCATGTCATACTTTGGTTCAGCGGTATTGTTGGATGTAGCGGCCCGGACCGACATTACACGTACGCTTACGCGAGACTGGTTTTACGGCCGTGCTTTGCACACAGGTGACTAGCGGGTGTCTGTTTCTCCAACTTTTGTTGAACTAAGTGTGGCTACGCCCGGTCCTTGCGAAGGTTAAAACAGCACTAATTTGATGAACTATCGTTGTGGTTTTGATGCGTTGGTAAGAACGGTTCTTGCTCAGCCCGTAGCAGCCACGTAAAATTTGCAACAACAAAGTAGAGGACGTCTAACTTGTTTTTGCAGGGCATGTTGTGATGTGATATGGTCAAGACGTGATGCTATATTTTATTGTATGAGATGATCATGTTTTGTAACCGAAGTTATCGGCAACTGGCAGGAGCCATATGGTTGTCGCTTGGTTGTATGAAATGCAAACGCCATGTAATTTCTTCACTTTATCACTAAGTGGTAGCGATAGTCATAGAAGCAATAGATGGCATAACGACAATGATGCTACGATGGAGATCAAGGTGTCGCGCCGATGACGATGGTGATCACGACTGTGCTTCGGAGATGGAGATCATAAACACAAGATGATGATGGCCATATCATATCACTTATATTGATTGCATGTGATGTTTATCCTTTATGCATCTTATCTTGCTTTGACTGACGGTAGCTGTCGGTGTCAAAACCGGCGGATCTCGGGTAGGGGGTCCCGAACTATGCGTCTAGGCGGATGGTAACAGGAGACAAGGGACACGATGTTTTTACCCAGGTTCGGGCCCTCTCGATGGAGGTAAAACCCTACTCCTGCTTAATTGATATTGATGATATGGGTAGTACAAGAGTGGATCTACCACGAGATCAAGGAGGCTAAACCCTAGAAGCTAGCCTATGGTATGATTGTTGTAATGGTTGTTCGTCCTACGGACTAAAACCCTCCGGTTTATATAGGCACCAGAGAGGGCTAGGGTTACACAGAGTCAGTTACAATGGTAGGAGATCTACATATCCGTATCGCCAAGCTTGCCTTCCACGCCAAGGAAAGTCCCATCCGGAAACGGGATGAAGTCTTCAATCTTGTATATTCATAGTCTTGGAGTCCGGCCGATGATGATAGTCCGGCTATCCGGACAACCCCTAGTCCAGGACTCCCTCAGTATCCCCTGAACTAGGCTTCAATGACGATGAGTCTGGCGCGCATATTGTTCGGCATTGCAAGGCGGGTTCCTCCTCTGAATAATTCATTGAAGATTGTGAACACCAGGATAGTGTCCAGCTCTGCAAAGTAAATTCCACATTCCACCGTAGAGAGAATAATATGTACACAAGTTCAATCTCCTGACGTATTTTGTGGCATGACTTCATGCCACCACCAAGCCTTTACTTGAATCTTTTTTGTTATACCACCTCAGCACGTTTAGCGAAGCGGTTTCCTTGGCACGTCTTGTCGAAGCAGAGATCATGTTCCCCTTATTCCGGGATTCCCATCAATACGGACGTGGGTAACCCAACCGCGCCATTGATGGTGGCGCTTGGGAGATAAGCGAGTTTTACCAGGTTGGTGGGGACGCATAGTCTTCGTCCGCCCATATATAAGGGGATAAGGATCCACCTTTTTTACCTACGCCTTCTTCCTCCTTTGCTTATCCCTCTCCGCGCACTCGAGCTCCAGCGCCCAAGTTCGCACATCTCGCCTCAACCTTCTCCAGCCATGTCTGGACCGGGAGGCAAGTGGATGGCCTCCTCCGTTACGGAGGGGCACATTGAAAAACTGCGCGGCGCCGGATACCTGTCCAGCGACATCGCACACCGGCTGCCCGACAAGGGGCAGCTCATCCCCACCCCCAGGCCCCATGAGAGGGTCGTATTCCTTCCCCACTTCCTCCGTGGACTGGGGTTCCCACTTCATCCCTTCGTCCGGGGGCTCATGTACTACTACGGCCTGGACTTCCACGATCTGGCGCCAAACTTCATCCTCAACATCTCGGCGTATAACGTCGTGTGTGAGGCCTTACTCTGCATCCAGCCCCACTTCGGCTTGTGGCTAAAAACCTTCAATGTCAAGCCGAAGGTAGTGAAGGGCGTCCAAGCGGAGTGCGGAGGCGCCATGGTGCGCAAAATGCCCAACGTCCCTCGCTCGAGGCGCCTTCACAGAAACCATCAAAGGGTGGCAATCGGGGTGGTTCTATATCACCGAGCAGCGGGACCCTAAATGGGCAGCGGACCCGAGTTCAGATCTGGTACCCCATGCAGCTCACCTCACGGAAAGAAGGGCTTGCTATGGGGCAGTTCGGAGGAGCTGGCCGGACTCGATCTGTCTCCGGACCTTGGTGGAGAAGCTCAAGCTTGTCAATGTGATCCAGGTCATGCTCGTCCGCCGGATTCTCCCCTGCCAACAACGGGCCTTCAATCTATGCAAGTTTGATCCGGCACAGCACCGGACCCTTAGCGGGCTCTTCGACAACGTACGAAGCTGCCTGGAGGGTGCTGTTCCAGGGGGGAGAAGCCCCCGCATCCGCAACTGAAGATCGCGGATTCAGCACGAAACGACCGGCCGGTGCGGTAAGATATGTTATCCTTTATGGGACATTTATTTCTTTCATAGTTTGACTCTATTGCAGGATCTAAAATTCCCAACGCCTTTAACAGGACTGGCAGAGGATGACCGAACAGGTTAATTGTCCGACTCCCCTCCCCGAAGACCTAGCGGCTGCCCGCTTAATGGGGCTGCTAGTCCCAGCACTCTATGTGGTGCCGGAGAAGAAGGCCAAGAAGAAGGCCACGAGAACCCGAAGGAGTTCCTGGCGCCAGGTGGTATCGGACTCATCATCTGATGGCTCCGAGGCAGACTCCTCCCCCGAAGACGAGGAGGAGAAAGAGGACTCTCCCCGGGAGGGGGGAGAGAGGAAGAGGAAGGCTTCCCCAATAGGGGAGGCCGATGGGTCCAAGAGGGGAAGGACCCTTCCTCCGGACAGCTCCGCCAACGCCAACGTTGGCGACGAAGGGTGGCCCTCAAGGGCCAAGCCTCCAGCAAGATCGTAAGTATCCGGATTCCTGAATGATTTATAATTTCTCTTTTGTGCCACATAGTGTCCTTCTAATGCCGCACACTACCTGTAGTCCGGCCGAGGATGATCTTCCCGCTTCATCACGCGGGTCCTTGGCTCCGTCGGATGTAGATTCCATTCCGACTGCCTCCACCCCTCACGATGCTGAGGACGCCGAGGTGGGATCCCAGGAGGGGACCCGCCAAGAGGGGGAGGCTCCGGAGGTGCCACAGGGCAACCTCCCGGACTTCGTGTCGGACTCCACACCGGAACCCGCAGTGGTTCCGGAGTCCGGCAGGCGGCCCCTTCGTAAGAAGGGCAAGACTGTGACACCGGCAGCCTCCGTCCAACCGGAGGCGCCGGACAACTTGTTGGAGGCGCTCAACGGCGCTTCCATCGAGGAAGAACACCGCACTATCATGAGTGCGGTGATTCAGAAGGTTCAGCTTGCCAAGAGCGGGTTGACCGAAGCCTGCAGCAGCCTTCTAACAGGCTTTGAGGTAAGAAGTTTTAAAATATGCAATGTAATACCGCATAGACAGTAGCCCCTGATGCTCGGTTCGGTGTTCGGAAAGAAAAAGCCGGATTGAGGATCTAAAAAGATATACGCAGGAGTTCTAAAGATTATGTCAATATGGGATTGCAGGCTGCGCTGCTGACCTCTGCCGCACTGACTGCGGAGGTCGGTGCTTTGAAGCAGGACCTTGAGCAGTCCGAGCACGAGCTCGGCCTTGCCAAGAAGCAGCTCGAGGACAAAGAAGGTGAGTAACACCGCATTAAATTTGTACCTTACAGAAAAGGATTTTGGTTGCAATAGAAATAACAAGGATAACGTGGGTACTACAGGGGCCACGAACGAGGTGGTGACCCTGAAGGAGGCCGTGTCCGCGGTCGAACGTAATCGTCTGCGAGCAGCGGAGCGAGAGAAGCAGGAGGCGAGTGGCGGAGGTGCGGCAAGAGCTCCAGGCTCTCATGGAAAAGTATGAGAGTTTGGGCGCGACTCAAGACTTCGAGTCGAGCTTGCCTCGGCTCTTGAAAGTGCCAAAGCCGCTAAGGCCGAGGCACATAAGGCCCACTAGGAGATTGAGGCGGTGAAGAAAGTAGCGGCGGGTAAGGCATTTTTCATGCAAAGCAAGCATGTGAATGTGAATTACACATTACTTACCCGGTCGGAGCTCTCGAGGCGTTTGCAGATCTGCCTCTGGCGTGTCCGATGCCGCCGCATTCTACCGGGCCGAGGAGGGAGCTCAGCGGAGAAGGTCTTGGTCTCGGTATCTTTGAGGCGGACATCCAGTGCCCTTTAGCGACCCGGTGAAGCGGTGGTCAAGCTCCTAAGGTAGCCGAGCAGGCCATGAAGGGCCTCATAGTCCATTTGTGGCTGAAGAGGCCATGCACCGGGAGCTATTTCGGCCTCGTGCGGCGGCTGGTGGATGCGTGCCCCTGGGTGGAAGTCATCAAGCGCTCCGCCTGCATTGAAGGTCCCTGTCGGGCCCTTGCCCGCGCAAAGGTGCACTGGGGCAGGCTGGATGCTGAGAGGCTTATCACGGACGTGCCTCCGGCAGGCAAGGAGTATCGTACGCCCGAAATGTACTATAAGAGTGTCCTGAAGGGTGCCCGCAAGATTGCGGATGAATGCCCCAAAGATGTAATTTTTTAGTAGGCTCGCAATGTGTTATCCTGTGTGCTGAAAACTTTGTTCATATGCGCTAAGCAAGGCTTATTAATTTAAAATATTACCTTCTGTGCGGCCGTTTATCAAATCTAAGAGATGGCAAGTAATCGGCTTCAGCCCCCATGCCACGAGTGCTGGGGTGTTTGGGATAAACTTGAGTGCTCTTGTTCCCATTTTTGGGTCCATCTAGGGAGGCGCTAAACACAACGAACAAGGAACCTGACTTATAATGCTTGAACACTCTCACTTAGCCATAGAATTCTATAATTTTAAATTTCGGCGAAGCCCCTAGTGTTCGGAAGACCGAATTTGGGGCGCTATCCACGCCTGGGCCGGACACAGCCGGTTCTTCGCTCTAAGCGGCATAAGTCTTTAGGGACTCTAAAAGACCTCTCGAACAGCGACCAGCTCTCGCCTTATCCTGACGGTCAGTTTTACCTTTCTCCACTGAGGCGCTCGCCCAGCTCAACCGGGGCGCAATCGCAGTGGTTCTCCCAGTGCTACCTTAGCCGATAGAACGGAACGTAAGGTACCAAAACATGGGAGCCGGGCAAACCCAACTATTGACCCAAGACATGATTCGGAGCCGATGCATATAATGCTATAAGTTCGGGGTGCCGCACTTGTGAAAGTGTTCGGACTTATCACACCATAGTGTGGGGAACATAAGCCCCTGGTGTATTCGGCCGTACCAAATTGTACGGATGCAAGATGTCATAAATGAACATATATATATAAAGAAAAGGAATGCAATTATAAGCGAGAAGTGATGCATTGTTTATTCAAGGAATTCTGCCGTGAGTGCAGAACGATACAAATAGTGCGGTAGGCAAGGGTTTGGACTATTAGAAATGTCTCCCTCTAGTGGTAGGCTGCGGAATGGTGTATTTAAACTAATTTAATGCTCATTATGGAGACCACCTGAGTATTCGTCGTAGCCTTTGTCCTTCCCTGGCTGTTGCATCGTGAGTTCGGCAGATCTACTGCCGGACGGGGCCTCTGGTAAACGGAGTCCTGTGGAAAAAAAGAAGAAAAAAAAAGAAAGTGACACACGTGGGAGCCCCTGGTGTGGTTGAGCCGCACTCTGGGCCTATCGTGGTCGTGCCCCTCCCCCTATGCCCATGGTATCTTCAGAGCATAATGATGTACGCGAAGAGCTCATCTTGCAATCATGCAAGGGCTGGGGTTGGGGCCGCATTACTCTGGCGATGCTCGGGCGTGCGGTGGTCTTGATGTATGTTACTCGGGCGCGTTTAGTCATGTCCGGTCGTTTAACGGTCGGACTCGAGAATTGCCTTAAGAGGCTGCTGCATTTCGCCGCGAGAGCATTGTGTGTTCCTCCGTTCGGAGGGAGCGTTCATGTTTCCGTTGACCGTGATGACTCCACGAGGGCTGGCATCTTGACCTTGAGGTATGCATAATGCGGCACGCGTTGAACTTTGCAAGCGCGGTTCGTCCGGCGAGCGTGATAGCCACTGCGAGCGGGACTATGTGGAAGATTAACTCCTCGCTTGAAATTATCCGGGATCCGAAGACCACTTCGGTGTGGTGAGCACGCACAATTGGCCTCAACACCTGGTATGACGCCTTTGAAGGTCGTCTTTGTAGGTTTAATCCTTGAGGGGTCTATGCCCATCTTGCGCACTGTATCTTGATAAAGCAGGTTCAGGCTGCTGCCGCCGTCCATCAGGACTCTAGTGAGGTGAAATCCATCGACGATTGGGTCTAAAACCAATGCGGCGAATCCGCCATGGCGGATACTGGTGGGGTAGTCCCTTCGATCGAAAGTGATCGGGCAGGAGGCCCATGGGTTGAACTTCGGGGCGACTGGCTCCATCGCATATACGTCCCTAAGTGCACGCTTCCGCTCACTCTTGGGTATGTGGGTTGCGTATATCATGTTTACTGTCCGCACTTGTGGGGGGAAACCCTTCTGTCCTCTACTGTTCAGCGGCCGGGTCTCCTCCTCGTCATCGCTATGCAGCCCCTTGTCATTGTTTTTGGCAATTAACTTGCCTGCCTGCTTGAATACCCAACAATCCCTGTTGGTGTGGTTAGCTGCCTTTTCGGGGGTGCCATGTATCTGGCAAGAGCGGTCGAGTATTCGGTCCAAATTGGACGGACCCGGAGTAGTTCTTTTGAATGGCTTTTTCCGCTGACCGGGTTCAGAGCCTCTGAATCCGTCATTGACTACCGTATCCTCAGTGTTATCGCCATTAACGTGGCATTTGTTTTTGTTGCGACGCGACCTGTCATTGCGGTCCTTGCTGTCCGGACTGCCAGAATTTTTGCTGAGGTTGTTACTGCGAGCTAGCCAGCTGTCCTCCCCCGCACAGAAGCGGGTCATGAGTGATGTGAGGGCTGCCATGGATTTCGGCTTTTCCTGTCCTAGGTGTCGGGCCAGCCACTCGTCGCGGATGTTATGTTTGAACGCTGCGAGGGCCTCTGCATCCGGACAATCGACGATTTGGTTTTTCTTTGTGAGGAACCGCGTCCAGAATTGTCTGGCCGATTCGTCTGGCTGCTGAATTATGTGGCTTAGGTCATCGGCGTCTGGTGGTCGCACATATGTGTCCTAGAAGTTGTCTAGGAATGCGGCTTCCAAGTCCTCCCAACACCTAATTGATTCTATTGGAAAGCTGTTAAGCCAATGCCGAGCTGGCCCCTTAAGCTTGAGTGGGAGATACTTGATGGCGTGGAGATCGTCACCGCGGGCCATATGGATATGAAGGAGATAATCTTCGATCCAAACCGCGGGGTCTGTTGTGCCATCGTAGGATTCAATGCTCACGGGTTTAAACCCTTCAGGGATTTGATGATCCATTACTTCGTCTGTGAAGCATAGTGGGTGTGCGGGGCCTCTATATTGGGCAATATCACGACGTAGCTCAAGAGAGCTTTGTCTGCTGTGTTCGGCCCGACCGGAGTTGCTGTATCCGGCGCGACGGTAGTCGCCGTGGGTCATGGGGCGCCCACGTGATCCGTAGATAGATCTGGATTGTTTTGCCTTGTCCTCCCATATATCCCGCAAGTCCAGCGCATTCCCCCGTGGCTTCGCGCTTTTCGAATGGTGCCGGGGTACGGTTCTGGCGGAGGGCCTAGATGCCTCTCTGTCGCGGCCACGAGGTGGTCGGTCTGCCGTATTGTGCGCTGGTGATGAAGGTTTGTATGCTTCCTCCTCTAGTCGGGGGAGCAACTTGCGTTTTGGGTAGCTTTTGGAGGGGCGTTCGAGTTCATACTCTTCGGCCGCGAGGACCACGGTCCGTCTGTCGGCCAGCAGGTCTTTATCAGCTCGAAGTTGTTGCTGCTTTTTCTTTAGGCTGTTCGCCGTGGCCATTAGCCTGCGTTTAAAACGCTCTTGTTCGACGGGATCCTCGGGCACGACGAATTTGTCGTCGTTGAGGCTTGCCTCGTCTCCGGAGGGAGGCATGTAATTTTCATCCTCCTCGTCTGCCACTCTCTCTTGAAGGCTGGCTTCCCGTCCTCTGTCTTTGAATCTTCTTTGGGGGTTGTCTTCGGCACTCTCTGGGGTGTTATTATCTCCGGTGTCGAAATCTCCATTCTAGCTGTGGCGGGATTTAGAGTGGCGCCGCTGACGTCGGCGCTTGGGCTGTTTCTTAGAGGAATCTGCCTCCGCTGCTTCTTTGCCGTCCCCATCCTTTGGGTGTCCACCATGTATATGTCGTATGACGAGGTGGTCTTCCAGTGCCCTGTAGGCGCTGGTTCTTGATCGTCTCCGGCGTCGTCGTCCATACCGTCGATGTCTTTGGAGTCGTAGTCTAGCATGTCGGTTAGATCGTCGACAGTGGCTACAAAGTGGGTGGTGGGTGGGCTTTGAATTTCTTCGTCGTCCGCATCCCAACCATCCTGACCGCAGTCCGGCCAGGGTTCTCCTGATAACGAGAGATACTTTAGCGAGTTCAGGATGTCGCCAAAGGGCGAGTGCTGAAAGATGTCCGCAGTGGTGAACTCCATGATCGACGCCCAATCGGATTCAGTTGGCAGGGGCGCAGGAGGTTCGGAGTCCGGCAAGGAGTCCGACACCTCGGAGTCACGAGCTTTGCAAAGGACAAGGTCGATATTCGGCTCCATCACCGTGGAAGTTGCAGCCTCCGAGGCGGTGTCCAGCCACCTATCCTCGATTTGTGCAGTCGGCTCCGAACTATGGGTCGGAGCGGATTCGCAGCGACCTCAAAGTCTTGTCCGCGGCGAGCTAAATCATGCCCATCATGACAGTGCGGCACGCTCGGCTGTGGCTCAAATCCATCGAAGATCAAGTCTCCGCGGATGTCAGCCGTGAAGTTTAGGCTTCCAAATCTGACCTGATGGCCAGGGGCGTAGCTTTCGATCTGCTCCAGATGGCCAAGTGAATTGGCCCACAGTACAAAGCCGCCGAACACGAAGATCTGTCCGGGGAGAAAAGTCTCACCCTGGACGGCGTTGTTGTTGATTGAAGAAGCCATCAAGCCTATCGGTGACGACACAGAGGAACTCTCAACGAAAGCACCAATGTCGGTGTCAAAACCGGCGGATCTCGGGTAGGGGGTCCCGAACTGTGCGTCTAGGCGGATGGTAACAGGAGACAAGGGACACGGTGTTTTTACCCAGGTTCGGGGCCTCTCGATGGAGGTAAAACCCTACTCCTGCTTGATTGATATTGATGATATGGGTAGTACAAGAGTGGATCTACCACGAGATCAAGGAGGCTAAACCCTAGAAGCTAGCCTATGGTATGATTGTTGTAATGGTCGTTCGTCCTACGGACTAAAACCCTCCGGTTTATATAGGCACCGGAGAGGGCTAGGGTTACACAAAGTCGGTTACAATGGTAGGAGATCTACATATCCGTATCGCCAAGCTTGCCTTCCACGCCAAGGAAAGTCCCATCCGGACACGGGACGAAGTCTTCAATCTTGTATCTTCATAGTCTTGGAGTCCGGCCGATGATGATAGTCTGGCTATCCGGACACCCCCTAGTCCAGGACTCCCTCAGTAGCATTTTAAGATGATCTCTCACTAAAAATTATCAAGAAGTGTTCTCCCTGAGTATGCACCATTGCGAAAGTTCTTTGTGCTGAGACACCACGTGATGATCGGGTGTGATAGGCTCTACGTTCAAATACAACGGGTGCAAAACAGTTGCACACGCGGAATACTCAGGTTAAACTTGAGGAGCCTAGCATATAACAGATATGGCCTCGGAACACGGAGACCGAAAGGTCGAACGTGAATCATATAGTAGATATGATCAACATAGTGATGTTCACCATTGAAACTACTCCATCTCACGTGATGATCGGACATGGTTTAGTTGATTTGGATCACGTGATCACTTAGATGACTAGAGAGATGTTTGTCTAAGTGGGAGTTCTTAAGTAATATGATTAATTGAACTTAAATTTATCATGAACTTAGTACCTGATATTATTTTGCTTGTCTATGTTTGTTGTAGATAGATGGCTCGTGTTGTTGTTCCGTTGAATTTTAATGCGTTCCTTGAGAAAGCAAAGTTGAAAGATGATGGTAGCAATTACACGGATCGGGTCCGTAACTCGAGGATTATCCTCATTGCTGCACAGAAGAATTACGTCCTGGAAGCACCGCTGGCTGCCAGGCCTGCTGCTGATGCAACTGACGACGTTAAGAACGTCTGGCAAAGCAAAGCTGATGACTACTCGATAGTTCAGCGTGCCATGCTTTACGGCTTAAAACTGGGTCTTCAACGACGTTTTGAACATCATGGAGCATATGAGATGTCCCAAGAGTTGAAGTTAATATTTCAAGCAAATGCCCGGATTGAGAGATATGAAGTCTCTAATAAGTTCTATAGCTGCAAGATGGAGGAGAATAGTTCTGTCAGTGAACACATACTCAAAATGTCTGGGTATAATAATCACTTGATTCAACTGGGAGTTAATCTTCCTAATGATAGTGTCATTGATAGAATTCTTCAATCACTGCCACCAAGCTACAAAAGCTTCATGATGAACTATAATATGCAAGGGATGGACAAGACTATTCCCGAGTTCTTCACAATGCTAAAAGCATGGAGGTAGAAATCAAGAAAGAGCATCAAGTGTTGATGGTCAACAAGACCACCGTTTCAAGAAAAAGGGCAAGGGAAGAAGAAAGGAACTTCAAGAAGAACAGCAAACAAGTTGCTGCTCAAGAGAAGAAACCCAAGTGCGGACCTAAGCACGAGACTTAGTGCTTCTCTGCAAGCGGACTAGACACCTGGAAGCGGAACTGCCCCAAGTATTTGGCGGATAAGAAGGATGGCAAAGTGAACAAAGGTATATGTGATATACATGTTATTGATGTGTACCTTACTAGTGCTCGCATTAGTACACAGGTATTTGATACGGTTACTGTTGCTAATATTTGCAACTCGAAGCAGGGACTACGGATTAGCGAAGATTGGCTAAGGACGAGGTGACGATGCACGTGGGAAATGGTTCCAAAGTCGATGTGATCGCGGTCGGCACTCTACCTCTACATCTACCATCGGGATTAGTTTTAGACCTAAATAATTGTTATTTGGTGCCAGCGTTGAGCATGAACATTATATCTGGATCTTGTTTGATGCGAGACGGTTATTCATTTAAATTAGAGAATAATGGTTGTTCTATTTATATGAGTAATATCTTTTATGGTCATGCACCCTTGAAGAGTGGTCTATTTTTATTGAATCTCGATAGTAGTGATACACATATTCATAGTGTTGAAACCAAAAGATGCAGAGTTGATAATGATAGTGCAACTTATTTGTGGCACTGCCGTTTAGGTCATATCGGTATAAAGCGCATGAAGAAACTCCATACTGATGGACTTTTGGAATCACTTGATTATGAATCACTTGGTACTTACGAACCGTGCCTCATGGGCAAGATGACTAAAACGCCGTTCTCCGGAACTATGGAGCGAGCAACTGATTTGTTGGAAATCATACATACTGATGTTTGTGGTCCAATGAATATTGAGGCTCGCGGCGGGTATCGTTATTTTCTCACCTTGACAGATGATTTGAGCAGATATGGGTATATCTACTTAATGAAACACAAGTCTGAAACATTTGAAAAGTTCAAAGAATTCCAGAGTAAAGTGGAAAATTATCGTAACAAGAAAATAAAATTTCTACGATCTGATCGTGGAGGAGAATATTTGAGTTACGAGTTTGGCTTACATTTGAAACAATGCGGAATAGTTTCGCAACTCACGCCACCCGGAACACCACAACGAAATGGTGTGTCGAGCGTCAGATTCGTACTTTACTAGATATGGTGCGATCTATGATGTCTCTTACTGATTTACCGCTATCGTTTTGGGGTTATGCTTTAGAGACGGCCGCATTCACGTTAAATAGGGCACCATCAAAATCCATTGAGACGACACCTCATGAACTGTGGTTTGGCAAGAAACCAAAGTTGCCGTTTCTTAAAGTTTAGGGTTGCGATGCTTATGTGAAGAAACTTCAACCAGATAAGCTCGAACCCAAATCGGAGAAATGTGTCTTCATAGGATACCCAAAAGAGACTGTTGGGTACACCTTCTATCACAGATCTGAGGGCAAGATTTTCGTTGCTAAATTCGGATCCTTTCTAGAGAAGGAGTTTCTCTCTAAAGAAGTGAGTAGGAGGAAAGTAGAACTTAATGAGGTAACTGTACCTGCTCCCTTATAGGAAAATAGTTCATCACAAGAACCGGTTCCTGTGACAACTACACCAATTAGTGAGGAAGCTAATGATATTGATCATGAAACTTCAGATCAAGTTTCTACTGAACCTCGTAGGTCTACCAGAGTAAGATCCGCACTGAGTGGTACGGTAATCCTATTCGGAAGTCATGTTACTTGACCATGGCGAACCTACGAACTATGAGGAAGCGATGATGTGCCCAGATTCCGCAAAATGGCTAGAAGCCATGAAATCTGAGATGGGATCCATGTATGAGAACAAAGTATGGACTTTGGTTGACTTGCCCGATGATCGGCAAGCCATTGAGAATAAATGGATCTTTAAGAAGAAGACTGATGCTGATGGTAATGTAACTGTCTATAAAGCTCGACTTGTTGCGAAAGATTTTCGACAAGTTCAAGGGGTTGACTATGATGAGACTTTCTCACCCGTAGCGATGCTTAAGTCTGTCCGAATCATGTTAGCAATTGCTGCATTTTATGATTATGAAATTTGGCAAATGGATGTCAAAACTGCATTCTTGAATGGATTTCTGGAAGAAGAGTTGTATATGATGCAACCAGAAGGTTTTGTTGAACCAAAAGGTGCTAACAAAGTGTGCAAGCTCCAGCGATCCATTTATGGACTGGTGCAAGCATCTCGGAGTTGTAATAAACGCTTTGATAGTGTGATCAAAGCATATGGTTTTATACAGAATTTTGGAGAAGCCTGTATTTACAAGAAAGTGAGTGGGAGCTCTGTAGCATTTCTGATATTATATGTAGATGACATATTATTAATTGGAAATGATATAGAATTTCTGGATAGCATAAAGGGATACTTGAATAAAAGTTTTTCAATGAAATACCTCGGTGAAGCTGCTTACATATTGGGCATCAAGATCTATAGAGATAGATCAAGACGCTTAATTGGACTTTCACAAAGCACATACCTTGATAAAGTTTTGAAAAGGTTCAAAATGGATCAGGCAAAGAAAGGGTTCTTGCCTGTATTACAAGGTGTGGAGTTGAGTCAGACTCAATGTCCGACCACAGCAGAAGATAGAGAGAAAATGAAAGATGTTCCCTATGCTTCAGCCATAGGCTCTATCATGTATCCAATGCTGTGTACCAGACCTTACGTATGCTTAGCAATAAGCTTGGAAGGGAGGTACCAAAGTAATCCAAAAGTGGATCACTGGGCAGCGGTCAAGAACATCCTAAAATACCTAAAAAGGACTAAGGATATGTTTCTCGTATATGGAGGTGACAATGAGCTAGTCGTAAATGGTTACGTTGATGCAAGCTTTGACACTGATCTGGACGATTCTAAATCGCAAACCGGATATGTGTTTTTATTAAATGGTGGAGCTGTAAGTTGGTGCCGTTCTAGACAAAGCGTCGTGGCGGGATCTACAAGTGAAGCGGAGTACATAGCTGCTTCGGAAGCAGCAAACGAAGGAGTCTGGATGAAGGAGTTCATTTCTGATCTAGGTGTCATACCTAGTTGTAACGCCCTGGATTCGATGCGCCAGGTGTTTGCCAGTTATCCGCCGTCGTTGCCATGTCATTTGCTTGTGTGTTGCACTTTGCCATGTTATCATCTGCATTTCATATTGTGTCATCATGTGCATTTCATTTTGCATACATGTTCGTCTCATGCATCCGAGCATTTTCCCCGTTGTCCGTTTTGCAATCCCCGGCGCCCCCTTTTGCCTCTCTTTTGTGTGAGGGTGTTAAACGTTCTCGGAATGGACCGAGGTTTGCCAAGCGGCCTTGGTATAGCACCGGTAGACCGCCTGTCAAGTTTCGTGCCATTTGGAGGTCGTTTGATACTCCAACGGTTAACCGGGTAACCGTTAAAGCCCTCATTGAGTTGCAGCCCAACACCCCTTCCAAAGCGGCCCAAAGCCTAACAAACTCCCCTCCATGCTCGCGGTCGTTCGATCACGATCGCGTGGCCGAAAACCGCACCTCATTTGGACTCTCCTAGCTCCCTCTACCTATAAATAGGCCCTCCCCTTCCATTTTCGCGGATGAAACCCTAGCCCCGCTCCTCCCCGCGCCGCCGGACACGTCCGCCCGCCGCCCGGAGCGTCCGCGCCGCCCTTCGCAGCCAACCGGAGGCGCCACGTGGCGCCCGCGCCCGCCGCCCGTCGGGCCCTTGAGCCATCTTCGGCCCGCCCCGGGCCACGGCGGGCCCGATCCGCCCGGTCGGCCGCGCCCGCCGCCTCGCTTCGCCCGGCGCTCCGCCGCCGTAAACAGCAGCGCCGCCGCGCGACCTCCGCCTCCTCCAGCCCGTCGCTGGCTGTCCCTGGTCGGTTTTTCCCGGCCTCGTCGGAACTCCTCCGTGCGCCCGCGCCGCCGAGCCTCCGCCGCCGCCCGAGACCTCGCCGCCCGTCGCTTCACCGCGGTGCAGCGCCACATCATGCGGCGCCGCCCGCCCGCTCCCTCATCCGGCGTCTCCCACGTCGACGCGACCCGCCCCGTCGTCCGGCGCCCCTCCGGCCCCGTCCCGGCCTCCTCCGGTGCCGCCCGCCCTCGGCCGCCGTCTCCGGCCGCCTCGTCACCGGATCCGGCGGGTGGGATGAGATCCACCCGCCCGGCCAACCAAACGGCGCCCCGAGCCCCGGATCCCTCCGTCCCGGGTCCTCCCCGTCCACGTTTTCGCGAGGTGATAATCCACTAAGTCCCAGATTATTTACATTATCATGCCATGTTCATGCCATCGTATCTCTTTATCCGTAGCTCCGTTTCATGCGTATAATATGTCAAATTGTTCGTCTCAACGAGTACTTCATTTCATTCAATTGCATCATTTTCATTTGAGCTCATCTTGATGCCCGAAATGCTGTTGGAAGAGTGCATGTTGATGTTAATCTGCTGAAACTGTTATAACTTGCTCATTTGTCATTTTTGCCATGATTGATGTGTGCATCCTATGAGGTTGATGTCTACATGTATGTTGATCTATGCCATGCCATCTTTCCAGGGGTGTTAACCATGTATTTTGTGAGTTGTGTGCTGAGTGTATCAAGCTTGCTAAGTAGGGTAGTTGTTGTTCTTTGTTTTCTGACAGATTACATTATATTTTGTTGCTATGTTAACATGCTTCTACTAGTCATTCTATGCATAATCTGGAGATGTCCTATAAACATGTTTTGATCTACATGTCTTGTTCTATCCATTCATGCCCTTGGTTGCAATTATAGCCTGCTGGGACATGTTGTTATCTTGCTCTAAAGTTGCTTGATAATGTTGTTGTCAGCCTGTTAACATTAAGTTCAATGTTTCCATGATTGTTTGCTAGTGATCCATGCACCCTATGAACTTGCTCTTGCCATGCTTAGCTTCATAAACATGCCTTCTTACTGTTGGTTGCCTTGCCATGCCATGTATTGCTCTGTGGTGAGTGGTTCAAGCTCACCAACATGCTTACTTATTGTTGTTCCTGCCATGTTTGAATCTGTAATATAACTTGCCATGTTTACATGGGTGCCATCTTATCTTCTGATCCTTTTTGGCTCATGGTCAGTAAGGGATTTTTGATTTATGCAATTAGTAGATTCATGCCATGCTTTTGTTTGCCATTTTATGTTCCTGTAACATGTTGTTTGATAGCTCTAAACATTGCAACCTGATGTTATTTCCTGATAAGTCTGAAACTGTTATAATTTGCGATCTTACCATGTCTTTTTGAGCATGATCTAGTGATTTTTGGAGATAGCTCAGTGTTCATGTTTTTTGTGCTTTACCTGTACTTCATGACCATGTCTTTTGTTATTACGTTGGGGTGCTATAGCATATTGTTTTGATGCTTGCAAGATGCCTTGTTGCTGTTTTGGACAGATTGTTGTTGGGACTTGTATAGAGTGTATGTGTTGCACCGTTGCTCCGTTTTGAGTGTGCTCTATATGAAACTTGCTTGATTTTGCATGTAGTTCCATATTATCATGTTGCATCCTTATTTTGAGGTGTTTGCTTGATGTTTGTATGCATTTTGCATCAATGCCATGTTTAACTTGTTTTGCTCATATCTTCTAGGCCGTAGCTCCAAATCTAATGAACTTTATATGTAACTTGACTAGAATTTCGTGTAGATCATCTTGGTGCATCTTAACTTGCTGTTTAACAACTTGAACTTAATGTTTGTTCAGTTCTGGACCAATTTCGAAATATGCATATGAGGACTTACCGGAATTGTTATATGTTGTTCCCGGCCTCATTTAAACTTGCCTTGATGTTTTGTTCTTGTTTGCATCATCTCTTGCCATGAGTAGCTTCATGTAGCTTGGTCATGCATCATGCTTTTTGTGCATCATGCCTTGTTCATGTGTGGTGTGTTTACCTATGTTGTGTACTTCTTCTTGTTAGTTCCTGTTTCGTTGCGATCGTGAGGATTCGTTCGTCTACGATTGGTTCGGCTTCATCCGTTCGTCTTCTTCATGGACTCGTTCTTCTTCCTTGCGGGATTTAAGGCAAGATGACCGTCACCCTGGATCTCACTACTATCATTGCTATGCTAGTTGCTTTGTTCTATCGCTATGTTGCGCTACCTATCACTTGTTCTACAAGCCTCCCAAATTGCCATCAACCTCTAACCTTTGACACCCTTCCTAGCAAACCGTTGTTTGGCTATGTTACCGCTTTGCTCAGCCCCTCTTATAGCGTTGCTAGTTGCAGGTGAAGTTGAAGATTTCTCCATGGTGGACAGGGTTATGTTGGGATATCACAATATCTCTTATTTAATTAATGCATCTATATACTTGGTAAAGGGTGGAAGGCTCGGCCTTATGCCTGGTGTTTTGTTCCACTCTTGCCGCCCTAGTTTCCGTCATACCGGTGTTATGTTCCCGGATTTTGCGTTCCTAACGCGGTCGGGTGATTTACGGGACCCCCCTGACAGTTCGCTTTGAATAAAACTCCTCCAGCAAGGCCCAACTTTGGTTTTACCATTTGCCTCACCGCCACCTATATTTCCCTTGGGAGTAATTAACCCAAGGGTCATCTTTATTCAGCCCCCCCCGGGCCAATGCTTGTCTAAGTGTTGGTCCAAACTAGAGCGCTTTGCAGCACCCCTCGGGAAACTTGAGGTCTGGTTTTAGTTATACGGACTGCTCATCCGGTCGTGGCTCGAGGCGAGATCTGTGCAGCTACTATCGGGATGTCGGCACGCGGGAGGTCTTGCTGGTCTTGTTTTACCATTGTCAAAATGTCTTGTAAACCGGGATTCGAGGCGATCGGGTCTTCCTGGGAGAAGGTCTATTCCTTCGTTGATCGTGAGAGCTTGTCATGGGCTAAGTTGGGACACCCCTGCAGGGTTTAAACTTTCGAGAGCCGTGCCCGCGGTTATGTGGCAGATGGGAATTTGTTGATGTCCGATTGTAGATAACTTGACACCAGATCTGAATTAAAATGCATCAACCGTGTGTGTAGCCGTGATGGTCTCTTCTCGGCGGAGTCCGGGAAGTGAACACGGTTTCTGTGTTACGTTTGACGTAAGTAGGAGTTCAGGATCACCTCTTGATCATTGCTAGCTTCACGACCGTTCGGCTTGTTTCTCTTCTCGCTCTCTTTTGCGTATGTTAGCCACCATATCATGCTTAGTCGCTGCTGCAACCTCACCACTTTACCCCTTCCTTTCCCATTAAGCTTTGCTAGTCTTGATACCCATGGTAATGGGATTGCTGAGTCCTCGTGGCTCACAGATTACTACAACAACAGTTGCAGGTACAGGTTATGCGATGACCATGACGCTAGAGCGATGCTTGCTTACGTTGAGTTCTTCTTCTGCTTCGATCAGGGGATAGGTTCCAGGTCGGCAGCCTGGGCTAGCAGGTTGGATATTGTTTGAGTTTCTGTTTATGTATCATCTGTAGTCGGATGTTGATCTCTTGTATGATGATGTTGTATTCGTGTGGCATTGTATGCCTTTTGTATGTATCCCCATCTATTATGTATGTTGATGTAATGATATCCACCTTGCAAAAGCGTCTCAATATGCGGGTCTATCCTTGGTGGGACCTTCGAGTTCCTTTTGGATAGGGTCGCATATTGGGCGTGACAAGTTGGTATCAAAGCCTCGACCGACCCTAGGAGCCCCCCCTTGATTGCTCGTGTAGTTTGGCCGTTGTCGAGTCTAGAAGAAAACTGTTTTCGGAGTCTAGTTATATCGGAGAGTAGGAATTCTTTTTACTCCTTTGCCCCTTCGTCGCTCTGGTGAGGAATCTTGACGTAGGTGTTTTGAACTACTCCTCTTCCCTTTCAAATTTTCTTTAGGATCACGTGGTTAGTTTTCGTTCGTTGTCCATCCTCTTTTGTCCGGCGCATTCCTCGTCAAGCTGATTCGAACCTCTTTGTCTTTGGGAGATCAATCCTCGGCTCTTTTCGATCGATGTGGTTTCCCTGTCCGAAGTTGTCCTTGTTTTTCCCACCCGCCCTCCCTTCTTATTCTCGAATCCGGAGTCCGTAATCGAGTATCCATCCTACTCGTGCGAAGCCTTTGCTTCCTTTCCTCAATGATTTCAACCGGTGTTTTCTCTTCAAGTTATTCGTCGATTTCCCCTTCCAAGTTGCCTTTGTTTTTCACGCCCTAACACCCTTTTTCTTCCCGGAGTCTGAGTCTTTTTCGAGCATCAATTTCGTTCGTGCGGAGTCTCTTCAGTCTTCCCTCAATTATTTCTACCGGTGAATTCTCGTCTCTTTCGTCATTCTTCATCTCTTTTCTTCTCCGGTGGACTCAATTCAAGTTTTTTTTCGGGTTGATCATATTCTTTTTCCTCGGCTCAAGTGTTTTTCCCTGCTCGTTCGCCTCTCGCCAGTTTATCATTCCGGAGTTCAGAAGACATCTCAGGAGATTCGTCTGTGTTCCAATTAATTCGAGGTTGTCACCTCATTCAAATATTTCAATTGTTCCGGTGATTCATCTATCTCTTCAACATCTCTTTCTAACGGTGTTTTCTCTTCAGTGGGCCCTAACCCACAGGTCTTTTCCCAGGATCTTACCTGACTCTTCTAGTTATTCCGGAGCCGTTCCTATTTCTTTTCAAGTCTGACGTAAGAATGAGTTTCATCTGTTAGATGCCTTTCCAAGATCATTTTCAAATTCTTTTCATGGTTGCCTCAACCTCTTCGCTTTTCATTCTCCCGGAGTATCTCAGTAATTTTGGTGTTGTTTTTCCGTCGCCATTTGAAGACCGAAGAAGAGTTTTTCCTCCAAATCTTGTCTGTTCTCTCGAAGTTTCGTGGTTCTAGCTTCATGTTAGCCTCTCGAATTATTCCATTTGTCATTTATTCTTTTCATCCATCTGGAGTATGTCAGGAGTTGTTTTCCCGTTTCTTTTCACCGGAGGCCATCATTCCAGTTATCGTTCTCTATTTATCCCGGTGCTTCGTTCAAGTATTCTTCAATCAGTTCGTGATCCCTTCGTTATCTTGTCTCTTAATTCCCTCAAGTATCTTTGTGCTTTTATAATTCTTCCCGGTGATTCATTCTCTGTCATCAGTCATTTGGAATTTTTATGGTGGTTCGTTCAAGATTTCACTTCCTTCGTTATCTTATTAATCCATTCGTTCTTTTCAATCCTACCGGTGGTTCACGAAGACCTTCTCAAGTTTGTGATATGTCATTTCTCAATCCTTTTCAAGAGGAATAAGTTGCATGCCAAATCCTCTCGTCACCCATTAAATTGGTTCAGGATAAGCATAACGTAATTCTTATTTCATCCAAGTGGTTAATCCCTTCCTTCGGAGTTTGTTCTTGATGAATAAATTCTAGTTCCAAGTTTGTTCATCTTTTCTTTTCCGGAGTTCAATTATTTCCTCGGCCATGTCGTCGGATCCTCCATTTAATCACCGCAAGGCTCATTTTATTCTTTCATCCTTTATTCTATCTCATCATCCTTTTGTTACCGGAGTTCTTCATGATGGTTCTTCATGATTTAATTCATTCTTCAAGAGTTCATCAAGTATCATTCCATCCTTCCTTTTTCAGCCGGAGTGCTGCCTAAATCCTTTCAGCCTTATCCGTTTCTTTTCTCATTCTAACCACTCCGGTTAGAACAAGTGATTTCTTAGTCTATCTGATTCCGTGAGCTTTTGATTCTCGTCATTCTCGTCGTTCCTCTCTACTTCTCGAGTGCTCTCTATTCTTTGCTTCTTCTCTTCAGTTCTTGTTTCACCTCATCCCCTTTTCCCTTCCGTCTCAGTCCTAAGATCTCGGGACGAGATCTCTTGTTAGTGGAGGAGTGTTGTAACGCCCTGGATTCGATGTGCTAGGTGTTTGCCAGTTATTCGCCGTCGTTGCCATGTCATTTGCTTGCGTGTTGCACTTTGCCATGTCATCATCTGCATTTCATATCGTGTCATCATGTGCATTTCATTTTGCATACATGTTCGTCTCATGCATCCGAGCATCTTCCCCGTTGTCCGTTTTGCAATCCGGCACTCCTATGTTCCCCGGCGCCCCCTTTTGCCTCTCTTTTGTGTGCGGGTGTTAAATGTTCTCGGAATGGACCGAGGTTTGCCAAGCGACCTTGGTATAGCACCGGTAGACCGCATGTCAAGTTTCGTGCCATTTGGAGGTCGTTTGATACTCCAACGGTTAACCGGGTAACCGTTAAAGCCCTCTTTGAGTTGCAGCCCAACACCCCTTCCAAAGTGGCCCAAAGCCCAGCAAACTCCCCTCCATGCTCTCGGTCGTTCGATCATGATCGCGTGGCCGAAAACCGCACCTCATTTGGACTCTCCTAACTCCCTCTACCTATAAATAGGCCCTCCCTTCCATTTTCGCGGATGAAACCCTAGCCCCGCTCCTCCCCGCGCCGCCGGACACGTCCGCCCGTCGCCGGACGCGTCCGCCCGCCGCCGGACGCGTCCTTGCCGCCGCCCGCAGCCAAGCCGGAGGCCGCCACGTGGTGCCCCGCGCCCGCCGCCCGTCGAGCCCGCGAGCCCATCTCCGCCCGCTCCGAGCACGGCGGGCCCAATCCGCCGGTCGGCGCCCGCCGCCTCGCTTCGCCGGCGCTCCGCCCGGCGTAAGGCGGCGCCGCCCCATGACCTCCGCCTCCTCCGGCCCGTCGCGCGCCGTCCCTGGCGGCCCGCCGCCCGGCCTCGCCGGAGCTCCTCCGTGCTCGCGCCGCCGAGCCTCCGCCGCCCGAGACCTCGCCGCCCGTCGCTTCACCGCGGCGCCCGCGCCACCGCTGGCGCCGCCCGCCAACTCCCTCGTCCGGCATCTCCCACGTCGGCGCGACCCGGCTCCGTCGTCCGGCGCCCCTCCGGCCGCCGTCCCCGGCCTCCTCCGGTGCCGCCCCGCCCTCCGGCCGCCGTCTCCGGCCGCCTCGTCACCGGATCCGGCGGGTGGGATGAGATCCACCCGCCCGGCCAACCAAACGGCGCCCCGAGCCCCGGATCCCTCCGTCCCGGGTCCTCCCCGTCCACATTTTCGCGAGGTGATAATCAACTAAGTCCCAGATTATTTACATTATCATGCCATGTTCATGCCATCGTATCTCTGCATCCGTAGCTCCGTTTCGTGCCTATAATATGTCAAATTGTTCGTCTCAACGAGTACTTCATTTCATTCCATTGCATCATTTTCATTTGAGCTCATCTTGATGCCCAAAATGCTGTTGGAAGAGTGCATGTTGATGTTAATCTGCTGAAACCGTTATAACTTGCTCATTTGTCATTTTTGCCATGATTGATGTGTGCATCCTATGAGGTTGATGTCTACATATATGTTGATCTATGCCATGCCATATTTCCAGGGGTGTTAACCATGTATTTTTTTGAGTTGTGTGCTGAGTGTATCAAGCTTGCAAAGTAGGGTAGTTGCTGTTGCTGTTTTCCTGACAGATTCTGTTATATTTTGTTGCTATGTTAGCATGCTTCTACTAATCATTATATGCATAATCTGGAGATGTCCTATAAACATGTTTTGATCTACATGTCTTTCTCTATCCATTCATGCCCATGGTTGCAATTATAGCCTACTGGGACATGCTGTTATCTAGCTCTAAAGTTGCTTGATAATGTTGCTGTCAGCCTGTTAACATTAAGTTCAATGTTTCCATGATTGTTTGCTAGTGATCCATGCACCCTATGAACTTGCTCTTGCCATGCTTAGCTTCATAAACATGCATTCGCACTGTTGGTTGCCTTGCCATGCCATGTATTGCTCTGTGGTGAGTGGTTCAAGCTCACCAACATGCTTACTTATTGTTGTTCCTGCCATGTTTGAATCTGTAATATAACTTGCCATCTTAACATGGGTGCCATCTTATCTTCTGATCCTTTTTGGCTCATGGTCAGTAAGGGATTTTTGATCTATGCAATTAGTAGATTCATGCCATGCTTTTGTTTGCCATTTTATGTTCCTGTAACATGTTGTTTGATAGCTCTAAAGATTGCAACCTGATGTTATTTCCTGATAAGTCTGAAACTGTTATAATTTGCGATTTTACCATGTCTTTTTGAGCATGATCGAGTGATTTCTGGAGATAGCTCAGTGTTCATGTTTTGTTGTGCTTTACCTGTACTTCATGCCCATGCCTTTTGTTATTACGTTGGGGTGCTGTAGCATATTGTTTTGATGCTTGCAAGATGCCTTGTTGCTGTTTTGGACAGATTGTTGTTAGGACTTGTATAGAGTGTATGTGTTGCACCGTTGCTCCATTTTGAGTGTGCTCTATATGAAACTTGCTTGATTTTGCATGTAGTTCCATATTATCATGTTGCATCCTTGTTTTGAGGTGTTTGCTTGATGTTTGTATGCATTTTGCATCAATGCCATGTTTAACTTGTTTTGCTCATATCTTCTAGGCCGTAGCTCCAAATCTAATGAACTTTATATGTAACTTGACTAGAATTCCATGTAGATCATCTTGGTGCATCTTAACTTGCTGTTTAACAACTTGAACTTAATGTTTGTTCAGTTCTGGACCAATTTCGAAATATGCATATGAGGACTTACCGGAATTGTTATATGTTGTTCCCGGCCTCATTTAAACTTGCCTTGATGTGTTGTTCTTGTTTGCATCATCTCTTGCCATGAGTAGCTTCATGTAGCTTGGTCATGCATCATGCTTGTTGTGCATCATGCCTTGTTCATGTGTGGTGTGTTTACCTATGTTGTGTACTTCTTCTTGTTAGTTCCTGTTTCGTTGCGATCGTGAGGATTCGTTCGTCTACGATTGGTTCGGCTTCATCCGTTCGTCTTCTTCATGGACTCGTTCTTCTTCCTTGCGGGATTTAAGGCAAGATGACCGTCACCCTGGATCTCACTACTATCATTGCTATGCTAGTTGCTTTGTTCTATCGCTATGTCGCGCTACCTATCACTTGTTCTTCAAGCCTCCCAAATTGCCATCAACCTCTAACCTTTGACACCCTTCCTAGCAAACCGTTGTTTGGCTATGTTACCGCTTTGCTCAGCCCCTCTTATAGCGTTGCTAGTTGCAGGTGAAGTTGAAGATTTCTCCATGGTGGACAGGGTTATGTTGGGATATCACAATATCTCTTATTTAATTAATGCATCTATATACTTGGTAAAGGGTGGAAGGCTCGTCCTTATGCACGGTGTTTTGTTCCACTCTTGCCGCCTAGTTTCCGTCATACGGTGTTATGTTCCCGGATTTTGCGTTCCTAGCGGTCGGGTGATTTCTGGGACCCCGACAATTCGCTTTGAATAAAACTCCTCCAGAAGGCCCAACTTTGGTTTTACCATTTGCCTCACCACCACCTATATTTCCCTTGGGAGTAATTAACCCAAGGGTCATCTTTATTCAGCCCCCAGGCCAATGCTTGTCTAAGTGTTGGTCCAAACTACTGCATTTGCAGCACCCCTCGTGGAAACTTGAGGTCTGGTTTTAGTTATACGGACTGCTCATCCGGTCATGGCACGAGATGAGATCTGGCGTGGCTACTATCGGGATGCGGCATCGGGAGGTCTTGCTGGTCTTGTTTTACCATTGTCGAAATGTCTTGTAAACCGGGATTACGAGGCTGATCAGGTCTTCTGGGAGAAGGTCTATTCGCCGTTGATCGCGAGAGCTTGTCATGGGCTAAGTTGGGACACCCCTGCAGGGTTTAAACTTTCGAGAGCCGTGCCCGCGGTTATGTGGCAGATGGGAATTTGTTAATGTCCGGTTGTAGATATCTTGACACCAGATCCGAATTAAAATGCATCAACCGTGTGTGTAGCCGTGATGGTCTCTTCTCGGCGGAGTCCGGGAAGTAAACACGGTTTCTGTGTTATGTTTGACGTAAGTAGGAGTTCAGGATCACCTCTTGATCATTGCTAGCTTCACGACCGTTCCGCTTGTTTCTCTTCTCGCTCTCTTTTGCGTATGTTAGCCACCATATCATGCTTAGTCGCTGCTGCAACCTCACCACTTTACCCCTTCCTTTCCCATTAAGCTTTGCTAGTCTTGATACCCACTAGATCATTGTTGGCGCGCGTTGCTGCGCCCGTCTATTTGAATGTAAAATTATAAGAATTATTGTAAATATATGAACATGAAAGCTAAGTTTACATATTGGTTAGTGATCAAAGAGGATATTTTACAATAAAATAGAAATGTTGAGAAACTTTGAATATTTCAAATACATTGCTTTCATGTAGACATGCAACCCATAATGCACTTTTTCAAAACTATAGGTGTAGAATACAAAAAAATCAACATGCTATAGTGACACCATTCAAATCATCGTTGAGTATGGCAGTACCAAAATAGCAGTGGAACAAAGGGAGCAATTAACTAAAATGTTCCATATGCAGAAAGACAATCGAGTATCTCCTGTTTATATTTGAAGTTGCTGCAAGGATAAAATTTACACAGCTAGTAACCATTCATAATAAAAGACCAATGTACAAAATTTGATAAGAGAATTCATTACAGGCATAAATATAATGTGGAATGAGCATTTGCACCATGGTAGAGGGCGGTAGTATAACACATGTTGAACACTAAAAATAGGGATTGGTAAGATTATCAACCATGCTATGTGTAGAAATAGCTTTGCTTCATCCATGTAAACATATAATCATGTAAAATCTCATTTTAGACTTTAGACCAAATAAGAGGTATTGACGTTAAATTTAAAAGGGCACCCTGGTCTGTTATTGGCTGTTAGCTTTTCTTTCTTGGTCTTCGCCCTCCTCATCATGCATGCATATTGTTCTCAGACTTGGACCAATGTCTCATGTGCCATGATCACATCAATCACACATTCTAGCCATGGAAAAGGGTAGGTGATAGTTAGTGCTATTCTGTTTGTTTATAATCTTTGTATGCATGGAGGGATGTTGGTGCAGTGGTTTAATTGGAGTAAGAAACCTGGTAGGAAAGAGAAGCTCACGAGTATTCTACAAGTCTTATAATCCGCCTTAGCATATCAGAAAACTAAACATCTTTAGCTCACCTCTCTCCGATGATTCTTGGTGATCCTTCATTCTTCCCATCCAAATCTACTAAAGGGGATGCATAGTGTAACAAATATACCAAGATATGGAAATGGTGGATCTTTATAAGTTTGCTTTACTCAAATTGCATCTGCCTAAATTGACTCATAAAAATTAAGCTGTCAAGAATAACAAGAAGGCAAACCTTGAGAAAGAGAATAAAGTTCAATAAACTGCTATACTGAATTGGATATATTTTCTCGAAGAGTGTGGCAAGCCTTTCCAGCTCCTCTTGTTGTTTTGCAGCTATAACATCAGACCACCTGTTCATATCTATTAGCTCTTTCATATGGGGTGCTCTTTCCATGAAATCGTCCACGGCTTCCTAAAAATTATACTGCAGATTACAGTGGGTTAGTTAAAAAAACGAAAAAGAAGTCATATAGCAGCAAAGTGGATGCAAGTACACAAATATGAACTGGTAATGTATAAATGCTACACATTTAGGGTACACTGAAACCTGAATTCTAAAATCGGAGATGTTTATTTCTGTAAGTATGGTAAATATCTAGAAACTATAACATCTTACACAATAGATGATGAAGCTATCGAGACATTCTTGCCTTTCTACAAAACTAATCTACAAATCTTAAAGCAAATGTATTCAACAAACTGCCTTGATTCAGATAAAGAAATTCATCTGATAGTTAACATCATGTACTATACTTTCTATATCTGATTCTTCTTGTGGCAACGTACCTGCAGAAAAAAGGCATGGCCAACATGAGACGACTTGGACGGCAGCATGCCACTATGCCAGGGACACCGGTTCAACCAGCCAGCTATCGTGCAGAGTTGAAAAGCCGCGGTGGCCGCCAACGCGCGTGGCGGAGGTCACACAAGAGGTGCCGTTGTTCTAGGTCGAGGTCGGGAAGCGGGATGCTTGCATGACGAGGAGGGAAAAAGCAGAGCTTCACCGTGTTCTAGGCTTCTAGCTCGACTCACCCTCCCAACATCTGTTGAACCATAGCAAGGGTATCGAGAATTTTATAACTTGATTCAGTTAAAAACGTAAATGAAAGTATAATAACATTATATTCCATCCATCTATATACAACACCGTTCAAAATTATATTCCTTAAGTCTCAGTTTAGAATACATAACATCTAAAACTGTTCATTTTATCCTATTAGAAATTCTTGAAGAATGGTAACTGCTACCGAAATTAAGTGAGTATATGAAGAATCGAGCTAAATGACTTCTGATCTTGGAAAAGCGAGTCGCAATCTTACTTGCTTGATAAATTCATGGGGTGCATATTTTGACTTCCTAAAGAACAGAGAAATTACCATTGTGCTACAACATATACAGAACACTGTCATTCCCTGGTTATTTTGTGGTCATGTACTTAAATATGAGATGAACACATTACACAGAATCCGTAGACAATCTCTCAACCACTGTATCTGAGATAAAAGGAGAGTGCATCGATTGCCTAACAAAAATCTAGTCAACACGAATGCTAAAGGCACGCTATGTACTTGTTAATCTTGGGCTCACCTGATATGGCCATTGTTCCTATCAATGATATGTTTGGGGAAATGAGAGTGTACGACGGGCCATCCAGCTAGAGTAATGCGTTGATTCCTCAACAAGTTTTGCAACCCATCCATGATAGCATCAAATCAAACAAACAGAGAGGAACAGTTTGACAAACATGATAAGCTACAAAGGATGCAAGAAGGGGCAGAGCAGGAGGGCTTGGTGTACCTAGCCTTCGTCGGAGTGCCACTGGAGGAGGTCGGCGACGCCAAGGACGTAGTCGACCATGGAGTTCCCGTCGCTGCGGGCGTGCAGAATGGTAGAGCCATACGCGCAGCAGAATTCCACCGGCGTAGTTTTTCTGTCTGCTGCGTTGTTGTCTCCACACAACCGTGTGCAGGTCGTGGCTCACAGCTGCGTTGGCACCAAAAGGAATAGGAGATCGACGGAGGAGGTGACGGTGGTGGTGGCGGCGGTGGCGGCGGCGGAGGCATGCCTAGGTTTCACGATAGGACCAGCATCGCCGTTGCCCTTTTCAACGGATCGAATCCGTACCTTTTTCTCCGGAGCACTCGCTGTGTGCGGGGAGCAGGGAGGTTGCTAGAGGCCCAATAGGCCCATATTAACCCGAGACGCCCAAAAAAGCTACCGGAGCAGCGGCCCGGCATGGTTAGCGACCGTTTTTAGCGAAGGAGGCAGATTACGAGCGATTCATTGCAAATCTGGCGGCTGGAAATACTTAAAAGTGTCGATCCGATGGCTAGGAGCGTTGATGGCCTGAGAGGGCTGGAAGGGTGCTCAGTTTTAATATATCTAAATGGTAATGGGATTGCTGAGTCCTCGTGGCTCACAGATTACTACAACAACAGTTGCAGGTACAGGTTATGCGATGACCATGACGCGAGAGCGATGCTTGCTTACGTTGAGTTCTTCTTGCTTCGATCAGGGGATAGGTTCCAGGTCGGCAGCCTGGGCTAGCAGGGTGGATATTGTTTGAGTTTCTGTTTATGTATCATCCGTAGTCGAATGTTGATCTCTTGTATGATGATGTTGTATTCGTGTGGCATTGTATGCCTTTTGTATGTGTCCCCATCTATTATGTAATGTTGATGTAATGATATCCACCTTGCAAAAGCGTCTCAATATGCGGGTCTATCCTTGGTGGGACCTTCGAGTTCCTTTTGGATAGGGTCGCATATTGGGCGTGACACTAGTGCAACGGGACAAATGAAGATCTTCTGTGACAATACTGGTGCAATTGCCTTGGCAAAGGAATCCAGATTTCACAAGAGGACCAAGCACATCAAAAGACGCTTCAATTCCATCGGGACCAAGTCGGTGGGAGACATAGAGATTTGCAAGATACATATGGATCTGAATGTTGCGAGACCGTTGACTAAGCCTCTTCCACGAGCAAAACATGATCAGCACCAAGACTCCATGGGTGTTAGAATCATTCTTGTGTAATCTAGATTATTGACTCTAGTGCAAGTGGGAGGCTGAAGGAAATATGCCCTAGAGGAAATAATAAAGTTATTATTTATTTCCTCATATCATGATAAATGTTTATTATTCATGCTAGAATTGTATTAACGAAACATGATACATGTGTGAATACATAAACAAACATAACGTCACTAGTATGCCTCTACTTGACTAGCTCATTAATCAAAGATGGTTATGTTTCCTAACCATAGACATGTGTTGTCATTTGATTAAGGGATCACATCATTAGGAGAATGATGTGATTGACATGACCCATTCCGTTAGCTTAGCACTTGATCGTTTAGTATGTTGCTATTGCTTTCTTCATGACTTATACATGTTCTGTAACTATGAGATTATGCAACTCCGTTTACGGAGGAACACTTTGTGTGCTACCAAGCGTCAAAAGCGTGGCTGGGTGATTATAAAGGAGCTCTACCGGTGTCTCGAAGGTACATGTTGGGTTGGCGTATTTCGAGATTAGGTTTTGTCACTCAGATTATTGGGGAGGTATCTCTGGGCCCTCTCGGTAATGCACATCACTATAAGCCTTGCAAGCAATGTAGCTAATGAGTTAGTTACGGAATGATGCATTACGTAATGAGTAAAGAGACTTGCCGGTAACGAGATTGAACTAGGTATTGGATACCGACAATCAAATCTCGGGTAAGTAACATACCGATGACAAAGGGAACAAAGTATGTTGTTATGCGGTTTGACCGATAAAGATCTTCGTAGAATATGTAGGAGCCAATATGAGCATCCAGGTTCCGCTATTGGTTATTGACCGAGAATAGTTCTAGGTCATGTCTACATAGTTCTCGAACCCGTAGGGGAGTATATAGCAAAAAACTACCACATTACAGGCTATCGCCACAAAAAACTACCGCTTTTTTTAATTTTTCAAAAAACTACCACAAATTTGGTTGTCAGTTCCAAAAAAGCCAAATTGCTGAAGCGTTAAGTTTTAACCGCGTTTATGACAAAGGGGGTCCACACGTCAGGTCACCGTTATATTGGACCGTTAGTTGACCGTTATGACATGTGGAGCCCATATGTTGGTCCCTCCAAAAAATAAAAGGCAGGCCAGTCCCTGTAAGTTTTTCTAAAACGCAACCAACCCCTGTAAGTTTTGTAAAAAAGCAATCGGGTCCCTGCTAGTTTCGAAAAAAAGCAATCGGGTCCCCGTGCTCCCGTCCGCCGTCGCCATGGCCAGAAGTTGCTGTGTGCTGCTGCTCGCCGGCGCTGCTCCCCGCCGCCGCTGCGTGTCGGTCGCGGCTACTACTCCACGCCGCCACCGTGTGCCGCTCGCCGGCGCTGCTCCCTGTTGCCGCCAATGCGTGCCGCTCGCAGCTGCTGCTCCACGCCGGCGTTGCCCGATGCCGCCGTTGCGTGCCGCTTCGCTTGCTGCTGCTGCCTTGCCAGTTCCTCCCGCCGCCGCCCGACGGGTCTGCTGCTCACCAGTGTTGCTCCCCTGCTCACGGCTGCTACTGCTCCCCTGCTCGCCGGCGTTGTATGCGCTGCTGCTGCTGCTTGCTCGCTGCCCTTGCATCTTCTACTCCCGCCACTGCTGCCCACTGCCACTTCAGCTACTGCTTCTCCCTGCCCTTGTCGCGGCTACTGCGCCGGCCTTGGTGCTGGCCATGGCTTAGGAGAGAGAGTTCAGGGAAGGAGAGGGAGAGAACAAAGAGATTACGGAGGAAGAGAGAGCTGACATGTGGGTCCCACATGTAAGTAACGGTCAAACAAACAGTCAACTAGCGGTCAAAGCTGACGAGTGGACCCAATCTGTCATAAACACGATTCAAATTAACTAACACGGTCATCAGTGCAACATGGTAGTTTTCGGGAACAGCCAACCAAAATTGTGGTAGCATTTAGAAAAATTAAAAAAAGCGGTAGTTTTTTGTAGCGATAGCCTGTAATGTGGTAGTTTTTTGCTATATACTCACCCGTAGGGTCCGCACACTTAACGTTAAGATGACAGTTTTATTATGAGTTTATAAGTTTTGATGTACCAAAGGTAGTTCAGAGTCCCGGATGTGATCACGGACATGACGAGGAGTCTCGAAATGGTTGATACATAAAGATTGATATATTGGACGACTATATTCGGACACCGGAAGTGTTCCGGGTGTTTTCGGAGAAAACCGGAGTGCCGGAGGGTTACCAGAACCCCCCGAGAACTAATGGGCCTTGTTGGGCCCTAGTGGAGAGAGAGAGGGGCCGGCCAGGGCAAGAGGCGCGCCCCCTCCCCTTGAGTCCGAATAGGACAAGGAAGGGGGGGCGACGCCCCCCTTTCCTTTCCCCTCTCCCACTCCTTCCTTCCCCCTCCTTCTTGGAATAGGAAAGGGAGGGGGCAAACCTACTTGGAGTAGGTTTCCCATTCCTAGGGTGCGCCACCCCTTGGCCGGCCCCCTCCTCCTCCCCCCTTTATATACAGAGGAGGGGGGGCACCTCTAGACACACAAGTTGATCTTCGTGATCGTTCCTTAGCCGTGTGCGGTGCCCCCCTCCACCATATTCCACCTTGGTCATATTGTTGTGGTGCTTAGGCGAAGCCCTGCGTCGATAGAACATCATCATCGTCACCACGCCGTCGTGCTGATGGAAGTCATCCCCGAAACCCTGCTGGATCGGAGTCCGGGGATCGTCATCGAGCTGAACGTGTGCTGAACTCGGAGGTGCCGTACGTTCGGTGCTTGGATCGGTCGGATCGTGAAGACGTACGACTACATCAACCGCGTTGTCATAACGCTTCCGCTTACGGTCTACGAGGGTACGTGGACAACACTCTTCCTTCTCGTTGCTATGCATCACCATGATCTTGCATGTGCGTAGGAATTTTTTTGAAATTACTACGTTCCCCAACAAAAAGTACAGTTTTGTTGCAAGTAGTTTTCCAGAAACAATAAACTAATCTTGTTCCCCTATCCCTTTATTATTTGTCAACACCCCTCTGATCTTTGAGATGATAATTTTTCGAAGGTACCTACAGTTACACAACAAGGTGGAGCTCCTCAGTGCTTTGGCATGGGTTGTTGGGGAACGTAGTAATTTCAAAAATTTTCCTACGCACACGCAAGATCATGGTGATGTATAGCAACGAGAGGGGAGAGTATTGTCCACATACCCTTGTAGACCCGAAGCGGAAGCGATCACAATGTAGAGGAAGTAGTCGACGTTCTCCTCGCGATCCGACCGATCCGGCGCCGTTACTCCGGCGCCCCGAGTTCTTGACACACGTACAGCTCGATGGCGTCCCTCGTACTCGATCCAGCCGAGTGTCGAGGAGAGTTCCGTCGGACGACGGCGTGGTGACGATCTTGATGTTTCACGGCTGCAGCAGGCTTCGCTAAGCTTCGCGACAGTATAACCGAGGTGGAATATGGTGGAGGGGCACCGACACGGCTAAGGAACGATCTCACGATCAACTTGTGTGTTCAAGGTGCCCCCTGCCCCGTATATAAAGGAGCCAGGGGGGGGGGGCGGCCTAAGGAGGTGCATACAGGAGTCCTACTCCCTCTGGGAGTAGGATTCCCCCAATCCTAGTTGGACTAGGATTCCCGGAGGGGGAAAGAGAGAGAGGGGGGCCGGCCCCTTCTCCTAGTCCTAGTAGGACTAGGGAAGGGGGGCGCGCGCCCTCCTAGGGCTGCCCCTTCTCCTTTCCACTAAGGCCCATCGAGGCCCATTTACCTCCGGGGGTTCCAGTAACCTCCGGTACTCCGATAAATTCCGCCGCCCGGAACCATTCGAACTCCAAACATAGGCTTCCAATATATCAATCTTTATGTCTCGACCATTCCGAGACTCCTCGTCATGTCCGTGATCACATCCGGGACTCGAACTCCTTCGTACATCAAAATACATAAACTCATAATAAGCATCATCGAAACCTTAAGCGTGCGGACCCTACGGTTCGAGAACAATGTAGACATGACCTAGAACTATTCACGGTCAATAACCAACAGCGGGACCTGGATGCCCATATTGGTTCCTACATATTCTCTGAAGATCTTTGTCGGTCGGACCGCATAACAACATCGTTGTTCCTTTGTCATCGGTATGTTACTTGCCCGAGATTCGATCGTCGGTATCCAATACCTAGTTCAATCTCGTTACCGCAAGTCTCTTTACTCGTTCCGTAATACATCATCTCACAACTAACTCATTAGTTGTAGTGCTTGCAAGGCTTGATGATGTGCATTACCGAGAGGGCCCAGAGATACCTCTCCGACTATCGGAGTGACAAAACCTAATCTCAAATACGCCAACCCAACATCGCGCCTTTGGAGACACTGTAGTACTCCTTTATAATCACCCGATTCACGTTGTGACGTTTGGTAGCACCAAAGTGTTCCTCCGTAAAGCGGAGTTGCATAATCTCATAGTTACAGGAACATGTATAAGTCATGGATAAAAGCAGTAGCAACATACTAAGCGATCGTGTGCTAAGCTAAGGGAATGGGTCATGTCAATCGATCATTCTACTAATGATGTGACCTCGTTAATCAAATAACAACTCCTTTGTTCATGGTCGGAAACATAACCATCTTTGATTAACAAGCTAGTCTAGTAGAGGCATACTAGTGACATCTTGTTTTGTCTATGCATTCACACATGTATCATGTTTCCGGTTAATACAATTCTAGCATGAATGATAAACATTTATCATGAAATAAGGAAATAAATAATAACTTTATTATTGCCTCTAGGGCATATTTCCTTGATCTCCCACTTGCACTAGAGTCAATAATCTAGATTACACAAGAATGATTCTAACACCCATGGAGTCTTGGTGCTGATCATGTTTTGCTCGTGGAAGAGGCTTAGTCAACGGTGCGCAACATTCAGATCCGTATGTATCTTGCAAATCTCTATGTCTCCGTCCGGACTAAGTCCGGATGGAATTGAAGCGTCTCTTGATGTGTTTGGTCCTCTTGTGAAATCTGGATTCCTTTGCTAAGGCTATTGCTCCAGTATTGTCACAAAAGATTTTCATTGGACCCGATGCACTAGGTATGACACCTAGATCGGATATGAACTCCTTCATCCAGACTCCTTCATTAGCTGCTTCGAAGCTGCTATGTATTCCGCTTCACATGTAGATCCCTTCTGACGCTTTGTTTAGAACTGCACCAACCGACAGCTCCTCCGTTTAGTGTAAATCGTATCCGGTCTGCGATTTAGAATCGTCCGGATCGATGTCAAAGCTTGCATCAACGTAACCGTTCACGATGAGCTCTTTGTCACCTCCATATCGAGAAACATATCCTTCGTCCTTTTCGGTATTTCGGGATGTTCTTGACCGCTGTCCGATGATCCACTCTGGAGTACTTTGGTACCTCCCTGCTAGGCTTATAGCAAGGCACACATCAGGTCTGGTACACAACATTGCATACATGATAGAGCCTATGGCTGAAGCATAGGAACATCTTTCATTTTCTCTCTATCTTCTGCGGTGGTCGGGCATTGAGTCGACTCAACTTCACACCTTGTAACACGAGGCAAGAACCCTTTCTTTGCTTGATCCATTTTGAACTTCTTCAAAACTTTGTCAAGGTCGTGCTTTGTGAAAGTCCAATTAAGCGTCTTGATCTATCTCTATAGATCTTGATGCCCAATATGTAAGCAGCTTCACCGAGGTCTTTCATTGAAAAACTCTTATTCAAGTATCCTTTATGCTATCCAGAAATTCTATATCATTTCCGATCAGTAATATGTCATCCACATATAAGATCGAAATGCTCTGAGCTCCCACTCACTTTCTTGTAAATACAAAGCTTCTCCAAAAGTGCTGACAAACCCAAATGCTTTGATCACACTATCAAAGCGTTTATTCCAACTCGAGATGCTTGCACCAGTCCATATATGGATCGCTGGAGTTTGCACACTTTGTTAGCTCCTTTGGATCGATAAAACCTTCGGTTGCATCATATACAACTCTTCTTCCGAAATCCATTAGGAAGGCGGTCTTTACATCCATTTGCCAAATTTCATAATCATAAAATGCGGCAATTGCTAACATGATTCGGACGGACTTAAGCATCGCCACTGGTGAGAAGGTCTCATCGTAGTCAACCCCTTGAACTTGTCGAAAACCTTTTGCGACAAGTCGAGCTTTATAGACGATAACATTACCGTCGCGTCGGTCTTCTTCTTGAAGATCCACTTGTTTTCTATTGCTTGCCTACCCTCGGGCAAGTCAACCAAAGTCCACACTTTGTTTTCATACATGGATCCCATCTCAGATTTCATGGCCTCAAGCCATTTTATGAATCTGGGCTCACCATCGCTTCTTCATAGTTCGTAGGTTCATCATGATCTAGTAGCATGACTTCCAGAACAGGATTACCGTACCACTCTGGTGCGGATCTTACTCTGGTTGATCTACGAGGTTCTGCAGAAACTTGATCTGAAGTTTCATGATCAACATCATCAACTTCCTCACTACTTGGCGTAGGTGTCTCAGAAACTGGTTTCTGTGACGAACTACTTTCAAGTAAGGGAGAAGGTACTATTACCTCATCAAGTTCCACTTTCCTCCCACTCACTTCTTTCGAGAGAAACTCCTTCTCTAGAAAGGATCCATTCTTAGCAACGAATGTCTTGCCTTCGGATCTGTGATAGAAGGTGTACCCAACTGTCTCCTTTGGGTATCCTATGAAGACACATTTCTCGATTTGGGTTCGAGCTTATCGGGTTGAAGCTTTTTCACATAAGCATCGCATCCCAAACTTTAAGAAAGCGACAACTTTGGTTTCTTGCTAAACCACAGTTCATAAGGTGTCGTCTCAGCGGATTTCGACGGTGTTCTATTCAGTGTGAATGCGGCTGTCTCTAGAGCATAACCCCAAAATGATAGCGGTAAATCTGTAAGAGACATCATAGATCGCACCATATCTAGTAAAGTGCGATTCGACGTTCGGACACACCATTACGTTGTGGTGTTCGGGTGGCGTAAGTTGCGAAACTATTCGCATTGTTTCAAATGTAGACCAAACTCGTAACTCAAATATTCACCTCCACGATCAGATCGTAGAAACTTAATTTTCTTGTTACGATGATTTTCAACTTCACTCTGAAATTCTTTGAACTTTTCAAGCGTTTCAGACTTATGTTTCATTAAGTAGATATACCCATATCTCGCTTAAGTCATCTGTGAAGGTGAGAAAATAACGATATCCGCCACGAGCCTCAATATTCATCGGACCACATACATCTCGTATGTATGATTTCCAACAAATCTGTTGCTCTCTCCATAGTACGGAGAACGGTGTTCTAGTCATCTTGCCCATGAGGCACGGTTCGCAAGTGCCAAGTGATTCATAATCAAGTGACTCCAAAAGTCCATCGACATGGAGTTTCTTCATGCGCTTTACACCGATATGACCTAAACGGCGAGTGCCACAAATAAGTTGCACTATCATTATCAACTCTGCATCTTTTGGTTTCAACATTATGAATATGTGTATCACTACTATCGAGATTCATCAAAATAGACCATTCCTCAAGGGTGCATGACCATAAAAGATATTACTCATATAAATAGAACAACCATTATTCTCGATTTAAATGAATAACCGTCTCGCATTAAACAAGATCCAGATATAATGTTCATGCTCAACGCAGGCACCAAATAACAATTATTTAGGTCTAAAACTAATCCGAAGGTAGATGTAGAGGTAGCGTGCCGACCGCGATCACATCGACTTTGGAACCATTTCCCACGCATCGTCACCTCGTCCTTTGCTAGAGTTAAGCAATCGTAGTCCTGTTTGAGTTGCAAATATTAGCAACAGAACCAGTATCAAATACCAGTGCTACTACGAGCTCTAGTAAGGTACACATCAATAACATGTATATCACATATACCTTTGTTCACCTTGCCATCCTTCTTATCCGCCAAATACTTGGGGCAGTTCCGCTTCGGTGACGATCGCTTGCGGTAGAAGCACTCGTTTCAGGTTTAGGGCCAGACTTGGGTTTCTTCTCTGAGCGACAACTTGCTTGCTGTTCTTCTTGAGATTCCCTTCTTCTTCCCTTTGCCTTTCTTCTTGAAACTAGTGGTCTTATTGACCATCAACACTTGATGCTCCTTCTTGATTTCTACCTCCGCAGCCTTTAGCATTGCGAAGAGCTCGGTATAGTCTTTACTAACCCTTGCATATTATAGTTCATCACGAAGCCTTTGTAGCTTGGTGGCGTGATTGAAGAATTCATCAATGACACAATCATCCGGAAGATTAACTCCCAATTGTGTCAAGTGATTGTAGTACCGGACATTACGAGTATATGCTCACTAATGTAACTATTCTCCTCCATCTTGCAGCTATAGAACTTATTGGAGACTTCATATCTCTCAATCCGGGCATTACATTTGGAATATCAACTTCAACTCTGGAACATCTCATATGCTCCATGACGTTCAAAACGTCGTTGAAGTCCCGTTCTAAGCCGTAAAGCATGGCACATTGAACTATAGAGTAGTCATCAGCTTTGCTCGCCAGACGTTCATAACATCTGCAGTTGCATTAGCAAAGAGTCTGGCACCTAGCGGTGCATCGGGGCGTAGCTCTTACGTGCAGCAATGAGGATGATCCTCGTTACGGACCCATCCGTGTAATTGCTACCATCATCTTTCAACTTTGCTTTCTCAAGGAACGCATTAAAATTCAACGGAACAACAAAGACGAGCCATCTATCTACAATCAAACATAAACAAGCAAGATACTATCGGTACTAAGTTCATGATAAATTTAAGTTCAATTAATCATATTACTTAAGAACTCCCACTTAGAAAGACATCTCTAGTCATCCAAGTGATCACGTGATCCAAATCAACTAAACCATAACCGATCATCACGTGAAATGGAGTAGTTTTCAATGGTGAACATCTTATGTTGATCATATCTACTATATGATTCACGCTCGACCTTTCGGTCTCCGTGTTCCGAGGCCATATCTGCATATGCTAGGCTCGTCAAGTATAACCCGAGTATTCTGCGTGCAAAACTGGCTTGCACCCGTTGTAGATGGACGTGAGAGCTTATCACACCCGATCATCACGTGGTGTCCGGGCACGACGAACTTTGGCAGCGGTGCATACCGGGAGAACACTTCTTGATAATTTAGTGAGAGATCATCTTATAATGCTACCGTCAATCAAAGCAAGATAAGATGCATAAAAGGATAAACATCACATGCAAATCAATATAAGTGATATGATATGGTCATCATCATCTTGTGCTTCATGATCTCCATCTTGTTGCACCACCATGATCACCATCGTCACCGGCGCGACACCTTGATCTCCATCGCAGCATCGTTGTCGTCTCGCCAAACTTATGCTACTACGACTATCGCTACCGCTTAGTGATAAAGTAAAGCATTACAGGGCGATTGCATTGCATACAATAAGCGACAACCATATGGCTCCCGCCGATTGCCAATAACCGGTTACAAAACATGATCATCTCATACAATAAAATATAGCATCACGTCTTGACCATATCACATCACAACATGCCCTGCAAAAACAAGTTAGGCGTCCTCTACTTTGTTGTTGCAAATTTTACGTGGCTGCTACGGGCTTAAGCAAGAACCAGTCTCACCCACGCATCAAAACCACAACGATACTTCGTCAAATAGACTCCGTTTAACCTTCTCAAGGACGGGCGTAGCCACACTCAGTTCAACTAAAGTGAGAGAGCAGACACCCACCAGTCACCTTTAAGCAACGAGTGCTCGTGGCGGTGAAACCAGTCTCGCGTAAGCGTCTGGCGTAATGTCGGTCTGGGCGCTTCATCTCACAATACCGCTGAACCAAAGTATGACATGCTGGTAGGTAGTATGACTTGTATCGCCCACAACTCACTTGTGTTCTACTCGTGCAAAACATCAAACCATAGAAAAACCTAGGCTCGATACCTTTGTTGGGGAGCGTAGTAATTTCAAAAATTTCCCACGCACACGCAAGATCATGGTGATGTATAGCAACGAGAGGGGAGAGTATTGTCCACATACCCTTGTAGACCCGAAGCGAAGCGATCACAATGTAGAGGAAGTAGTCGACGTTCTCCTCGCGATCCGACCGATCCGGCGCCGTTACTCGACGCCCCGAGTTCTTGACACGTACAGCTCGATGGCGTCCCTCGTACTCGATCCAGCCGAGTGTCGAGGAGAGTTCGTCAAGACGACGGCGTGCAGGCGATCTTGATGTTTCACGGCGCAGGCTTCGCCTAAGCTTCATGACAGTATAACCGAGGTGGAATATGGTGGAGGGGGCACCGACACGGCTAAGGAGCGATCTCACGATCAACTTGTGTGTTCCAAGGTGCCCCCTGCCCCGTATATAAAGGAGCCAGGGGAGGGGGCGCGGCCTAAGGAGGTGCGCTGGGAGTCCTACTCCCTCGGGAGTAGGATTCCCCAATCCTAGTTGGACTAGGATTCCGGAGGGGGAAAGAGAGAGAGGGGCGGCCCCTTCTCCTAGTCCTAGTAGGACTAGGGAAGGGGGGGCGCGCCTCCTAGGGCTGCCCTTCTCCTTTCCACTAAGGCCCATCGAGGCCCATTTACCTCCCGGGGTTCGGTAACCTCCGGTACTCATAAATTCCGTTTGCTTGGAACCATTCCGAACTCCAAACATAGGCTTCCAATATATCAATCTTTATGTCTCGACCATTCCGAGACTCCTCGTCATGTCCGTGATCACATCCGGGACTCGAACTCCTTCGGTACATCAAAATACATAAACTCATAGTAGCTGCCATCGAAACCTTAAGCGTGCGGACCCTACGGTTCGAGAACAATGTAGACATGACCTAGAACTATTCACGGTCAATAACCAACAGCGGGACCTGGATGCCCATATTGGTTCCTACATATTCTCGAAGATCTTTGTCGGTCAGACCGCATAACAACATACGTTGTTCCCTTTGTCATCGGTATGTTACTTGCCCGAGATTCGATCGTCGGTATCAATACCTAGTTCAATCTCGTTACGGCAAGTCTCTTTACTCGTTCCGTAATACATCATCTCACAACTAACTCATTAGTTGTAGTGCTTGCAAGGCTTGATGATGTGCATTACCGAGAGGGCCAGAGATACCTCTCCGACTATCGGAGTGACAAAACCTAATCTCAAATCGCCAACCCAACATCTGCCTTTGGAGACACCTGTAGTACTCCTTTATAATCACCCGATTACGTTGTGACGTTTGGTAGCACCAAAGTGTTCCTCCGTAAGCGGAGTTGCATAATCTCATAGTTACAGGAACATGTATAAGTCATGGATAAAAGCAGTAGCAACATACTAAGCGATCGTGTGCTAAGCTAAGGGAATGGGTCATGTCAATCAGATCATTCTACTAATGATGTGACCTCGTTAATCAAATAACAACTCCTTTGTTCATGGTCAGGAAACATAACCATCTTTGATTAACAAGCTAGTCTAGTAGAGGCATACTAGTGACATCTTGTTTTGTCTATGCATTCACACATGTATCATGTTTCCGGTTAATACAATTCTAGCATGAATGATAAACATTTATCATGAAATAAGGAAATAAATAATAACTTTATTATTGCCTCTAGGGCATATTTCCTTCATGGGTAAGCTCCTATGCCCTTCAGGATGATTTGAACTATTTGGCACTATGTTACTCGTGATTAGTCGTCGAAGTTGTTATGCTGCAATGAAACAATATTGTTGATTAATGAAAGACAAGCAATCCTGGCATAACTCTTAAGTATATAGGCCTCATGAGTGAGGTTCAAACCACGTGAAATAAAAATGATGGTTCAGATGATAATAACTAGTACTATTTATGTTGTTGTAATCAGCTTGCCATTTTGTAACAGAAGCATATTGTCTGTTACAGGTTTACTTGGTGGCCAGAGCCAAAAAGGAAGTTCGAGCTGTAGGCATGAACTTGATGATTAAGAGGGTTTGTACAATCTTGTATATTTGTTGATGTAATCTGATGTAATTATTACTAAGGGCCTGTGATATGATGTTGGATGTTTTATTGGCCACGTTTTAAAAGGGCTTTACTCACTAAAATAATTGAATAGAAATTTGTGAAATGCTTTAAATTATGGGCCTGTTCAATAGAATTAATTGTGTTGTGAAAGCTTGTTCGATTATGTGTAATGGGTGGCGCTGTAAGTGGTTGGATGGAAATCATGGCTGGACTAAATAAATTGTCTAAACTATCACAACAAAAGAAGTGGATGCCACGTCACATCCACGCTGGTGCCATGTAGATGCCACGTCAAGCCCATTTTTGTATAGCGTCTCCAAATCCATGACAGACTAGTCTGTCATAGAGGATCAGGCCTGGGCGGGCCTAGGGACTGATCGGTGATGGCCAGGTTCCGTCATGGTGGTACAGTTGTCAAATTACAACCCTCCTTGACGGTTTTGCACTGTTCCATGATAGATTGTATCCGTCATGGATTAACAAGATTCTTGTACAAAACCACCTCAAAGTTATCCTTTCTGATAGATCTATTCAAGAGTCCGTAGTAAAATAACACGAAGCTATTCTTTCCGTTCAGTCTATCATAGAGTTCGTACTAGAATAACACCTTAAGATACAAATTAACTAAAACCCTAATGTCACCTAGATACTCCAATGTCGCCTCAAGTATCCGTGGGTATGACTATACGATATGCATCACACAATCTCAGATTCATCTATTCAACCAACACAAAGAACTTGAAAGAGTGCCCCAAAGTTTCTACCGGAGAGTCAAGACGAAAACGTGTGCCAACCCCTATGCATAAGTTCACAATGTTACGGAACCCGCAAGTTGATCACCAAAACGCACATCAAGTAGATCACGTGAATATCCCATTGTCACCACAGATAAGCACATGCAAGACATACATCAAGTGTTCTCAAATCCTTAAAGACTCAATCCGATAAGATAACTTCAAAGGGAAAACTCAATCCATTACAAGAGAGTAGAGGAGGAGAAACATCATAAGATCCAACTATAATAGCAAAGCTCGCGATACATCAAGATCGTGCCGAATCAAGAACACGAGAGAGAGAGAGAGAGAGAGAGAGAGAGAGAGATCAAACACATAGCTACTGGTACATACCCTCACCCCGAGGGTGAACTACTCCCTCCTCGTCATGGAGAGAGTCGGGATGATGAAGATGGCCACCGGTGAGGGATCCCCCCTCCGGCAGGGTGCCGAAACAGGGTCCCGATTGGTTTTTGGTGGCTACAGAGGCTTGCGGCGGCGGAACTCCCGATCTATGTTTCTTTCTGGAAGTTTGGGTATATATAAGAGGTATTGGCGTCGGGAACAAGTCAGGGGGGTCTCCGAGGCGGCCACGAGGTAGGGGTGCGCGCCCTCCACCCTCATGGGGCCCACGGGACTCACCTCCGGTAACTCTTCGTTCCAGTATTTTTCATATTTTCCAGAAAAAATCTTCGTTGATTTTCAGTGCATTCCGAGAACTTTTATTTCTGCACAAAAACAACACCACGATAGTTATGCTGAAAACAACATCAGTCTGGGTTAGTTCTAACCAAATCATACCAAAATCATGTAGAAATATTATAAACATGGCATGAATACATCAAAAATTATAGATACGGAATAGTCAAAAAAACAATTATAGATACGTTGGAGACCTATCAAGCATCCCCAAGCTTAATTCCTGCTCGTCCGCGAGTAGGTAATGATAAAAACAGAATTTTTGATGTGGAATGCTACCTAACATAATTCTCAATGTAATCTTCTTTATTGTGGCAAGAATATTCAAATCCATAAGATTCAAGATAAAAGTTCAATATTGACATAAAAATAATAATACTTCAAGCATACTAACCAAGCAATTATGTCTTATCAGAATAACATAGCCAAAGAAAGCTCATCCCTACAAAATCATATTGTTTGGCCATGCTTCATTTTCGTCACACAAAATGCTCCCCTTATGCATTACCCCGATGACAAGCCGAGCAAATAGTTAATACTTTTTAACGCGCTTCAGCCTTTTCAACCCTTACGCAATACATGAGCACAAGCCATGGATATAGCACTATAGGTGGAATAGAATATGATGATAGGGGTTATGAGAGAAGACAAAAAAGGAGAAAGTCTCACATTGATGCCGCTAATCAACGGGCTATGGAGATGCACATCAATTGATGTCAATGCGAGGAGTAGGGATTGCCACGCAACTGATGCCCTAGAGCTACAAGCGTATGAAAGCTCAAACTGAAAACTAAGTGGGTGTGCATCCAACTTGCTTGCTCACGAAGACCTAGGGCATTTTAGGAAGCCCATCGTTGGAATATACAAGCCAAGTTCTATAATGAAAAATTCCCACTAATATATGAAAGTGACAAAACAAGAGACTCTCTATCATGAAGATCATGGTGCTACTTTGAAGCAAGAGTGTGGAAAAAGGATAGTAGCATTGTCCCTTCCCTCTTTTTCTCTCATTTTTTCTTCCTTTTTTTATTTGGGCTTCTTTGACCTCTTTTTTTTATTTGGGCTTCTTTGGCCTCTTTTTTATTTGCTTTCCTCACATGGGACAATGCTCTAATATGATGATCATCACACTTTTATTTACTCATAACTCAATGTTACAACTCGATACTAGAACAAAACTATGACTGTATGTGAATGCCTCTGGCGGTGTACCGGGATATGCGATGAATCAAGAGCGACATGTATGAAAGAATTATGAAAGTGGCTTTGCCACAAATATGATGTCAACTACATGATCATGCAAAGCAATATGACAATGATGGAGCGTGTCATAATAAAAGGAACAGTGGAAAGTTGCATGGAAATACATCTCGGAATGGCTATAGAAATGCCATAATAGGTAGGTATGGTGGTTGTTTTGAGGGAGATATATAAGGAGGTTTATGTGTGATAGAGCGTATCGTATCACGGGGTTTGTATGCACTGGCAAAGTTTGCACCAATTCTCGAGGTGAGAAAGGGCAATGCACGGTACCATAGAGGCTAGCAAATTGCGGAAAGGTAAGGGTGTGTATAATCCATGGACTCACATTAGTCATAAAGAACTCATATACTTATTGCAAAAGTTTATTAGCCCTCGAAGCAAAGTACTACTACGCATGCCCCTAGAGGGATAGATTGGTAGGAAAAGACCATCGCTCGTCCCCGACCGCCACTCATAAGGAAAGCACTCAAAGAACACCCCATGCTTAAAATTTGTCACACAACTTTTACCATACATGCATGCTACGGGACTTGCCAACTCTAACACAAGTATTTATCAATTTCACAATTACCCAACTAGCATGACTCTAACATTACCACCTTTATATCTCAAAACTATTATCAAGTATTAAACTTCTCATAGTATTCAATGCACATTATATGAAAGTTTTTATTATACCCATCTTGAATGCCTATCATATTAGGACTAAATTTATAACCAAAGCAAATTACCATGTTGTTCTAAAAGGACTCTCAAAATAATATAAGTGAAGCATGAGAGTTCATCTATTTGTTCAAAATAAAACCACCGCCGTGCTCTAGAAGGATATAAGTGAAGCACTAGAGCAAATGACAAACTACTCCGAAAGATATAAGTGAAGATCAATGAGTAGTTGAATAATTATGTAACTATGTGAAGACTCTCTAACATTTAAGAATTTCAGATCTTGATATTTTATTCAAACAGCAAGCAAAAAAATATGACGCTCCAAGCAGAACACATATCATGTGGTGAATAAAAATATAGCTCCAAGTAAAGTTACCGATGAACGAAGACGGAAGAGGGGATGCCATCCGGGGCATCCCCAAGCATAGGCTCTTGGTTGTCCTTGAATATTACCTTGGGGTGCCTTGGTCATCCCCAAGCTTAGGCTCTTGCCACTCCTTATTCCATAGTCCATTAAATCTTTACCCAAAACTTGAAAACTTCACAACACAAAACTCAACAGAAAACTCGTAAGCTCCGTTAGTATAAGAAAATAAATCACCACTTTTGGTACTGTTGTGAACTCATTATAAATTCATATTGGTGCAATATATACTGTATTCCAACTTTTCTATGGTTCATACCCTCCGATACTACTCATAGATTCATCAAAATAAGCAAACAACACATAGAAAACAGAATCTGTCAAAAACAGAACAGTCTGTAGTAATCTGTATCAAACATATACTTATGGAACTCCAAAAATTCTGAAATAAACTGGTGGACCTGAGGGATTTGTCTATTAATCATCTGCAAAAAGAATAAACCTAAAAGCACTATCCAGTAAAAATGGCATCTAATCTCGTAAGAGCTAAAGTTTCTGTTTTTTACAGCAAGATCGCAAAGACTTCACCCAAGTCTTCCCAAAGGTTCTACTTGGCACAAACACTAATTTAAACATAAAAACACATCTAAACAGAGGCTAGATGAATTATTTATTACTAAACAGGAGCAAAATTCAAAGAACAAAAATAAAATTTGATTTACTCCCAACAAGCGCTAACGTTTAATGCCCCTAGCTAGGCATGATGATTCCAATGATGCTCACATAAAAGATAAGAACTGAAACATAAAGAGAGCATCATGAAGAATATGACTAGCACATTTAAGTCTAACCCACTTCCTATGTATAGGAATTTTTTGAGAAAACAACATATGGGAACAATAATCAACTAGCATAGGAAGGCAAAACAAGCATAACTTTAAAAATTTAAGCACATAGAGAGGAAACTTGATATTATTGCAATTCCTACAAGCATATGTTCCTCCCTTATAATAACTTTCAGTAGAATCATGAATGAATAAAACAATATAACCATCACATAGAGCATTCTTTTCATGATCTACAAGCATAGAATTTTTATTACTCTCCACATAAGCAAATTTCTTCTCATGAATAGTAGTGGGAGCAAACTCAACAAAGTAACTATCATGTGAGGCATAATCCAATTGAAAACTAAAATCATGATGAGAAGTTTCATGGTTATAATTATCCTTTATAGCATACATGTCATCACAATAATCATCATAGATAGCAACTTTATTCTCATAATCAATTGGAACCTCTTCCGAAATAGTGGATTCATCACTGAATAAAGTCATGACCTCTCCAAATCCACTTTCATAATTATCACAATAAGATTCAACACCCTCCAAAATAATGGGATCATTACTTCCTAAAGTTGTCACTCTTCCAAACCCAATTTCATCAATATAATCATCATAAATAGGAGGCATGCTATCATCATAATAAATTTTCATATCAAAACTTGGGGGACAAAAAATATCATCTTCGTCAAACATAGCTTCCCCAAGCTTGTGGCTTTGCATATCATTAGCATCATGTACATTCAAGGAATTCATACTAACAACACATTGCAATCATGCTCATCATTCGAATATTTAGTGCCAAACATTCTAATGCATTCTTCTTCTAGCACTTGAGCACAATTATCGGAATCCTTATTTTCATGAAAGATATTTAAAAGATGAAGGAGGCAACCTTAATTCCATTTTTTATAGTTTTCTTTTATAAACTAAACTAGTGATAAAACAAGAAACTAAAAGATTCGATTGCAAGATCTAAAGATATACCTTCAAGCACTAACCTCCCCGGCAACGGCGCCAGAAAAGAGCTTGATGTCTACTACACAACCTTCTTCTTGTAGACATTGTTGGGCCTCCAAGTGCATAGGTTTGTAGGACAGTAGCAAATTTCCCTCAAGTGGATGACCTAAGGTTTATCAATCCGTGGGAGGCGTAGGATGAAGATGGTCTCTCTCAAGCAACCCTGCAACCAAATAACAAAGAGTCTCTTGTGTCCCCAACACACCCAATACAATGGTAAATTGTATAGGTCCACTAGTTCGGCAAAGAGATGGTAATACAAGTGCAATATGGATGGTAGATATAGGTTTTTGTAATCTGAAAATATAAAAACAGCAAGGTAACTTATGATAAAAGTGAGCACAAACGGTATTGCAATGCTAGGAAACAAGGCCTAGGGTTCATACTTTCACTAGTGCAAGTTCTCTCAACAATAATAACATAATTGGATCATATAACTCTCCCTCAACATGCAACAAAGAGTCACTCCAAAGTCACTAATAGCGGAGAACAAACCAAGAGATTATTGTAGGGTACGAAACCACATCAAAGTTATCCTTCTTGATCGATCTATTCAAGAGTCCGTAGTAAAATAACACAAAACTATTCTTTCCGTTCAATCTATCATAGAGTTCGTACTAGAATAACACCTTAAGACACAAATCAACCAAAACCCTAATGTCACCTAGATACTCCAATGTGACCTCAAGTATCCGCTGGTATGATTATACGATATGCATCACACAATCTCAGATTCATCTATTCAACCAACACAAAGAACTTCAAAGAGTGACCCAAAGTTTCTACCGGAGAGTCAAGACGAAAACATGTGCCAACCCCTATGCATAAGTTCACAATGTGACGGAACCCGCAAGTTGATCACCAAAACATACATCAAGTAGATCACGTGAATATCCCATTGTCACCACAGATAAGCACATGCAAGACATACATCAAGTGTTCTCCAATCCTTAAAGACTCAATCCAACAAGATAACTTCAAAGGGAAAACTCAATCCATTACAAGAGAGTAGAGGGGGAGAAGCATCATAAGATCCAACTATAACAGCAAAGCTCGCGATACATCAAGATCGTGCCGAATCTAGAACAAGAGAGAGAGAGAGAGAGAGAGAGAGATCAAAAACATTGCTACTGGTACATACCCTCAGTCCCGAGGGTGAACTACTCCCTCCTTGTCATGGAGAGCGTCGGGATGATGAAGATGGCCACCGGTGAGGGATCCCCCCTCCGGCAGGCGCGAACAGGTCTGATTGGTTTTGGTGGCTCAGAGGCTTATGGCGGAACTCCCAAACTATGTTTCTTTCTGGACGTTTGGGTATATATAAGAGGTATTGGCGTCGGGAACAAGTCAGGGGGTCTCCGAGGCAGCCATGATGTAGGGGGCCGCCCCAAGGGGGTGGGCGCACCCTCCACCCTCGTGGGGCCCACGGGACACCCCTCTGGTAACTCATCGTTCCAGTATTTTTCATATTTTCCAGAAAAAATCTCCGTTGATTTTTAGCGCATTTCGAGAACTTTTATTTCTGCACAAAAACAACACCACGGTAGTTCTGCTGAAAACAACATCAGTCCGTATTAGTTCTAACCAAATCATACCAAAATCATGTAGAAATATTATAAACATGGCATGAATACATCAAAAATTATAGATACGTTGGATACGTATCAGAGAACAAGAGATAGAGTTGGTTACAAAGAGATAGAGATAAAGAGAAATTACTCCTACCAACCTATCCTATACCGAACCTGAACTCAACAGAAAAGATACGCTAGGTGGTGCGCTAGGTGGCCTACGCGGTACACATGTCTGGCATGTTTGACACCCTCCATTAATCACAACTTCATCAAGTTGATATTATGCTTAAAAGCTTCAAAACTCCTTGTTGGCAATGGTGTAGTGAATCCATCTGCAATCTGATCTCCAAAGTGTACAAATCGAATATCAAGTTGTCTTTGAGCAACCCTTTCTCGGACAAAGTGAAAATCTATTTCAATGTGTTTTGTTCTTGCATGGAACACATGATTTGCAAACAGATAAGTAGCACCAAGGTTGTCACACCATAGGCGTGGAGCTTGCTTATTTTTCACACCAAGTTCCTTGAGCATGGACTTTACCCAAATGATCTCAGCTGTAGCATTTGCTAGTGCTTTATATTCTGCTTCTGTACTTGACCTGGAGACTGTAGCTTGCTTTCTAGCACACCAGGAGATCAAGTTAGGCCCAAAAATATTGCAAAGGCACCAGTAGAACGTCTATCATCCAGGCATCCTGCCCAGTCAGAGTTAGAAAAGGCACTGACAAGAGTAGAAGATGATCTGCTAAAGTTGAGACCAATACTTAAAGTATTTTTGACATATCTTACTATACGTTTGGCATCAGTCAAATGAACAGTAGTGGGCGCATGAAGGAACTGGCATACTTTGTTGACAGCAAAAGAAATATCAGGCCTGGTGAGAGTAAGGTATTGAAGTGCTCCTACCAGACTTCTGTATTTTGTGCTGTCTTCTTGACTCGGAGGTGTGCTTTCTATAAGAGATAACTTTTCTGAGCTAGACAATGGAGTGGGTGTAGGTTTACAACCTTGCAGACCAGCCTTCTTGACTAGGTAAATGGAATATTTTTCCTAAGAGAGATGAAGTCCATCCTTGTGCTTCTTCACCTCAATTCCAAGAAAATAATGCAAGTCTCCAAGGTCCTTTAAAGCAAAGTCTGCCCCCAAGTCTTTCAACAGTCCTATGATTGCTTCATCAAATGAACTTGTCATAATAATATCATCAACATATATGAGGACAAATATGCATGTGTTGAACTTGTTGTAAATGAACAATGAGGTGTCAGACTTGGAAAGGATAAAGCAAAGTGTTTGCATTTTGTGACAGAGACGAGAATACCAAGCCCTTGGTGCTTGCTTTAGACCATATAGTGCCTTATCAAGTTTGCATACGTAAGCGGGAGTAGTTATACTTTCAAACCCAGGAGGTTGTTTCATGTACACTTCCTCTTCCAGAACACCATGGAGGAACGCGTTCTGTACATCTAGCTGTCTGAGACTCCAGCCCCTGGAAACAACAATAGACAAGACAATATGAATAGTTGCAGCTTTTGCAACTGGACTAAATGTGTCCTCATAGTCTATACCATATCGTTGTTTGAAACCTTTGGCAACGAGTCTAGCCTTGTATCGATCAATAGTTGCATCGGACTTTCTTTTAATCCAAAATACCCACTTGCAATCAATCAAGTTTTTACCTTGCTATGGAGGAACTAAATACCATGTCTTATTTTTCTTGAGTGCCATAGATTCTTCATTCATTGCTTTCTGCCACCGTTCATCACCAAGAGCTTCTTAAAGTGCGTTTGGTTCACCAGGTTCACATGTAGAACAAATCATACCATATTTGGTTATATGCTTGTAATTAACAGGCTATATTACCACTTTTTGAAGTCTTGTACGGCGTGGTGATGAGGTGATCTGCGGTGTAGCCACAGAGGATCCTGCGGGCTGAACAAGAGCCGTTGTTGCTGATCCCGAGACTAATTCGCTGCCCGCTGCGGCCAAATCCGCAAGGCTCAGATCTTCTGTGGCAGGTGGCGTTGATGGATCCGCAGCAGTGTCCGCAGAAGATCCCAGCGGAGAGGGCAACTCATCATTGCCGCAATCAGCCTCAGATCACGCATGTCATGCTGGCGAATCCTCCTCGAATCGCGCACGTGTCGTGCGGCTGGGTCTAGCGCCAGCGCTGAGCGCTGCTCCTGCTCTTGGCCCCACTCCTGTCAAGCGGACCGGGACGCGCCGCGTGTAGTGTTGTGGACGGGCGCCAAACCGTGCACCGCCCAGGCCAGTCGGGATGGGCCGCGTGTCAGGCGGGGATTGGCGCGGAGGTGGCGACGCGCCTCGGTCGGTGGAAGGCGACCGCGTGGCACGCCCTAGGGCGAGCGGAGCGGAGCAGGGTCCTAGCGCGCCTGGCGCGTCTGCTCCTACACCTGTGGATCCCAAGGAAGATCCGATATGCTGCTGCTGCTGAACAGGTGCCGAGGAGAATCTAGCTCCTAGTTGTAGACACATAAAATGTCGCCCTGATGAGGCGTTTGTTTCACCTTTTTCTTCACTAGTTTCGTCATTTTCTCCTGTTTCATCACAAAACTCAAGCGTGCCATTAGTAAGAGGATGTGTCAGCAGTTGATCATCATTATTTAGTCCCCCTTGATCAAGACCGGAGAGATGAGGAGGTAGAAGCAATATTTCCTCACGAAGAAGGGCGCTGACATTTGGATGGAGATCAGCGAAGGGAAACTTGGCTTCATCAAACACTACATCCCTAGAGATATAGACGCGACCAGAGGAAACATCTAGGCATTGAACACCTTTGTGTTGGGCACTATATCCTAGAAATACGCACTATTTTGAATGAAACATAAGCTTGCGTTTGTTGTATGGGCGAAGATTGGGCCAACACACACACCCGAAGACACGAAGAGATTTGTAGTTGGGTTTAGTGTGAAGGAGTCGTTCTAGTGGAGTTTCATTATTGATGACACGGCTAGGAAGCATGTTGATGATATGACAGGCGGTGAGAAAAGCCTCATCCCAAAATTTGAGGGGCATGGATGCGCCGGCGAGGAGGGCTAACCCAACCTCAACTATATGCATGTGCTCGCGTTCAACAGAGCCATTCTATTGATGAGCATGCGGGCATGACACATGGTGTGATATTCCAAGGGTTTGGAAGGAGTTTAATTTTTCGTACTCCCCCCCCCAATCAGATTGCACTGCAATGATCTTGCTATTGAATTTTCATTCAACTAGAGCTTGGAAGTTTTTGAAAACTTGAAAGACATCTGATCTCTTCTTGAGAAGATAGATCCAAGAAAATTTACTGTAGTTATCTATGAAGCTCACATAATAAGTGTGTCTACCAACAGAACTAGGGGCAGGACCCCAAACATCAGAGAAGATTAATTGCAAAGGCTTTGTAGAAACACTAGTAGATATGGGATACGGCAATTGATGAATTTTAGCTCATTGACAAGAATCACAAATGGTTTCAAGATCATGCTCACCAACATACGAGACCTTATTTTTCCTAAGTAGTTTTTCAACTAAAGAGAAAGCAGCATGTCCTAATCGATCGTGCCACCGTGTTGACGAGAGTTTAGCAACACCATAGGCTTGTTTATTGAATCTTTGACGCTCCGGAAGCAACGGGTAGAGCCCTCGAATGCATCTACCTCGATAGAGGATTTTCTTCGTTGCCTGATCCTTGATCAAGAAAAAATAAGGATGAAACTCAAGAACGACATGGTTGTCAATGGCAATTCTATGAACAGAAAGAAGATTCTTATCGGCACTAGGGACATGCAAAATTTTCTTTAGATGAATTTTACGACGAGGGGTACTAAAAATCAAGTGACCAACATGACTGTTCCTCATACCTTCACCATTGATAGTGTAGATTTGATCTTTGCCACGGTATTTGTCCTTCATAGTGACCTTCTCGAGCTCGTTGGTGATGTGATTTGTGGCGCCGCTATTGACATACCAGTTTGTGTCAACACCGTAGGAGCCGTCAGCAGCCGCAGCAACCTTGTCGTCGTCTTGGGAGGAGTCATCATCGTCCTCATAGCGGTACCTGCAGTCTTTGGCCGTGTGCCCGAGCTTGCCATAGATCTGACAGCGGGGCGCGTCCTGGCGAAACCTGCTGGAGCTGCCGCCACAGCCGGGGTGGAGTTGGTGGAGCGGCTGTTGCGGGAGTTGGAGGAGCCGCCGCCGTTGCTATTGTTGCCTCCTGACCGCCCCTTGCTGCGAGGAGAGGCACGCGAACGAGGGCCACCGCTGCGACCGTGAGAGGCTGCGTTGGTAGAGGACTTGAAGCCACCCCAGGAGCCATGGAATTGGGCCATGCGCTGGTCGAAATTACTCAACATGGCATAGAGCTCGTCGAGGGTGACAGACGTGATGCGGGCGTCGAGGGCAGAGACGAGCGGCTGGTAGTCAACGTCCAGCCCATGGAGGATGTACGAGATCAACTCGTTGTCCTGGATGGGTTTACCGGTGGCAGTGAGTTCACCGGCGAGGCCGTGCAGGGAGGCGAAGTAGGAGACGACCGACTGGTTGCCCTTCTGCACGTTGATGAGTGCAGTTCGGATGTTGTTGATGCGGCTGAGCGATTGCGACGAGAACATGCCCACCAATGCCACCCAAAGCACGCGCGCCGTGGTGATCACAGTGACCGCGACCAGCACCTCCTTGGAGAGAGTACTCAGCAGATAACCGAGCACTTGTTGGTCCTCCCTGACCCAGAGAGGGTGGAGAGGGTTGGGCGCAGAAGAATCCTTGCCGTCTTTAGCTTTGGTGACGTGGAGTTGGTTCGGCTTTGGCGAGGTGCGTCGACGTAGCCGAAGACACCGGCGCCCTGCAGGTGGGGTGTGACCTGCGTGCGCCATAGCATGTAGTTCGTGCGGTTGAGCTTCTCGGTAACCTGGCCATTGAGGCTGGTTTGGGAGACGCCGGAGAATGAAGACATGGCTACGCACTAGATGCAATTGGGAAAGCTAGATGGGAGAAGGAAAGCTCTGATTACCATGTGCGATGGCGGAAATGTCTTACCTCGTTAGAGGCGACGGGTTCGTGTTATATAGCAGGGGCGCAACTCCCTGGTACAGCGCATACATAAGTTGTTGAGATTACAAAAGATCAAGACTTGGAGAACAAGAGATAGAGTTGGTTACAAAGAGATAGAGATAAAGATAAAATACTCCTACCAACCTATCCTATACCGAACCTGAACTCAACAGAAAAGATACGCACGTATGGCATGTTTGACAGCCAAGACATTCACGATTGAATAAAGCAGCATCATGATATGATTTTTCCTACGTCTTTAACATTATCTATATGCTTGGTACATGGTATGACTAGGTCGATAATCCAGTAGTTTACTTTGAGGCTTAAATTTGTGTTCATGTGGTCAATTTGTATCAGAAACCGAATTTAGCCAACCATAGCTTGTTAATAGCTATCCATAGGTAAATTCAAGAATGAAAGCAATTATCTTGCTCCAAAATGTTTGTTGTACAACATGTCAACGTAACCTATCTCGAATATATTGGTTTATATCACAGTAAAATTAGTCCACATGATAGAGATTTGGAGATGCAACTATCCATTATAAGAAGATCCTAATATTATAGGAAGAATAAGATGCCGATCTCCAGTATCTTTACTTTAGATTAGACCAACATATTTTAGAAGCTCGCCCAAAGAAGGGCTCTTCTTTCACGTGGCAAAGCATCGTTGCGGGAATCCATACTTTCAAACGAGGTAACATTTGGCGGGTAGGCAATGGTGAAGACAAATATATGGCGTGATCCTTGGATACCAACAAGCCCTTCCAGAAAGGTGGTAACCGAGCGAGGGGGCATTTTGATTAACAAAGTTTCTGATCTGATTGATCCCGAAACAGGACAGTGGGATGAAATGTTAATCCGTGACATCTTCTCGGTTGTAGATGTGGACAGGATCTTGAGGATTCCCTTGAGTCCTAATGGTTTTGATGACTTCATTGCACGTCACTACAATAAATCAGGGACCTTTTCAGTTAGGTCTGCATACCATGTGGAGTGGAAACACCAGTATGGAAGTGCCATTTTAGCTCCATCTTCTTCACTGGGAACAAACCATATATGGAACAAAATCTGGCAGTTATCAATACCGGGAAAAATAAAGATATTTTGCTGGCGTACTTCACATGCTACAATCAAGGTAAAAGTAGTCTTGGTTCATCACCATGTTGGTTTTTTCGAAAAGGGGGGATTCCTCGGCCTCTGCATCAGAACGATGCATACGGCCTCTCATTACCATGTTGGTTCTGATCCCTCTTGCCCTATCTATCATACAGAGTTGGAAGATATCTCACACCTTTTATTTGCATGCACACCGGCAAAACAATTATGGAAAGATTTTAACCTGGAGGATAGAATTCTGGGAGTATTTTCGGTGGAAAGATCGGGATCACAAATGCTGGAAGAACTGCTAGATTCTTCAGAGGACCAATACCAAAGCATACAAGGGGTCAGTACAGCGGGAGTCATAGCAACATCATGTTGGTACTTATGGTGGATTAGGAGGCGAAAAACACACAATGAGAGTGTTCCCCCACAGTCCAATTGGAAGATGTCAATTCTGGCCCTTTGTAACGCCTTTGTAAAGCAAAGAGAGTTGTTGTGAGGCCCTTAATGAGATGGGAGAAGCCAGGGAGAGATGCTCTTAAGCTGAATGTTGATGGTTCTTTTCATGGTGATACAAAGACGGGTGCAATAGCTGCAATCATCAGGGACAGCCAGGGCTATTTTGTGGCTGCATCTTGCTCCTTCATTCCTTGGGCTTCAGATGCATCAACTATTGAGGCTTTGGCTATGAAGTTTGGTCTAACTCTGGCATCAAATTTTGGTTTCAATAAAATCTTGGCGGAATCTGATTCAACAGAAGCTATAAATGCATGTACAAGTAGTACATGGTGGAGCGAAGGAGCACCTATATATGCTGATTGCATGGATCTTATTGCCTCAATTGGGAACGTTCAGTTCAATCATGTCTTACGAGAAGCAAACCAAGCTGCGCATGAGATAGCTAAATATAGCTTTGAGAATAGTCTTTCTTTTATCTGGGGGGATGAACCCCCCAATTTTATATTAGGCTGTCTTGTGAACGATGTAAGCTTGTGCTAATTTTAATAAAGTAAGCCATGATGTCAATTGGCAGTATCTTGTCCTGTAGTATTGTGAAAATCACCTATGGTGTCAATCGGCAGTCGTGAATTATCATAACATGAGCAGCGCAACTCTCTTGAAGATCCTCTATGGAGGCTTGAAACCGTGAGTAGGGCTCGCCACCGCCCAGGGCCCCTGCAGCCCAGGAGTCGCCACTTATGACCTCCACCAACGCTTGCTAGAGGCTTGATGATTTGCTAGTACCACCAAGACTTGAGATAAATGAGAGAATAAATGAGATAATTTGATGGATTCGATCCAGGAGGGAATGTGTATGCCGACTGCCGAGGCAAGGAAAATACTGATCCGGTTCAGATTCTTTCAAATTATGATTCGGCTCGGTTTTCCTTTTCTTTGCGTGGATCTGTTAAGATTTGTGTTGTTATTATTCATGATTGGTGTTGTACATGGAAAGGTTGAAGTCTGATTTCTGATTTTTGAATCTGCTGGGAATGTGTTGGCCAAGGTAAGAGCAATTCTAGCAGACCCCGCATCCCGCCGGCCCGTAAAACGCATTTGCAGTTTGCGTAAAATGGCCTTTGCGGGCCAGCGCGGATGGCCACAGATGCAGACCCCTCAAACGGATCCGCATAAATGTATATTCGCAGAATATGGTCTTTTACGGGTCGGCTTTGCGGGGTCTGCTCACATCTCATCGGCCCGCAAATATCAAATTCCACATAATACAACAAACGAAAGAAAAACTAAATCATTCAAATCAAACATAATACAATAATCATCCACATTACAAATAATTATTGAAATCACTGTAGCAAACTTAAATAATGCAATACAAAAGTTAGTCACTGTCAAGCCTTTGCCAATGGTGCTCAGTGAGATCCTCCTGAAGTTGAAAGTGTGTGTTTGCATTTTCAATCTCCGTGTATGTCTGAAGAAAAGCCCTAATGCGGTTAGGGTCTCTGGCTGGTTTGACACGGCTACCCACATTATCATAGAAGAATTCCAAGTTCATTCCTCTCTCATCTTTAAGAATCATATTGTGCAGGATAACACAACATGTCATGATATTTTTCAAGGTTTTCTTATCCCAAAAACGAGCAGGACCACGGACAATGGCAAACCTAGATTGCGAAACACGAATGCTCTTTCAATGTCTTTTCGGCTGCCTCTTGCACCCTTGCAAATTCACATTATTTTTAGTTTTGGGTTCTTTGATGCTCTTGACAAATGTGCACCAAGGAAGGTATATACCATCTGCAAGATAGTATCCTTTGTGTATTCATGCTCATTGATAGTGTAGTTGCAAGCAGGAGGATCATCACTAGCAAGCCTAGCAAACAAATGAGACCGTTGCAACATATTGATATCATTGAGGCCGGCATACCAAAAAAGCAATGCCAAATCCATAAATCCTCGGATGCTTCAGCCTCTAGCACAATTATTGCATCAAGAGACTTGCCACAATACATTCCTTGCCATGCCTTGGGGCAATTTTTTCCAAGTCCAATGCATACAATCAATGCTACCTAGCATGCCAGGCTAACCTCTCCTCTCATTAGATGCCATCAATTTCTTTGTGTCATCTTCGTTGGGTGCCCGAAGATACTCAGGATCAAAGACACGGATGATCACTTTTGCAAATCTACGCACGGAATCAATTGTAGTATCTTCACGAATGCGAAGGTACTCATCGACATAGTCAGCCGGAACGCCATATGCAATCATAGCTGCGGAGATTTTCTGATATGCACTAAATCCCTTTAAGCCTGCGGCATTTCTTCTTTGAGTAAAATACCGGCAATTTGCCTCGCAAGCTTGAACAATTTTCACAAAGAGGGATCGGCGCATTCGGTACCTTCTCCGGAAGAGGTGCGGTGGATATGTAGGATTCTCCGCGAAGTAGTATTGCATCAACATCTCATTCAAGATGACGATTTCGTGGAATGCAAAGACGCCCGACGGTCGATCCTCGCCTCCTCTTCCGGTTCTTGTCTTCGTGCTCCTTCACGGCAAGTGACATGACTAATGTCTGCTGCCGAAAGTTCACAAGCATGGTCTCAACATCCGAGTCGTCTGAATCGGACAAATCGGAGAGCAAGAACTCCTCGCACGGGCTCAACTCCATCTACATTTGTGTCGGTGTTTCAATCAACTATACCGCTCACAAAAATCACAAAAAAATGCAGTAACCGATGGCGGGTGATCCCGGGCGGCGACGAGGGGGCGGGCTCGACGGTGGTCGATCCCCGGCGACGACAGCGACGAGGGGCGACTCTTCTCGCTGGATCCAGGGGAGGGGGTCGGTGCAGCATCTCGGCGCGGGAGGGTGTGGGGCGGCCCCGCGGTGCGATTCCGTCCATAGATATGCCGGAATCGCAAGCGGCGGACGGGCGGAAGCAAGGGCGGTCGGCGGTGGAAGGAGGAGGGAAGGCGCGCGGGTTGAAGTGTCCCTCCCGCCAACTGCTTCTCTGTGATGCAGGGCACCGCAGTCGCGAGGGGGAAACCCGCGTATTCCCAGGTTGGGGTCGGGATTTTGCCGCGCCCCTCAAAATTTTATGCGGGCCGGGGCGGGATGCGGGGTCTGATCGGGCAGGTTTTTCCACCCCTACCTGCATTTTGGCGGTTATTTTGCGGGTCGGTGGCAGATGCGGGGTCTGCTAGAGTTGCTCTAAGAAAGGCTATAGTGATTAGTAATGAAAGAGTGGAATGGGAGGGAAAAGACAAACAAAGTAAAAAAACAGTTGGGAGGTGGGCCTGCGTTGAATAAAATCGGTGGAGGGGGAGACTGACGAAGCCAAGCCAAACGAAACGACAACCGACTCTCCCTTTAGGAGTAGAGATGTACGGTCACTTATAACGTTACTACGCATGGAAAATGTTTTGGAATAGGGGTTAGCTATTGGCGATCAGGTTTGTAGGGAGCGTCTCGACAGCTGCTCTCAATCCATCCCCTTCTCTGTCCTCTGCTTCGACTACTTCCCTGACAACGACCCCATGGCTAACGACGACGCCGTCAAGAAGAAGGCCGCTGATGAAGCCGAGGCCACTGCCACCGCCATGGCTTTAGCCTGGCCTACCTGAAGGTATGATATGTACATCCCTATTTACTCGTTCATGTGCTAGCTGTATATGCTATGTTCATAGATGTTTTGGTTCTATGATATATACGTGCTCACATTAGGTATAAGTATGAGTTGCATATTGTAAATGCCATGTCCATGATCTACTCATGGATTGGATTTACCGAAAATGTGCTAATATATTCAGCAAATACTAGTGACAAGAGAAGCTTTTACACATAGTCTGCCTTCACTTTCGGTCTTCACTGCATTTCTTTAAGGAAATGCCCTCTCATCGTTGTCTTCACTGCTTTTTTTACCCCCATGTCAGTAAAGATGTGTTCCCATAGTGTGTAATGTTTTAAAATTGACGTGCAACCTGGGAACCATTGGTGGCAAAACATTTATGGTATAAGGATTAGAGAGCATTAAACCCTGAAAGCAAATACTATTTCACCACGGTAATCATGTGATATTGTTTGAGGGAATTGAGATGCCGCACATATTAATTTAGTGATGAATATCTTGATGGGCTGCGATGGAACAAAGACGTGTAAATGACATGGAGATTCCTCGGCGAGAAAGCGTGTGTATCCTCAAGTACACGTGAATACCCCTATCCCCACCATGTCCGAATTTTTATTCAAAAAGACTAACTGCCCAACAAAATTGACAAAAAAGACTATCTTTAAGACGAATTGGCCAAACAGACTGGTCCAGCCATGGCGGCAGGTGTGCCGGCCGCCCCTGCCGCCATGGTGGTGTGTGGCGGCCGGTGGCCGATTACAGAAAAAGAATGATCTAGTGAGCCACGACGGAACGGGGGCAGGGCAGGTAGGCCCTGCCGCCACACAGCCAAGCGGCATGCACTCCTGCTGCTGCGCGCGAGCCGGCCATCTGCACCCTGTTTTGCCATTGATGTCCTGATGCATGGATCATCACTTGCTGGCTAGAGAACGAATCCTGATGCATGCATGTATCGACCCAATTCTGCCATTACTGTCCATTGCGATGAGCAGTGAAGTGAAGCGACCCGGCTTGCATGCGGCAGCAGTGCATGCCGCCTGGCTGCAGGGCGGTAGGGCCCAACTGCACTGTCCCAGTTCCGTCGTCGCTCGCCGAGTTGTCTTTTTGCTGTAATCGGCCACTGGCCGCCTCACACCATGGCGGCCGCAGGTGCGCTAGCCGACACGTGGCGTAGGCTGGTCTGTTTTGCCAATTCGTCTTAGAGGTGATCTTTTTTGTTAATTTTGGTGAGCAGGTGGTTCTATTGAACAAAAATTGTACCATGCCCATGCTCCTCCTGTTCATCCTCTCCGCGGGCGTGCCACGCCGTCTAGAACATCACCACCTTCCAGAACATCTTCCTAACGGCACACCCGTCCCCCGGACCTCAGCGAGTTCACGGGTGGCATCAACGTGGGCGAGGCCGGTCCTCATCGTCGACCACACAGAAATGGTGCCATTCAAAGGCTCGTCTCGACGTTAGTGCCCACGGTAGGTGTTCCGGATCTTCTGCGTCATGCCCGTGGTCTCTGCCGTGGTGAGGATCATCAAGTTCCGCCACGGTAGACGGGTGTTGTTGGTGCCCATGGCGGGCGCTCAAATCTAGCACGGCGCGCTCTTCAAGTCCGTGCACGATGAGACTTACGATATGTCGGTGTTGCAGGCCTCCGGACGGATGGGCAATTGGGCACCGAGGAAGAGATGGTGGCAAGAAGAAAATTTAGAGGCGCTTGACTTGAGGTGCTCGATTTGGTGGTACATTCTAATGGAAAAAAGATCTTTTTTTTAAAGATCCAGCAAATTGCTGGCTTGATTCAGATTTAGCAAAAAGCAGCAGAAGAATAACATGGTGAAGATCCGAAGATCAAAAGAGAAAGAAAAAAACTGCGGCCCTAATATCTGCAGAGAGCTACACCCACCACAAACAACATGACTGCACAACCGAAGCACCTGTCCTAAGCTAAGCATCACCACCGCGACTCGAACAACGCCGATCACCTCCGAAGACAGCAACAACTCCCACTACAACTTCCCTCGCCAATGCACCATCCACCCTGGTGTTGGGGAACGTTGCAAAAAATTAAAAAAATTCCTACGGTTTCACCAAGATCTATCTATGAGTTCATCTAAGCAACGAGTCAAGGGAGTGAGTTTGCATCTATATACCACTTGTAGATTGTGTGCGGAAGCGTTCAAGGGAAGGGTGATGATGGAGTCGTACTCGCCGTGATTCAGATCACTGATGACCAAGTGCTGAACGGACAGCACCTCCGTGTTCAACACACGTACGGAACGGATGACGTCTCCTCCGTCTTGATCCAGCAAGGAGGAAGGAGAGGTTGAGGAAGATTGCTTTCTGCCACCGTAAGCACTCAAAGAACACCCCATGCTTCAAATTTGTCACACAACTTTTACCATACATGCATGCTACGGGACTTGCCAACTCTAACACAAGTATTTATCAATTTCACAATTACCCAACTAGCATGACTCTAACATTACCACCTTTATATCTCAAAACTATTATCAAGTATTAAACTTCTCATAGTATTCAATGCACATTATATGAAAGTTTTTATTATACCCATCTTGAATGCCTATCATATTAGGACTAAATTTATAACCAAAGCAAATTACCATGTTGTTCTAAAAGGACTCTCAAAATAATATAAGTGAAGCATGATAGTTCATCTATTTGTTCAAAATAAAACCACCGCCGTGCTCTAGAAGGATATAAGTGAAGCACTAGAGCAAATGACAAACTACTCCGAAAGATATAAGTGAAGATCAATGAGTAGTTGAATAATTATGTAACTATGTGAAGACTCTCTAACATTTAAGAATTTCAGATCTTGATATTTTATTCAAACAGCAAGCAAAAAAAATATGACGCTCCAAGCAGAACACATATCATGTGGTGAATAAAAATATAGCTCCAAGTAAAGTTACCGATGAACGAAGACGGAAAAGGGGATGCCATCCGGGGCATCCCCAAGCATAGGCTCTTGGTTGTCCTTGAATATTACCTTGGGGTGCCTTGGTCATCCCCAAGCTTAGGCTCTTGCCACTCCTTATTCTATAGTCCATTAAATCTTTACCCAAAACTTGAAAACTTCACAACACAAAACTCAACAGAAAACTCGAAGTCTGTTAGTATAAGAAAATAAATCACCACTTTTGGTACTGTTGTGAACTCATTATAAATTCATATTGGTGCAATATATACTGTATTCCAACTTTTCTATGGTTCATACCCTCCGATACTACTCATAGATTCATCAAAATAAGCAAACAACACATAGAAAACAGAATCTGTCAAAAACAGAACAGTCTGTAGTAATCTGTATCAAACATATACTTATGGAACTCCAAAAATTCTGAAATAAACTGGTTGACCTGAGGGATTTGTCTATTAATCATCTGCAAAAAGAATAAACCTAAAAGCACTATCCAGTAAAAATGGCATCTAATCTCGTAAGAGCTAAAGTTTCTGTTTTTTACAGCAAGATCGCAAAGACTTCACCCAAGTCTTCCCAAAGGTTCTACTTGGCACAAACACTAATTTAAACATAAAAACACATCTAAACAGAGGCTAGATGAATTATTTATTACTAAACAGGAGCAAAATTCAAAGAACAAAAATAAAATTTGATTTACTCCCAACAAGCGCTAACGTTTAATGCCCCTAGCTAGGCATGATGATTCCAATGATGCTCACATAAAAGATAAGAACTGAAACATAAAGACAGCATCATGAAGAATATGACTAGCACATTTAAGTCTAACCCACTTCCTATGTATAGGAATTTTGTGAGCAAACAACATATGGGAACAATAATCAACTAGCATAGGAAGGCAAAACAAGCATAACTTTAAAAATTTAAGCACATAGAGAGGAAACTTGATATTATTGCAATTCCTACAAGCATATGTTCCTCCCTTATAATAATTTTCAGTAGAATCATGAATGAATTCAACAATATAACCATCACATAGAGCATTCTTTTCATGATCTACAAGCATAGAATTTTTATTACTCTCCACATAAGCAAATTTCTTCTCATGAATAGTAGTGGGAGCAAACTCAACAAAGTAACTATCATGTGAGGCATAATCCAATTGAAAACTAAAATCATGATGACAAGTTTCATGGTTATAATTATCCTTTATAGCATACATGTCATCACAATAATCATCATAGATAGCAACTTTATTCTCATAATCAATTGGAACCTCTTCCGAAATAGTGGATTCATCACTGAATAAAGTCATGACCTCTCCAAATCCACTTTCATAATTATCACAATAAGATTCAACACCCTCCAAAATAATGGGATCATTACTTCCTAAAGTTGTCACTCTTCCAAACCCAATTTCATCAATATAATCATCATAAATAGGAGGCATGCTATCATCATAATAAATTTTCATATCAAAACTTGGGGGACAAAAAATATCATCTTCGTCAAACATAGCTTCCCCAAGCTTGTGGCTTTGCATATCATTAGCATCATGTACATTCAAGGAATTCATACTAACAACACATTGCAATCATGCTCATCATTCAAATATTTAGTGCCAAACATTCTAATGCATTCTTCTTCTAGCACTGGAGCACAATTATCGGAATCCTTATTTTCATGAAAGATATTTAAAAGATGAAGGAGGCAACCTTAATTCCATTTTTTATAGTTTTCTTTTATAAACTAAACTAGTGATAAAACAAGAAACTAAAAGATTCGATTGCAAGATCTAAAGATATACCTTCAAGCACTAACCTCCCCGGCAACGGCGCCAGAAAAGAGCTTGATGTCTACTACACAACCTTCTTCTTGTAGACATTGTTGGGCCTCCAAGTGCATAGGTTTGTAGGACAGTAGCAAATTTCCCTCAAGTGGATGACCTAAGGTTTATCAATCCGTGGGAGGCGTAGGATGAAGATGGTCTCTCTCAAGCAACCCTGCAACCAAATAACAAAGAGTCTCTTGTGTCCCCAACACACCCAATACAATGGTAAATTGTATAGGTCCACTAGTTCGGCAAAGAGATGGTAATACAAGTGCAATATGGATGGTATATATAGGTTTTTGTAATCTGAAAATATAAAAACAGCAAGGTAACTTATGATAAAAGTGATCATAAACGGTATTGCAATGCTAGGAAACAAGGCCTAGGGTTCATACTTTCACTAGTGCAAGTTCTCTCAACAATAATAACATAATTGGATCATATAACTCTCCCTCAACATGCAACAAAGAGTCACTCCAAAGTCACTAATAGCGGAGAACAAACCAAGAGATTATTGTAGGGTACGAAACCACCTCAAAGTTATCCTTCTTGATCGATCTATTCAAGAGTCCGTAGTAAAATAACACAAAACTATTCTTTCCGTTCAATCTATCATAGAGTTCGTACTAGAATAACACCTTAAGACACAAATCAACCAAAACCCTAATGTCACCTAGATACTCCAATGTGACCTCAAGTATCCGCTGGTATGATTATACGATATGCATCACACAATCTCAGATTCATCTATTCAACCAACACAAAGAACTTCAAAGAGTGACCCAAAGTTTCTACCGGAGAGTCAAGACGAAAACATGTGCCAACCCCTATGCATAAGTTCACAATGTGACGGAACCCGCAAGTTGATCACCAAAACATACATCAAGTAGATCACGTGAATATCCCATTGTCACCACAGATAAGCACATGCAAGACATACATCAAGTGTTCTCCAATCCTTAAAGACTCAATCCAATAAGATAACTTCAAAGGGAAAACTCAATCCATTACAAGAGAGTAGAGGGGGAGAAGCATCATAAGATCCAACTATAACAGCAAAGCTCGCGATACATCAAGATCGTGCCGAATCTAGAACAAGAGAGAGAGAGAGAGAGAGAGAGAGAGAGAGAGAGAGAGAGAGAGATCAAAAACATTGCTACTGGTACATACCCTCAGTCCCGAGGGTGAACTACTCCCTCCTTGTCATGGAGAGCGTCGGGATGATGAAGATGGCCACCGGTGAGGGATCCCCCCTCCGGCAGGGCGCCAGAACAGGGTCCTGATTGGTTTTTGGTGGCTACAGAGGCTTGCGGCGGCGGAACTCCCAAACTATGTTTCTTTCTGGACGTTTGGGTATATATAAGAGGTATTGGCGTCGGGAACAAGTCAGGGGGGTCTCCGAGGCAGCCATGATGTAGGGGGCCGCCCCAAGGGGGTGGGCGCACCCTCCACCCTCGTGGGGCCCACGGGACACCCCTCTGGTAACTCTTCGTTCCAGTATTTTTCATATTTTCCAGAAAAAATCTCCGTTGATTTTTAGCGCATTCCGAGAACTTTTATTTCTGCACAAAAACAACACCACGGTAGTTCTGCTGAAAACAACATCAGTCCGTATTAGTTCTAACCAAATCATACCAAAATCATGTAGAAATATTATAAACATGGCATGAATACATCAAAAATTATAGATACGTTGGATACGTATCAGAGAACAAGAGATAGAGTTTTTTACAAAGAGATAGAGATAAAGAGAAATTACTCCTACCAACCTATCCTATACCGAACCTGAACTCAACAGAAAAGATACGCTAGGTGGTGCGCTAGGTGGCCTACGCGGTACACATGTCTGGCATGTTTGACACCCTCCATTAATCACAACTTCATCAAGTTGAGATTATGCTTAAAAGCTTCAAAACTCCTTGTTGGCAATGGTGTAGTGAATCCATCTGCAATCTGATCTCCAAAGTGTACAAATCGAATATCAAGTTGTCTTTGAGCAACCCTTTCTCGGACAAAGTGAAAATCTATTTCAATGTGTTTTGTTCTTGCATGGAACACATGATTTGCAAACAGATAAGTAGCACCAAGGTTGTCACACCATAGGCGTGGAGCTTGCTTATTTTTCACACCAAGTTCCTTGAGCATGGACTTTACCCAAATGATCTCAGCTGTAGCATTTGCTAGTGCTTTATATTCTGCTTCTGTACTTGACCTGGAGACTGTAGCTTGCTTTCTAGCACACCAGGAGATCAAGTTAGGCCCAAAAAGTATTGCAAAGGCACCAGTAGAACGTCTATCATCCAGGCATCCTGCCCAGTCAGAGTTAGAAAAGGCACTGACAAGAGTAGAAGATGATCTGCTAAAGTTGAGACCAATACTTAAAGTATTTTTGACATATCTTACTATACGCTTGGCATCATCAAATGAACATGAGAGGGCGATGAAGGAATCGGCATACTTTGTTGACAGCAAAAGAAATATCAGGCCTGGTGAGAGTAAGGTATTGAAGTGCTCCTACCAGACTTCTGTATTTTGTGCTGTCTTCTTGACTCGGAGGTGTACTTTCTATAAGAGATAACTTTTCTGAGCTAGACAATGGAGTGGGTGTAGGTTTACAACCTTGCAGACCAGCCTTCTTGACTAGGTCAATGGAATATTTTTCCTGAGAGAGATGAAGTCCATCCTTGTGCTTCTTCACCTATATTCCAAGAAAATAATGCAAGTCTCCAAGGTCCTTTAAAGCAAAGTCTGCCCCCAAGTCTTTCAACAGTCCTATGATTGCTTCATCAAATGAACTTGTCATAATAATATCATCAACATATATGAGGACAAATATGCATGTGTTGAACTTGTTGTAAATGAACAATGAGGTGTCAGACTTGGAAAGGATAAAGCAAAGTGTTTGCATTTTGTGACAGAGACGAGAATACCAAGCCCTTGGTGCTTGCTTTAGACCATATAGTGCCTTATCAAGTTTGCATACGTAAGCGGGAGTAGTTATACTTTCAAACCCAGGAGGTTGTTTCATGTACACTTCCTCTTCCAGAACACCATGGAGGAACGCGTTCTGTACATCTAGCTGTCTGAGACTCCAGCCCCTGGAAACAGCAATAGACAAGACAACACGAATAGTTGCAGCTTTTACAACTGGACTAAATGTGTCCTCATAGTCTATACCATATCGTTGTTTGAAACCTTTGGCAACGAGTCTAGCCTTGTATCGATCAATAGTTCCATCGGACTTTCTTTTAATCCAAAATACCCACTTGCAATCAATCAAGTTTTTACCTTGCTATGGAGGAACTAAATACCATGTCTTATTTTTCTTGAGTGCCATAGATTCTTCATTCATTGCTTTCTGCCACCGTTCATCACCAAGAGCTTCTTAAAGTGTGTTTGGTTCACCAGGTTCACATGTAGAACAAATCATACCATATTTGGTTATATGCTTGTAATTAACAGGCTATATTACCACTTTTTGAAGTCTTGTACGGCGTGGTGATGAGGTGATCTGCGGTGTAGCCACAGAGGATCCTGCGGGCTGAACAAGAGCCGTTGTTGCTGATCCCGAGACTAATTCGCTCCCCGCTGCGGCCAAATCCGCAAGGCTCAGATCTTCTGTGGCAGGTGGCGTTGATGGATCTGCAGCAGTGTCCGCAGAAGATCCCAGCGGAGAGGGCAACTCATCATTGCCGCAATCAGCCTCAGATCACGCATGTCATGCTGGCGAATCCTCCTCGAATCGCGCACGTGTCGTGCGGCTGGGTCTAGCGCCAGCGCTGAGCGCTGCTCCTGCTCTTGGCCCTACTCCTGTCAAGCGGACCGGGACGCGCCGCGTGTAGTGTTGTGGACGGGTGCCAAACCGTGCACCGCCCAGGCCAGTCGGGATGGGCCGCGTGTCAGGCGGGGATTGGCGCGGAGGTGGCGACGCGCCTCGGTCGGTGGAAGGCGACCGCGTGGCACGCCCTAGGGCGAGCGGAGCGGAGCAGGGTCCTAGTGCGCCTGGCGCGTCTGCTCCTACACCTGTGGATCCCAAGGAAGATCCGATATGCTGCTGCTGCTGAACAGGTGCCGGGGAGAATCTGGCTCCTAGTTGTAGACACATTAAATGTCGCCCTGATGAGGCATTTGTTTCACCTTTTTCTTCACTAGTTTCGTCATTTTCTCCTGTTTCATCACAAAACTCAAGCGTGCCATTAGTAAGAGGATGTGTCAGTAGTTGATCATCATTATTTAGTCCCCCTTGATCAAGACCGGAGAGATGAGGAGGTAGAAGCAATATTTCCTCACGAAGAAGGGCGCTGACATTTGTATGGAGATCAGCGAAGGGAAACTTGGCTTCATCAAACACTACATCCCTAGAGATATAGACGCGACCAGAGGAGACATCTAGGCATTGAACACCTTTGTGTTGGGCACTATATCCTAGAAATACGCACTGTTTTGAATGAAACATAAGCTTGCGTTTGTTGTATGGGCGAAGATTGGGCCAACACACACACCCGAAGACACGAAGAGATTTGTAGTCGGGTTTAGTGTGAAGGAGTCGTTCTAGTGGAGTTTCATTATTAATGACACGACTAGGAAGCATGTTGATGATATGACAGGCGGTGAGAAAAGCCTCATCCCAAAATTTGAGGGGCATGGATGCGCCGGCGAGGAGGGCTAACCCAACCTCAACTATATGCATGTGCTCGCGTTCAACAGAGCCATTCTATTGATGAGCATGCGGGCATGACACATGGTGTGATATTCCAAGGGTTTGGAAGGAGTTTAATTTTTCGTACTCCCCCCCCCCCAATCAGATTGCACTGCAATGATCTTGCTATCGAATTTTCATTCAACTAGAGCTTGGAAGTTTTTGAAAACTTGAAAGACATCTGATCTCTTCTTGAGAAGATAGATCCAAGAAAATTTACTGTAGTTATCTATGAAGCTCACATAATAAGTGTGTCTACTAATGTAACTAGGGCAGGACCCCAAACATCGAGAAGATTAATTGCAAAGGCTTTGTAGAAACACTAGTAGATATGGGATACGGCAATTGATGAATTTTAGCTCGTTGACAAGAATCACAAATGGTTTCAAGATCATGCTCACCAACATACGAGACCTTATTTTTCCTAAGTAGTTTTTCAACTAAAGAGAAAGCAGCATGTCCTAATCGATCGTGCCACCGTGTTGACGAGAGTTTGGCAACACCATAGGCTTGTTTATTGAATCTTTGACGCTCCGGAAGCAACGGGTAGAGCCCTCGAATGCATCTACCTCGATAGAGGATTTTCTTCGTTGCCTGATCCTTGATCAAGAAAAAATAAGGATGAAACTCAAGAACGACATGGTTGTCAATGGCAATTCTATGAACAGAAAGAAGATTCTTATCGGCACTAGGGACATGCAAAATTTTCTTTAGATGAATTTTACGATGAGGGGTACTAAAAATCAAGTGACCAACATGACTATTCCTCATACCTTCACCATTGATAGTGTAGATTTCATCTTTGCCATGGTATTTGTCCTTCATAGTGACCTTCTCGAGCTCGTTGGTGATGTGATTTGTGGCGCCGCTGTTGACATACCAGTTTGTGTCAACACCGTAGGAGCCGTCAGCAGCCGCAGCAACCTTGTCGTCGTCTTGGGAGGAGTCATCATCGTCCTCATAGCGGTACCTGCAGTCTTTGGCCGTGTGCCCGAGCTTGCCATAGATCTGACAGCGGGGCGCGTCCTGGCGAAACCTGCTGGAGCCGCCACCACAGCGAGGCTTGGAGTTGGTGGAGCGGCTGTTGCGGGAGTTGGAGGAGCCACCGCCGTTGCTATTGTTGCCTCCTGACCGCCCCTTGCTGCGAGGAGAGCCACGCGAACGAGGGCCACCGCTGCGACCGTGAGAGGCTGCGTTGGTAGAGGACTTGAAGCCACCCCAGGAGCCATGGAATTGAGCCATGCGCTGGTCGAAATTACTCAACATGGCATAGAGCTCGTCGAGGGTGACAGACGTGATGCGGGCGTCGAGGGCAGAGACGAGCGGCTGGTAGTCAACGTCCAGCCCATGGAGGATGTACGAGATCAACTCGTTGTCCTGGATGGGTTTACCGGTGGCAGTGAGTTCACCGGCGAGGCCGTGCAGGGAGGCGAAGTAGGAGACGACCGACTGCTTGCCCTTCTGCACGTTGATGAGTGCAGTTCGGATGTTGTTGATGCGGCTGAGCGATTGCGACGAGAACATACCCGCCAGTGCCACCCAAAGCACGCGCGCCGTGGTGATCACGGTGACCGCGACCAGCACCTCCTTGGAGAGAGTACTCAGCAGATAACCGAGCACTTGTTGGTCCTCCCTGACCCAGAGAGGGTGGAGAGGGTTGGGCGCAGAAGAATCCTTGCCGTCTTTAGCTTTGGTGACGTGGAGTTCGTCCGGCTTCGGCGAGGTGCGTCGATGTAGCCGAAGACACCGGCGCCCTGCAGGTGGGGTGTGACCTGCGTGCGCCATAGCATGTAGTTCGTGCGGTTGAGCTTCTCGGTAACCTGGCCATTGAGGCTGGTTTGGGAGACGCCGGAGAATGAAGACATGGCTACGCACTAGATGCAATTGGGAAAGCTAGATGGGAGAAGGAAAGCTCTGATTACCATGTGCGATGGTGGAAATGTCTTACCTCGTTAGAGGCAACGGGTTCGTGTTATATAGCAGGGGCGCAACTCCCTGGTACAGCGCATACATAAGTTGTTGAGATTACAAAAGATCAAGACTTGGAGAACAAGAGATAGAGTTGGTTACAAAGAGATAGAGATAAAGATAAAATACTCCTACCAACCTATCCTATACCGAACCTGAACTCAACAGAAAAGATACGCACGTATGGCATGTTTGACAGCCAAGACATTCACGATTGAATAAAGCAGCATCATGATATGATTTTTCCTACGTCTTTAACATTATCTATATGCTTGGTACATGGTATGACTAGGTCGATAATCCAGTAGTTTACTTTGAGGCTTAAATTTGTGTTCATGTGGTCAATTTGTATCAGTAAACCGAATTTAGCCAACCATAGCTTGTTAATAGCTATCCATAGGTAAATTCAAGAATGAAAGCAATTATCTTGCTCCAAAATGTTTGTTGTACAACATGTCAACGTAACCTATCTCGAATATATTGGTTTATATCACAGTAAAATTAGTCCACATGATAGAGATTTGGAGATGCAACTATCCATTATAAGAAGATCCTAATATTATAGGAAGAATAAGATGCCGATCTCCAGTATCTTTACTTTAGATTAGACCAACATATTTTAGAAGCTCGCCCAAAGAAGGGCTCTTCTTTCACGTGGCAAAGCATCGTTGCGGGAATCCATACTTTCAAACGAGGTAACATTTGGCGGGTAGGCAATGGTGAAGACAAATATATGGCGTGATCCTTGGATACCAACAAGCCCTTCCGTAAAGGTGGTAACCGGCGAGGGGCATTTTGATTAACAAAGTTTCTGATCTGATTGATCCCGAAACAGGACAGTGGGATGAAATGTTAATCCGTGACATCTTCTCGGTTGTAGATGTGGACAGGATCTTGAGGATTCCCTTGAGTCCTAATGGTTTTGATGACTTCATTGCACGTCACTACAATAAATCAGGGACCTTTTCAGTTAGGTCTGCATACCATGTGGAGTGGAAACACCAGTATGGAAGTGCCATTTTAGCTCCATCTTCTTCACGGGAACAAACCATATATGGAACAAAATCTGGCAGTTATCAATACCGGAAAAATAAAGATATTTTGCTGGCGTATTTCACATGCTACAATCAAGGTAAAAGTAGTCTTGGTTCATCACCATGTTGGTTTTTTGAAAGGGGATTCCCGGCCTCGTGATCGAACGATGCATACGGCCTCTCATTACCATGTTGGTTCTGATCCTCTTGCCCTATCTATCATACAGAGTTGGAAGATATCTCACACCTTTTATTTGCATGCACACCGGCAAAACAATTATGGAAAGATTTTAACCTGGAGGATAGAATTCTGGGAGTATTTTCGGTGGAAAGATCGGGATCACAAATGCTGGAAGAACTGCTAGATTCTTCAGAGGACCAATACCAAAGCATACAAGGGGTCAGTACAGCGGGAGTCATAGCAACATCATGTTGGTACTTATGGTGGATTAGGAGGCGAAAAACACACAATGAGAGTGTTCCCCCACAGTCCAATTGGAAGATGTCAATTCTGGCCCTTTGTAACGCCTTTGTAAAGCAAAGAGAGTTGTTGTGAGGCCCTTAATGAGATGGGAGAAGCCAGGGAGAGATGCTCTTAAGCTGAATGTTGATGGTTCTTTTCATGGTGATACAAAGACGGGTGCAATAGCTGCAATCATCAGGGACAGCCAGGGCTATTTTGTGGCTGCATCTTGCTCCTTCATTCCTTGGGCTTCAGATGCATCAACTATTGAGGCTTTGGCTATGAAGTTTGGTCTAACTCTGGCATCAAATTTTGGTTTCAATAAAATCTTGGCGGAATCTGATTCAACAGAAGTTATAAATGCATGTACAAGTAGTACATGGTGGAGCGAAGGAGCACCTATATATGCTGATTGCATGGATCTTATTGCCTCAATTGGGAACGTTCAGTTCAATCATGTCTTACGAGAAGCAAACCAAGCTGCGCATGAGATAGCTAAATATAGCTTTGAGAATAGTCTTTCTTTTATCTGGGGGGATGAACCCCCCAATTTTATATTAGGCTGTCTTGTGAACGATGTAAGCTTGTGCTAATTTTAATAAAGTAAGCCATGATGTCAATTGGCAGTATCTTGTCCTGTAGTATTGTGAAAATCACCTATGGTGTCAATCGGCAGTCGTGAATTATCATAACATGAGCAGCGCAACTCTCTTGAAGATCCTCTATGGAGGCTTGAAACCGTGAGTAGGGCTCGCCACCGCCCAGGGCCCCTGCAGCCCAGGAGTCGCCACTTATGACCTCCACCAACGCTTGCTAGAGGCTTGATGATTTGCTAGTACCACCAAGACTTGAGATAAATGAGAGAATAGATGAGATAATTTGATGGATTCGATCCAGGAGGGAATGTGTATGCCGACTGCCGAGGCAAGGAAAATACTGATCCGGTTCAGATTCTTTCAAATTATGATTCGGCTCGGTTTTCCTTTTCTTTGCGTGGATCTGTTAAGATTTGTGTTGTTATTATTCATGATTGGTGTTGTACATGGAAAGGTTGAAGTCTGATTTCTGATTTTTGAATCTGCTGGGAATGTGTTGGCCAAGGTAAGAGCAATTTAGCAGACCCGCATCCCGCCGCCCGTAAAACGATTTGCAGTTTGCGTAAAATGGCCTTTGAGGGCCAGCGCGGATGGCCACAGATGCAGACCCCTCAAACGGATCCGCATAAATGTATATTCGCAGAATATGGTCTTTTACGGGTCGGCTTTGAGGGGTCTGCTCACATCTCATCGGCCCGCAAATATCAAATTCCACATAATACAACAAACGAAAGAAAAACTAAATCATTCAAATCAAACATAATACAATAATCATCCACATTACAAATAATTATTGAAATCACTGTAGCAAACTTAAATAATGCAATACAAAAGTTAGTCACTGTCAAGCCTTTGCCAATGGTGCTCAGTGAGATCCTCCTGAAGTTGAAAGTGTGTGTTTGCATTTTCAATCTCCGTGTATGTCTGAAGAAAAGCTCTAATGCGGTTAGGGTCTCTGGCTGGTTTGACACGGCTACCCACATTATCATAGAAGAATTCCAAGTTCATTCCTCTCTCATCTTTAAGAATCATATTGTGCAGGATAACACAACATGTTATGATATTTTTCAAGGTTTTCTTATCCCAAAAACGAGCAGGACCACGGACAATGGCAAACCTAGATTGCGAAACACCGAATGCTCTTTCAATGTCTTTTCGGGCTGCCTCTTGCACCCTTGCAAATTCACATTATTTTTTAGTTTTGGGTTCTTTGATGCTCTTGACAAATGTGCACCAAGGAAGGTATATACCATCTGCAAGATAGTATCCCTTTGTGTATTCATGCTCATTGATAGTGTAGTTGCAAGCAGGAGGATCATCACTAGCAAGCCTAGCAAACAAATGAGACCGTTGCAACATATTGATATCATTGAGGCCGGCATACCAAAAAAGCAATGCCAAATCCATAAATCCTCGGATGCTTCAGCCTCTAGCACAATTATTGCATCAAGAGACTTGCCACAATACATTCCTTGCCATGCCTTGGGGCAATTTTTTCCAAGTCCAATGCATACAATCAATGCTACCTAGCATGCCAGGCTAACCTCTCCTCTCATTAGATGCCATCAATTTCTTTGTGTCATCTTCGTTGGGTGCCCGAAGATACTCAGGATCAAAGACACGGATGATCACTTTTGCAAATCTACGCACGGACTCAATTGTAGTATCTTCACGAATGCGAAGGTACTCATCGACATAGTCAGCCGGAACGCCATATGCAATCATAGCTGCGGAGATTTTCTGATATGCACTAAATCCCTTTAAGCCTGCGGCATTTCTTCTTTGAGTAAAATACCGGCAATTTGCCTCGCAAGCTTGAACAATTTTCACAAAGAGGGATCGGCGCATTCGGTACCTTCTCCGGAAGAGGTGCGGTGGATATGTAGGATTCTCCGCGAAGTAGTATTGCATCAACATCTCATTCAAGATGACGATTTCGTGGAATGCAAAGACGCCCGACGGTCGATCCTCGCCTCCTCTTCCGGTTCTTGTCTTCGTGCTCCTTCACGGCAAGTGACATGACTAATGTCTGCTGCCGAAAGTTCGCAAGCATGGTCTCAACATCCGAGTCGTCCGAATCGGACAAATCGGAGAGCAAGAACTCCTCGCACGGGCTCCACTCCATCTACATTCGTGTCGGTGTGTCAATCAACTATACCGCTCACAAAAATCACAAAAAAATGCAGTAAACGATGGCGGGTGATCCCGGGCGGCGACGAGGGGGCGGGCTCGACGGTGGTCGATCCCCGGCGACGACTGCGACGAGGGGCGACTCTTCTCGCTGGATCCAGGGGAGGGGGTCGGTGCAGCATCACGGCGCGGGAGGGTGTGGGGCGGCCCCGCGGTGCGATTCCGTCCATAGATATGCCGGAATCGCAAGCGGCGGACAGGCGGAAGCAAGGCGGTCAGCGGTGGAAGGAGGGGGGAAGGCGCGCGGGATGAAGTGTCCCTCCTGCCAACTGCTTCTCTGTGATGCAGGGCACCGCAGTCGCGAGGGGGAAACCCGCGTATTCCCAGGTTGGGGTCGGATTTTGCCGCCCTCAAAATTTTATGCGGCCGGGCGGATGCGGGTCTGATCGGGCATGTTTTTCCACCCCTACCTGCATTTTGGCGGTTATTTTGCGGGTCGGTGGCAGATGCGGGGTCTGCTAGAGTTGCTCTAAGAAAGGCTATAGTGATTAGTAAGGAAAGAGTGGAATGGGAGGGAAAAGACAAACAAAGTAAAAAAACAGTTGGGAGGTGGGCCTGCGTTGAATAAAATCGGTGGAGGGGGAGACTGGCGAAGCCAAGCCAAACGAAACGACAACCGACTCTCCCTTTAGGAGTAGAGATGTACGGTCACTTATAACGTTACTACGCATGGAAAATGTTTTGGAAGAGGGGTTAGCTATTGGCGATCATGTTTGTAGGGAGCGTCTCGACAGCTGCTCTCAATCCATCCCCTTCTCTGTCCTCTGCTTCGACTACTTCCCTGACAACGACCCCATGGCTAACGACGACGCCGTCAAGAAGAAGGCCGCTGATGAAGCCGAGGCCACTGCCACCGCCATGGCTTTACCCTGGCCTACCTGAAGGTATGATATGTACATCCCTATTTACTCGTTCATGTGCTAGCTGTATATGCTATGTTCATAGATGTTTTGGTTCTATGATATATACGTGCTCACATTAGGTATAAGTATGAGTTGCATATTGTAAATGCCATGTCCATGATCTACTCATGGATTGGATTTACCGAAAATGTGCTAATATATTCAGCAAATACTAGTGACAAGAGAAGCTTTTACACATAGTCTGCCTTCACTTTCGGTCTTCACTGCATTTCTTTAAGGAAATGCCCTCTCATCGTTGTCTTCACTGCTTTTTTTACCCCCATGTCAGTAAAGATGTGTTCCCATAGTGTGTAATGTTTTAAAATTGACGTGCAACCTGGGAACCATTGGTGGCAAAACATTTATGGTATAAGGATTAGGAGAGCATTAAACCCCTGAAAGCAAATACTATTTCACCACGGTAATCATGTGATATTGTTTGAGGGAATTGAGATGCCGCACATATTAATTTAGTGATGAATATCTTGATGGGCTGCGATGGAACAAAGACGTGTAAATGACATGGAGATTCCTCGGCGAGAAAGCGTGTGTATCCTCAAGTACACGTGAATACCCCTATCCCCACCATGTCCGAATTTTTATTCAAAAAGACTAACTGCCCAACAAAATTGACAAAAAAGACTATCTTTAAGACGAATTGGCCAAACAGACTGGTCCAGCCATGGCGGCAGGTGTGCCGCCGCCCCTGCCGCCATGGTGGTGTGTGGTGGCCGGTGGCCGATTACAGAAAAGAATGATCTAGTGAGCCACGACGGAACGGGGCAGGGCAGGTAGGCCCTGCCGCCACACAGCCAAGCGGCATGCACTCCTGCTGCTGCGCGCGAGCCAGCCATCTGCACCCTGTTTTGCCATTGATGTCCTGATGCATGGATCATCACTTGCTGGCTAGAGAACGAATCCTGATGCATGCATGTATCGACCCAACTCTGCCATTGCTGTCCATTGCGATGAGCAGTGAAGTGAAGCGACCCGGCTTGCATGCGGCAGCAGTGCATGCCGCCTGGCTGCAGGGCGGCAGGGCCCAACTGCACTGTCCCAGTTCCGTCGTCGCTCGCCGAGTTGTCTTTTTGCTGTAATCGGCCACTGGCCGCCTCACACCATGGCGGCCGCAGGTGCGCTAGCCGACACGTGGCGTAGGCTGGTCTGTTTTGGCAATTCGTCTTAGAGGTGATCTTTTTTGTTAATTTTGGTGAGCGGGTGGTTCTATTGAACAAAAATTGCACCATGCCCATGCTTCTCCTGTTCATCCTCTCCGCGGGCGTGCCACGCCGTCTAGAACATCACCACCTTCCAGAACATCTTCCTTACGGCACCCCTGTCCCCCGGACCTCAGCGAGTTCACGGGTGGCATCAACGTGGGCGAGGCCGGTCCTCATCGTCGACCACACAGAAATGGTGCCATTCAAAGGCTCGTCTCCACGTTAGTGCGCACGGTAGGTGTTTCGGATCTTCTGCGTCAAGCCCGTGGTCTCTGCCGTGGTGAGGATCATCAAGTTCCGCCACGGCAGACGGGTGTTGTTGGTGCCCATAGCGGGCGCTCAAATCTAGCACGGCGCGCTCTTCAAGTCCGTGCACGATGAGACTTACGATATGTCGGTGTTGCAGGCCTCCGGACGGATGGGCAATTGGGCACCGAGGAAGAGATGGTGGCAAGAAGAAAATTTAGAGGCGTTTGACTTGAGGTGCTCGATTTGGTGGTACATTCTAATGGAAAAAAGATCTTTTTTTTAAAGATCAAGCAAATTGCTGGCTTGATTCAGATTTAGCAAAAAGCAGCGGAAGAATAACATGGTGAAGATCCGAAGATCAAAAGAGAAAGAAAAAAACTGCGGCCCTAATATCTGCAGAGAGCTACACCCACCACAAACAACATGACTGCACAACCGAAGCACCTGTCCTAAGCTAAGCATCACCACCGCGACTCGAACAACGCCGATCACCTTCGAAGACAGCAACAACTCCCACTACAATTTCCCTCGCCAACGCACCATCCACCCTAGTGTTGGGCAACGTTGCAGAAAATTAAAAAATTTCCTACGGTTTCACCAAGATCTATCTATGAGTTCATCTAAGCAACGAGTCAAGGGAGTGAGTTTGCATCTACATACCACTTGTAGATTGCGTGCGGAAGCGTTCAAGGGAAGGGTGATGATGGAGTCGTACTCGCCGTGATTCAGATCACCGATGACCAAGTGCTGAACGGACAGCACCTCCGTGTTCAACACACGTACGGAACGGACGACGTCTCCTCCGTCTTGATCCAGCAAGGAGGAAGGAGAGGTTGAGGAAGATTGCTCCAACGGCAGCACGACGGCGTGGTGGTGTTGGTGCAGCAGTACTCCGACAGGGCTTCGCCAAGCACGTAACGGAGGAGGAGAGGTGTTGGGGAGGGGAAGGGCTGCGCCTTGGGATGTGTACAGCAGCCCTCCCCTCACCCCTCTATTGATAGGGAAGGGCAAGGGGCCGACCCTCTAGATGGGATCTAGAGGGGCGGCGGCTGGAGGGGGACTTGCCCCCAAGCAAGGGGCGCCTTAGGGTTTCCCAACCCTAGGCGCATGGGCCCAAGGTGGGGCGTGCCCAGCCCTCCAGGCTGGGTCTCGCCCTGCGGCCCATGTGGCCCTCCGAGAGGGGTGGCCTCCCGTGGACCCTCGAACCTCTCCGTGGCCCCTGCACAATACCGATAAGCCCTCAAACTTTCCGATGTCCGCATGACAACTTTATTGGGGAACGAGTAATTTCAAAATTTTCCTACGCACACGCAAGATCATGGTGATGATATAGCAACGAGAGGAGAGTGTTGTCCACGCACTCGTGAGACCGAAGCGAAGCGCTATGACAACGCTGTTGATGTAGTCGACGCCTTCACGATCGACCGATCCAAGCACCGAACATACGGCACCTCCGAAGTTCTCGCACACGCTCAGCTCGATGACGTCCCTCGAACTCCGATCCAGCCGAGTGTCGAGGAGAGTTCGTCAAGACGACGGCGTGGTGATGATCTTGATGTTCTACCGGCGCAGGGCTTCGCCTAAGCTTCGCGACGATATGACCGAGGTGGAATATGGTGGAGGGGGGCACCGCACACGGCTAAGGAACGATCCGTAGATCAACTTGTGTGTCATGGGGTGCCCCCCTGCCCCCGTATATAAAGGAGCAAGGGAGGAGGAGGCCGGCCCTAGGAGGAGGGCGCGCCAAGGGAGTCCTACTCCCACCGGGAGTAGGATTCCTTCTTTCCTAGTCCAACTAGGTCAAGGGGGGGAAGAAGGGAAGTGGAGAAGGAAGGGAGAGGGGGGCCGCGCCCCAAACCCTTTGTCCAATTCGGACTGGGCTTGGGAGGGGCACGTGCCTCCTCCTGGCTCCTTCCCACTAAAGCCCATTAAGGCCCAATACTCTTCCTCGTATTCCCGTAACTCCCCGGTACTCCGAAAAATACCCGAATCACTCGGAACCTTTCCGAACTCTGAATATAGTCGTCCAATATATCGATCTTTACGTCTCGACCATTTCGAGACTCCTTGTCATGTCCCCGATCTCATCCGGGACTCCGAACTCCTTCGGTACATCAAAACTCATAAACTCATAATAAAACTGTCATTGAAACCTTAAGTGTGCGGACCCTACGGGTTCGAGAACTATGTAGACATGACCTAGAACTATTCTTGGTCAATAACCAATAGCGGGACCTGGATGCCCATATTGGCTCCTACATATTCTACGAAGATCTTTATCGGTCAAACCGCATAACAACATACGTTGTTCCCTTTGTCATCGGTATGTTACTTGCCCGAGATTCGATCGTCGGTATCCAATACCTAGTTCAATCTCGTCACCGGCAAGTCTCTTTACTCGCTCTGTAATGCATCATCCCGTAACCAACTCATTGGTCACATTGCTTGCAAGGCTTATAATGATGTGCATTACCGAGAGGGCCCAGAGATACCTCTCCGACACTCAGAGTGACAAAACCTAATCTCCGCTCTTCACGATTCCAAGGAGACGTTGCAGCTTGCTCATCTCCTGCGCTCCCGCCCCGCCACCATGACCTGGCGCCCACCTCCTCGCGCGGTGACCACTCCGTCCGGCGCCCACCTCCCTCAGAGGTCCTCACCTCCCCGCCTCTCATGGCGGCCAGATCTGGGAGCCCGGAGTCCGTCTCGTCCGCGTTTCCCCGCCCTCGCCCGGTGGTATCCGGCCTTGGCCTCTCCGGCTCGCCATGCGCCCGCTCCTCCTCGGACGGTCCCGAGTCGGCCAGGTTGCTGGCGCCGGTGCCGGTGGACCCCGGGGCGGCGGCCGGCTGGAACAGGGCCAAGGCCTCTCACAAGGCTCTCTGGCGGCGGCGCAAGGCGCAGCGGCGCGTCCAGGCTCCGCCCCGTCCGCCTTCCTCCTCGTCCTCGGAGCGCAGTCAGTCCCCGTGCCATCACTGCTTCAGGCCCGGCCACCGCAAGCAAGACCGCTCCTTTCTGCCGCTCTGCATCCGCTGCGGCCTGGAGGGCCACTCCTCGGGCCAGTGCAAGAGGCCCCGTAGCCCCGCCCCGGTTGAGGAGTTGCGTCGCGCCGCTGCGGCTAAAGTCGCGCGGATGGAGTATGGTTCCCCGCCGGCGTTTGGTGCTGGGCGTGTTCCACTGGACCCTTGGAAGGACGCGTTGCCGGCGCCGCCGGCACCGTTCTTGCCAAGTGTCCCTGTGGCGCGCCCTGCGCCTCCCATGCCGCCGGTGGGGCCGTCGGGAGAGAACATCTGCGTCCTCAGGCGTTCCCAGGTCATGGACGACATGGAGGCAAGACTCAGGTTGGTGGCGGTGGCCTATGTTGGCGGTGCCAGGCCGCCGGTGTCCTGCGTGGAGGCTGCTGAGGCCATCGCGGCACAGCTCAACATTCCTAGGCACGCGTTTTCGGTGCATCGCTTTCATCCGGAGGACTTTCTGATCGTCTTCGCCACCCCGGAGTTCCGCAACACTGCCACGGGCGTAGGCTCGGTCGTGCACCAGGGGTTCGAGCTCTTTCTCCGGCCGTGGATCCGGCAAGCCCAGGCCTCAGCCAAGGTGATGAGGGTGCTGGTGGACATCATGATTGAGGGCATCCCTTCCCATGCTTGGGATTGGGAGACGGCGGACAGAATTCTGGGCTCTTCGTGCGACATCGTCAGTCTTGCGCCAGAGACAGCCAGTCGGGAGGACTTGTCGTTGTTCAAGCTTCGGGCTTGGTGCCGTGAACCGGACCTGGTGCCGGTGGAGAAGCGCCTGTGGATTCCGGAGCCGGTCGAGGACGCTGGGGCGCCGGTGACGCGCCGGCAGACTTGCAGCTAGTTGCTGGAGTACCCCGCCTTGGTGCACATTGGGCGCATGAGAGACTTCACACCACCTGAGAACTGGCGTCGGCCGGCGAGCTCGGACGGCAGTGGGCAGAGTGGGCTGCCGGACGACTCCGACGACTCGTTCGTCGGCGGCGAGCTGCTGGTCCTGCCATGGACAAGAGGAGTGCGCGATGCCCGCGGCTCGCTTGTGGCGGGCGGCGGCTCCGACGGCGCTGGAGCGGGCCGGTCCTACGCTCAGGCTTTGGCGGGCAGCGTGGGGCCGTCCAGCTGGCGCCTGCCGCCCATGGACCCCTCCTTGAGGGCGGGCCCCGCACGCCACGCCACCCCTTCGATCCGCTCACGAGGCGGCGGCCTGTTTCACCTTTGCCCCGCCATGGAGATCGTGGTCGACGCCACCTGCCCGGCCAGGAGTCTGTGGTTGGCCCGACTCGCATCCTCTCGAAGGAGTTGGTGGCGCCTACCCTCCTGGTGCAGGATCCGGGCATGGGCCCGGCCTCGGAAACTGGTGTCGCGCCAATCATTGAGGAGGTGGTGGTGCGTGCTGTTGATTCCGCGACAGCCCCTGTAGATGTTCAGGTGGACCAGGCCGCTTTGGGACAGGAGCCACGTTTGGCGTGCGCAGAGGATCAGGTGGGCCTGGTGCCTCTTTTGACTGATCCACAGACAGACGCGGCCCCCACGGTCGGGAAGGATCCCGAGGTGATTCCGTCGGTCAAGTTGCCAGGTGAGGCAGGAGAGGCTGTCCTGTGTGCCGGATCCGATCTGCGGATGGGCTCGCATGCCCCGCCTGTGGCCATGCAGGTTGGGGCCATCCCGGATGCAGAAGATCCCACGCCAGTGTTGATCCCAACCCCCGAATATTCTCCCTCGGCTGGCAAAGACTCTGGCGTGGACGCGTGCCTCTTGGTGGATGGGGTGCATGGGGTGTGGAGGCTGGCCTACCGGAGGGAGGGGTGTCGATCCCGGTGCTGTCTGGCCCTATCATTGAGGCGATTTCTTCAGCACCCATGCATAACAACGTGCCGCCGCCCAGGAATGCCACTGTTGAGGTGCCGGACGTGCAATTCGCTCGCCCGCTGGGGCTCGATGGCATGTCCGCTCAAGAATCTGCTGCATACTCCAAATTGAAATGGTTCTGCTCTAGTCTCATGAAGAAGTTGGCCCCACCCCTTCTCAAGGAAGTCCAAGCTTCTGGCCTTCGAGCGGAGGCGGAGCCTTTCACCCCTCGACGCTGCACGCGGGGTAGCAAGAAACTATCGGAGCAAAAGTGTAGTAAAGCCAGCCAGGCGGAGAATGTTCTCATGAGAGCGTTGGGACTCGCCCCGGACGACTTGGACGTGGACGACACGGTGGTTAGCGAGCTGCAAAACATTTTCGACTCACCTTTGCGGGACCAGCACGTCCGAGTCATTGCGGCTCTCTTCGGCAAGGAGGTGCCGCCCATGGATGTTCTGGAGAAGGGCGCGGCCTCGGTGGTGCGCGCGCATTAAGCGCTTGGAGGTGCTGGAGTCCGTTACTTCTTTCTTTATGGATATAAACCCGCAAATTTTGTGTTGGAACGTGCGCGGGCTGAACTATCCTGCGAAGAGGGCGGCGGTTAGGGAGTTTGTGCAGGCAGCCAAGGTGAACTTGGTGTGCCTCCAGGAAACTAAACTAGATGTGCTAGATCAATTTGTGGTTTTTCAATGTTTAGGCCCATCCTTCGACGGTTTCGACTACTTACCTGCGTCCGAGACTCGTGGCGGGATTTTACTTGCTTGGGATCGATCGGTGATGGATGTGGATGCCCTAGTGCATGACACCAACTCTCTTAGTGGCTTGGTTCATAACAAGGATGGTACCAATTGGTGGATCACTGCGGTTTACGGACCGCAAGGGGATGAGCTTAAAACTGCGTTTCTTGAGGAGCTCCGAGTCAGGAGGCTAGCTTGCCAGGGGCCATGGATGGTCCTTGGCGACTTCAACATGATTCTCCGTGCTTCAGAGAAGAGCAATGCCAACCTTAACAGGAGAATGATGCAGCGGTTTAGAGGCTTTGTGGATGCTCACGAGCTCAAAGAGCTTTACATGCATGGTAGGAGTTTTACTTGGTCCAACGAGAGGGATTCGCCAACCATGACGAAGATCGATAGAGTGCTGGTCTCTGTCGATTGGGAGCTGTGTTTCCCGGACTGCCTGCTACAGGCCCTTTCGACCAACATCTCGGATCACGCGCCCCTTTACCTTTCTACGAGTGCGCCTTTCTGTTCCAAGAAGCGTTTCCGTTTCGAGCTCTATTGGACTAAGCTGGATGGATTTGAGGAGGTGGTCAGGGAGGCCTGGACCTGCGATGAGGAGATCGTTGACCCATTTAAGCGGCTCGATGCGCTGCTCAGGAACACTGCTACAGCCCTCCAAGCCTGGGGTCAACGCAAAACAGGGAACATTAAGATACAGATGGCTGTGGCCAACTGGGTTATCGCGAGACTGGATAGAGTGCAGGAAATCAGGCAGCTTTCCCCTGGAGAATTATGGCTCAGGCGCACCCTCAAGCTTGCGCTGCTAGGTCTCGCTTCCCTAGAGAGAACCATTGAGAGGCAGAGATCCAGGATCCGTTGGATTAAGGAGGGGGACACGAACACCAAGCTTTTCCAAGCCGTAGCTAATGGTCGGAGATCGAAGAACTTCATCGCTCGGGTCAGGCACAATGGCGTTACTTACGCTGACCAGGATCGGAAGGAGGAGATTTTCTCTGAAGCTTACGAAGGGCTGCTTGGGCGCGCCCAAGCGAGGGACGTTGGCTTGAACCTTGATTTTCTTGGGATCCCTGCCACGGATCTCCATGATCTAGAGCAGATCTTCACGGAGGATGAAGTATGGAACACCATAAAAGAGATTCCCGCGGATCGTGCGCCAGGACCGGACGGTTTTATTGGGGCCTTCTACCACCGTGCTTGGCCAATCATCAAGCAGGACATCATGGCAGTGTTGCTCAAGTTGTACGTTGGGGACAGCAGAGGATTCAGCAAGCTTAATCGAGCCCACATCATCCTCATCCCGAAGAAGCCGGACGCGCTAGAGGTTGGTGACTTTCGCCCTATCAGTTTGCCCCATAGCGTTGCCAAGCTGTTCGCCAAGATGCTCGCGATCAGAGCCAGGAAGAGGATGAAGGATATCGTTGCGGCCAATCAATCCGCATTTATTCTCGGCAGGTGCTTGCACGACAATTTCCTGCTCGTGCGTCAAGTTGCTAGGAAAATTCATGACCGCCGTGAACCAGGAGTCTTCATCAAATTGGATATTTCGCGCGCCTTCGATTCCTTGGCATGGCCGTTCCTCTTTGATGTCCTTCGCGCAAAAGGATTCGGCTCCAAGTGGATTGGTTGGGTGGCTACGCTACTTAACTCGGCGAGCACCAAAGTTGTGGTGAATGGGGTCCCGGGAAGGAGCTTTGTGCATGCCAAGGGCTTAAGGCAGGGTGATCCCATCTCGCCTCTGCTATTCGTGATCGAGATGGACGTCTTATCTAGCATCATCAACAAAGCTGAATCGGAGGGCATTATCAGTTCGCTCACGGGAGTCTCGGCGTTGCAGCGCCTGTCGATCTATGCCGACGACGTTGCCCTATTCATCAGGCCATCAGTGCAGGACTTAAGCTTTGTTCGGAGCGCCCTCCACATCTTTGGTGAGGCGTCCGGCCTCAAGGTTAACTATGCCAAATCCTCCGCCATTCTCATCAGAGGGGACGAGCAAGATCAGCAGAGGGTGGCGGACATGCTGCAATGCCAGGCGGGTGAATTCCCATGCAGATACCTTGGACTGCAGCTGGCGATCCGGCAGCTCACCAGGGCGCAATGGCAACCACTGCTGGACCAAGCCAAGCACTTCGTCCCCGCGTGGCAGAGGGGCCTAATTCAGAGGGCCGGCAGGCTGGTGCTGGTCAAGTCGGTTGCGGCAGCCAGGCCCGTCCACCACTTGATGGTGATGGAAGCTCCAAACTGGGTGCTAGAGGAGATCAACAGTTGGATGAGGGCTTTTTTCTGGAAAGGGAAAGAGAAGGTCAGCGGAGGCCATTGCCAGGTGGCCTGGAACTCCATTTGTCGACCGACCCATTTTGGTGGCCTGGGCGTAAAGAATCTGCAATTACAAGCGTTGGCGCTGCGAGTTCGTTGGGAATGGCTCCGTAGAACTAATCCTGAAAGACCGTGGCAAGGTATCCCCATGTCCGATGATCTGTCAGCCAGGCAGGTGTTCGACAGCCTTGTGTCGATCAAAGTAGGCGATGGAAGTCATGTGCTGTTCTGGAGGGACAGATGGATCCACGGTTTTGCGATCATGGACATTGCTCCACTGATTCATTGCTGTGTGGACACTCGCACGCGTAACCGGAGAACGGTGAGGGAGGCTCTTACTAACAATCGTTGGCTTCAGGACATTCATGGCAACATCTCCTTCACGGCCCAACTTCAACTTATGCATTTGGGGCACGCGATTGGATCTGTGCAGAGAGACACGCAGAGGCCGGACGACTTCTCGTGGCCCAGCGACAAATCTGGGGTGTACACGGCGAGATCCACTTACCAAAGGTTATGCACTGGCTTGGAGAGAGTCCCCTTTGCACAATGTGTTTGGAGGAGCTGGGCACCCCTTAGGTGCAAAATCTTTGCTTGGTTAGCCGTGCAGCAGCGGCTTTGGACATCGGATCGCCGCGCGAGACATGGATTGCAAGATCACCCCTCTTCTTGCTTCATTTGCCTGCAGGACCAAGACAACGTCGATCACATTCTTATCCAATGTGTTTACGCGAGAGAGGTGTGGCACCTTGGGCTTCAAGAGCTTCACACCCAAATCAGGATCCCGGAGCCTCACGATACACTGATGGAGTGGTGGTTGCGGGCCAGAGGCCACTTCAGGCGCGGCGAGCGGCGTGGTTTCGATACGCTGGTTATCATCACGACCTGGGCATTATGGAAACAAAGAAATGCCCGGGTGTTCAATAGGCCATGGCAATTTATGAGCCCTGCGCAGCTCTTAGACCAAATCAGAAGGGAGGTGCAGGATCTTAGGACTGCAGGGATTGGAGCAGGAGGTCTGCAACGTTTTGTGAGAGAGTAGCCTTTTCTTTTGTTTGGAGTTGGCTGGCTGGAGTGTTTGCACTCGAAGCTAGTGTCTTGTAAATACTCTTTCTGCCTTCTATAAAAATATGGTATGCCGTTGGCGTACTCTCGAAAAAAAACAAAACCTAATCTCGAAATACGCCAACTCAACATGTACCTTCGGAGACACCTGTAGTACTCCTTTATAATCACCCAGTTACGTTGTGACGCTTGGTAGTACCCAAAGTGTTCCTCCGTAAACGGAGTTGCATAATCTCATAGTTACGTGAACAAGTATAAGTCATGAAGAAAGCAATAGCAACATACTAAACGATCAAGTGCTAAGCTAACGGAATGGGTCAAGTCAATCACATCATTCTCCTAATGATGTGATCCCGTTAATCAAATGACAACTCTTTTGTCCATGGCTAGGAAACATAACCATCTCTGATAAACGAGCTAGTCAAGTAGAGGCATACTAGTGACACTATGTTTGTCTATGTATTCACACATGTATTATGTTTCCGGTTAATACAATTCTAGCATGAATAATAAACATTTATCATGAAATAAGGAAATAAATAATAACTTTATTATTGCCTCTAGGGCATATTTCCTTCAAACTTCCCATATATAAAACTTCACCTCCGGACCATTCCGGAACTCCTCGTGACGTCCGGGATCTCATCCGGGACTCAGAACAACATTCGGTAATCACATACAAGTCTTCCTAATAACCCTAGCGTCACCGAACCTTAAGTGTGTAGACCCTACGGGTTCGGGAGACATGCAGACATGACCGAGACGACTCTCCGGTCAATAACCAACAGCGGGATCTGGATACCCATGTTGGTTCCCACATGTTCCACGATGATTTCATCGGTTGGACCACGATGTCGAGGATTCGATCAAACCCTGTATACAATTCCCTTTGTCAATCGGTATGTTACTTGCCCGAGACTCGATCGTCGGTATCCCAATACCTTGTTCAGTCTCGTTACCGGCAAGTCACTTTACTTGTACCATAATGCATGATCCCGTGACCAGCCACTTGGTCACTTTGAGCTCATTATGATGATGCATTACCGAGTGGGCCCAGAGATACCTCTCCGTCATACGGAGTGACAAATCCCAGTCTCGATCCGTGTCAACCCAACAGACACTTTCGGAGATACCTGTAGTGCACCTTTATAGTCACCCAGTTATGTTGTGACGTTTGATACACCCAAAGCACTCCTACGGTATCCGGGAGTTACACGATCTCATGGTCTAAGGAAGAGATACTTGACATTGGAAAATCTCTAGCAAACGAACTACACGATCTTGTGCTATGCTTAGGATTGGGTCTTGTCCATCACATCATTCTCCTAATGATGTGATCCCGTTATCAACGACATCCAATGTCCATAGCCAGGAAACCATGACTATCTGTTGATCAACGAGCTAGTCAACTAGAGGCTCACTAGGGACATATTGTGGTCTATGTATTCACACGTGTATTACGATTTCCGGATAATACAGTTATAGCATGAATAAAAGACAATTATCATGAACAAGGAAATATAATAATACTTTTATTATTGCCTCTAGGGCATATTTCCAACAGTCTCCCACTTGCACTAGAGTCAATAATCTAGTTACATTGTGATGAATCGAACACCCATAGAGTTCTGGTGTTGATCATGTTTTGCTCGCGAGAGAGGTTTAGTCAACGGATCTGTGACATTCAGATCCGTATGTACTTTGCAAATATCTATGTCTCCATCTTGAACATTTTCACGGATGGAGTTGAAACGACGCTTGATGTGCCTGGTCTTCTTGTGAAACCTGGGCTCCTTGGCAAGGGCAATAGCTCCAGTGTTGTCACAGAAGAGTTTGATCGGCCCCGACGCATTGGGTATGACTCCTAGGTCGGTGATGAACTCCTTCACCCAAATTGCTTCATGCGCTGCCTCCGAGGCTGCCATGTATTCCGCTTCACATGTAGATCCCGCCACGACGCTCTGCTTGAAGCTGCACCAGTTAACTGCTCCACCATTCAACATATACACGTATCCGGTTTGTGACTTAGAGTCATCCAGATCGTGTCGAAGCTTAGCGCCGACGTAACCCTTACGACGAGCTCTTCATCACCTCCATAAACGAGAAACATGTCCTTTGTCCTTTCAGTACTTCAGATATTCTTGACCACCGTCCAAAGTGTTCCTTGTGGGATTACTTTGGTACCTTGCTACCAAACTTACGACAAGGTTTACATCAGGTCCGGTACACAAAGATGGCATACATAATAGATCCTATGGCTGAAGCATAGGGATGACACTCATCTCTTCTTTATCTTTTGCCGTGGTCGGGACCGAGCCGAGCTCAATCTCACACCTTGCAACATAGGCAAGAACCCTTCTTGACTGATCCATTTTGAACTTCTTCAAAATCTTATCAAGGTATGTGCTTTGTGAAAGACCTATGAGGCGCCTCGATCTATCTCTATAGATCTTGATGCCTAATATATAATCAGCTTCTCCAAGGTCCTTCATTGAAAAACACTTATTCAAGTAGGCCTTAATGCTGTCCAAGTTCTATATCATTTCCCATCGTGAATATGTCATCTACATATAATATGACAAATGCTCTGAGCTCCCACTCACTTTCTTGTAAACGCAGCTTCTCCATAAGTGCAAGATAAACCCAAACGCTTTGATCATCTCATCAAAGCGAATGTTCCAACTCCGAGATGCTTGCACCAGTCCATAAATGGATCGCTGGAGCTTGCATACTTTGTTAGTGTTCTTAGGATCGACAAAACCTTCCGGCTGCATCATATACAACCCTTCCTTAAGATGTCCGTTAAGGAATGCCGTTTTGACGTCCATCTGCCATATCTCATAATCATAGTATGCGGCAATTGCTAACATGATTCGGACGGACTTCAGCTTTGCTGCGGGAGAGAATGTCTCGTCGTAGTCAATCCCTTGAACTTGTCGATAACCCTTAGCGACAAATCGAGCTTTATAGATGGTAACATTACCATCCGCGTCTGTCTTCTTCTTAAAAATCCATTTGTTTTCTATCGCTCGCCGATCATTGGGCAAGTCTGTCAAAGTCCATACTTTGTTTTCATACATGGATTCTATCTCGGATTTCATGGCTTCAAGCCATTTGTTGGAATCTGGCCCGCCATCGCTTCTTCATAGTTCAAGGTTCACCATTGTCTAACAACATGATTTCCGTGACAGGGTTGCCGCATTCACTCTGTGCGGAACGTGTCCTTGTGGACCTACGGTTCAGAGCAACTTGATCCAAGAACCTTGATCATCATCATTATTTTCCTCTTCAGTTGGTGTAGGCATCACAGGAACATTTTCCTGAGCTGCACTACTTTCCCGTTCGAGAGGTAGTACTTCATCGAGTTCTAGTTTCCTCCCACTTACTTCTTTCGAGAGAAACTCTTTTTCCAGAAAGCATCCGTTCTTGGCAACAAAGATTTTTGCCCTCGGATCCTAAGTAGAAGGTATACCCAATGGTTTCCTTAGGGTATCCTATGAAGACGCATTTTTCCGACTTGGGTTCGAGCTTTTCAGGTTGAAGTTTCTTGACATAAGCATCGCATCCCCAAACTTTTAGAAACGACAGCTTAGGTTTCTTCCCAAACCATAATTCATACGATGTCGCCTCAACGGATTTAGACGGTGCCCTATTTAAAGAGAATGTTCTGTCTCTAGAGCGTATCCCCAAAATGATAGCGTAATCGGTAAGAGACATCATAGACCGCACCATATCCAATAGAGTGCGACACGATGTTCGACACACCGTTATTACCGAGGTGTTCCAGTGGCGTGAGTTGTGAAACGATTCCACATTTCCTAAGTGTGTACCAAATTCGTGACTTAAATATTCTCCTCCACGATCCGATTGTAGGAACTTTATTTTTCGGTCACGTTGATTCTCTACTTCATTCTGAAATTCCTTGAACTTTTCAAAGGTCTCGACTTGTGTTTCATTAAGTAGAGATACCCATATCTACTCAAGTCATCGCGAGAGTGAGAACATAACGATATCCTCCATGAGCCTCAACGCCATTGGACCGCACACATCGGTATGTATGATTTCCAACAAGTTGGTTGCTCGCCCATTGTTCCGAGAATGGAGTCTTGGTCATTTTGCCCATGAGGCATGGTTCGCATGTGTCAAATGATTCATAATCGAGAGACTCTAAAAGTCCATCAAGATGGAGCTTTTTCATGCGCTTGACACCAATGTGACCAAGGCGGCAAAGTGCCACAAGTATGTGGGACTATCGTTATCAACTTTACATCTTTTGGCATTCACACTATGAATATGTGTAATATTACGCCGAGATTCATTAAGAATAAACCATTGACCATAGGGCATGACCATAAAACATATCTCTCATATAAATAGAACAACCATTATTCTCGGATTTAAATGAGTAGCCATCTCAGATCAAACGAGATCCAGATACAATGTTCATGCTCAAACTTGGCACCAAATAACAATTATTAAGGTTTATAACTAATCCCGAGGTAAATGTAGAGGTAGCGTGTCGACGGCGATCACATCGACCTCGAACCATTCCCGACGCCGCATCGTCACCTCGCCCTTCGCCAGCCTCCGCTTATTCCGCAGCTCCTGCTGTGAGTTACAAATATGAGCAACGGCACCGTATCAAATACCCGGGAGTTACTACGAGTAATCGGTAAGGTACACATCAATTACATGTATATCAAATATACCTTTGGTGTTGCCGGCCTTCTTATCCGCTAAGTATTTGGGGCAGTTCCGCTTCAAAGGACCTTTCCCTTGCAATAAAAGCACTCACCTCGTGCTTGGGTCCATTCTTTGACTTCTTCCCGTAATCGGCTTATCGGGCGCCGCAACATCCTTGCCGCCTTTCTTGAAGTTCTTCTTGCCCTTGCCCTTCTTGAACTTAGTGGTCTTATCGACCATCAACACTTGATGTTCTTTCTTGATTTCAACCTCTGCTGACTTCAGCATTGAAAATACTTCAGAATGGTCTTCACCATCCCACGCATATTGTAGTTCATCACAAAGCTCTTGTAGCTTGGTGGGAGCGATCAAGGATTCTGTCAATGACCGCCTCATCTTGGAGGTTAATGTTCGGTTGGGTCGACGGTTGTGCAACCTGACATTTTGAGTATGTGCTCACCGATGTAACTGTTTTCCTCCATCTTACAACTATAGAACTTGTCGGAGACATCATATCTCTCGACCCGGGCATGAGCTTGGAAAACTAGTTTCAGCTCCTCTAACATCTCATATGCTCCGTGTTGCTCAAAATGCTTTTGGAGCCCGGTTCTAAGCTGTAAAGCATGCCGCACCGAACGAGGGAGTAATCATCAAGACGAGACTACCAAGCGCTCATAACGCCTTGGTTCTCTCGGGACGGAGCGCCACCTAGCGGTCCTTCTAGGACATATTGTTTCTGGCAGCTATGAGGATGATCTCGTGTTCCGGACCCGATCCAGATAGTTGCTGCCATCATCTTTCAGCTTGGTTTTCTCTAGGAACGCGTTGAAGTTCATGTTGACATGAGCGTTGGCCATTTGATCTACAAGACATATTTGCAAAGGTTTTAGACTAAGTTCATGATAATGAAGTTCATCTAATCAAATTAATACAATGAACTCCCACTCAGATTAGACATGCCTCTAGCCATCTAAGTGTTACACGATCCGAGTCGACTAGGCCGTGTCCGATCATCACACGTGAGACAGACTAGTCATCATCGGTGAACATCTTCATGTTGATCGTATCTTCCATACGACTCGTGTTCGACCTTTCGGTCTTCGTGTTCCGAGGCCATGTCTGTACATGCTAGGCTCGTCAAGTTAACCCTAAGTGTTTTGCATGTGTAAAACTGTCTTACACCCGTTGTATGTGAACGTAAGGATCTATCACACCCGATCATCACGTGGTGCTTCAAACGATTTAACTTTAGCAACGGTGCACAGTTAGGGAGAACACTTCTTGAAATTGTTGTAAGGGATCATCTTATCTACTACCGTCGTTCTAAGTAAACAAGATGCATAAACATAATAAACATCACATGCAATTATATAGTAGTGACATGATATGGCCAATATCATATAGCTCCATTGATCTCCATCTTCGGGGCTCCATGACCATCTTGTCACCGGCATGACACCATGATCTCCATCATCATGATCTCCATCATCGTGTCTTCATGAAGTTGTCACGCCAACGACTACTTCTACTTCTATGGCTAACGCGTTTAGCAATTAAGTAAAGTAATTTACATGACGTTCTTCAATGACACGCAGGTCATAGAAAAAATAAAGACAACTCCTATGGCTCCTGCAGGTTGTCATACTCATCGACATGCAAGTCGTGATTCCTATTACAAGAACATGATCTCATACATCACAATATATCATTCATCATTCATCACAACTTCTGGCCATATCACATCACATGACAATTGCTGCAAAAACAAGTTAGACGTCCTCTAATTGTTGTTGCATCTTTTACGTGGCTGCAATTGGGTTCTAGCAAGAACGTTTTCTTACCTACGAATAACCACAACGTGATTTTGTCAACTTCTATTTACCCTTCATAAGGACCCTTTTCATCAAATCCGCTCCAACTAAAGTGGGAGAGACAGACACCCGCCAGCCACCTTATGCAACTAGTGCATGTCTGTCGGTGGAACCGGTCTCACGTAAGTGTACGTGTAAGGTTGGTCCGGGCCGCTTCATCCCACAATACCGCTGAAGAAATAAAAGACTAGTAGTGGCAAGCAAGTTGACAAGATCCACGCCCACAACAAAATTGTGTTCTACTCGTGCAATAGAGAACTACGCATAGACCTAGCTCATGATGCCACTGTTGGGGAACGTTGCAGAAAATTAAAAAATTTCCTACGGTTTCACCAAGATCCATCTATGAGTTCATCTAAGCAACGAGTCAAGGGAGTGAGTTTGCATCTACATACCACTTGTAGATTGTGTGCGGCAGCGTTCAAGGGAAGGGTGATGATGGAGTCGTACTCGCCGTGATTCAGATCACCGATGACCAAGTGCTGAACGGACAGCACCTCTGTGTTCAACACACGTACGGAACGGACGACGTCTCCTCCGTCTTGATCCAGCAAGGAGGAAGGAGAGGTTGAGTAAGATTGCTCCAACGGCAGCACGACGGCGTGGTGGTGTTGGTGCAGCAGTACTCCGACAGGGCTTCGCCAAGCACGTAACGGAGGAGGAGAGGTGTTGGGGAGGGGGGGATGCGCCTTGGGATGTGTATAGCAGCCCTCCCCTCACCCTTGTATTTATAGCGGAAGGGGCAAGGGGGGCCGACCCCTCTAGATGGGATCTAGAGGGGGGCGGCAAGGGAGGGGCGACTTGCCCCCCAAGGAAGGGGGGCGCCTTAGGTTCCCCCCAACCCTAGGCGCATGGGCCCAAGGTGGGGGCGCCCAGCCTCCGGGGCTGGGTCCCGCCTGCGGCCCATGTGGCCCTCCGAGAGGGGTGGCCTCGGTGGACCCCGAACCTCTCGGTGGCCCCAAGACAATACCGCTAAGCCCTCAAACTTTCCGGTGTCCGCATGACAACTTCCCATATATAAAACTTCACCTCCGGACCATTCCGAACTCCTCGTGACGTCCGGGATATCATCGGGACTCAACAACATTCGTAATCACATACAAGTCTTCCTAATAACCCTAGCGTCACCGAACCTTAAGTGTGTAGACCCTACGGGTTCGGGAGACATGCAGACATGACCGAGACGACTCTCCGGTCAATAACCAACAGCGGGATCTGGATACCCATGTTGGCTCCCACATGTTCCACGATGATTTCATCGGTTGTAACGCCCTCGATGCGGCTATATCTCCCACGTGTCGAAGCACGACTTAGAGGCATAACCGCGTTGAAAGCAATGTCGCAAGTGAGGTAATCTTCACACAACCCATTTAATACATAAGGGAAAGAGATACATAGTTGGCTTACAATCGCCACTTCACACAATTACATGAATAAAGCATTACATCATCCAGATACAATCAAGGTCCGACTACGGAACCAAAATAAAAGAAGAACCCCAAATGCGACAAAGGTCCCCGATCGACCCCAACCGGGCTCCACTCATCGATCAACTAGAACGAAACAACACAAAGGGCAAGATCTTCATCAAGCTCCTCCTTGATCTTGGTTGCGTCACCTGCTTGGTAACATAGGCACCTGCAAACTGGTGTTGGAAGTATCTGGTGAGCCACGTGGACTCAGCAATCCCATTACCATGGGTATCAAGACTAGCAAAGCTTAATGGGAAAGGAAGGGGTAAAGTGGTGAGGTTGCAGCAGCGACTAAGCAAGTATGGTGGCTAACCAACGCAAATAAGAGCGAGAAGAGAACAAGCGGAACGGACGTGAAGCTAGCAATGATCAAGAGGTGATCCTGAACACCTACTTACGTCAAACATAACACAGAAACCGTGTTCACTTCCCGGACTCCGCCGAGAAGAGACCATCACGGCTACACACGCGGTTGATGCGTTTTAATTCGGATCTGGTGTCAAGTTGTCTACAACCGGACATTAACAAATTCCCATCTGCCACATAACCGCGGGCACGGCTCTCGAAAGTTTATACCTGCAGGGTGTCCCAACTTAGCCCATGAAAAGCTCTCGCGATCAACGAAGGAATAGACCTTCTCCCAAGACACTCCGATCGACTCGGTATCCGGTACATCAAGACATTTCGACAATGGTAAAACAAGACCAGCAAAGCCGCCCGATGCGCCGACAATCCCGATAGGAGCTGCACATATCTCGTTCTCGTGGCAACACCGGATGAGGCAGCTACGAGTAAAACCAGACCTCGAGTTGCCCGAGGGGCCCCACAAAGTGGCTCGGTTCGGACCAACACTTAGACAAGCACCGCCCGGGGCTATAATAAAGATGACCCTTGTGTTGGCCGACCCAAGGAAAGGGATAGGTGGTGGTGAGGCAAATGGTAAAACCAAGGTTGGGCCTTCTTTGGACAAGTTTTATTCAAAGCGAACCGTCGGGGGTCCCATAAATCACCCGACGCGTTAGGAACGCAAAATCCGGGAACATAACACCGGTATGACGGAAACTAGGGCGGCAAGAGTGGAACAAAACACTGCATAAGGCCAAGCCTTCCACCCTTTACCAAATATATAGATGCATTAATAATATAAGAGATATTGTGATATCCCAACCAAAATCCTGTCCACCATGGAGAAATCTTCAACTTCACCTGCAACTAGCAACGCTATAAGAGGGGCTGAGCAAAAGCGGTAACATAGCCAAACAACGGTTTGCATAGGAAAGGTGTCAAAGGTTAGAGGTTCATGGCAATATGGGATGGCTTGACAAACAGGTAATAGGTAGCGCAGCATAGCGATAGAACGAAGCAACTAGAATAGCAATGATAGTAGTGGGATCCAGGGTAGCGGTCATCTTGCCTGAAATCCCGCAAGGAAGAAGAACGAGTCCATGAAGAAGACGAACGGGAGTAGTCAAACAAATCCTCACAACTCCCGAACGAAACCAAAGCTAACGAGAGAAGCAAACCGGAAAGAAGCAAACAACATGGTAAACACACAAGCATAATCATGGCATGATGCACAAACAAGTATAATGCATGTCCGGTTTAATGAGGCATGGCCTGGCAAAGTGCATCAAACAATACTACAAGTTAAGTGGAGTTCAATATGCAACGAGTTGCATATTGACAAAACACCACATGCAATTATTTAGTTCTCTCTCAGTTATGCTACTCATCAATATTAAATGTTGTTCAACATGGCAAGGGGTGAAGCATAATTAAACTAACTATTTAGGCAAGTTTAAATGAGGCCGGAACAACAAACAACATTTCCGGAAAAACCTCATATGCAATTTATGAATTTGCTACTGTTCTGCTCTAAACACAATTTTAGAGTTGCTAAATAGGAAAATAAAGTGGACCATGTTAAACTAGGCATTTTTCCACCCCATTTACATATAAAGAACATTTAAATCCGAGCTACGACATTTAGTTATGAATTAAATCATTTTAGCATGTCATTTGAGCAAATTTAAACAAACATCATGTTTAAACATTTTTAACATAGATGAAAATGGCATATTATTAAACTAGATGAAAAACTAAGCATTTTACATATATAAAGTTTTTACATATGATGCATGGTTATTTAGTTATTAAATGCATGAAGTATGAGGGTTTTCTGCAATTCTGTAAATCACTGGATAAATGTTAAATTCGCACAAGGGAAAAAAAGGAGCTGGGCCGAATCTGAGTGGCCCGAAAGTGCACAGGGGGAGGCGCTGGAGCTGATGCTCACCATGGGCCTTGGCCCGGAAGGGGAAGGAGGCAGGCCGGCTTGGGCTGGGTCTGCAGGCGGGCTGGGCCAGACGAGGTCAACGCTGGCGGCGACGGATCGGGCTCCTCCCGATATTGCAGCGGCGGCGGCGGCGGAGTTCAAGCGCCGCGAGGGAGCAGCGACGCCGGGTGGTCGAAGGGCGCTGGGACGGCCGGATCTGGTCGCCCGGACTTTTCCGCCGGATCCGGAGGCAACACACGACGGGACGGCGACGAGGAAGCTCCGGCGGCGGCGGCGCCTTCCTGCAGAGAGAAACGGGGAGATGAGGGAGAGAGAAAAAAGGAGAGGGAAAGGAGGGGACGACAGCGAAGCACGGCGGGGTCGCTGGCGGGACGCGAGGTCCGGCGAGCGGCGGGGAAGCCACGGGCACGAGCGGGAGATCAGGGTCGAGGGACGGGGAGAGCGGGCGCCGTGGACGGGCGGCGGGCCTGGCGCTGGCGCCTCAGCCAGACCGCCCGGGCGGGCCGCAGATGGGGTCCGGCGGGCCCGCGCGGTGGCTGGGGAGCTGGGGAGGCGACGTGGAGGAGCGGGACTGGCCAGGGGCTCCGGATGGTGGTGGCTGGACCAATCAGGCTGCGCCAAGTGGCGGGAGGTGGCTGGCCGGCGCCGGAAAACGAGGAGGGGGCGGCGCAAGTGGTGGAGGCTGGTTGGGGGCGCACGGAATTTGAGGAGGAGGAAGATGGCTGCGGTGGGGAGGCGGCTAGGGGTAGGTGAGGGGCTAAGGATGCCCATTTTGGAAGGAATGGGTGTATATATAGGGTAGGTATTAGGGTTAGGGGTTTGGAGGGCTTTTGGCATCGGATTTCGATCCGACGCGTCCGAGCGGAGGGGGTTTTAGGTGGGCTGCAGATGGCTGTGCAGAAGAGGCCTTGGGCTGAGAGAAGAGAAGAGGAAAGCAGCCCGGCAGGGTTTTCGGAGACCGAAAACGTCCGACGTATAGACCGGCTATATTGCGGTTGTAGGTTTAATGGTTGGCCTATCAAATGGACTCCGAATGCGACGAAACTTGGCAGGCGGTCTGTCTACACTATAATAAGACCGCACGACAAGTTACAACCCATTCCGAGAACATTTTTATGCCACTTATAAAATAATATTTCGGAGGTGCCGCGGGCGCGTGCCAGCGTGTCTGGACTCCGAACGGACAATGGAGAGAACCGGGGGAACCCGAACGGATGCAAGTTTTCAAAAACATGCAGATGAAATGTAGATGATGACATGGTGAAATGCAACATGCAAGCAATGACATGGCAACAACGGCAAATAACTGGCGGACACCTGGCGCATCGGATCCTGGGCGTTACAACACTCCACCACTATGAGAGGATCTCGTCCCGAGATCTAGGATGGCACCGGAGGGAAAAGGAAGAGGAAGAGAAGAGGTAAAACTAAGTTGCTTCTCTGACCAATGAGTGAAACCAAAGAACCTTGAGAGGTTGAACAAATTGAAAGAAACAAAACAATGGAGATGACCAAAATTGCAAACAATTCGTTGGACAAGAGGAACAAGGAATATGATGAGAACCAAGAGGTTTAGTGATAAGATAGATATTGAAACCACTCCGTTAAAACTAGATAGAGGAGGAATAAGATTGATATAATTTGGGCAAAGACTGATTGTAAATGGAAGGAATTGAACATGAACTTGACAAGATGAGAGTATACTTGATGAAATCAACAACACACTGCCTCCAGAACTATTGAAAGAATGGCACAATTGTTAAGAAGGATTTCAGACAACACTCAGGTTGAAAAGAGAGGCAAAACTTCATAAGATGAAAAGAACTTGAAGAGATGACCCAACACTCCGGTTAAATGGTTAAGCAAGAAAAAGAACATGATCCTGACAAAACAAGATGATGATTGAAGAGCACAGCATCACAATGCCTCCGGAACGAAAGAATAGAAGCTAGACCACTGGGATAAAGGGACGGAGAAGAAAATGCCAACTTCTACCACAATTGAATTTGGAAGGCATCCTTGCAAGAAGGTTAGAATAGAGTTGTTGGAAGACCAACAACGAAAAGAATAAGTTTGTAGTGGGCTTATGGAAACATCTCAACATTATGAGGTGACAACCGGCCACTAACGGAAACAATTGCTTGCTTGAGATTAACGAAGAGATGAAAACTTGTTCCATCAAGATGGAAAAGAGATAACTTGGGTCATTAATAAGCACCAAAATAGCAACATTCCTTAGGGAAGGCTTTAGGTGAAATCTATACCAAGATAACTCCAATGAAGAGATTGACGGTTGAAAAGATCTCTTGAACAGAGAAAATGATGGATTTCAATATGTCATTCTTGAGAACTTGTGAATCATGAAACACGAAGGGAAATTATCAAGAATGACCTAACACCACCTCAAAAGATAAGATAGAAGGAATTGCACCTTGGAATGCAAGACGGAGAATACTTGAGCTCCTCAAAACAAAACATGTGTTGAGCACCATGTTTAATTTTGAGTATAGCTTGGCGGATCATAACTTCAAGAGAAATATTGAAGAACAATTGAACAATGAAAAGAATCCTTGACGAACCACCATGTAGAGCCTCCATGAAGAAATCCGGTAATAAAAGGATGATAAAAAGAAAGAGAAGTTGAAAACACAAGGTGAAGCCTTGCAATGATTTAGATGGAGCTTCGCAGCAAGATAAAGCGGAAAACTTAGAATTCCGGAAGAAAGATGAACAACAAGAAGCCAAGAATTTATTCCTCCTAAACAAACTCTGAAGGAAAGGATTAATCACTTGGATGAAACAAGAATAAGAATTATGTTATGCGTATCCTTCACCAATTTAAATTGATGACAAGCAATGGATTTGGCATACTACTTATTCTCGTAGAAAGGATTAAGAGGGATGTAGCGTAAACTTTCGAAAAGTCTTCAACGATCCACAGGTAGGATTCGGAAAGAACGAATTAATTGATACGATAACAACAGAAGAGGAATGTTGAAATAACCACCGTAAGAATTGAAATTGAACGTAGCAAATGCACAAATCATCGGGAAGAATTGCAAAAAGAATGAAGATACTTGAGGGTATTTAGATACAAATGAACGAATAGATCACAAGCTGATTAGAGAATACTTGAATGATGCACCGGTATGATTTGGAGAACGAGAACTGAAAGCTTGAATGAATAATACTGAGATGATGGGCTTCAAAGAATGAAACTGAAAAGACTCCTAAAATTCTCCGGATGGGTGAAAAGATTCTCACAATCGAAAACAATTATGAGAGGATGGCAACAAGCTAGCACCATGAATCTTGAAGAGAATAGAGCAAGATTAAAGAGAAACTCTTCTTCGGCCTTAAAATGATGAGAATGACAATGAGAAACACCACCAAGAATTATTGAGGCACACCGGAAGAATCAAAAGCGAAGAGGTTGAGCCAACTATGAAAAGAATTTGAAAGATCTTGGAGAAAAGCATTTGACTGATGATAACTCATTCTTACGTCAAACTTGGAGAAGAATTTAGGATAGCTCTGGGAAAAATAGAAGAGTCAGGTAAGATCCCGGGAAAAGACCTGTGGGTTAGGGCCCACTCAAAAGAACACCGTTGAAAAGATTTAAAAGAGATATTGCACCGGTTGAATTAAATGACTTGAATGAGATACCAATCTCGAAAGAGCTTGAACAAATGCAGAGTGGAAGCACGAATCTTCGAGATATCTTGAGCACTCCGGAATAACAAATAGCGAGAAGTAGAATGATAATGAGGTGCACCGGTATGAGAAGACATTGAAATGAGGAAAAAGGTATGATCAACAACACTTGACTTGAATCCACCGGAGAAGAGAAAGGAATGAGGAATGACGAACTAGTAGAACATCTTCTTGAGAACCACCGGGTAAGAACATTGACGGAAAAGAATGGAGAAACTTCACAAAAATAAAAGGATACTAGATTAAGAAATCTGTGTCCCTGAAGAAAAAGGGTGGGAGGGCGGGAAAAACAAAGGCAACATAGAGACGGATGAAACAAACACCGTTGAGAAGAAATGATGATTGGTCTTGCTGATGTTGAAGTGATCGGATCCACTTGAAGAGAAACACGCCGGTTGAAAAGGATTGACATGACAATCCCGATTGTCGAGAAGGATGGGTATTCACATCGGAGTATGAGAACACCATTTCAGAAAGGTATGGAATCAACACTAGACATCGAAGCAACTCGAATACCACAAATAACACAAAACAAAGGATTTGGCTTGCAGAATAAGCCGGAACAAACATATGATAGAGATTTACCCAATCCCATATCATGCATTTGTCGAAAAGATATTCTAGGAGCTACTTGAATTCCCACCTATAAAACTCCCGAAACTTTCTGGTTATGCAATCTGGTGTTGGGGATACAGGGGAAGCAATATATCTCACCCAAACTAACAATACCTACATCCAAGCTGTATCCATCCGTCAACACATAACCAAGAAACCTTCGGAAATCGTGTACCTCAACCTTCGAAAAGCATCCGTTATACGAGTCATGGCAATACTCCCGTACTCACCTCAATACTGGGTTAGCGGGGTTATCTCACCAACAAGCGCATAAAAGAGATTTTCGATGTCGGTACTAAACTCGGTATTCCAGAACTCCAACGATAAAATTATGACGACAACACCTCAGAGCTCAACTCCCCGGGACACTTCCACTAAAAAAAACCCCTGCTGATGGGAGGCACCAAGACAATGTTTTCATCATAAAACCATCGGAACGATTCCAAGATACCCGCGTGATCCTAAAAAAAAATTTAGTGAAAATTGAGAAGAGAAGAGTCAAAACTCTACGTCAGGAGACCTCACCAGAGCGACGAAGGGACTGAGGAGTAAAAAGAATTCCTAACTCTCCGATATATATAATCCTAAATGACTCAAAACATTTTTCTAGACACAACTCGGTCGCTAAAAACGATCAAGCAATGGGGCTCCTAAGGTCGGGGATGGCTCTGATTACCAACTTGTAACGCCCTCGATGCGGCTATATCTCCCACATGTCGAAGCACGACTTAGAGGCATAACCGCATTGAAAGCAATGTCGCAAGTGAGGTAATCTTCACACAACCCATTTAATACATAAGGGAAAGAGATACATAGTTGGCTTACAATCGCCACTTCACACAATTACATGAATAAAGCATTACATCATCCAGACAAAATCAAGGTCTGACTACGGAACCAAAATAAAAGAAGAACCCCAAATGCGACAAAGGTCCCCGATCGACCCCAACTGGGCTCCACTACTGATCAACTAGAACGAAACAACACAAAGGGCAAGATCTTCATCAAGCTCCTCCTTGAGCTTGGTTGCGTCACCTGCTTGGTAACATAGGCACCTGCAAACTGGTGTTGGAAGTATCTGGTGAGCCACGAGGACTCAGAAATCCCATTACCATGGGTATCAAGACTAGCAAAGCTTAATGGGAAAGGAAGGGGTAAAGTGGTGAGGTTGCAGCAGCGACTAAGCAAGTATGGTGGCTAACCAACGCAAATAAGAGCGAGAAGAGAACAAGCGGAACGGACGTGAAGCTAGCAATGATCAAGAGGTGATCCTGAACACCTACTTACGTCAAACATAACACGAAACCGTGTTCACTTCCGGACTCCGCCGAGAAGAGACCATCACGGCTACACACGCGGTTGATGCGTTTTAATTCGGATCTGGTGTCAAGTTGTCTACAACCGGACATTAACAAATTCCCATCTGCCACCTAACCGCGGGCACGGCTCTCGAAAGTTTATACCCTGCAGGGGTGTCTCAACTTAGCCCATGACAAGCTCTCGCGATCAACGAAGGAATAGACCTTCTCCCAAGACACTCCGATCAGACTCGGTATCCCGGTACATCAAGACATTTCGATAATGGTAAAACAAGACCAGCAAAGCCGCCCGATGCGCCGACAATCCCGATAGGAGCTGCACATATCTCGTTCTCAGGGCAACACCGGATGAGACAAGCTACGAGTAAAACCAGACCTCGAGTTGCCCCGAGGGGGCCCCGCAGGCGGCTCGGTTCGGACCAACACTTAGACAAGCACTGGCCCGGGGGGGGCTATAACAAAGATGGCCCTTGGGTTGGCCGACCCAAGGGAAAGGGATAGGTGGTGGTGAGGCAAATGGTAAAACCAAGGTTGGGCCTTGCTGGACAAGTTTTATTCAAAGCGAACTGTTAGGGGGGTCCCATAAATCACCCGACCGCATTAGGAACGCAAAATCCGGGAACATAACACCGGTATGACGGAAACTAGGGCGGCAAGAGTGGAACAAAACACCAGGCATAAGGCCGAGCCTTCCACCCTTTACCAAATATATAGATGCATTAATAATATAAGAGATATTGTGATATCCCAACCAAAATCTTATCCACCATGGAGAAATCTTCAACTTCACCTGCAACTAGCAACGCTATAAGAGGGGCTGAGCAAAAGCGGTAACATAGCCAAACAACGGTTTGCATAGGAAAGGTGTCAAAGGTTAGAGGTTCACGGCAATATGGGATGGCTTGACAAACAGGTAATAGGTAGCGCAGCATAGCGATAGAACGAAGCAACTAGCATAGCAATGATAGTAGTGAGATCCAAGGTAGCGGTCATCTTGCCTGAAATCCCGCAAGGAAGAAGAACGAGTCCATGAAGAAGACGAACGCGAGTAGTCGAACGAATCCTCACAACTCCTGAACGAAACCGAAGCTAACGAGACAAGCAAACCGGAAAGAAGCAAACAACATGGTAAACACACAAGCATAATCATGGCATGATGCACAAACAAGTATAATACATGTCCGGTTTAATGAGGCATGGCATGGCAAAGTGCATCAAACAATACTACAAGTTAAGTGGAGTTCAATATGCAACGAGTTGCATATTGACAAAACACCACATGCAATTATTTAGTTCTCTCTCGGTTATGCTACTCATCAATATTAAATGTTGTTCAACATGGCAAGGGGTGAAGCATAATTAAACTAACTATTTAGGCAAGTTTAAATGAGGCCGGAACAACAAACAACATTTCCGGAAAAACCTCATATGCAATTTATGAATTTGCTACTGTTCTGCTCTAAACACAATTTTAAAGTTGTTAAACAGGAAAATAAAGTGGACCATGTTAAACTAGGCATTTTTTCACCCCATTTACATATAAAGAACATTTAAATCCGAGCTACGGTTATTTAGTTATGAATTAAATCATTTTAGCATGTCATTTGAGCAAATTTAAACAAACATCATGTTTAAACATTTTTAACATAGATGAAAATGGCATATTATTAAACTAGATGAAAAACTAAGCATTTTACATATATAAAGTTTTTACATATGATGCATGGTTATTTAGTTATTAAATGCATGAAGTATGAGGGGTTTTCTGCAATTCTGTAAATCACTGGATAAATGTTAAATTCGCACAAGGGAAAAAAAGGAGCTGGGCCGAATCTGACTGGCCCGAAAGTGCACAGGGGGAGGCGCTGGAGCTGATGCTCACCATGGGCCTTGGCCCGGAAGGGGAAGGAGGCAGGCCGGCTTGGGCCTGGGGTGCAGCAGGCCGGGGCTGGGCCGGACGAGGTCAACGCGGCGGCGACGGGATCGGGCTCCTCCCGATATTGCCAGGCGGCGGCGGCGGCGGAGTTCAAGCGCCGGCGAGGGAGCAGCGACGCCGGGGTGGTCGAAGGGCGCTGGGGACGGCCGGATCTGGTCGCTCCGGACCCCTTCCGGCCGGATCCGGAGGCAACACACGACGGGACGGCGACGAGGAAGCTCCGGCGGCGGCGGCGCCTTCCTGCAGAGAGAAACGGGGAGATGAGGGAGAGAGAAAAAGGAGAGGGAAAGGAGGGACGGCAGTGAAGCTTGGCGGGTCGCTGACGGACGCGAGGTCCGCGGCGCGGGAAGCCACGGCACGAAAGGGAGATCGTGGTCGAGGGACGGGAGAGCGGGCGCCAGGGACGGGCGCGGGCGGGCGCTGGCGCCAGAGCCAGATCGGCCGGGCGGGCTGCAGATGGGGTCCGGCGGGCCCGCGCGGTGGCTGGGGAGCTGGGGAGGCGACGTGGAGGAGCGGGACTGGCTAGGGGCACCAGATGGTGGTGGCTGGACCAATCGGGCTGCGCCAAGTGGCGGGAGGTGGCTGGCCGGCGCCGGAAAACGAGGAGGGGGCGGCGCAGGTGGTGGAGGCTGGTTGGGGGCGCACGGAATTTGAGGAGGAGGAAGATGGCTGCGGTGGGGAGGCGGCTAGGGGTAGGTGAGTGGCTAGGGATGCCCATTTTGGAAGGAATGGGTGTATATATAGGGTAGGTATTAGGGTTAGGGGGTTTGGAGGGGCTTTCGGGCATCGGATTTCGATCCGACGTCCGGAGCGGAGGGGGTTTTAGGTGGGCTGCAGATGGCTGTGCAGAAGAGGCCTTGGGCTGAGAGAAGAGAAGAGGAAAGCAGCCCGGCAGGGTTTTCGGAGACCGAAAACGTCCGACGTATAGACCGGCTATATTGCGGTTGTAGGTTTAATGGTTGGCCTATCAAATGGACTCCGAATGCGACGAAACTTGGCAGGCGGTCTGTCTACACTATAATAAGACCGCACGACAAGTTACAACCCATTCCGAGAACATTTTTATGCCACTTATAAAATAATATTTCGGAGGTGCCGCGGGCGCGTGCCAGCGTGTCTGGACTCCGAACGGACAACGGAGAGAACCGGGGGAACCCGAACGGATGCAAGTTTTGAAAAACATGCAGATGAAATGTAGATGATGACATGGTGAAATGCAACACGCAAGCAATGACATGGCAACAATGGCAAATAACTGGCGGACACCTGGCGCATCGGATCCGGGGCGTTACCTCGGTTGAACCACGATGTCGAGGATTCGATCAAACCCCGTATACAATTCCCTTTGTCAATCGGTACGTTACTTGCCCGAGACTCGATCGTCGGTATCCCAATACCTTGTTCAGTCTCGTTACCGGCAAGTCACTTTACTCGTACCGTAATTCATGATCCCGTGACCAACCACTTGGTCACTTTGAGCTCATTATGATGATGCATTACCGAGTGGGCCCAGAGATACCTCTCCGTCATACGGAGTGACAAATCCCAGTCTCGATCCGTGTCAACCCAACAGACACTTTCGGAGATACCTGTAGTGCACCTTTATAGTCACCCAGTTACGTTGTGACGTTTGATACACCCAAAGCACTCCTACGGTATCCGGGAGTTACACGATCTCATGGTCTAAGGAAGAGATACTTGACATTGGAAAATCTCTAGCAAACGAACTACACGATCTTGTGCTATGCTTAGGATTGGGTCTTGTCCATCACATCATTCTCCTAATGATGTGATCCCGTTATCAACGACATCCAATGTCCATAGCCAGGAAACCATGACTATCTGTTGATCAACGAGCTAGTCAACTAGAGGCTCACTAGGGACATATTGTGGTTTATGTATTCACACGTGTATTACGATTTTCGGATAATACAGTTATAGCATGAATAAAAGACAATTATCATGAACAAGGAAATATAATAATACTTTTATTATTGCCTCTAGGGCACATTTCCAACACCTGGAAGCAGGGGGTAGATGGCGGGACTTGGTCGATCCCAGGAAGAGCTTCGTCTTGGACTCATCGATGATTTCGTACATTGCGCCTAGAGCTTCACCTTGAACAGCCGCGAGCACAGGAGGAGCGCCACAAAGTGCTTCCAGGAAATGTCTCCAAACGTGATGGTCCCAACAGAGGAACGACGTCAAACACGCCGCCATCACGCCGATCCAACACCGGACCTAGGATTTCGCCCGGAGACAAACCAACATCCGAGCACGAGGAAGATGCCGACACACCTCAGGTGACGCCTCCAAGGAGGAAAATGACACCCACAGGCGCCATCGCCACCGGCCTCTGGTCGTGCAGGACTTTCGTCCGTATTGCCGCACACCTTCGCTCGTGCCCACAGAAGCTCGTCCATGCAGTCTCGCACCGCCACTGCCGCAGAACCTAGTCGTAGAAGCCATGGAGTCGTGGTCCACCCCGCCCACGGCAAGCCTACAGTGACCAGATCAGTCCCTGCATCCCGCATCTATCACGGCCGGAGCCGCCTGCTCCAGCATCACAGGACCAACGCGCAGGGCTGACGCGCGTCCAACACACCACGGATCTGGCCAGGATCGACCAGATCCGGCCGCCACACGCTGAAGGGGCGCCACCCCGCCAGCCCGCGCCGAATCCGAGGCAACCACCAGCACGCCACCCTCGGATCTGGCCAGGCCCGGCCGCCACTCACTCGGAGGGGCAAGCCACGCCGGCCCCGTGACCGCACGCTCCCCCTAGCCCCCCACGACGAGCGACCCACGCCTGGACCGCGGACATAAAGTAGTGATCTGAACAATCCTATATTTCTTTACAAAGAGAGTATATAGCATGTCACCGAACCCTAACTACTGCTAGAATACAATAGCTCTGAAAGAACTAGCATACAAGCTTGGCGAAGTAGAAGGGATTGGTTATGCCCAAGTTGTACCTGCACGACTTGTGCTGGATCAGGCGGAACCCCCCGTCGCCGGCGTCCTCCAACTCCACGCCGGTAAGCATGGCGAAGAAACGACTAGTGGTCTGGTTGTGGCGGCAGGAAAAACAGCTGGAGCAGCAACCACACGGCCGCCGTGGTTCCACCTCGAACACCTTGGCGACACAGAACCGACCGTCGCCCAGGTTGACGACGTCCGACTGCGAGACGAGCCCATCGACTTTGCAGATATCCGCCCACGTGTGGCGTGCCGCTGGCCCGGTGCCGGTGGGTGCGACGGCGCGCAGGTCCCACGCTGACAGGAGTCCGTTGGAGACGCCGAAGCCGAGCCAGAGGCCGTGCTCTGGCGCGTACTCGCCGCGTCCTTTAAACGGCAGCTCCCAGTCGCCGGCCTTGCTCCACGCGTCGCTCGACGTGTCCAGGGCGAAGGTGCCGCGGCCCGGCACCGACACCCAGATGCTGGACTCGGCGGCCACCGTGTAGGCCTCGATGCTCTCCCGGACCCGGTCGCTCTTGGCCCCGTCGTCGATGTCCTCGCTGGCGTCGATGCCGTCGTGGCGCTTCCCGCAGGGCGGAGGCGGGACGGTGCGCCAGAAGTAGCGGTCATCTTCTTGATAATATTTGCGCTCTGGAACAAGCGCCTCGACGCACGCTGGTGTCGGCCCCGCCCAGAGTACGTAGGCCAAGTTCTTGGGCGGACACCAGCTGGGCATCACGTGGATGGAGTGAGAACCGTCGTCGTACATGACGGCGTGGGCGTTGGTCGTGCCCCCTCTGCTGACGACGAGGATCTTGTCCTTGTCGCGGCCGAGGAGCATGAAGTTGGGCAAATCCATGGAGTGGGTGCAGACGAAGGTCGTGGCGGGCGGCGGCAGACGAGCCTTCTTCACCGCCGCCGTCGCCCCCGCTGCCTTCGCCGCTGCCGCCGCCACGCGTTCTGCTGAATCTTTAGGGTAGAAAAGGCCCGACGGGTTGATGCGGTGCAGCCTGTGCGAGCAGCGCCCGCGGCAGGCCTCGACCACCATGTACAGGAACTGCCGGTTCATCGTCGTCGGCGAGGAGAGAACCACTCCTTCCGGGATCCTCGCCGTAGAGTAGAGTAGATTTGATAACTAATCTGTTCTATACTTGTGTTTCCGGTACCATACCATACCCGTAGCCCTTTTTCCATACCCGTAGCCTATGAGCCACACGCAACTAATTTGCTCGAGTAAATAGCATAAATATCACAATTCAGACCAGGACTTCAAAAGCCTAAGAGCTGTTGGCATAAATACCACAAAGTATATAGAACAAAATTTTACGAAGTTGTTGATTTTTTTCTTCCAAGAAGTATAGTTTAAATTTGGACCCTAAGAGCATCTCCAATAAATGATGTAAATTCAAAGATTTAAAAATGAGTGTTGTATAATTTACATCACCAAAAGGATAACTTTTTACATCTTAAAAAGAGAGCCAACTTCAACAGATGATGTATATTTGGTGATGTAATCCACCTGCTTCAATAAATAATTTTGTCGAACACGTTGCGTGCGAGGTGGAAGAAACCGGCCGGCAGCAAGTCAGAGTGTTGATGGGCAGCACAAAGCCCGTCTCGGGTGGGCGCCGGCTGCTTCAACAACCTCTTGACGGCCGCGCCTGCTGCCAGAGGACTCCGCTCGCGGTGACGCAACGGCGGCGACAACGGCCTAGAAACCGCCGGCTCGGCCGGTTGCGGTGATCGCACGGCTGCCCTACTAGCTCCGGCGACGGGAAGCGACTACCAGGGAAGTTGGTCCTCAGCTGCTACGGCCATACAGCCGCCGGAGCTCCAGCAAACCTCCGAATTGGCCGCGCGGTCATTGGTGGGGCGGATCTGCGGATCATTGGTGGCTAGGACGCCGCCGCTGGCGACGGGGTTAGGCCGTGGGGTCGCCGATGGACGGACGGGCGGCGGCACTTCCGGGCACAAATCGCTGGCAGCGGAGGCCGGTGGTTGTCGGCGGGGCGGACTCAAATCATGGGTCGTCAGCGGCTAGGGTGGCGGGCTCGGGGATGAACGGACGGGCGGCAGCGGCGGCGTTTTCGAGCAGAAATCACCAGCTATGGAGGCAGACGGGCGGGCGGGAACGAAATGAAAGATGGCTGGGCGGTTGGCGCGTGATTGGACTTTTACATCACTTGGGAGGTGGTTTGTATCTCCAAGTGTTGTATTTTACATCATTTGGAGGAGGTCATGTTCTGTTGTTTCTTTGTTTCCCCCTCTTTTGCATGACTAGTAAATGAAATGCTTGTGTTGTGTTATTTCTTTGTTTTCTACAAGGTTTAAGTACTCGTGGAGTGCCATAAGCATAATATATGCTTATGTGACGAAATTATATTATCAATTTACACCGATGTCTCTGCTTTCGACAGGTCGACGCTGGCGCATCTTCTCAAACAGAAAGGTACTCGGTGTCAAGGGCTCCTGACCTCCCATTCAAGGAGATGACTAGTCAGTGTGAGGCTCTCTATATGTGAAAACATCCGAAGATGTCTGTATTCATGAGCTTCAGCGGCAGCAGGCAAGCAGCTGCCCCAGGAAACAAGATCGGCCACACGAAAGCAATCCATATCTTCAACGAGCAGGTGCGCGAGGCAGAAGAATTTACTTTCGAGGTACCTCTTATCGTGCCAATGTATTAAATTAAATGTCTACAGATAGCGAAATACTCCCTCCGTCCGAAAATACTTGTCATCAAAATGGATAAAAGGAGATGTATCTATAACTAAAATATGTCTAGATACATCCCCTTTTATTCATTTTGATGACAAGTATTTCCGGACGGAGGGAGTAGTACTAATTACGAAGTTGTCAAATAGAGAAACTGAAAAGAAAAGAAAAAAAACTGTCGATCTCCCGACAATAGGCACAACTATGCCGTTTTTGTTAAGAATCAGAAAATCAACAAGGGATTATGGATGAGGATAATTGCATGTAGTTTTGCGAGTGGCTAACCCAGTGACCATTTTGTGGCGCAGAACACAAACCCTTCCCTCCAGGAAAACTACCCAGATGATGGTGGCAAGTTACAGGCTGCTGATGAATTGCAGCAACAACATTTGCTGAAGCTGCCGGCATAAAGCCCATACGACAAGTCCTGAAGGCCGCTGGCTGCTGATGCTCCAGCACAGGGAAACCCGACGTATGTGTCAGTGTGTGATACGGAAGATCATCGTGTGCGTCCGGAAGCAACATCCAATGTGTCATTGACATGTGGCCCTGGCCCCTGAGTCTCCAGCATCCCATCCTCTCACGTTCGGTTGTAAACCTAAGTTACGCCACTACGATGCTTTCGGGGTAACTTTTGCTCTCTGCCTGCATATATTTGTAATGTAATACTCCCTCCGTCCGGAAATACTTGTCGGAGAAATGGATGAAAATGGATGTATCTAGAATCAAATTGCATCTAGATACATCCATTCCTCCGACAAGTATTTTCGGACGGAGGGAGTATTGTCTTGTACATGTGCTGGCATGTAGTCTTGTCTGCACCATTGTGTTTGTACGTGTTCCAAGAACTCCTAGCCGCATAGTGCAGCTCAGGCGGCGTGATCGAGCAAGGAGTTCTACCTGGTTGCATGCTGTGAGTCTGCCATCTCTTCTGAGGCGTTGCTCTGTTGGTCGAACGACTACTACATATAGAATGTGTGGCATTGAGTTAACTGCAGGAGGACAAGGCACACTTTATTCGCTTCAAATAACTGTTGCATCCCGAACTCCAAATCACAGTCGCTCCATTGCAAGTTTATGATCTCAAGACAATCTGATTTGATAATAACTTTTAAGTAACCTAATCTTTTCACCAAGAGCTAAGCCATTTTTCATTGCCATCAACTCCACGGAGGGAGGGTCCAGAACATGTTCCAGCAGTGAGCTTGTGCCAGCCAATGCGTTTCCAAAACTATTGCGGAGCACCATAGCCGTGGCGCTGGACCCATCTTTAAAAAAAGCAGGCATAAACATTGACCTTATAAGTGTTCGGTGAAGGCTTAACCACTTTTCATTGCGAATATAAACTGCATTTGAAGCATTTGATGTTATCACATATATCGCCATTGCTGTTCTGGATGAATTATCAACACTTTCTCCTTTTACTTTCCCTTCTTAATTTGCCATCAAATATACCAAACCCCAACTATATATAATACTATCTTGGGGACCCAAACGGTTCAATGTTGGGGATTGCTTCCTTGGATCTCTGAGAAGATCTTCTAGAACGACGCTAGCTACCTGACCTATCAACTAGCAGAGCATGCTCAACAGTTTCCTTCAGCCCCAACGCCTCCCATGTTTCTTTTGCTCTCTTACAAGTAAACACAACAAATGTCTCACATCTTTAGCTCCGCTCTTACAGACTAGACACTAAGACAGGAATATCGATGTTCGCCAGAACAACCCATACGAGATACGGTTTTATGTAACGCCTTCCACCCCGAAAAATTATCTTACTTGGCACCCACAGTTTCCATAGTATTTCCTAGACATGGTTCCTTATTGAAGATCGTTGGCCGTCATCTCTTCTCATTGACTCATTTATTGCCAAATTGGTGCTTTCATTCAACATAACACGTTGAACGAACCGAGAAGGCGTACAACCTTGTCACATGCCAAGCTACAAAATCTCCAGTCATTTTATCACTAAGAGGAATTCTCAAAATTCTTGTAGAATCAACTGTCAGAAAATTGTCCGTAATGACAGCTTCATCCCAACCTCCGTCTAGGTGAATAAGTCATTCGCGTAGTTTTTAGGTCGACGAATTAACTATCTAAATATGTATTATATGTGACAAAAAATATATATATAGAAACTACATCCATGTAGAAATCTAGTGATATACTTTTCATGAGATATAACACATCGATGACCTAGAACTACGTGAAGGACTTATTCACCTAGACGGAGTCAATTAGTTCATCACATCTGAGGCGAAGTTAATGCTCCCTCCGATTCATATTAACTGTCGCAGGCTCGCAGCTTTTGTACAACTTTAGATCGGAGGTAGTAACAAAAACGCACACCATATTTTAGGCCCCATTCGCAGAAACTTACCACCTTTGTGCTTGCAAAAAAACCACTAATCCATGGTAATCATTTTGCAAAAATACACTGCTGACTAATTATCCAAGCCAAATAAACAGCAAATGACCACTACATCCAGAACGCCACCGGTGAAAATGTATTGAGGCGTTTAGACACCGGACATGACCTAGTGTTGCGGTCGAAGATCTCCAGCTCTCCCCTGCGACTGTACCTAAGCCGAAACGTGGTGATCTGCAGCGTGCAGCCATGGAGCTCCTCTCCCTTGACACAGTCCACAAGGCAGAATCTGGCATTGCCCATGGCGGTGAGAGTAGGCCCGTCAGCCCCCTGCTGCTCCTCACTCCACAGTTTGTCCTTGGCCATCTTCCAGTCGAGCTGCTCCTGCATGGCACTTGCTGTTGTATTGCTGCTGCTGCTGCTGCTACAGGAGACGACCTGGCAGGTGCCGATGTGGCCGTCCTCGTCAAGCCCGACCCAGGCGTCGAGGTCGCCATCGAAGTAGCCTTGGCCCTCGAACGGCAGCGCCCATTCCCCGTGACACCTCCACTCGCAGTCACCGTCCCCGGTGGCGTCGAAGGAGAGGGTACGCCTGCGTGGACTGCCGGTGCTGCATACGAAAGCGGACACGAAGACGGTGCGCCCGTCCGGGTGCATGGCGTAGGAGCATATCCTTTCGTCGATGGTGAACGGCGACGGCGCGACGCTCCTCCATGACCAGTCCTTGCTCGGGATCAAGCGCCTCGGGTTCTCTTGAGAGGAGGACATCACCTCAACAGATTGAGGCCTTTCCGTGAAGTAGTACCCAAATGCGTAGATCGCCTCGGCGGCGGGCAAAAAGATGTTGGAGGCGCCGAGCAGCGCATCCGGCAGGGAAGGGCCGGCGGCTAGCCCCCCGGTGTCCGTGTTGGCGAAGCCTCGACTTGCCGCGATCAGCCGACGAGTTCTTTCCGACGGTACGCGCACGTACGAAGCTGAACCAAAGTTACTGGATCGATTCCTGCAGACACTCCCGTACGCCAAGCTAGCTAATTAGCTTTAAGTTAGCGGCGGCTCGCTGGAACGGCCGCGTACAGAATACTTCAGAAACCCACGTAGACGAACGAGACAAGGACGCGAGAGTTGGCCAAAAGGCTCGTATCGAGCCTTGTACTTTATTGATTCAATTGATCTGATGTTTACAACACGGGGTACAGCAGTATATAAAGAAGCTAAGCTAGCCTACTCTAAATACGACTCGGATGATTGTACCAAGTCCGTGCCGGACTGGTCCACCTAGGCGTGGTTGATTCCAACAATCACCCCCCAACCACGATGTCCTCACTTCACAGCTTGGACGCCGATCCTTCCCCGCATCTCCGTGAACTTCTGTCGTCCCAAAGACTTGGTCAGGATATCTGCAAGCTGATCATCGGTGCAAATGTAGTTGACTTCAATCTTGCCTTCTTTCACGCAATCTCGTATATAGTGATACCTTATATCAATGTGTTTACTTCTATCATGATGCACTGGATTCTTACATAGAGCAATCGTGGACTTGTTGTCAACATAAAGCACCACTCCTTCCGGTTCCTTGTCAGTGAGGTCACCGAGTAGCCTTTCTAGCCACACACCTTGACCTGCCGCGGTTGCAGCTGCAATATACTCCGCTTCACAGGATGATAATGCGACCATCTTTTGCTTTTGTGATAGCCAACTCACAATGCTTCTTCCCAAGAAATATGCCACGCCCGAGGTACTTTTACGGTCGTCAATATCTCCTGCCAAGTCGCTATCACTGTAGCCAAGTAGCTCCACCATCTCCTTCCGCTTCTCTCTCAAATAGACACAACCGAAGTTAGTTGTCCCTTTGATGTACCTGAGTATTTGTTTCACAGCTGCCCAATGTTCTGTCGTGGGTGCTTCCATGAAGCGACTCACTACGCCAACGGAATAGGCCAAGTCTGGTCGTGTATTCACAAGATACCTTAGGCTTCCGACCACACTTCTATAGTCCGTTGCATCAACAAGGGTGCTTGGCTCCTCTTGCTAAGTTTAAGTCGAGGCTCCATTGGAACATGACTTGGATTGCAGTCCTCCATGCTACAGCTTTCAAGAATCTTCTTTGCATATGCCTCCTGGCATAGCGTGATTCCCTCCGGCTTTTGATGTACCTCGATCCCGAGATAGTAAGTCAAGAGCCCTAGATCACTCATCTTGAAAAGCTCCTTCATTTGTAGCTTGAATCTAGCAATCTCCTCCTCATCTGCTCCAGTTATCAAGAGATCATCAACATAGATGCCCACTAGGAGACGATCCTTGCCTTTACCTCGCTTGTACATAGCATGCTCCAGTGGACTTTTCTCAAAACCAAGAGAAACTAGTGTATGATCAAGCTTGATGTTCCACGCCCGAGGAGCTTGGCATAGCCCGTACAATGCCTTGTGTAGTTTCAACACTTTGTGCTCCTCTCCCTTTTTGATGTAACCCGGTGGCTTCACATACACTTCTTCTTTTAACTCCCCGTTCAAAAAAGCGGATTTTACATCCATGTGATGTAGCCTCCAAGATTCTTGAGCAGCGAGAGCTATAACTAGCCTCACCGATTCCATCCTTGTGACAGGAGCGAACACTTCCTCGAAGTCTACACCTTGCTCTTGCACGTATCCTTTGGCTACGAGCCTTGCCTTATGCTTCACCAAGTTTCCTTCGGCATCTTTCTTGACCTTGTACACCCACTTGAGCCCTATGATTTTATGGTCGTTGGGTGGATCCACGAGCTCCCATGTATTGTTGTCTCGGATAGATCCCAACTCCTCATCCATAGCACGACGCCAACACTCCTCCGTATTTGCATCTTCAAATTTCGTCGGTTCCTCGACGCTAAGCAGACACTGTCGTCCTCTTCTTTTTATTTTCACTGGATTTTTCTTCGGATATAAATCCACCACTGGCCGAAGACGGACTGGTGTCGGCGGACGTTCCGTTGTCTCCTGTTCAGTCGAAGACGAGGAATTTTCATCCGGAGTTGCCAAACTCCCAATTTCTGGCGAATCACGTTCCTCCAAACTGGCTGCGTCTCCATCAGATGAACAATCCAAAACATGTGTATCGTCTTCACGTACATGGCCTTCACGTACGAGGACTTCATGTGCTCGTGGTGCAACACGTGGGCTGCTTTGCTGCATGCTGGAAACACCTCCATCCGACAGGCTCTTGCATGGGCTGGCCGGTGCTTTGCCACGTGAGCCACGAGCTGGTGTGGCCTGCTCTGACCCTCCTGATGGAACAACGCCACCAGGGTGAGCGCTGCTGCCGGGCGTGCCGTTCGTGCCCTCGGACACGTTGGCTGCTGTAGCTTCTGGCGCGTGCCTCCTCGCATCCTTTTTCTCTGCTGCGCCGCTCGCACTACTCGTCGCGACACTCGACGTCTTCGGTTGATCATCAATGTCTGCATGCTCATAATCATCGTAAACAACGTTGAAAATTTCATCGGAAGATGGGTATACCGGCTCGGTGGAGTTCCTATTCCATGACCTCGCTTCTTCAAAGACCACGTCACGCGTCACAACCACCTTATTGGTCGAGGGGTTGCACGCACGGTATGCCTTTGTTCCCTTTTCATAGCCAACCAACACCATTGGAGTACTCCGATCCGCCAATTTGCTAGTATGCCCGGTCACTGTCTTCACATGCACCACGCACCCAAAAGTGCGAAGATGATCAACCGTGGGCTTGTGTCCGTACCATGCTTCGTACGGCGTCATCCCAACCACACTCTTGGTTGGAGCCGGTTCAGCAAGTGGCGGCCGTATTGACCGCCTCACCCCAAAACTTGCCCGGCATGCCTTTACTTTTCAACATGCTTCGTGCCATCGCCACCATGGTTTGATTCCTCCGTTCCACAACACCGTTTTGCTGCGGTGAATATGGTGCCGTAAGATACCTCTTGATCCCTTGAGCTTCGCAAAATTTCGTGAATGCACGAGACTTGAACTCACCCCCCCGATCGGTACGGAGGGCCTTCAGCTTGGCTTCAGATTCTACTTCAGCCGTCATCTTTATAATCCTGAAGGCTTGCAAAGCTTGGTCCTTCGTCTTCAACAACACAATCCACATGAATCTGCTAAAGTAAATCGACCACGAGCAAGAAGTATCTGTTTCCGGCAGGGTGGCGGTGTAATCGGTCCGCACAAGTCTCCGTGGACCAACTCAAGAGCTTTACTCGCTCTAAAGTTTCCCTCTCTTGGGAGCGGGCTCGCCTTTGTTTCCCAATGAGACAACCGTCGCACACTTGGTCGACATGATTGATGCACGCTAGACCACGTACCATCTCCTTTTGTCCAAGTTGCGAAGAGCACGGAAATTTAGATGACCGTGGCGTGCGTGCCACTTCCATGCCGAGTCATCCATGCTCGATAAGAGACATACCGGATCCACGATCCAAGTTGAGGGCGTAGAGCCTGTTTGGTGACCTCTGCACCTTCATAATCAACATCTCTCGACGATCATACCCCCATAGAAAGCCATCTTCGAGCACAATCTTGCAACCACGCTCCTCGAGCTGGCCAAGACTTATGATGCTACTCTTTAGCTTGGGAATATAGTACACATCTATGAGTACCTTGTGACCGCCATTCTTCAACTCAAACAGGACAGTACCTCGCCCTGCGATGTCAACGGTCCGTCCGTCGCCGAATCGAACCGTGCCTCCCACCGAAATCGAGCTCGAGAAAACTGGTCCTTGTCGCGGTCATGTGGTTGCTAGCGCCCGTGTCGAGGTAGCACACGTGCCTCGACGTGTTCATCCTCTTCTTATCGTGAAGATAAACTGCCTCCTCTATGAGCGTGACAACCTCTGTAGCCGGCACCTTTGGAGCTGGACTATCCTCATCCATTAGCTCGCATACTTCGACCATGAGCATCATGTCTCCATCATCGCCTCCTTTGGCCATGAGAGCTTTCTCCTTCGGTGGTTTCTTGCACTCCGACTTGAAGTGCCCCATGATGCCACAGTTGTGACACTTGATCTTGCGCTTGTCGAACTTCTTCTTCTTCGGTGCGCTGTCGCCGGCGTTCTTCTTACTTTGTTCTTTTGGCGCATGATCTTGGCGAGTGTTGCTGCTAGAGCCCTCGCCTCCTCTCCGTGAGTCCAGCGCCAGCCACTGAGCCCGTGTGAGCATGACATTCTCATCGTTCCTCCCATCCCCGAGACTGTACCGCATACGCTCGTCGTGAGCCTTGTAGCGTCCGACGAGATCGTCGATGGAGAGAGTCCCGATATCGACTTTGCTTTCGATCGCCGTGACAATTTGCAGGTACCGGGGAGGGGCTGCGCGCAAGAACCGCCGGACAACCGAGGTCTCCGTAAGGTTTTCACCAAGCGCGTGGATCCGATTGACGAGAGTAGCCACCCGTGAAGCGAACGCATCCACGGACCCATTGTCGCCCATGACCAAAGTCTCATAGTTCCTTAGGAGAGTTTGGAGATTGGCTTGCTTGACGCGGGTGTGTCCCTCGAACATGAGCTTCAAGGTATCCCACGCTTCCTTCGCCGTTTCTTTGGCGATCGGTGTTGAGGACATCCATCGGCATCACCGAGTAAATCGCTGACGCCGCCTGCCGATCCTTCCGGTGCTCGGCTCCCTCCTTCTTGAACGCGTCACCTCCTGGATCGACCACGTCCCATAGCTCGTTGGCGCGAAGACCACACTCCATGAGGGCCTTCCAGACCCCGAAGTTCTCGCGATCAAACCGTGGGTATGACGTACCAGGTACGGCAAGTACTTTAGCCGCTCCGGACGATTCCACGATCTCCTTGCCCGTCATGACCTTCCGTTACTAGAAGATCAACCTTGCTCTAGATACCAATTGTTGGCGAAGCCTCAACTTGCCGGGCTACGTAGCTAGCTGTGCTAGCTTGGATCGATCGGGACGGATCGAGCCAGCTTGGGGCAAAAACCAAGTCAGTCAGCGTCGCTTCGTCTGTCATCGTCGTTCGTCGTCGGTCGTTACCGTCGCCGGAAAGTACTCGGTGTCGGGTCTGGGCCGGGTGCCGGTTGCTCGCCGCGAGGATGTAGCTGCCCAGGGAGGTGAAGATCCCCGCCGCTGCCGTCGCGCTTTCTCCTCCCCTGCCACCACCACCGCCCGGCCCGCCGCCTCCTGATGCTATCCGTCTCTGGACTGATGCTGTGCGCGCACCGCCCGCGCCCAGGCCGGCATCTGTGCGCGCGCCGTGCCAGCCGAGGCCGCCGTCTGCGGGGATTGTGGCGGGGCCGGAGTTCTCGGCGCCGTTTGGCTTCACGGAGGCGGGGCCGTCTAGGATGCCGCGGGAGTGCGAGGATACGGTGGAGGCATGCTTCTTGGAAGCGGCTGAGGATATTTGGCAGATGGAGTCGGAGCTCGCCAGGGCTGTCCTCGTCACGGTCACCGGTACCAGGCCGCAGGTGGATCTGGCCTCTGCTGCGGAGGCGCTGCATGCCGCTTTCGGCATCGGGCCGACTGACATGTCCATTAGGGTGTTCTTCCCGGAGGATTTCCTCGTGCTCTGCCAGAGCGGAGATGTTCGCGATCGGATGGTGCCCGAGGGCCGGGTTCTTGCTCCCTGGTTCGAGCTGTCCCTCAGGCCTTGGATCAGGCAGGCGCAGGCCACTGCTGCCCCTCTCCCTTACCTCGCCCCGATCTCGTTGAAGGGGGTGCCGGCGCATGCATGGTGCCAGCGGACTGCAAGTGTGATCTTGCGCGGCCTTGGCTACGTGGTGGGCGTCGATGACAGTACTGCACGACGGCTAGACATGGCTGATTTTCGGGTCTGCAGACCGCCCAAGGCAAATTCCACGCCGTCGTCTTCTCTTCATCGATGAGCCAAGGCGCACTCTTTGGGTGGAGCCTGATGGGCAGAGGATGTCCATTGGAAGAAGGTCGAGCACTTTGTGGTATCCCATTGAGATCTCTGTTCTTGCAGATCCACGGTTGGACGATGGTGCTCCTGAGGACCGGCAGCCGCCGCCGCCGCCGCCCTCTAATGATGCCGATCCTGAGCTCCGGCAGGTGGATGGTGGGGTTTCGAGGAACAATGCGGCAGGTCATGGTGATCCTGGTGGTGCTTCGTCGGGTTCGGTCGGGTCATCGACGGCGGTGCCGCCGGCCGGCAGGCGTAGGAGGATTCAAACGGCTCTATCTGCGGTCGTCGAGGAGGCCTGCAACGGCCGCGTGGCTAGCGTCATCGGTCCACTGCCTGATACGGTGGTGGGGCCTGGAATCGGGGGTGCAGCGCCGCAGCCAATTGCGGGCAGGAGCACGAATCTGCGTGCGGCGACTGTGGCTGCGGGACCGGCTGGAGTGGGTGGACAGGTGGATCAGGGTGGGCCCCTGCGGCCGGGGGGACAGGTTGTGTCCCCGGTACCGGTTCGCTCCCCTGATTTGGTGCAGCTAATCAGGTGGGGGCAGGCGGATACGACCAGCGACAGGCTGGGGGCATCGGATCAGGTGCCCAATGGGGAGTCTGTCCAAATTGACTCCTATCGAATCCCATTGTTGCATGCAAGTGCGATGGACCGGTCCTTGGACTGCTTTTTGGAAGTTTCTGCTTTCAGCATTGGTGCGCTACCCCAGGAGGAGGATGTGGGCTATCATGTGGGCCAGGCCTGGGAAACTTTTGAGGTCAGCCTATCGGCAGGGAGCTGCACCCATGCAGCATGTGAGGGGCCACAGGTGGCCGCGCCAGCCCCGGACGTGGGTGGTGGCATGCAAGATGGAATCCAAGGGCAGAGCACACTAGCGCATCCATACGAGGGGAGCCCTTTGCGTGGGAGTGCCATGCAGCCGCTAAACCAAGAGCCATGTACGCCATTGCATCCTGTGGTGGGGACCCCCCCTGCAGGTCTGTGTGGAGGAGCTGCGTGCTCAAATGTGCAAGACTATTGCTCCGGTCCTCCCACTGCTTGTAGACCGTGCTGGCGTGACGAGGAGCCGTAACCAGAGGAAGAAAAGGAAGCTGGACACGACACCCAGGCGAAGCGCTCGGCTTGCAAAGCTCGGAGCAACCAAGTCGCAACAGATCCTTATTCGCAAACTTTGCTTGGCGCATGAGGGTGAGGTCATTTCAGAAGAGGCTCTCAAGATATATGTTGATCTGTTCTCGCGTCCGCTCTCGGATGCACACATTTCGGCGGTGTTAGCCTTGTTTGGCTGGGAGTCGCCGGTTGCGCCGCTCCAGGAGACTTTGGGGGATGCCACGGAGGTGTAGGCGTCTAGCTGGCGGCATAGGTGGAACTTGCATTATGACGATTAATACACACCCCTGAAGATGTTAGTGTGGAATGTACGTGGCCTCAATGCCCTTGCGAGGCGGAACGCAGTGTATCAGGTGGTGACCTCGGCTCCCCGGCCATCGTGTGTCTGCAGGAGACTAAACTGCAGGATGTCTCGGATGTCATTGTACGACAGTGTCTCGGAAATAAATTCGAAAAGTTCTTTTACTTGCTGGCTCTTGGAACGCGTGGGGGAATCTTGATAGCGTGGGACGTAACTATAATCCAGTTATTGAACCCACACTTCACCAGGCATACGGTTACAGTTCTTGTCAAGTGTTTGGAAGATGAGCAGCCGTGGTGGCTTACATGCGTGTATGGTCTGCAGGATGATGTTGCTAAGGTGGAGTTCATGCAAGATTTGGTGGACATTCGGGATTTGCATGCTGGGACATGGCTTGTGGCCGGGGACTTCAATCTCCTCGCCAAGCAAGAGGATAAGAGCAACACTTTGGTGAACAGGAGGACACTTGCGAGATTCCGAGCCAAGTTAAACCGGCTGGAGCTGAAGGAGCTCTACCTCAATGGGAGGCGCTACACATGGTCGAATGAAAGGTAGAATGCGACCCTTGAGAAAATTGATCACATTTTTGTTTCCAACGAGTGGGATGAGGCGCACCCCTCTTGCTTCCTCTCTGCCCTTGGCACTTCGGTCTCGGACCACTGTCCGTTGATGCTGGACCTGAACATGGATATCAGTACGATGAAGCGGTTCAAGTTTGAAGCTTTCTGGTGTAAAGCGGATGGGTTTATGGACGTTGTCCAAATGGCATGGACGTCAACCCCGACAGCATCGAATGTGTATCTCACACTACACAATAAGGTCAGAGCCACGGCCATTAGTCTCCAAAAGTGGAGTGATTGTTGGATTGGGAATGTGAAGCTGCAAATTAATATTGCTATGGAGGTTATCAAGCAGCTTGACACCGCTATGGACTCAAGAGAGCTCTCTGGGGAGGAAAGAAACTTGCGGCGATGCTTGAAGAAAAAACTGCTAGGGTTGTGCTCTCTGGATAGAACTATTGCAAGACAACGATCCCGGCTGTTGCATTTGCGGGAAGGAGATGGGAACACAAGGTTGTTCCACCAACAAGCAAGCCACAGACAGAGGAAGAACATTATTAGGGATGTGCGGCACAATGGCCAAATATACTCGGGCCAGGAGGAGGTTGCCTCGGCAGTGGATGCATACTGTGGGACTGCTTTTGGCACCGTGGAACAGCGTGAACACACTATCAATCTAGATGCCTTGAACTTACCACATTTGAACCTCTCACACCTTGAGGAGCCATTCACAGATGATGAGGTCGAGAGGGTGGTCAAATCCATGCCCCCAGATAAAGCTCCGGGGCCGGACGGATTCACAGGCAGGTTCTATGCAATGTGTTGGCATATCATCAAAGAGGACTTCATGGCAGCCATGCGCTGCTCTACAATGGTGACATGAGGGGAATGGCAGCGATAAACAAGTCTTTGGTCACCCTCCTGCCGAAGAAAGAAGGGGCCCTGGATGTGGGGGACTTCCGCCCCATAAATCTTGTGCATGGTGCAATCAAAATCTTTGAGAAAGTGCTCGCGTGCAGGCTAGTGGTGGACTTGCCGAGACTTGTAGGCAACCATGAAAGTGCATTTGTGAAGGGTCGATCGCTGCATGACAACTTCATGCTAGTGCAATGCATGGCCAGACGCCTCAACGCGCTGGGAAGGCCGGCGATTTTGCTTAAGCTTGATATCTCAAAAGCCTTCGACTCGGTGAGGTGGCCTTTTCTCCTGGAGTTACTACAACAAATGGGTTTTGGACCACGGTGGAGATCATGGATTTGTGGCATACTTGCGACCTCGTCCACTAAGGTCATGGTTAATGGTGAACCTGGTGACACTATCCTCAACTGCAAGGGACTAAGGCAAGGGGATCCCATCTCACCAATGCTTTTCATTCTGATTTTGGAGCCGCTTCAGCGCTTGTTTGAGTTTGGTGCCAGTAGAGGATTCCTTGCGCCCTTGGCGCAGGTAGGCCTAAGGAAGAGGCTTTCCATCTTTGCGGACGATGTGGCCTTGTTTGTGAAGCCTATCCCCTTGGATCTTGCCATATGTCGGTGCATTTTTCAGCTGTTTGGAGAAGCGTCAGGCCTCAAGATCAACATGAATAAGTCGGCGGCCTTGCCAATACGTTGCACGGAGGAGGAAGTCAACTTGGTTGGCAGTCAGCTTGGATGCCCTGTGGGGTCATTCCCTATCAAGTACCTTGGCCTGCCTTTGTCCTTGCGGAAGCATACCGTGCCCCACTTGCAATATCTTGTGGATCAAATGGCGAACAAGTTGCCCTCGTGGAAAGCTGCCCTGATGCCGAAGAGTGGTAGATTGACCTTGGTGCATTCGGTCCTATGTGCCATGCCAATCCATGCGATGATGGCAATGGACCTACCCATGAAAACGATTGAAGCTATGATCAAGATATGTCGGGGCTTCCTCTAGTGTAGACGATTGGAAGCGCAGGGTGGAAACTGTGTTGTGGCTTAGGATGCTGTTTGTGCTCCCAAATGGGCAGGAGGCTTAGGCCTGCCTAACTTGAGTTGGATGAACGTGGCTGTGCAGTCTAGATGGCCCTGGCTCAAAAGAACTGATGTGACTAGACCATGGAATGAATTCAGCATCAAAGTCCCTAAGGAGTCCATGCAAATCTACCAGCCAGCCATTGTGAGCATTGCTAATGATGGATGCACAACACTCTTCTGGGAAGATCGATGGTTGCATGGGCAGAGGGTGCAGGAAATTGCACCTTTGATCTATAGCAGTGTACCGAAAAGGATCCGAACCTCTATGGTGGTTAGGCAGGCCACCGAGGATGCCACCTGGGCCAGAGATGTGGGCCCGAACCTGGGGCCGGATGCGCTGCAGCAATTCTTGCTGCTTTGGCAGAGCGTGAGCACTTGGGAGGCTGTGGAAAGCATGCAGGATACGACCTCATGGTCTTGGGATACGAACGGTCTGTTTTCGGTTCGATTCGCGTACGTGGCCAAATTTTGGGCAAGAGAGGTTATACCCACAGTGGATCTAACTTGGAAATCACGCGCGCCATCACAATGCAAATTCTTTGCCTAGCTGGCCTTGCGGAATCGATGCTAGACGTCTGATCGCCTAGCACGGCATGGGCTACCGCACTAGGATGCGTGTCCGTTTTGTGACCAGGAGCAGGAAACAATCAGCCATCTACTACTCACGTGCGTCTTTTCCAGGACGGTTTGGAAGGAGATCTGCGAGGCTTTTGGGCGGCCTGATTGGGCACCGACGCAGCACGACATCCTTGCGCCTTGGCTATGCAATAAACGTGGACTGAACGGCATGAGCATCAAGGATCTGCGTACTATCCTAGGTCTAACTATGTGGGAGCTATGGAAGCATAGGAATGCCATTGTTTTTGATAGGGATAAACCCTTGTGTGAGGTGTTGCTATGTAGAATTAGGCTTGAGGGCTTAGTGTGGGTGTCGGCGGGCCTACTGAAAGGGGATGTAAGCCCGTTCTTTAGTCGGCTGGTACGGTGGGATAGACGTGAGGAGTAGCATACTGTAATTGAACATTGTATTATGGTGGAGGCATTCTTTTGCCCTTCTTCTTTAATATATGATATGCACACTCGTGCATATTCGAGAAAAAGAAAGAAGGTGCCGGCGAGACCAGGCGTAGGGTAGGGGGGTCGCTGAGGATGAGGGCTGGGCTGTCGGCGTCGTCATCGTCGACGTCGATCTTGCGGATGGTGTAGCCTCTGTCGGTCGTCCGGCACGAGATCTGAGTGCCTCTGCCGCTTGTGCTTCTTCGACTTGGTGCTCCGCTGCCCTTCCGCCTGCTGCCGCTTTTGCATCCCACTTTCTCCAATGGTCACCTTGCCAGAGCTCATCTCTGCTCCGGGGAGTCGACAGTTGAGATCCGATTCTTGAGACGACTAGCGATGAAAAACAATACGAGATCTGAAATCGGATGTGATCTGCCAATGGGTTGAGAGGGCCATGTACTTGTAGGGCCTGCTTGATAATCGGAGCCGAACGGAATTCCAAAACCGTCTATGCGCCAAGCGATTGTATTCTTCTCTACCTCTCTACTCTCTATCTCTACTCTCTATCTCTATCTCTATTCTCTACCTAATATTAAAGGGTTTCTCCAATTTTTTTGGTTTATGGTGGGACCTAGATTAGCTTTCGTCCGTCGGACCAGTCGTTTGTCCCGATTTGTTTCAGCCAAAAAGATCGCTTTTTGCTACTGAGCGGGTCCACCTCGTACGTAAAACATGGAGGGGCGATTCGAGGCGATTGCGAGGCGATCGGCTCGGAGGCTAGGGTTAGGGTTTTACGAGCGGTGGTGGTGAGGATCACGGCGGCTCGGGAGGGGGCGACGGCGTCCCCGAACGTGATTGCGCCGGTGTGCAAGCCTCTCGCCGGTGAGAAAGTCATGGCGGAGAGGACTAAGGAGGATAGGACGACGTCGAGGAGTAAGGAGACGGGTCATGATGCGATGGCGGCAGCAAGGTCGAATCCTGGGAAATCAGCAGCAACGCGGCGGGCGGCGACGCAGAAGGAGGCACATGATCCTGCGATGAGGACACCACTGAGCTCCCAGAGCAGTAAAGCAAGCCTGGAGGATGCTGCAGGTTCCGAATTCTTTGTGTGCACGGGTATTGAAGGCTCGGTACTTTGTGGACAGCTCCATCCTTAATGCAACTTGTCCAGACGGAGGCTCATTTACTTTCAGAAGCATCATACATGGCAGGAACCTCTGGTTGGACGGGCTCATATGGAGGATTGGAGATGGCACAAGTGTGAAATACACCATGATAACTGGATACCGCGAAAAGGAAGCTTAAGGCCACTGGGCCAAAGCTATGTACATGGGATAACCCGTGTCAGTGATCTCCTCAACACACGCGGCAACACTTGGGACCAAACAAAGCTGCAATCTATGTTCCCTCCGGACGAGGTGGAGGATATAATGCAGATCACGATTGGGGGGCCGACGATGGAGGATTATCTGGCATGGAACTTCACCAAAGATGGGGTCTTCACGGTGCGGTCGGCATACCACCTGCGGATGACTCAGAAACGGCTTAAAACGGGCCGACCGGAAACATCATCTACGGTGGCGGACCACAAGTCGTGGTTGAGCTTATGGGACACCGTAGCTCCGGGGAAGGTTAAAACTCACATGTGGCGGCTCATCCGGAATGGGCTAGCCGTGGGAACTGAACTTCAGAGGAGGAAGATCAAGGACGGAGTGCGCTGTGTGGCGTGTGGGAGGGACGAGACAAACTACCATAGATTTTGGGGCTGTTTCCACTCAGCGAAGTTTTGGAAGATCATGCAATCGGAGATGGGGGTGCCGGTGGCGATCCTGCCGGAGTCAGTTAGTCCCCAGACTGCATTATCGAAGTGGCTCTTGACTTGGTTTGCTGAGGCATCCGATGATGAAAAAGCAGTCCAGATCCAGGGAGTGTATGCTTTGTGGTTAGCCCAGAATAATGCAAGAGAAGGCCAGAGGATTGAAGACGCGGAAGCAATTGCGAGAAGGGTTGGTCACTTAGCGGAAGAATGGCAGTCAATCCACAGACGCAAGAGCAGGCAAGCTAACCAGGGTCAGCGGGAGAAATGGCAACCACCAGATGAGGGGTGGATTAAGGCAAACGTGGACGGTGCTATGTCCAAAGTAGGGGAGATTGGAGGCGTTGGAGTTGTTTTCAGGAACCAAGAGGGGGCGTTCTTGGGAGGATCTTGCCATGCCTTTCCTCGGTGCAAGGATCCGGCAAGGGCAGAGATGGACAGAGACGAGCCGCGACGGGCCAGCCCACTAGCGGATGATGTACCAACGGCTCGCCCCAGTGAAAAAAGACCACGAAAAAAAATTAAGGTCCACAAGGACTCGAACCCAGGTGCTCGTGCTCTGGACTAAGCGTAACACTATGGTTAAGTTGCAGCGCGACTCCTAAATTAGCAAACAGCCACGTGAGATACTAAGAGCAAAAGAAAAACATTTTTTTAAAAAAAAATTAGATATATTTTAGAACACGAATATTTTAGGAAATTTCTAAACAAAAATTTTAAACTCGAACATATTTTTCACAAAGAACAATATTTCTCTTTTTAGTTTTTTGAAACCTGAACATTTTTTAAAACACAAACATTTTTGGAAAACTAGGAGGTACTATAGCGAATGTTTTCCCAAATTTGAGAACATTTTCTAAAAAGACAAATATTTTTCGAAATATGAATTTGAAAACTGGAAAGTATTGTATCTAACACTTTTTAATTTGTACTTACTAATAAAGCAAGGTGCGGTTCTCTGAATTTTCGGTCCATCGCATAGGATTTTTCATCCGTCTCGCACAAAGGCCACACTGAACGAAAAAACGTCTTTTGTTTCCAGGTGAAAGAAAAACGCTTACCTTTTTTTATTCCTCTGTGTGCTTGTTTTTATGAATGTCTCAGGTGTCTTGCTTGGCCTCAGTCTGTGTTGTGGCCCAGCGAAGCTGGCCCAAGGCAGGCAAGGCAAAAATATTAGTTCCTGTTTGGAATCAAACTGGCGACCTCCTTCCCTGTCCAGGTAAATTCATCGCAACCGATTGAGCTAGATCAATGTTTGTGTTTAGATGAAGGTTGCTTTGTCTATTCAATAGTCTCACCTTGGTTTCTTATAGATAATCCCTTCAGTTGATATACTTTTTTGAGTTTTCAGGCATCAAGGAGCTGACTTGAGAATCAATAAGCCAAGGGTAAGGAATGACGTGACAAAAAATAAAGGAGGGAATTTTAATTGAGACATATATTAGGTGTAGTGCTTTTCCCTATTATATTAGTTGGATGTAAAAAAAATTGTGTTCAGCGCTCTTGATCTCGTCGGACACGAAGAAGGCTCAACGATCCAGCTATTGGACCTGTCCAACATTGGTTAGTGACAACTGGTACCGCGACCACTGGCGACGAGGACCACAAAGAGGACAAGCAAAAACATGGGTCTAATGTCAGATTCAATTGAAAGATGTGTACCTGAAGATGAGGTATTAGTCATATTTGTTATGTTATGGGCATAAGGGTGAGGCCTTTAGGCATGTTCAGTGGGTAAGGACGTCTGGGGGCTGTTTTTCCCTGTTACAACGCATAGGCATGTTTGCTAGTTTCTTTAAAATTCAAATAATGGTACTCCCTCTGTTAACTAATATAAAAGTTTTTATATTACTATTTTAGTGATCTAAACACTCTTATATTAATTTATAAAGGGAGTACTTTTTTGAAAAGCCAAACGATCATACTTGTGTAGCCCACTAAGAGCATCTCCAATAAACGTGCAACACGCGGCGCGCTAAAAAAGCGTTTACGCGCCTTCATAGCCAGTTTTTGCGCCCAGCTGAGCGCTGGCTCCAGTGTCCGCTGCAAAAAATTGCGCGTGGTTCTTCAGCAGATGCGCTATATTTTTTTTACTACTCGCCGTCTTCTCCGTCTACACCAACTTGATACACATTCGACTCCGACTCGATTCTTCATAGATAGGCATAGATAGATAAATAAAAAGATACATTGATAGATAAATGATAAATAAAAATGATACATAGATAGTTCATAGCATAGATAGATAAAAAAAAGATAGTTCTACTACTTCTCGTCCTCCTCCTCCGACTTCGACTCCGCCTCGGTGTTGTCCTCCTCTGACGTCTTAATGAAGGCGTCAAGATTCCGATTGGTGTCGGAGTCCTAGGACAACGCTGCTCCTAGGTCGATGTTGAATTGAGCGGCCGCCTTCCACGTACGCCTGTCCTCGCGATAGGCGGCTCGCTCCGCCCTTCTTTGCGCGAAGAACTAGCGCTCGGTAATGACGTCCTGCGGGAAGTGTTGGCACCACAGCTCCATGGCTTCCTCGTCCATCTCGGCGAGGCCGAGACGGCGCTCCCGCCTCCGGTAGTTGCGACGATCCTCGTTGGTAATAAGCCGTGGGGGAGGCGCGGGCTCCTGCGCCAGCTCCTGCGTCGGCACTTCGGGGAAGTTCATTTCCCTGCGAGGCCCCCAGAGGTGCCACGCCGCCGCGTCGTACGCGCGGGCGGCCTCGTGGGCGGTGTCGAAAGTGCCGAGGCCTAGGAGCATCTCGCCGGACCGGATTAGAGCATCTCCAAATTGATCTCTGATAGAGGCCGAGGTGTCCCGTCTTTCGATGAGATGGTGGATTTCGCTTTGGTGGAAGTCGACTTTGACGATCCGACTACTGGCGGCGAGGACGCCGCGCTTTAGCAATCGCTAAACCAACTCCGAGAGGTTATTGACCACGCCGAGCACGATCAACCCGACCACGAGGGTCTATTTCTGCGAGCAAACGAAGAACAAGCAAGAAACCGAGATTGCAATCTGGATATTGCGAATATAAGATGAAAGCTTTATTGATCAAGGTGGGGTTCTGTGGCGCTTTGTCCGGTCGTTGAACACAAACGAAACTGCGAAGTTGCAGCTATGGTGAACTTTTGATCTAAACAAAACCCAAAGTCTAAACGGTGCCCTAAGGGCTGTATATATGGAGGAAGAGGGGTGAATTTCGTGGCCCTTGGTGGAGGGGCCCAAACTAACCCTATCTCTTGTTTCCCCACACATACGGACTCTAAAATAGCCTATACTAATGTATTTCGAAATTACATGGGCCTGGCCCAATAATAAGGTGACGAAGACACCTAGAATAGCCTCTGGACGAAATTTATAAAGTGGCATCTTGTATATTTCGTCCAAGGCTTCATGCACTCATTATGGTGGCTTCAAATTCTGAAATCATCACTTGTAACTCCATTCTTGTCCCCTTTGCATGCCACCATCTCCATGCTTGTTCTTGCTCCAATATTCATCCTTCTCCAAGCTAGGCCCTTCATTTGTAAGCAAAACAAATGTATCCAATTTAGGCGACATCATATTCTCATGAACATTAGAATCATTACTAAGAAACGAAAGTACCGGTAATTTAGTTGGCGTCTTGTGAGCTCTAGTAATTGGTCCAAGATGTATAGCAGCGGGGGCTGTGGGTGTAACAATGGTATTGATGTCCTCATCATCCTCCCTTCTTGAAATGAAGTCGTCCTCGACGGAAGTTCATCTTCCTCACCCAAATATGGCTTCAAATCTGCAATGTTAAAAGTGGGACTAACCCCAAAATCTGCAGGCAGCTCAAGTTTATATGCATTATCATTTACTTTCTCCAACACCTTAAAGGGACCATCAGACGTGGCATTAGCTTTGATTTGCGCAAATCAGAAATCTATCCTTACGCAAATGTAACCAAACAAGATCTCCAGTGCAAACAACAACATGTTTTCTACCCTTATCTCCAAGCAAGTTTATATTTAGCATTCATACGCTCAATGTTTTCCTTAGTTAACTCATGCATTTTAAAATCAACTCAGCACATTCTTTAGCATCAAAATTAACCTTCTCCGAAGATGGAAGAGGCAACAAATCAATAGGTGCACGAGGTAGGAAACCATACACAACTTCAAAAGGGCACATCTTAGTAGTAGAATGCAATGAACGATTATAAGCAAATTCAATATGAGGCAAGCATTCCTCCCACATTTTCTTATTTTTCTTTAGAACAGCCCTAAGCATAGTAGACAATGTTCTATTGACTACTTCAGTTTGTCCATCAGTTTGGGGGTGACAAGTAGTACTAAAAAGCAGTTTAGTCCCCAACTTAGCCCATAAACATCTCCAAAAGTGGCTAAGAAATTTAGTATCACGATCTGAAACAATAGTATTTGGCACACCATGCAAACGAATAATTTCACGAAAGAACAAATCAGCAACATTGACAAGATCATCGCTTTTATGACATGGTATAAAGTGTGCCATTTTCGAGAATCTATCCACGACAACAAATATGCTATCCTCCCTTCTTTGTTCTAGGTAAACCTAAAACAAAGTCCATAGATATATCCTCCCAAGGAACACTAGGTACAGCAAAGGCATATATAAACCATGAGGATTGAGTCGTGACTTAGCTTTTTGACATGTAGTGCAGCGAGCAATAAAACGCTCAACATCCCGTCTCATCTTTGGCCAAAAGAAATGTGTAGCAAGTACGTCCTCCGTCTTCTTCACGCCAAAGTGTCCCATTAGTCCTCCTCCATGCGCCTCCTGCAACAACAAAAGACGAACGGAGCTAGCAGGAATGCATAGCTTGTTAGCACGGAACACAAATCCATCATTAACGACAAACTTGTTCCATGTTCTTCCTTCTTTACAATTCTGCAATACATCTTTAAAATCAGCATCATGCACATATTGATCTTTGATGGTCTCCAAACCAAATATTTTGAAGTCAAGTTGTGAAAGCATAGTATAGCGACGAGACAATGCATCAGCAATAACATTTTCTTTACCCTTCTTGTGTTTAATGACATAAGGGAAAGTCTCAATGAATTCAACCCATTTAGCATGTCTACGATTCAGTTTAGCTTGACTTTTAATATGTTTCAAAGATTCATGATCGAATGTATAACAAATTCTTTGGGCCATAAATAATGTTGCCATGTTTCTAAAGTCCGAACAAGAGCATATAATTCTTTATCATAAGTAGAGTAATTCAGACTAGGCCCACTCAATTTTTCGAGAAAAGTATGCAACAGGTTTGCCATCTTGTAATAACACACCTCCTAATCCAATTCCACTAGCATCACATTCAAGCTCAAAAGTCTTATTAAAATCAGGAAGTTGGAGTAAAGGAGCATGTGTCAACTTAGCTTTCAATACCGTGAAGGCTTCTTCCTGTGCGGTACCCCAAACAAAAGGCACATCCTTCTTTGTAAGCTCGTTGAGAGGTGCAGCAATGGTGCTGAAATCTCTCACAAAACGCCTATAGAAACCAGCGAGGCCAAGGAAACTCCTCACTTGTGTGACCGTTTTGGGCTGCGGCCAACTCTCAATAGCTTCAATCTTGGCTTTATCAACTTCAATTCCTGTGGAGTAACAACATAGCCAAGAAAAGATACTCGGTCGGTGCAAAAGGTGCACTTCCCAAGGTTACCAAACAAACGTGCATCACGAGAGCATTAAAAACAGCACGTAAATGTTCCAAATGTTCTTCCAAAGATTTGCTATAAATCAGTATATCATCAAAATAGACTACCACAAATCGTCCAATGAAAGCACGTAAAACTTCGTTCATTAATCTCATGAAAGTACTAGGTGCATTAGTTAACCCAAAAGGCATGACTAACCACTCATATAATCCAAACTTAGTTTTAAATGCTGTTTTCCATTCATCTCCCAATTTCATACGAATTTGATGGTATCCACTACGCAAATCAACTTTGGAGAATATTGTAGAGCCACTCAATTCATCAAGCATATCATCTAGCCTAGGAATAGGGTGACGATAACGAATAGTAATATTATTGATGCCTCTACAATCAACACACATACGTGACGTACCATCCTTTTTCGGCACTAGAATAATAGGAACAGCACAAGGACTAAGGGATTGGCAGATATAACCTTTGTCGAGCAGCTCCTGTACTTGACGATAATCTCCTTCGTCTCCTCGGATTGGTACGGTATGGTGCACGGTTGGGTAATGATGCACAGGAATTAAGTCAATTTGATGCTCAATCCTCGAATAGGTGGTAATCCGGTGGCACGTCTTGTGGAAAGACGTCGGCGAACTCTGCAAAATGTTAGTGACAGCAGGGGCAAAGAGGAAGGCACGTCCTCGAATGAAAATAATGCCTCTTTGCACACAAAAGCATAGCAAATAGATTGGCTAAAATCTAGCTCATCAATATCAGATTTGGTGGCAAGTAAACATGCACTTTTCAATTTAATTTCAGAAGCAACAGTAGATGGTTTATTATTAGGCTTCATGTGTTGCTCAAATTCTTTTGCCACAATCTGATTTTCACTCTTATTTTTCTCCTGTTTTTCTCTATTAGCTCTATTAATATCATCTTTCAAAATGGACTCAGGAGTCATAGGAAGCAAAGTAATATTTTTATCCTTATGAACAAGAGTATACTGATTGTTTCTACCATGGTGTACAGAATTTTTATCAAATTGCCATGGTCTACCAAGTAACAAGGAACATGCTTGCATAGGTACCACATCACAATCAACATAATCAGCATATGTAGAGATACTAAAATGCACACGAACAATACGTGTTACCTTAACCTTGCCGCTGTTGTTGAACCATTGGATGTAGTAAGGATGTGGATGTGGTCTTATGGTGAGAGATAACTTCTCCACCATCTCCATGCTAGCCAAGTTGTTGCAGCTCCCTCCATCTATGATGACGTGAATAGAACGTTCCTTCACAACTCCTTTGTATGGAACAAATTATGCCTCTGATTTTGCTCAGCTTGTGTAACCTGCACACTCAAAACACGTTGAGCAACTAAATATTCATACTGTCGGCATCTTGAGAGCCATGTATTGTGTCTCATGATCGTAATCATCTCCACCGTGTTCCTCATGTGTAATAAGAGCCAAAGTCTCCTCATCATAGTCACTAGCAGACTCATACCCACCATCCTCAAGAGCAATCATCACACGCTGAGACTTGCATTCTCTCATAAAATGTCCTCTTCCCTTACAACGACGACAAATAATATCACTTGTGTGCCCTGTTGACGCCATGGAAGAAGAAGAGCTCTGTGCAGGCCCGGCAGTGTGCTCTTGGCGAGATAGTGGTGGTTGTGCTGCTTTCTTGTATCACGGTTGGAGGTGGCACCAAGGAGGTGATGGTGCGGTGGAAGTAGATGATGCGCGTGGTGTCCATGATGAAGGTCGACTGCGAGAAAAGTTAGTGCGTGCCAATGCTCATCGATCCTGCACTTCACGCTCAGCTTTACAAGCAAGATGGAATAAACGAGTGATATTATTATAATCCTTATAGTCTAGAATGGTCGAATCTCTCTATTTAATCCACCCGTAAAACGTGCAAGCATAGCTTCATTCTCCTCAACAATACCACATCTAATCAAGCCGGTTTGTAATTCCCGATAATATTCTTCTCTGAATTTTTTCCTTGTCTTAAACGCTGCAATTTTTGAAGTAATTCACGTTGATAATATGGTGGAACCCAACGAGCACGCATAGCAGTTTTCAAAGCAGCCCAAGTAGCTGGAACAGGATATAATCTACAATGTTCGGACCACCAAACACATGCAAAGCTAGTGAAAGCACAAACAAGCAGCAGAACACGTCTCTCCTCGGGATATTGTAAACATGTAAATCGTTGTTCAGTTTCTAACTCCCAAGTAAGATATATATCAGAACATATCTACCCTCAAATGGTGGAATATTCAATTTCAGTTTAGGGAGATGGTCATGATCTCGCACTGAGGGGAGCCCTAACATTGCCATTATTTGCATGTGGACGACCGGTGGTTGTGGTGCTGGTGGTTGCACGTAGTTCGATGTTGATCAACCTCATCCTCGTAATCTTCCACATAATCATCCTCGTCGGTACCAGCAGCAGCAGCAGAGGAGCCAAAGAAGCACCAACAGCAGAGAGCAATGGCACCAGAATTTTGTCCTGCTCAAGAGGAACACGCTGAGCTCGTCCATACTTGATTCGGAAGGGGCGTAGTTGTTGTCGCTTGCAGAGGTGCGATAGGTGCAGCCGGCGGTGGTTGTGGAAAATGCACGAGCAATTCATCAAACTTGCTATCAAGCTTTGTTTCAAACGTCTTCTCAATGCCATCTATCTTCTCCATGGCCTCGTCAAATCTGTTTACCACATCTTGCACTGTCCAATCATCATTTGCTGAAACTTATCATGTAGCTGTTTGTTTGTCGTTCTCCCAATCAGTCTCATCGGCTGTGTTCCTGCCATGGTTAGCAGCAATAGAAACACACAAGAATATGATCCTCTGAGACTACTAGGAAGTGGTGGTGGTGGTGTGGACAATCACAAATCCGTGAAGCAAATCTCAAATTCTTACCAGTTCTTACCCAGCAATAGGTGGTGATCGGCAACCGTTGTAGTCAAAACTCTCAAAGCTTGGCTATAGCGATTACGGGGAGAATCAAACGCACGACGAGATGTATGTGGAGCTGGGAAGGCTTATAATATGGTAGCAAAAGGGTCACAATAATCAAATCAGAGATGCAAAGTTGAATAAACGCTCAACGGCGATCTTGTCTGGTCCTAGGCTAGACCGTGCTAGAGACGCGAGCCTAGAACACTAACAAAATCACGGCGCTGCACGTAAACAAAGGAAAAGCACACTCTGAATTTTTTTTCGCTCTTTTTTTTTGCGCTGCTTTTTTTTGCGCTGCTCTTTTTTTTTTGCGAAAAATCACTATAATGGCGAGTGTCTCAAAACTCTTCCCAGGTCAAACTGACAGGATGGGCACGAAATTTTTTCGACCAAATTTTTTTTTTTTGACTGCCCGGACCCAAAAACTGGAAACGGGTCAAAAAAAACTTTCTATAACGGCGACTGGCTCAATACGCTTAGAAACACCTAAAAATAGGATAGCCAGAAAATTTTTTATCCCGTGCGTTTTTGGAAAATTTTGGGCCTAAACGGAGGGTGGTTTCCGGACTTTTTTTTTTGGAAACCAACCTCTTCTACGGACGGCAAAAGATTGCTGGAATCCGAAACCTACTCAGACAAGGAAACACGAATCGGAAAACTAGATGGATCCTGAAAACAACCCTAATATGCAAGGAACTTGGATTCGAAGCGGTGGCGGATAAGCGGTGGTGGTATATGGATACGGATTCGAAGCGGTGGTGCGGCGGCGGCGTGACAACGTATGACCAGAACTCGAAACTCTAAAAGACTAGACTCTAAGACCAGCAACTAGACACGACGATGCAACCGCAAATTCAACAATGCAAATACAGAAAAGATTATGCAAAGGCTAAGATTGGTTCGGATATGATGAACTAACCCTAATTTTTTTTTTGTGGCTTTTTCGTGGACTGTAGGTATGAAGAACAGACTCGATCTAAACTACGTAAAACTGTAAAATCTCACCGAGCAACCTGGAAATCTGATACCACTTGATAGAGGCCGAGGTGTCCCGCCTTTCGATGAGATGGTGGATTTCGCTTTGGTGGAAGTCGACTTTGACGATCCGACCACGACGTCGCGAGGACGTCGCGCTATAGCAATCGCTAAACCAACTCCGAGAGGTTATTGACCACGCCGAGCACGATCAACGACCACGAGGGTCTATTTCCTGCGAGCAAACGAAGAACAAGCAAGAAACTGAGATTGCAATCTGGATATTGCGAATATAAGATGAAAGCTTTATTGATCAAGGTGGGGTTCGTGACGCTTTGTGCGGTCGTTGAACACAAACGAAGTACGCGAAGTTGCAGCTATGGCGAACTTTTGATCTAAACAAAACCCAAAGTCTAAACGGTGCCCTAAGGGCTGTATATATGGAGGAAGAGGGGGTGAATTTCGTGGCCCTTGGTGGAGGGCCCAAACTAACCCTATCTCTTGTTTCCCACACATACGGACTCTAAAAATAGCCTATACTAATGTATTTCGAAATTACATGGGCCTGGCCCAATAATAAGGTGACGCGACACCTAGAATAGCCTCTGGACGAAATTTATAAAGTGGCATCTTGTATATTTCGTCCAAGGCTTCATGCACTCATTATGGTGGCTTCAAACTCCTGAAATCATCACTTGTAACTCCATTCTTGTCCCCCTTGCGCATGCCACCATCTCCATGCTTGTTCTTGCTCCAATATTCATCCTTCTCCAAGCTAGGCCCTTCATTTGTAAGCAAAACAAATGTATCCAATTTAGGCAGCATCATATTCTCATGAACATTAGAATCATTACCAAGAAACGAAAGTACCTGGTAATTTAGTTGGCGTGCGCGAGCTCTAGTAATTGGTCCAGTATGTATAGCAGCAGGGGCTGTGGGTGTAACAATGGTATTGATGTCCTCATCAATCTCGGCGAAGAAGGCTACAATGCAATCCAGTGCAAAACTAAGAAGGAAAGCTTAGGTGACTTCCCTCCTTAATGTTAGAGGATCCACTTCCGCTGTAGACCAGTCCAGCCCGAAAGCCATGAACTGACGCTGGGACGCTTTCACTTTTCTGCCTGTGCCATGCAATCAACACCCTGGGACGCTTTCACCTTTTTATTTCCTTCATTTTAAATAAACCATCTCTTACTATTCTTCTTCGGTGCGCTGCCTACTTGGCCTCACCAATGAAGCCAAGACGTTCTGGCGGATGCCTCTTCCCGCCGTCACCTGCAAGGAGCACTTGTAGCCTGGGCGGCAACTCGATTCCCTTGTAGCCAGGGCAGAGAGGGGCATGGCCGAAGGAAGGAGGCGCGGGGGAAACTATACTTTACTTTTTCGGCAAACAACTCCACCAACTCCTGAATCGTCGTCAAAGAGAGGCGTTTTTAAGTATTACCTTCATCCCAAAAAAGCAACAAATCTAAGACAAGCTTTTTGGGACAGAGAGAATGTTTCTTTTAGGATAACAGGGGGATAGTAAATAGAGACTTTTTTTAGACAAATATAGAGACTTTTTGGTATGGGGTGCCCACCCCTCATGCTCTAGGAGCCAAGTGGGCCAGTGACCCGTATTATCTCTCCAACCAGTTCCCGTCGTTTTTATGGGTTGTGGGTTTTCTTTAGTTTTTTGGGGTTGTTGGTTTTTAGTTTTTGCTTTTGTCTTTTATCTTTTTTCCTTTCCATTTTATTTTTTCCATTTTCTTTTTGTTTGAACCTTTTCAAATGCGTAAACTTTTTATTCAAATTCATGACTTTTTCAAACTCGTGAAGTTTTCCACAGATTTGTAAACTTTTCCACCTTTGAGCACTTTTTTAAAAGCATGAACTTGTTTACTTTAATATGTGAATTTTTTTAAAAAAATATTAAAAATTTCCCTCACATTTATTAACTTTTTCAAATCTGTGGAACCCGTGAATTTTTCATAATCTTTTTTAACTTTTTTCCGAAATACATGTTCTTTTTTTAATTGATGGAACTTTTTTAAAATATGCAATTTTTTGAAAACTTTATTGAAAATGGCAACGGCCAACAATCGAGTCAATAGTAAACAGTCAACTTGTCTAGTCATTCGTCAACCTATCAAGTTAGGAGAACAAACCCTTTTTTTAGGAACTTCAACCGATCAAGGAGAGGGACGACCTGAGTGAGCGCCAGTGGGGCACGGCCCACGTAATGTTTGCGTTGGTGGCCCGGTCCACGTAATGCAGTTTGTGAGCCTAGTGGGGGATAGCTGGCGCCAAAGGCGCTCAATAGGCACTCTTTACCAACCAAGAGAGCTTGAGAGCTCCTATATCGATGCGTCTATACATCGCTTACTGCAGAGCTAGATTGTTTTTTTCTTTTGTTTTTCATTTATTTTATTATTTTTACTTTCATTTTAAAAATGGATAATCATTTTAGTTATATTTTAAACGAGTTCATCATGAGTTCAAAAATATTTATGCAGTGTTTCAAAAATGTTCATGCAACTTTTAAGAACTGTTGGTAGCATTAAAAAGTGTTTATGCTGTGTGACATAATAAGAAAACGATCATCATGCAAAATGAGAAACGTGTATCAAAAATGTTCTTCAAGTATATAAAAATTGTAAAACATGTATTGAGAAAAAGCAAACATTGAAACATATATTAGAAAAATAATAATTAATCATGTATTTACAAACTGTTAAATGTGTATAGAAGCCCCGCAAAAAACGTGTGTAGAAAATGTTTCTGGTGTATTTGAAAATGGAAAAATGTGTATGAAAAGTAGGTATCAAACAAATGTTTCAAATAATGTTAATAATGTATTTCAAAAATGCTAAACATATATAACAAAATGTTTCATATGTATACTAAACATGTACAATATGTATCAAAACTAGACATCAAAACATATATTTGAAAAAAAATAGTTTTCATGTATTTAAAAAATATTAAACATGTATAAAAATGTTTCTGGTATATAGAAAATGAACAATATATATGAAAAAAATGAAGACATGTATATGCGATGCGAGGCTCTTCAGCTCGATTTTCTCCTCGTAGTCGACGAAGACGACGAGGGCGGTCCTCCTTGACACGGTCTCACAGCTCGAGGAGGCCAGTGGCCATGGTTATGACGATGGCGCGGCTACAGCAGCTCAGGTGCGAGCTCCAAATTGAGAGAGCGAGGTGAGGGAGAGACATGTGAGAGCTAGGATTTTTCTAGGGTGTCGAGGGAGATCTTTATCATCGCAGGGCAGCAACGGATGGCCGGCGCATGGCAGATCTGGCCATGGACGCGCGGGCAACGACCACGACGCCTTGGGTGAACAGAGCGAAGGAGAAGAGTGGGAGGTTGGGCTGGGCTGCCACTGTGCACTCATGGCCCAGTCCAACAGTGCATGCTTTTCGTTTTTCTTTTCTATTTTTGCTGTTTCTTTATTCTTTTCTGCTTTGCATTTGAATCTCATACTAAATGAATTTATTTGATTATATGAAATTTGGCCCATAAATATCAGGTAATTATTTGAGCTATCCCAACAAGTTCTAATTTATTTTGAAATGTTTAAGTATTTGTTTAAACTAAAATGGCTCAAATTAATGTTGATGGCACTGTTTAAGTATTTGAAAGGGAAGCGGGAACAGTCGCGCGGAAATGTCCCTCCCACCAAATCTCGCAGCCGATAGGGATCAAGCTCGGATCGGCCTGTGAATCTAAAGGTCGAGGGGGGAGATTTTCCGCGCCCCGCAAATTTTTTATAGGTCGCGGGCCGATACGATGTCTGGTCGGGGCACGTTTTCCGCCCGAAATCGTAAACGGATGGTTTTACGGGTCGAAGCGTTTTAAGGGGTCTGCTAGAGATGCTCTTACAAACCTACAGTCGTACCAATGCCGCCCCTGTGCTGAAAGTTCACTTTGGCACAAATTCACTGCCTATTGCAGCGCCCCAACAAAAACTACTCTAGAACACGTTCAAGCAAACAGGTCTGCATAAAACTTCTAGCATTACATGAGTGCCAAAGAATAGTTTTGCCCGTCAGCAGCCTCTCCTTACTTTCCTCTTTTCTTTGCAGAATCGCCCAATCTTTCAAGAAATTAGCGAAACGGATTATCATAGCATGTGGATTAATTAGCAAGTCTCCTCCTCTAAAAGCAAGCATCATTATGCACTTTCCATACAATCTGAAGGACAACAACAATGCTTTATAACTCATGGAGCTTTCTCAGGATACAACAGCAAGTGAGCAACCTGAACCAGTTACTGAACAAATCATCTATATGTCAGTAGGCGTTTGAACGTAAACAAGCACAGTGTATCACCCATTAGACATAGGGCGATAACCCAATAACGAATAATTAATAATGGGGATAAAGGATGATCCCTCGTCTCAACCATGACACAGAACTGACATCTAGTAGAACTAACTCAGTCTCTATGAGCTCAGCTTTCTTTTGTCAAAATCCTCATGATACGCCAACTAAAAGAAATGTTTAACTTTAGCAGGCATCTACACTTCCACATAAACATGTTGCTAAACCGGGTTTGAGATTCTTTCAAATGCAAAAGAGAGAGAATCGTAGCTCATGCACACATATCTAACTCTTCTTATTATCCACAGGATCGACTTTGATGACTGTGAACGACTGGAAGGCTTCATGATTGACCCATCTGAAAGGGCCCGACGGTTCCTGGTTGTCAATAACTTTTATAAAAAGCCTACCGCCTTCAAATTTGTAACTCACACACACGACCGCGTGGGGGGTATATCTTTCTCCCACTTTGACCCCTTCGTACACTAGGTCGCCTCGGATATCTGTGTAGCCCGCGCCATAGGTCATCCCTCCAACTATCGGGCCTTGTTTGAGCATCCCCACAGTATCTTGGGCACTCACCATGTAACACACCTTGTACTCTTTCCAAGTTAGGCGTGTGATGTTCCCAACGGTCGGGAGCCCATTTTTGCAGTTAATTAACTCGAGAACCTCGTCTGGATGTGCGCCATCTCTGCCAAATTTTGCCTTAAGTTCGTCTGCTGCGCTAGCCATGACCTTGACGCGGAAGGAACCCGCGCCATATATCTTCTCGTAAGCTATCCTGTGTTGCGCATCTATACACATGATGCAGGCGGAGATGGCACAAGTATCTGCAAAGGGAGCACAATGATTTATCAGTCATCAACCACATCATGTTTGGGAGAGGACGCTGTGACCAATGGTTACAGCAACTTCAAAAAAGCTACTCCGTATAGATTTTCTCAAAATTCAAACCAAGCAAACTTAGATCGAGTTTACGGAGAAAATTATTTATATTTATATATAAATCCAAATGTATACAGCATGAAAATATCGGTGATGATGTATCTAATGGTGCACATTTGATATTCAAAATAAACGGAGTGAGTATATCAAGCTAAGCTTTGTATATTTATAATTCTACAACGGCAAAAAAACTCACTGTCGTCCTGCGTTATGGGATCACTGAATTTGTCCGACCAGTCACACGTCGGCACCACTAGAGCCTTGCTGGTATTGAGCTTCCCGCCTCTTGCGCCATGGAATTGGCCATCGAGCTTCCAGAAGGATTCTGCTCCGACATACAAAAGTTGGGCCCCGGGTGGAAACCCTGTACAAAAATTACAATGGTTTATAATTGCAGTTGTATATTACTGGATCCTATTCCCTTTTGCTCACTTTTGTAAGTCGTTTAGGACAGCTGAAATTGAACTGTTTTAGGTGCTGTCTTAAATATCTAAAAGGTCTTACAAAAGTGAACAGAGGGAGTAATAAAATACAACTCGATTATTTTTTCGTCTGCAGGAGCATCTACAGCCACATACACTTATTACTGCCCCTCAAACAGCCCTAGTACCATGCCCAGTCTGTAAAGTTTAGAAGTGTAAAAAACAGCCCTAATACCACGACAGGCCTGTAAAGTTTACGGGTGGAAGAGGAAAATAAACGATAATCCAAGCGCTCGGTTGGGAATAAAAATCGGCTCATTACGCTGGTATTGAATGGAAAGACGACAATCTAAGCGAGCCCTTGATGTTCTTATATTGTTGGCATTCCAGATTTAAACTTTTCGGGGTAATTAAAGGATATATCTATTTCTAAAGGTTCCACGGTGGGTGCAAGACCCACCTGAACGTGATTTAAATTAGGCGCTAAATCGTGAATCATGTAAAGTCAAATTATGCATCAGAATTCAGACGGGAAACTAGAATTTATGCCCAATTAGTAAGGGATAGGGCATGGATCGATGTTTGTTTCATTCAAGTAAGAACATCAATGCCCTATCCCTTACGTTTCTAGGGGAAAGAATAGTAGTAAGGGATGTTTCTTTAAATGGAGAACATTTGGGCTTTTTAGCGCTCTTGCTATAATAATATAATAAAACTTGAATTTACGTTTAAAGGAGGATGACCCAAGGCATCTGCGGAATGCTTGCAACCATTTTATTAATTATTCAGAAAGACCTTACAAAATAATGCGTCTGATGTGGAGCATCCCACGGTCATCCCCATGGACCAACCTCCGTCTCACCAAGTGCCAAGTGGACCGATGACACGAGCACGTGCAAGAGCTCTCGAGACCGAGGAGACATCTCTCCTTACTGACATTTCATATGACCCACATGAGACATGGCTACTACCTCAATCCAGAATGTTATGTGTGCTTAGGTACCAAGAAGACCCTCTCGAAGATGCTCGTGATGATGGACAAGTCCTCAAGTACATGGACGAAGGAGCGCGACGAGAGCAACCGGAGAAAGGCTATAGGACCCGGACATCCGGCCCCTGGCCCGGACATCCGACCCCTGATGACTTCATTCACAGCATCAGCCCAGCAGCCAAAGAGCTACATGGCCCGGACATCCGGCCCCTGCCCGGAAATCCGGCCGAACCCTACGGCACCAAAGCCAAGGCCAGACCGGACATCTGGCCCCTGTCTGCGCACAGTAAACGGGCCGACGGCCCATGTACCCCTCCAACTTATCCCAACTTGTACTAGCACTATATATAGACCTCTCCCCTCTCCATCTAGGGTTAGCAAAGGATTAGCTCATTGAGATAGAGCTTTGCTCATCCACTTACCCCTATTCCCATGGAGATCAAGGCGTCCATGTGAGAAGACCCCCAAGTGGATTCAAGACCCAAGATCCTCCTAGGATTCAAGACCTCTCTCCTCACGGATTGGGATTATCTAGATACCGTCTGTATCCTCCCTTAGTTGACTTTGGACCGTGTATTTCTCCATGTGTGTGGATTTAACACATGTGTGATTGTGCCTTGTCTATCTGAGTGATTTGCCTCTTATGTTCTTCGTGTTCTTCCCTGTTTCCCCTCCAAATCGTGAAAGATCGACACCAATAGGGTTCCACCCTACATCATCATGGATCAGAGCTTAAGTTGATCATGACTTTTGAGTTCTCCCCATCGTTTTCTAGCCTAATTTTGTTGTGTTTTGTCCTAATTTCGAAAATCTCCACAAAAATAGCCCTACCAAATCTTTTATGATTTGTTCGCTTGATAATGTTTTGTTGGATTTGGTCCATGGATTTGCTGTGTTACTATTGGATCTAGCTTCCCTCCACTTTTCCCCATCCACGAAATTCCATGAATTTTGCCCCAGTTTTTTTATTTCCCGAAGTTCATCTCGAGTTCGTCCACGGATCAAAGGCCCTGAACATCCGGCCCGACGCTCGGACATCCGGCGCCTGACATCCGAATTCATCCCCAACTTTGCCAATTTCCCGAATATTGACCGGAATACCACCAACTCTTCCGCATACCACCACCGCTTTCCGCAACAACCACCATCGTGTTTCCGCTACCATCGCAATTTTTGACACGTTTTGACATTTCAGATTTTGAGTCACGGTTTCCGTTTCCTATCGTGTTTTGGCTACTTAGAAATGGTTCATCAATGACATCATCGGCGCTCACCTTTGCCACGAATTCATCATCGACAACAACCATTTCACCATTTTGACACCAAGAACCGTAAGAAATGACGGTAACCTCGAAGACATCACTGTATATTCTCCCTTGCCATTGTATTGTTAACCCCTAGCCCATTTTGCATCACTTTCTTATCGAGACTAGCCATTAGAGTATTGTCGGGCAACGCTACTTATGCACATTAGTGATCCTTGTTCTGCATAGCTATCATCGTGTGCATATATCTTTGCATCGTCTCTTGTGTCATACATTGTTCCCGCATATACATGATACGTCTCCATCGTATCTATAATTTTTGATTGTTCCATGCCAATATTATACAACTTTCACATACTTCTGACAACAATTTATATGATTTATTGGACTAACATATTGATCTAGTGCCTAGTGCCAGTTCCTATTTGTTGTATGTTTTTTGCTTTGCAGAATATCCATATCAAACGAAGTCCAAATGCGATAAAAATTTATGGAGAATTATTTTGGAGTATATGTGATTTTTGGTAGGTGGAATCAATGCAGACGGAGGCCCACGGCCTCCACTACCCGCCAGGGCGCGCCTGGCACCCCCTGGCGTGCCCAGGTGTCTTTTGGCTCCCCGTAAGTCGGTTGGGGCTCTTCTTCGGACGCAAGAAAGATAATTTATGAGAAAAAAATCATGTAAACATTTCAGCGCAATCGGAGTTACGGTTCTTCGAGAATTTAAGAAACGGTGAAGGGCCAGAAAACAGGAACACGACAGAAGAGAACAGAGAGATAGATCCAATCTAGGAGGGGCTCCTTCCCCTCCGCCGCCATGGAGGCCATGGACCAGAGGGGTAATTCTCCTCCCATCTAGGGGGAGACCAAGGAAGAAGAGGAGGAGGCTCTCTCCCTCTCTCTCCAGGTGGCGCCGGAGCATCGCCAGGGCAATCATCGTGACATCGATCTACTCCAATAACTTCGCCACCGTCAACACCAACTCCCCCCCTCCCCCGCCTCTATGCAGCGGTGTAACCTCTCTATTCCCGTTGCAATTCTCTACTTGAAAATGGTGCTCGACGCTATATATTATTTCCCAATGATCTATGTCTATCTTATTATGTTTGAGTAGATTCGTTTTGACCTATGGGTTGATTGATGATCATGATTGGTTTGAGTTGTATCTTTTATTTTGGTGATGTCCTATGGTGCCCTCCATGTCGCGCAAACATGAGGGATCCCCGCTGTAGGGTGTTGCAATACGTTGATGATTCGCTTTTGGTGGGTGGTGTGAGAGACGAAAGCACAGATCCGGGTAAGTGGGTTGTTGCGTATGGGAGTAAAGAGGACTTGATACTTAATGCAATGGTTGGGTTTTACCTTAATGATCTTTAGTAGTTGCGGATGGTTGCTAGAGTTCCAATCATAAGTGCATATGATCCAAGTACAGAAAGTGTGTTAGCTCATGCCTCTCCCTCATATAAAATTGCAATAATGATTACTGGTTTAGTTATCGATCACCTAGGGACAAATAACTTTCTTTTGTGACAAAAGCTTTCTACTAAACAAATAACCTTTATTATCTTGCAATTTATTCATAGTTTTATTCTCGCAAAGTACTCCTAGTATTATACTTGTTCTAGGTAAAACAAGCGTTTAAGTGTGCGTAGAGTTGTATCGGTGGTAGATAGAACTCGAGGGAATATTTTTCTACCTTTAGCTCATCGTTTGGTTCGACACTCTTATTTATTGAAAAGGCTACAAACGATCCCCTATACATGTGGGTTATCAATACACAATTGCTATCTTGGTTTGAGTATTCGCGTAAGTGGCCATATCAAAAAAAAGTAAGAATTTTTTTAAAGTAAGGAGACAATAAATAGCTTGTAAGCAATAGCCATAGCATTGCCATATTGCATATCAAATTGTCATATTCGATCATCTTAGATCATCATGAGAGCATCACCAGGAATCATACCTAATGTGGGAGGTTTTGGTCAGGGGGACTCAGAAATCATGGACAAATCATGGGTGTTGGCGGTCTAGCCAGAGCATTTTGGAGCAATGCAGACTTTGATGGAGATTAAATGGCTATTCACATATATATCATACTTGGGATAAAACTCGTTACGTTTAGTTTCCCGTAGGTTTTGTGCACAAGTGTCGTATCTTGCCTATTGAGGAATCGTGCTAGCTTCTCTGTAGAGTTGGGCAACAAGAGCATTTTCTGTGGATTCCACATTCTGAGCTCATTTCCTGGGTGCACGACCCCATTTATCTATCTGTGTGTGTGTTTTCATGTGCGACATATTGCTATTGGTCTACTTGTTTCACTTGTAAATTTGTGAATCTCTTTCAACATTATTGAATCTTGCTAACAATTGCATAAATTTTGTGCCACCTTCCTCACCAAGCTACTCCAAAAGCTCTACTTTTGTAGGTGTGAGAATAGATAAGATATGGTACCAATTGTGCTACTTCCATAATACTTTATTGAGTGATCATTGATCCATCTTCAACATCGGATAAGGTAGATTTGGTCTAGTTCTTTCCTTTCTTCCACTCACATATTTGCTTGAGATGATGGATAGGCCGAGCACTTCTACCAACCCACTCTTCATTGAGCAAAAATAGGAACCGAACAAGTACGTCATCAAGAATCAACTATTCAGCGCACATAGAGCTTTGCATCAAGAGAATGAAGCATTGCATGACCGCATCGATCAACTCGCCATCGACTTGCGACAATCTGAATAATGCACAAGGGACTACGTTGACTACAAGCTATCATAACAGAATGGAAGAGATCTGTGCCTTGATGGTCAACCGCTCTCCTACAACATCAGCATCATTAAGACGACGTCACTCAAGTAGACACTCTTCATATACTTATTCGTATGCAAGTCTTCCCCGAGCTCGTCCGCATCGTCGCCAAGACCATGAAGATCATCAAGATCCACAAAACCCATTTCATGGCAATGGTTTACAAGACTGCCTTCGAGAACGTGAACAACATGGTCGCCAAGAAAATGATCCCATGGAACAAGAGCAAGCTCCACGATGCCAAGATTACCAAGAAAACTAAGTTAGCGACGCACTATGACAAGAGCAACAACACCGCGAGGAACAAGCCCTTGAAGCCCAACATGATCTATGTGAAGCAACTCACAATGTACAAGAGCGCAACCGCCAAGTACGTCTACAAGAAGAGGCCCTCTGATGAGAGCGAAAAGAAGAAGCCACACGCCTTGAGGAGTGCCAATAGATGAGGAACTGTGCAAGAATTCAACACCCTCAACGTCAAGCTAATCAACTGGAGCATGAGGAACAAGCTCTTGAAGAACCTCATCCACGGCAAGAGCATCATCACCATCACCCCCAATGCATCAAAGAGCAACTCTATGACAAGCTCAAGTTCAACATGCCAAAGTTTTCCGGAAGTAATGATCCCGAAGACTACCTCCCATGGGCATTGAAAGTCGACATGATATTTCGTCTTTGCAGTTATGAAGAGGAGAACAAGATCGCCATGGCCTCACTTGAATTCCGAGATTATGTCCTCATTTGGTGAGAGCAAGTCCTCGAGCAGCAAGAAGCAAAAGGTGATCCGCCCATCACAACATGGAGTCAAATGAAGGAGGTCATGAGAGCATGCTTTGTGCCTACATACTATATCCGAGACCTCTTTAAGAAACCATAAGTTCTCCAGAGAGGCACCAAGTCCGTTGAAGAGTATTACAAGGATGTGGAGATTGTAATGATACGAGCCAATGTCACGAAATATGGGGAGAAAACTATGGCATGCTTCTTGAATGGCCTAAACCATCCCGTCAAGAAAATCGTGGATTTCCAACCTTACATGAACCTCCTCGAGCTAGTGCACCAAGTTACCAAGGCGGAGCAACAAGTGCAAGAGGACATCAAGTACGCCAAGTACTCTTCCAAGACCTATAGTTCATACACTCAAGCTTCAACGATTACGATGCCTTTTATATCAACAAAACCTTCACCAAGCAACGACGACAAGTGAAGTTACAAGAAAACTTTGACATCTTCGATACCTTCGAGTCGTCCTTCTACTACAAGCAACTACAAGCCCAAGGCTTCATCCTCAACTAATCCAACTAATGAGAGCGACAAGGCAAGTTCCATCAAATGTTTCACTTGCCAAGGCATACCAATGTTCAACATGGCGCACCATGATTTCCAATGATGACACCACCTATGATTCCATGAGTGAAGAGGAAATGGAAGTGCTTGAGCACGTGGCCATGCACCATCAAGGGAATGAAGAGGAAGACGCTCAAGATTTTTGTGACAATGATGCTAGCATCACTCTCGTTGTCTCCAAGGTCTTGACTATTCAACATCAACAAGATGAAGATCAATGTTGGCATATCTTCCACAACAAAGCGGGCATCAATCGACATTCCATCAAGGTCATTGATACGTCTCCAATGTATCTATAATTTTTTATTGTTCCATGTTGTTATATTATCATTCTTGGATGTTTCACAACCATTTTATAGCAACTTTACATCATTTTTTGGGACTAACCTATTGACATAGTGCCTAGTGTCAGTTGTTGTTTTTTGCTTGTTTTTTACTTCACAGAATATCAGTACCAAACGGAGTCCAAACACAGCGAAACATTTTGGAGAATTTTTCTGGGCCAGAAGACACAAGATGGGCCAAAGAAGTACCAGAGGGGAGCTCCGAGGGGAGCACAACCCCCCAGGGCGCGCCCAGGAGCCCAGGCGTACCTTGGTGGGTTGTGCCCACCTAGGTGGCCTCCCGCACCGCCTTTTTGCTCTATAAATACCCCAAAAATCCAGAAACCCTAGGCGAGTCTACGAAAAACAACTCCAGCGGCCGCAAGTTCCAAAACCACCAGATCCAATCTAGACACCATCACGGAGGGGTTCATCATCCCCATTGGTGCCTCTCCGATGATGCGTGAGTAGTTCATCATAGACCTACGCATCTGTAGGCAGTAGCTAGATGGCTACCTCTCCCTCTCTCTCTCTCTCTCTCTCTCTCTCTCTTGATTCTCAATACAATGGTCCCTTGGAGATCTATTTGATGTAACTCTTTTTGCGGTGTGTTTGTTGGGATCCGATGAACTTTGAGTTTATGATCAGATCTATATCCATGAAAGTTATTTGAGTTTCTTTGATCTCTTATATGCATGATTACTTATAGCCTCGTATTTCTTCTTCGAATCTTTTGTTTAGTTAGGGAGACTAGATCGATTTTTTGCCATGGGAAGAGGTGCTTTGTGATGGGTTCGATCGTGCGGTGTTCTTTTCTAGTGACAGAAGGAGCAGCAAGACACACATGTATCATTGCTATTAAGGATAACAATATGGGGGATATTCCTACATGAATAGGTCTCGTCTACATCATGTCATCATTCTTAATGCATTACTCCGTTTTTTGATGAACTTAATACACTAGATGCATGCTGGATAGCGGTCGATGTGTGGAGTAATAGTAGTAGATGCAGGCAGGAGTCGGTCTACTAATCTTGGACGTGATGCCTATATAATGATCATTGCCTGGATATTGTCATAACTATTTGAGGTTCTATCAATTGCCCAATAGTAATTTGTTTACCCACCCTATGCTATTTTCTTGAGAGAAGCCACTAGTGAAATCTACGGCCCTCGAGTATATTCTCTATCATATTTCCTTTCCGGTCTATTATTTACCACTTTTATTTTCAGATCTATTATTCCAAAAACCCAAAAATACCTTGCTGCACTTTTTTGTTACTTATTTTATTTCGTGTTTTATCGATATCTATTTATCCAATCTACACTTTTTTTCCCGTCAACTCGATAATTTCTGGCACCGTTACCCGTAAGAGGGATTGACAACCCCTCATAATCGTCGGGTTGCAAGTATTTGTTCTTTGTGTGTAGGTACTGTTTACATAGTATTGCTTGGTTCTCCTACTAGATTGATACCTTGGTTTCATAACTGAGGGAAATACCTACCGTAGTTGTACTGCATCATCCCTTCCTCTTTGGGGAAATACCGACGTAGTTCAAGTGACACCAGTCATGATGGAAGAAGTTTCCACAACTTGGCAAGAAAAGAGCTACGTAACAAGCTACAATTTATCAAGATGAAGCACCCTCGCCCATACAAGGTACAATGGTTTAGCGACTCCGGCACACCATTCAAGTGGAGCACACTGTTCAAGTCTCCTTCAAGATTGGCACCTACGAAGACACATTGGAGTGTGATGTGGTTCCCATGTTCGTATGCCACCTTCTACTAGGAATACCATGGCAATTCGACCGTGGCGTCATCTACAATGGGCGTACCAATCACTATAGTTTCAAGATGAAGGGAAAGGAGTATGTGTTATGACACATGTCGCCAAGTCAAGTGATCACCGACAAGTAAGCTTGAAACCATCATGGAGAGAGTAGTGAGCTAGCGAACCACCAAAAAGAGAGTGAGCACCACAATCCAAAATTGAGCGACTCCACAATGAGCGATAAGAAAAACCTAGTGCTTTTAGCCACCAAAAGAGACGTGAGGGATGTGAGTGAGAGCCGTACTTATGTGCAAAGATGAAGCAGCGAGGACTAATACTTCACGGCATCTTCTTTTGGTGTTGTCTCGCTTATTGCAGGAATGCATGGACGTATTTACTGATGAGCTACCTCTTGGACTTCCTCCAATTCACGGAATCGAACAATGAATCGACCTCATTCCCGGTGCACCTTTACCGAACAAGGCACCATACCGTGTCAACCCCGATGAGATAAAAGAGATTTGAAGACAAGTCCAACATCTCATGGACAATGGTATGTACGCGAGAGATTAAGTCCATGTGCCGTTATGGTCATTCTTGTGCCTAAGAAAGATGGTAGTTATCGCATGTGTTCTGGTTGTCGTTCCATAAATGTTATCACCATTCGTTATAGACACCCCATTCGACGCCTTGATGATATGCTCGATGAATTAGTGAAGCCACCATTTTCTCAAAAATTGACCTTAAAAGTGGCTACTATCAAATTCGCATTCAAGAGGGTGATGAATGGGAACGGCTTTCAAAACCAAATTTTGCTTGTATGAATGGTTATTCATGGCTATGAGCTTATCTGAAGTGCCTAGAGCTTATATGCGTGTAATGCACTACGTTCTTTGCAAATACATTGGCATATGTGATGTGGTATACTTTGATGATATACTTGTGTTTAGTCAATCTCTTGAGGATCATGTCATACATCTTAGAAATGTATAGCAAGTTCTTTGAAATGAGCGTCTTTATGCTAACATGGAGAAATGCACTTGTGGTGTTGACAAGCTTGTTTTCTTGGGATTTGTTGTGTCTTCTAAGGGTGTTCGCGTTGACAAGACTAAGATTGATTCTATTAAAACATAGCCACGACCAACAAACTTGCAACAAGTGCGTAGTTTCCTTGGCCTTGCTGGTTTTTATCGTAAATTTGTTAAGGACTTTAGCACCATTGCATCACCATTGCATGCATTGATTAAGTAGAATGCATCGTTTGTTTGGGGACCTTCCCAAGATACCGCATTTCACGAGCTTAAGAATTTGCTTATGCATGCTCCATTTCTTGCCTTACCCAATTTGATAAAACTTTTGAAGTACATTGCGATGCTAGTGGTAATTACATAGGAGGTGTGTTAATGCAAGACAAGCACCCAATCACATAGTTTAGCGAGAAACTTTCCGGAGTGCAACTTAACTATCCAATTTACGACAAGGAGCTACATGCCTTAGTGCGAGTTTTGCATGTGTGGGAGCATTATCTTCGTCCTCGTGAATTTTTCATCCATACAGATCATGAGACGCTTAAATACCTTAAATGTCAAACAAAATTGAATAAGCGACATGCTAAATAGAGTGAGTTCATTGAGTCATTTCCTTATGTGATCAAGTACATCAAAGGTAAGGAAAAATGTTGTGGCGGACGCCCTTTCCTGTAAATGCGGGCTTGTAACTCAACTTGATTTGAATATCATAGGATTTGAGCACATCAAAGACTTGTATGTGCATGATGTTTCATTTTGCCTTTCCTTATGCAAAATGTCCAATGCATAACACTTGGGAGCGATATTATATCAAGGATGGCTATCTAATGCGAGCTAATAAGCTTTGTATCCCCGAGTCTTGTCTTCGTTTGTTGCTTTTGCAAAAGGCTCACGATGGCGGACTTATGGGATACTTCAGAAGTGACAAGACATTCGCTATGCTCGCCAATAACTACTTTTGGCCCAAGATGTTTCATGACGTCTCACAATACACCAACAGTTGCTCTACATGTCGCAAAGCTAAGTCTAAAGCTCAATCCCATGGTCTCTATACGCCACTTCCTATTCCGTATCATCCATGGGAAGATATTAGTATAGATTTTGTGCTTGGTTTGCCATAAACTCAAAATGGCAAAGATTCAGTATTTGTTGTTGTGGACCGTTTCTCTAAGATGGCACATTTCATTTCGTGCAACAAGATAGAGGATGATTCACATGTTGCAAATCTCTTTTATGAGAAATCTTGCATTTACCTAGAGTGCCCAAGACTATTCGAACCACGACATCAAGTTCCTTAGCTAGTTTTGGAGGACGCTATGCACCAAGCTCGAAATCAAGCTACTCTTCTCATCAGCTTACCATCCGCAAACCGATGGCCAAATGGAGATCACCAAATGGATGCTCTCTACTCTTCTCTGCATGTTGACCAAGAAGAACATCAAGGAGTGGTAGGAATGATTTCCCATCGCTGAGTACGCCTAGAATCCAGTAAGAGAGTCTACTACTGGCAAGCCCCCCTTCGAGGCCGTATACGGATACAATCCATTGTCCCCATTGGACATTCTACTGCTACCTCTACAAGAGCGCATCAACATGGACGCGAGTGCACAACCAAGCTATCTCAATAAGGTGCATGAAGATACAAGGCAAACAATCGAGCACCAAGTACAACGACTCCTGACCAAGATCAACATCAAAAAGCAACCCATGATATTCAACTTTGGAGATCTTGTGTGGTCACACCTTCGCAATGAACGCTTCCCCAACGAGCGCAAGTCCAAGCTACTGCCACACGCCGACGGACCCTTCAAGGTGCTAGCACGCTACAACAACAATGCTTAACAGATCGACATTCCACATGACAGGTACAACGTGAGTGACATATTCAACGTGAAGTATTTATCTCCCTTCCATGGTGATGAGGTTTTCGATCCGAGGTCGGATCTTTCCCAAGGGGGGGGGGGGTGATGCGGAGCATCCTAAGGTCATCCCCATGGACCAACCTCTGTCTCCCCAAGTGCCAAGTGGACCGATGACATGAGCACGTGCAAGAGCTCTCGAGACCGAGGTGCATCTCTCCTTAGTGACACCCCGTATGACCCACATGAGACATGACTACTACCTCAAATCTAGTGTGTGCTTAGGTACCAAGAAGACCCTCTCGGAGATGCTCGTGATGATGGACAAGTCCTCAAGTACATTGATAAAGGAGCACGATGAAAAGGAACCGGAGAATAGCTACACGACCCAGACATCCAACCCCTCATGACTTCACCGACGGCATCAACCCAATAGCCGAAGAGCTACAAGGCCCGAACATCCGACCCGAGCTGCGCAGACATCTGGCCCCTGCCCAAAAATCCGGTCGAACCCTAAAACACTGAAGCCAAGGCCAGACCGGACATCCGGCCCGACGTGAAGGTCCGGACATCTGGCCCCTGTCTGCGCATAGTAAATGGGCCGACAGCCCATGTACCCCTCCAACTCATCCCAACTTGTACTGGTACTATACATAGACCTCTCCCCTCTCCATCTAGTGTTAGCAAAGGATTAGCTCATTGAGATAGAGCTTTGCTCATCCACTTACCCATACTCCCATGGAGATCAAGTCCTCCATGTGAGAAGAGCCCCCAGCTGGATTCAAGACCCCTTCATGGGAAGATCCTCCTAGGATTCAAGACCTCTTTCCTCATGGATTGGGATGAACTAGCTACCGTTTGTATCCTCCCTTGTTGACTTAGGACCGTGTATTTCTCCGTGTGTATGTGGATTTAGCACATGTGTGATTGTGTCTTGTCTATTTGAGTGATTTCCCTCATGTGTTCTCCGTGTTCCTCTCCAAATTATCAAAGATTGACACCATTAGGGTTCCACCATACATCAGCATCAGTAAGTCTGAAGCGACTATCTTGGCAACATCTGTCGCTACTCCTATCCACTTGAAGAAGGGTACTGATTGTCTGAGCCGAATACCAAACATACCTCGCACCAAAGTCTAACATTTGAAGCCGGAGGCCCCAACCAAGCCTTATTGTTGGGTCTAGGGCACACACCGGCCCGACGCACTCTCAGAGTCCATCGCCACGGTTTCCACCGATCCATCTTTAGAGCAGGTACTAACGCATTGATCTTGCCAGGCCTGCCATCAACACCATCACGGTGCTAGAAAACGCCACCTCCCTGTGCGCGTCCATCATCACACATCCGTCATGGAGACCCTATTGTGCCACGTCGCCAAGACTCCGCATTGTTGATGCGTGACATGAAATGTCGCTCCAATCGTTGGAACCGACCATTGATCCCTCAAGCCAATGCACACCTCCAAGAATGACACTTCTAAGGAGGGATTGACCCAACGCGTCGCCGTCATCTGATCGTCTGATCTTGGGTTTCCCCAAGAGGTAGCAGGAGGAGTTGGGAGCTTCAACTCGATGATGCCTTCAAGAAGGAAACGCCGCCATTGCGTCGCCATCACCAGCTTCGGCCACCTGCCAAAGACAAGATCTTCACCCGGATCTGCCGCACGAGACTCCAACCAATAACTGTGCATCTGCAGGACCACCTTCAAGCCCTCGATCTGGCCACCCAAATCCAACGATAATCCACAGCCACACTGCCACTTCGGTGTACCTTGACGCTCCGGCCACCGCCAAAGGGTGCCACCACTGGAGCATGGAGGAAGGGCTGCCACCCCATCACACCATGCCGGAAGAGCCATTAGGATGAATCCCAAGCACACTCTTCACCGTCTCTATACCGCACGAGAACCAGTAATGAAGCCGCCGGATAGGTGGAGCAGCTCCGCCTTGGACATGGGTAGGTCCGCGTTGTGCAGCCAAGGGCGACATGGGCCTCACCGGCCGCCACCGCCCGGGGCCACCTCCGTGCAACGAGGCGACCACTCTGGCAAGGCCATGACCGGAGGCCACCGCCACATACAGTCGGCCAAGTCCTCTATAGCATCCTCTCTACGCCGCCGCCACCGACCTGCCACCAGACGACCACGCCGCTACCCGGAGCATGCCATCGCGCCGCCATTATCCAGATCGTGGCCGCGCCACCTTGCGGGAGGAAGGTCCCTCCCATTCCATCGTGAGTCATGGAGGATATCCCCCCCCCCCCCCGCCTTAGCCTGGTGGCGGCGGAGGGAGGGGAGGAGGGAGTTCGCGCCCACGGCGGCTAGGGTTTGGGCGCCGCCTGAGTCGCCCTAGCTAGGGCGACGCGGGGGCTGGGATCTCAACAGAAAATGTCAAAGGTAGTACCAACATGCAAGCATCAAAGAGACAAGAAATATACAACTAATATCATAGGTGTGGCTCCTATTTATGGAATACTCCTAAAACGTCCTGTAAAAGTTTACAAACGCAGTACTGTTAAATCTGAAAATTGAATACATGGCACTTTTCTTTTCAGGGAAGAACATAGATATATGGCGTTTGTTGCAAAAAAAAAAAAAAAGAGCCAGACCAATGCAGAAGTAATTTAATTATCGATCATATCGTTACTAGATTTGAATAACCAAAACTGGGAGCGTACCGTGTGTGCCAACACTCGAGACTGTCCTAGTGCCTCCAGATCCCAATAGCTCCTTCCAGTCCTCTTTGAACACCTATGTTAACACACAAAGTATGGTAATTCAAGAAGCAAAATGGCCATGTAACTAAGGAAAGTAGGAACTATATATTTATTTATTTTGAGTGCAGTAAAGTAGGAACTACTATATATGTCATGCTAGGCGGTATGGGTAGGTTATTATGTTGTGCAAGGTACGTAGAAGGGCTTAGGGGTGTGCGCTGAGTGTGGCATGGATGGGTTATTATGCTGCTCAAGGTATGTAGAAGGGCTTAGGGGTGGTAGATCTTTAAGTTATGAACATATGTTTATTAAGTAACTAGACGATGCCCGCGCGTTGCTGCGTAAACCTTGTTAAAAAATACATAACTAATTGGTAGAAGACTAAAGTTAATGCAAAAAACAAATATAAAATGCCGTACATGACTTAATTCCCTAGAAAGAAGTCATGCATGAGGTGGTGTGCTTTGCATGAAGAGATTAATGAGAAAAGTAACTTATGACTACATGCATGACTTAGTGATGTGGCATTGTTGCATGGAGAGGAAAATTAGGTAATGGGTTGTAGTTATTTAAGAATAGAGGATGCCTAAGTGGTTTTGAAAGCTAGAAAATAGTGAGGGGTTACGTTAGACTGTCATTGATAGGAAATACTGCAGTAAAGATTTATTGGTTAATGTTAAGAAAAAAACCTAGCCAATCTCCTTTTATGCAGAGTCTTTTAAGATGTAGAGATATCTTTCATAAATTTTTGTAATAATTCTGTGTGTAATGGCTTGAATACCAGGTTTTGGGAGGATGAATGGATAGGGGGGAAGCCTTTATGTGATAGATTTCCTAGGTTGTACAATGTAAACATGATAGATTCCCCAGGTTGAGGTGATCCGCGCCCAGGAGATTCTTGACGGGCGGCTAGCTGAGGCACGTGCCCGCTTGCTCTGCCCTCCAAACTCCATGGCCTCCGTCATACCCCCACCACTGGTAATCGATAGGACCTCGACCACGGTGGTGGAGGTCTGTGGCCGCACCCGCTCTCGCACTGCCGCCCCTATGCTCCCAAAGCACCTCCCTCGTTCTGGGGTCAAGCAGCCCCTCGATGGCTCCTTGATAAGGACCCTTTTCTGGAACATCCGCGACTTTGGCAAAGACGGCTGCCGCCAACTCCTCGAGTACATGCGAGATGAGAGAATAAACATTGTGGCCATTCAGGATACCATGAGCGCAGAGTTTACTCTGTCTGAGCTAGAACGGTTGAGCACCCACCTATTTGCCTGGCATTGGCTCCCTTCTAGTGGGACCACCGGCCACTCGGGTGGCATCCTTTTAAGCGTAAAGGATGACACCTTCGAGGTGGGTAGCATGGACTTGGAGAGTTTTTTGTCAGCATGGAGCTTTATGAACGGGCGCTGAATTTCAAGTGGGAGATCATAATAGTTTACGGTCCCACTGACCACCGCTGGTCCGAGTCCTTCCTCAACAATCTACAGAGGAAGGTCGCGGCCACCCAACTTCCGGTGGTGGTAGGTGGGGATTTTAACCTCATCCGCCCTGAGAATGACAAAAGCAACAATCTGTTGAACTACCCCCGGATGAAAATGTTCAACAATTGCATTGCCGATCTCTGTCTTCGAGAACTAGATAGGGTTGGTGGCAGGTTTACCTAGACCAACCGGTAGGCTGACGCGATGCGCTTCGTCCTAGACCATGTCCTTGTCTCGTCGGAGAGGGAGCTCCGATATCCTCTGGCCTCTCTCTGGGCCATCACCCAGATAGGGTCCAACCACGTCCCCCTTGCTCCTCTCCTCCGAGGACGATCGCCCGCCTCAACCTCCGCGGTTCCGCTTCGAGACCTCTGGCTTACTTAGAATGGGTTTGCCTAGGCCTTATGTGAGCGCTGAGTTGAGTCCTGCCTCCACCCGCCCCCTCCCCCCACCCACCGTCCCATCTCGGCCGTGGACTCGTGGCACTTTTGCGCGAAACGCTCGCGCCAATTTATGAAGGGCTGGGGTGTGAATCTCCAACACAATTTGCGGGAACGAAAGAAATCCCTCCTCACAGACATCTAGGCCCTAGACCTTCGGGCAGACTCAGTGGGCCTTTCCCCTGACAAATGGATGCTGCCATATGATCTTGAGGATCAATTAAGAGTCATCTATACAGATGAGGAGTCCTACTGGCGCTTCCGAGGTACACAGAAGTCGATGCTCAAGGGAGACGCCAATACGGCGTACTTCCAGGCCATCGCCAATGGGCGGAGAAGTTGGAATATCATCCCCTTGCTTTGGGATGGCGAAACACTTCTGCAGCGCCTGACTAACATCAAATCTCCTATGGATGGCTTTTATAGAGCACTCTTCTCAGCCTCCCCTAGGGGAGGCTTAGCACTGGCCCAGGACTTCTGGCCCAAGCGCCAGCACATCTCGGATGCGGGGAATGCGCCCTTTATAGCCCCATTATCTGAGGAAGAGGTCTGGGTGGCCATCAAAGGCATGAACCTGACGGTTGCCTAGCCCTGATGGCCTTCAGGTGAAGTTCTTACAAACCTTCTGGAATGTCATTAAGCGAGAGGTGATGGCGCTCTTTGAGGAATTTTTTGTGGGCTCCATTGACATCTCCCGCCTTAACTACAAAATCATCACGTTGATCCCCAGGTGCCTGGAGCTTCGGACATTTGTCAGTTCCGGCCAATCACGGTGATCAATGTGATCTTCCTCATCCTAGCTAAGGGGTACACCAATTAATTAAGGATGGGAACGGGTAGGGTATGGGGCGGGTAGAGCAATACCATACCCATACCTATTTAGTAAATGCGTACACAATTCTACTTATACCCGTACCCATGGGTATGAAACTTTACCCATACCCATACCTGGCGGGTACCCATACCTATTGGTACCCAATGGGTAGATCAAATAGTACACACGTTATTCACAACTTTAAATTCATCTGTAGCATATTTGACAAAAAATCATTGATCTAAATTCAATAACAGATAGATGACTACATGAAAATTATCTCAATTCAAATTGACAATTGGTGACAACTTTAACATAGGTCACACGCTCACTACACAACTTTAACACAGGTACACATCTGCATCATGGGTAAGGTCCACATGTCTGTATAAACGAGTAGGGTATGGGTATATCCATGGGTAAAAGGCTATACCCATGCCCTACCCATGACTTAACAGGTAGGGTATGAGTACTATCCATGGGTATAGAATTCTTCCCATACCCTACCCATAAGGGTACATTATCCATGGGTACCCATACCCATGGGTAAAATTGCCATCCCTAACGCCAATAGGGTGACCTTGCTAGCTGACCGCATCACCCATCCTGACTAGACGACGTTCGTCTATGGCCGATATATCGTGGACAGAGTCCTTGTCCTCCACAAAGTCCTTCATGAGGTGTGCTCCAAGCACCTCAAGGCAGTCTTTCTTAAGATTGACTTCCACAAGGCATACAACACGGTATGCTAGTCCTTCCTCCAGGAAGTTTTACTACGGAAGGGCTTCGATGAGAGAAGGGTCACCCGAATCATGCAGATGGTTTCCTCTAGGCGAACCGCAATTAACATCAACGGGGAGATCGGTTCCTACTTCCCCACCTTGTGTGGGGTTAGACAAGGTGACCCCTTCTCCTCCTTTTTGTTTGACATGGTGGTGGATGCCCTTGCATCCATCTTAGACAAAGCCAAAGCAGCAGGGCATATCCGCGGCTTAGTGCCGCACCTTATGGGCGGCAGCGGGGTATCCCTCCTTCAGGATGCTGATGACACCATCATCATGGTGGAAGGCTCCGCGTCCGATAACACGAACCGGAAATTCCTCATGCTCTATTTCCAGCAAATGTCGGGTCTCAAGATGAACTTAGACAAGAGCGAGGTAATGGTGTTCGGCTACTCCCCAACTGGACGCCAGAGTATTGCTGGCCGCCTGAAATATCAGCTGAGTTCCTTCACCACGACGTACCTGGGGATACCCATTAGTGACTCTCGGCTATCCGTCCCGGAGCTGCGTCCAACAGTAAATAAGCTCCAACACCGCATTGAGCCCTGGCAGGGTAGGTGGCTTTCTAAGGCCGCACAAACGGTTCTCATAAACTCCTCTTTGCCCAGCTCGCTCCTGTTTATCATGGTCTTCTATAGTCTGCCTAAGACCCTCCATCATGAGATCGCCAGGGTCTAGGCCCGTTTCTTCTTGGCCGACGAGGGAGACAAATAGAAGTACCATATGGTACGATCGCCTGACATCTGCAAACCATGCGACCAGGGCGACCTTGGAATCACGTCCTCTAAAGGCAAGAATTGTGATATTGTCCTATTGGCTTTGGCGGATTGCAAAAGGTGAGGGCGACCTTTTGTTGGACATCATTCAGAACAAGTACCTTCGAGGGCAACCACTCGCCTTTTGCCAGCGGTCGGGTGGTTCCCAGTTCTGGCAATCTATCATCCAGTTGCTACCAGTTCTCCGCATCGGCACCTCTATCGCGGTGGGGTCCGGTGTGTCCACCTTGTTCTGGTTTGACAGATGGGTTGGTGACCTCTCGTTCGCGGCCCGATTCCCGGACTTGTTCTCCATCACGGTAGAACCAAGATTATTGGTCGAGGTGGCCCTTATGGACTTAGGGCGCCTCGCATTCCGGCGGCCCTTTGGCCCTCCGGATGTCATCGTTTGGCAAGAGGTCCTCAACTGCATCACGCTGCATGAGCTAGACGTGACGCAGACGAGTGATCATATTTCCTAGCACCTGGAGCCATCGGGTAGCTTCTCCATGAAGTCCCTATACTAGGCCGTCGCGGCCTCGCCTAGACCCGAGCCTCTCATTATGGTTTGGTCGATCAGACTACCTCTGAAGATTAGGATCTTCTTGTGGCAATGGATCCGCGACCGGGTCCCGTCCGGTGTGGAGGTGCTCAAGCGAAATGGCCCTGGTGATGGGATGTGTCCGCTCTGTAGGACAGAGGAAGACTCTAGCCACATCTTCTTCTACTGCGTCTTCGCGCAATTCCTGTGGAGCTACCTCCGCCGAAGGGGTGGGCGGCTAGTGGTGCCAGAACAACTTCCCCAACCTTTTCACCAATGTCCAGGCCTCACCTCACAACATCCGCCACATTAGGTGGCTGACTATTGGGGTCCTAGCCTGGACACTCTGGACGGCCCGCAATAAGCTTGTGATCCAGCGTGTGCCTCTTCGACGTTTTACTGACGCGGTGTTCAAATTGTGTGGCTATTTGCAGTTTTGGCGGCCGCTTAGCCGCCCTCAGGACCGAGAAGCCATCAACATTATCATTGCCAACCTTCACGCGATGGTTCCCTGCTTGGCGCCACCGCTTCCTCCACTGCTACACGAGTCGGATTAGCCTCGTCACCGGCCTGTTGCCTACTATGTAGTTGCCGCCTGCTTTTATTTTCCTGGGCTTGTGGAGCCGTGCCCTCAGCAGAACCTTATTGTACTTTATGTTGTGTGACCTTACGTGCGTGCGTGTGTGGGCGGTGTGAACTATTGTTGGATCTTGTGGCTTGGTGATTTGCTTTATAGATAAAGCCGGGCGAAAGCCTTTTTCGGTAAACATGAGTTTTAATATTTCCGTGGCTACAGTTTTTAATTCTGGTTGGGGGAGCATTAAGTTTAGGAGAACTTTGAGGGGTTATTTGTTAGATAGTTGGATGAGGTTACAAGAGCTTTGTAAAGAGTGGTTTTAAATGATGAGATGGACAAGTGTAGATGGAAGCTAACTGGTTCAGGTAACTTTTCAGTAAAATCTTTATACAATAATGTTGAAGGCTGTGCAGGTAGATTGTGCGTATGATAAGCTTTGGTTTATTAAAGTTCCTTTGGAAGTTAAGGTCTTTCCTTGGCTTATGTTCAGAAATAGTATTCTCACAAAAGATAACCTGTTAGCTAGAGGCCGGACCGGTAGCGATAAATGCAGATTTTGTAATGAGATAGAGACGGTAGATCATCTTTTCTTACATTGTTCCTTGGCCAGATATGATTGGGGTGTGGTCAAGTGTGCTTTAGGAATAGATATGAATGTAGGTTCTATACAGGACTTGTGTGATTGGATTTTGAGATTTTTGGTTTTCCTAGGAAGGCTAGAGGGATTATAATAGTAGGAGTTTATGTGATTTTGTGGGTATTGTGGAAATCTAGAAATAAAGTATGTTTTGATAATATTTATCCCTACGATCACTGGTGGAAAAAAGGCCTTTGGTCGCGGTTCGCAACTGCCATTAGTCGCGGTTGCGCAACCGCGACCAGCAAAGCGCGACTAAAGCCCACCACCTTTAGTCGCGGCTGCTTAAGAACCGCGACTAAAGGCCCGCCCACGTGGGCGCCAGTGACCGTCAGGCGGAGGACCTTTAGTCGCGGTTCTCGCCAACCGCGACTAAAGGCCGCCTTGAGTTTAGGGTTTTAGCCCCCCTAAACCTGTTTTCTGTTTAATTTGTTTTGTTTTATTTCTGTTTTCTGTTTAATTTGTATTGTTTTATTTCTTTTGTGCTTTATTTTAATTTTGAAGGAGTTTCATATATTCTACGGTACTACATACATGCATATGAATGTACAATTTCAAATAAATTTGAAATTAGAACCAAAAGAATTCAAGAGGAATATACAATATATATTCAATATCATCGGATGACCATATACAATTTTGAACAAGTTTCCATACATGATTTAATCCATATAAAGTTCTTCGTCCTCGTGATAGTGTTCTCCTTTAGGATGGAGGACTTCCTGCAGAACCATCCAGCTAGTTCCTCTTGAAGTGGTCGAAGCGAGCTTCGGACTAAGCGCCCACCGGAGGTTATTCCTCCGAGCATTGGTATCACTCGGATCAACCCGCTCAGAGGTGTATCTCGGATCATCTCCTGCATAAAGTATGCACATAGATTGGTCAACGGTGGCTGAATATCCCGATCTTAGTCTTTACCCTTTTGAATTCTAGGTCTTTTTGAATTCACCGACCTTTGTATCTACGAACCGTCTCCAAACCCTACGAGGCAAAGAAAATTAAATGAACAAGAGAGTTATTAGTTACTTGATATTAGGAAATGAACGAAATAGGCCGATCGATATAGAGCGCAAATGAATGAAAATAATTACTTCGCAGCATTTTTCGATGTCGGCCCAAAGCTTTGGATCCTTATCCCAGAGTCGTGGGACGAGACATTTCGAGGTGTTAACTTTAATTACTAGCAGAATCCGGTGGAACTGCGGACACGATACATGCACAAGACGTCATGCATAACTCATCGATTAGCCGGCCACATACCATGCATGGAGTAAACAAAAGAGAATGTGCTCAAGATGAAACACTCACCCAAAATGGTAAGGAAATAGAATATCACTTTTGAGTTCCTGCTTTGTAAGAAATCGCCACAGTCCGCCTCCACGTCGTCGGGTAATGCTTCAACACAACATCATTAACGATGTGTGGGTCAATGAACCCAACATCATGGATGTTCCTTACTCTGCATTCCTTTTCTTCATTCGCATGTATAATAGAGGACACAACAATATAGTTAGGACATATATATAGTGCAGGCAATATGAACGAGATGGGGTAGAAATTAATAAATCACTTACGAATGTAGCAACCGATGATAGATTTGTCGAGCTCAAGCAGATTGAAAAGCTGGAACAATTCACTCAGTTCAACTTGTACATAGTAATGTTTGAAGTGATGCTCATGTCTAACTTCCGCATAAATATAATCTTTGGCGTTTTAATTTTTATGTAACCCTTGTACCAATTCAGCAGACGTTTCATTTGGTCGTAGATCCTTTTCTCAAGAGCTCGACGAGAGGCCCATTCTTGACATATGTAATTACTACCTCCTTCACGGCAACTCATCAAGGCCTAATAGTTCACGAAGAGTAATACCTAAGTTGGCGCTTGTTCTCGCACTCACATACTAATCAATCCTGTCTGCCGCAGCTTGTATGATCTCGGGGCATCCGGACGAAGGCTTCCACTATAAGCGGGCAATCGATTGTTTACTTTGTTCCCGAGCTGGGCAACTTGTTTCCGCTTTTTATACTTCGGCCTTCTCCGCTCTTTGTTCTCCTTGAACATGAGTGCCTGCTTTTAAGTTCACGTGCATAGTCGGTAGGCAGATTCTTCATGGCTTGGGACGGTGTGCTCAAAAATGACTTAGCCCACTTCTTTTCTTGATCGAATATCTTGGCTTGGGCTCGGGCTCTCTTTTCTTCTTGCAGTCCGCCTTCCATTTCTCCAAATCAGCGATCGCGCCGCGTCGACTTCCTCGGCACTACGTTCCCAAGGCCTTGTGGGGAGAGGCTTGATGATGGCTCCGGTACCTTTGTGGTCTTAGGTACATAAGGGTCCGGGTTAATACTCCAGACTTCTTACGCTTCTTTGCCATAGGTGGATTGGGGCGGCGTCGATCACCACGGACGAGGATCGGGGCGGCGGATGATCACCCGCCGGACGTTAGGATCTGGGGCGGCGTCGGTGATGTGACGGAGGTGTAGGTGAACCGCCGCCACCACCACCACCACCACCACCACCACCGCCACCACCACCACCGTGAGGGGTGGACTTGTTGTCCTTGGCGCCTCGCTCGAAACTTGATAAACTTCTTTTGCCATAGAATGTAATGGCGCTTGACATCTCCAAGTCTTTTCTCCCCTTGGTGTAGCAATTTCAATCTCGTGTCCTCAAACCCTTGGACTATGTCCTCCACCGTGACACGAGCATAGCCATCTTTAATGGGGTTGTTGTGGTGGAGTGCTCGAGTAAACATGGTAAAGCACTTGCCGATGGCTACCTTCACGGACATGTTCCCGATAGGATAATACAGATGACATTCTTTCATCTCCTTTATATCGCCCACGGGTAGCGAGGAGGCTCCGGTGTAGTAATTTCGACCACCGAGGCTCCGGTGCGATAATTTCGATCGTCGGTGCATCCGCACCAGCCGGTGGGGCCTCCGTGGAAGCCACGCGCTTCTACGCTGCTGGCTTCCGAGATCCATTGGATGATCTTCATGCTGCACCGAGCTGAATCTCTTTCGCTACTAGTACACTCATGGTTTTCTTCATCACTTCCATTTCGATGCCAACCGCCCCACAACATCCGCTTCCCGATCCATCTTTCTCTTACGGCTTCAGAATCAGACGGGTCATCGCTCGGGGAACCCTATTTTCCACGGAATGTGCCCCATGCCTCGTACATCGTCCTCCGTGTTCAGGATTCCCGAGGGCTTTTGTCGTAGCGTCGTTCTCTCTGTTGAACTTGATCTTCCCTCTTGAGCATCCTTCATTGCGTCAATAAGGGCTTGGGTGGGTTTAATTAATTTGCCTCGTAAACACACTCCCTGTCTCTCGGGTTCAGCGTTCCCCATGCCCGTACCACCAGCTTTTGGCCCTTGGGTCCCATCCTCCGCACTGGGACGGATTCTCGCGCCCTCAGCTCGTTCTCCATCTTCTCGAACCTAGGCACCCAAATGCGATACCCTCCGGCCCCATAACATGATTGTACTCCTTCTTAGCCGCATTTTCCTTATTTTGTTTCGATATTTGAAGGAACTGCTCCGATTTCTTTTGCTTCACAAATTCGGCCAATCATCTTTCGATTTCTCATATTGTCCTCGAAACCGAGTCTTGTTCTGCTTGACAAAGTCACGGGCTAGATTTTGCTTGAATTTCCGGAATGCGTCGGCCATCTTATGAAGAGCAAATTGTTTGACTTTCCTCCTCCTCTCCTTGTTTTCCTCAATCTTGTTACCCTCCTCATCGAATTTGTTGTATTCCGGAGGTAGAACGAAATGTTCCATAAGCTTCTTGATGCAATCTTTTTTTGTTCTCTTATCGACAAAAGTGAAACCATCAATTCGTGCCTTCTTTGGCTCATTCCACTCCTGGACGGTGATCGAGACGTTGTCTCTAACAATGGCTCCGCATTGGCTGATAAACTTGGTGGCGTTCTTGCGGGGCTCCAGCGGCCTGCCGGTTGCAAAGTCGACAACCTGGATGGTGCATGTTTCTCCTGGTTTCATTGTCCTGGTTGCACCACGCTTTGACGACGACGTACTCGATTGTTTTGACGATCCGCCGAGGGCTAAAATAAGAAAGAGAGTCGCGTTAGTACACACATATTTATTCAAATCGTTAGTTTGTATCACCGAGGCTCAATGTATATATATACCTCGGCGCCGGAGGTGGTTGCTACTTCCATTTGAAGATCGTCGTTTATCGACGTTTCTTCGGCATCATCTTGCTGACGGCGCCCTTCATCTTCACCGTCAAGGTTCAGATAAGAAGAGATATCATCTTCTTCTTCTCCGGTCGGCACATATTGAATATCGCCGTTTATGATGCCGAACATATGTGCTTCACCGTCCGGATCATAGTTGTCCATAATCGGGTCAGCTCTATCGTCCGACATTATGTCAGTCCTGAAAACATGTAGTAAAAACAAATTAATTAAGTGAAGAAGGGGGGCGGTGGCGGTGGCGGTGGCAAAAGGAGGGGGCGAGGAAGGGGTGGGAGAGGGTGTCGCGGTAGAGCGCAAGACGGGGCGGGGTTTAGGGTTTAGGGTTTTAAGTTGGCCGGTTTTCTTTGGCCGGTTTTCTGTTGTTTTTTGGTTTTTGGGGTTTAGGGTTTTAAGTTATTTACCGTTTTTGTTAAACTAAAACTAGTTAAAATTAAAAAGAACAAAAAAAAGAAAAAAAAGAAAAAAATTCCTTTTTCCTTTTTCCTTCTTCTTCCTTTTTCCTTTTTCTTTTTCTTTCTTCTTCTTCCTTTTTCCTTTCTTCTTCTTTCTTCTTTTTCTTCTTCTTCCTTTTTCCTTTTTGTTTTCTTTGGCCGGTTTTCTGTTGTTTTTTGGTTTTTGGGGTTTAGGGTTTTAAGTTATTTACCGTTTTTGTTAAACTAAAACTAGTTAAAATTAAAAAGAACAAAAAAAAGAAAAAAAAGAAAAAAATTCCTTTTCCTTTTCCTTTTCTTCTTCTTCCTTTTCCTTTTCTTTTCTTTCTTCTTCTTCCTTTTCCTTTCTTCTTCTTTCTTCTTCTTTCTTCTTCTTCCTTTTTCCTTTTGTTTTTCTTTGGCCGGTTTTCTGTGGTTTTTTGTTTTTGGGGTTTAGGGTTTTAAGTTATTTACCGTTTTTGTTAAACTAAAACTAGTTAAAATTAAAAAGAACAAAAAAAAAAAAAAAAAAAAAATTCCTTTTTCCTTTTTCCTTTTTCTTCTTCTTCCTTTTTTTTTTCTTTCTTCTTCTTCCTTTTTCCTTTCTTCTTCTTTCTTCTTCTTTCTTCTTCTTCCTTTTCCTTTTCTTTCTTCTTCTTCTTCTTCTTCTTCTTCTTCTTTCTTCTTCTTCTTCTTCTTCTTCTTTCTTCTTCTCCTGGATGCAAGGCACAGGGGGGCACGGACGGCGGTGGCAGGGTGGCGGCAGGCGTGGGCGTGGGCAGGGTGGGGCGGTGGGCAGGCGGCGGGCAGGCGCAAGGGCGGTTAGGGGCTGGCAGGGCGTGGGCGGGCAAGGCACATGGGGACGGGCGGCGGCGCAAGCAGGGCTTTCTGGCGTCAGGCGTTAGCCAGGCGTCGGCGTCGCGTCGGCGTCAAGGCAAGGCTCAAGGCCGAGGGCGAGGGCGACGAACAGTGGGAATCGTCGAGGGCGAGTATTTATAGGCCCCACTTTAGTCACGGTCGGGAGGAGGCGCGACTAAAGGTACCCTTTAGTCGCGCCCTCCTCCCCGACCGCGACTAAAGGGTTTTTCGTTCCCGCGCAGAAAGGACCTTTAGTCGCGGCCGGGAGGAGGCGCGACTAAAGGGTAACCTTTAGTCGCGCCTCCTCCCGCCGCGACTAAAGGTCTGTGGCTGGCTGGCGCGTGCGGTGGGATGTTTAGTCCCACTCGCTAGCCGAGAGGCCTCGGCAGATGGTTTATAAGCTGCTGCGCCACCACTTCGAGCTCCTCTCAAATGAGCTTACGGGCCTATTCTCATTACTATTAGCTGTGGGCCTATTGGGCCTTCTGCGGGCCTGAATCTCGCCCATTAGTGGGTTTCTAGTCGTATTCAGCCGTGGTGGCCCGATGGGTGGCTTATTTTTATTTTTGCCTGTTTTTTGTTTTCATTTTTGCTTTATTTATTTTGTTTTGTTTCTACTTACAACAAAAAACTTATTTATTTTATTTTATTTTATTTCTAATTACTTATTTATTTTACTTTATGATAATTATTTTTGCTATTAAAGTTTCTAATTACTTATTTATTTATGTTATTAAAATCTTAAAAATACAATTATATATAAAAAAATCAGAAAATAAAACTAATTCATTTTAAATTCTTGTTTTTCTTCTGCTTTTTTCTTCCTTTTTCTTCTTTTTTTTCTTCTTTTGTTTCTTCCTTTTCTTGTTTTCTTCTTTTTTCTTCCTTTCTTCCTTTTTCCTTTTTTTCTTGCTTTTTTCTTACATTTGTTTTTTTCTTATGTTTTTCTTCTATTTGTTTTTTCTTCTGTTTTTCTTTTTCTTCTGTTTGCTTTTTTTTTCTTCTGTTTTTCCTTTTTCTTCTGTTTTTTTCTTCTGTTTTTTTCCTTTTCCTTCTTTCTTCTTCTTCCTTTTTCCTTTTAAAATCAGAAAAATAAAACTAATTCATTTTAAAATCTTAAAAATACAATTATATATCAAAAAATCAGAAAAATAAAACTAATCCCTTGAAGGTTTGACAAAGGTTTGATACATCATTCAGTTCATCGACCAAATACAAAGTTTGGTACAATAAATTATTACACATCAATTCTTCCTTGTGTCCTCGCTTGCTTACGATTGTGCGTATCCATGGAGCATCCTCATCATTTAACTTAATGCTTGGGTCGGTGTTCACTTTGAAGGGCGGAATTTCAGCAAACATATTATAATCTTCGACATGTACATCTTGTCCTCCACTCCCACGATGTTTCTTTTCCCTGAAAGAACAATGTGGCGCTTTGAATCATCGCATGATGTCTTGATCGTTTTCTTATCTTTCCGTTTCCTCGGTTTGCTACTCATGTCCTTCACATAGAAAACCTGAGCGACATCTTTCGCTAGGACGAATGGTTCGTCAAGGTAACCAAGATTGTTGAAATCCACCATTGTCATTCCGTATTGCTGGTCCACCTTTACCCCACCTCCCGTTAGCTTGAACCATTTGCACGGAACAAAGGGACCTTAAAGGAGGGTCCATAGTCAAGTTCCCATATCTCCTCTATGTAACCATAATATGTGACCTTTTGCCCATTCTCGGTTCTTGCATCAAAGCGGACACCACTGTTTTGGTTGGTGCTCTTTTTATCTTGGGCGATCGTGTAAAATGTATTCCCATTTATCTCGTACCCTTGGAAAGTCGTTATAGTCGAAGATGGTGTCTTGGCCAACATGTACAGCTGATCTACAACATCATTGTCATTCATTAAATGTTTTCTCAACCAACCGCCGAAAGTCTCCATGTGGGCCTTCCTAATCCAGATTCAGCTTCCCGGGTTGTCCGAAAGCGTAAAATATTCTTGTGTTTCTCAAAGCACGGAGCCACCAAGTTGGAATTGGTCAAGACAAAGTGTGGTGTGCTTGATCAGAGAATGGCCGTCCATACATATCGTTGATTTCCTTCCGATCGTGCCTTTTCCACTTAGTCTCCCCTCGTGCGCGATCGAGGAAGACCAATCGGCTTAAGGTCGGGAACAAAGTCAACACAAAACTCAATTACCTCCTCATTTCCATAGCCCTTGGCGATGCTTCCTTCGCCTAGCACGGTTCTGAACATATTTCTTTAATACTCCCATGAACCTCTCGAGGGGAACATATTGTGTAGAAATACAGGACCGAGAACGGAAATCTCTTCGACTAGGTGAACCAGGAGGTGCGTCATAATATTGAAGAAGGATGGCGGAACACCAACTCAGCCCGACAAGACATTGGATCACATCGTTCAGAACCGTGGTAGAACTTGGATTGATTACCTTCGAGAGATTGCATTGAGGAATGCACATAGCTTCACAATGGCTAATCGAACATTTTCGGCAGAGCCCCTCAAAGCAATCGGAAGCAATTGCGTCATAATCACGTGGCGATCGTGAGACTTCAGGTTTTGGAACTTTTCTCCGCCATGTTTATTATTCCCTTTATATTGGGCGAGAATCCAGACGGGACCTTCATCCGCTCGGGCATTCAAAAAGATGACCTTCTCTTCTTTGGTCGAGCGTAGTGGCACGACCTTGAAACCATTCCGGATGCGGTCATCGAGGTCTTTCAAACGTTCTGGTGGTCTGCCGTGCTTCCTTTGTATCATTTGTCTTCCCATACACGCCCAAGAAGCTTAGGAGGTTCACGCAAATATTCTTCGTAACGTGCATCACGTCGATTGCAGAGCGGACTTCTAGGATTTTCCAATATTCTAGCTCCCGAATATAGATTTCTTCTTCCACATGGCTGCGTGCCCGTCGGCTCCCTTCGAACTGATTGTCCGCGGGACCCTTTCCAAAGATGACTTTCAAATCCTTGACCATATCAAATACCTCAAAGCACCGGTCGTTCCGCAGCTTCGGCCGGTGATCTGCCTTGCCGTTGTAATGCTTGCCTTTCTTTCTTCTTGGATGAATTTTGGAAGAAATCGACGATGCCCAAGGTACACGTTCTTCTTACAATTTGGCAAATGTACACTTTCGGTCTCATGTAAGCGGTGCGTGCATGCATTGTATCCCTTATTTGACATCCCGAAAGGTTACTAAGAGCAGGCCAATCGTTGATGGTTACGAAAAGCAACGCTCGAGGTCAAATTCCTCTTGTTTGTGCTCATCCCACACACGGACACCACCCCACAGCTGTAAAAGTTCATCAACTAATGGCCTTAGGTACACATCGATGTCGTTGCGGGTTGCCGGACCTTGGATGAGCACCGCATCATAATGAACTTCCGCTTCATGCACAACCAAGGAGGAAGGTTGTAGATGCATAGAGTCACGGGCAGTGCTATGGTGGAGCTCGCTCGCCAAAAGGATTCATGCCATCCGTGCTTAGAGCAAATCTTATGTTCCTTGCGTCATTTGCAAAATCTGTGAACCATCATCGATCTTTCTCCATTGCGTTCCATCTGCGGTGTGTCTCAACTCCCGTCCGACTTACGTTTCTCTTTGTGCCATCGCAACAACTTGGCATGCTTTTTGTTCATGAGCAGACGTTTCAACCGTGGTATTATAGGAGCATACCACATCACCTTGGCGGGAACCCTCTTCACGGGTTTCGGCCCTCAACATCGTCACCGAGGTCATCGACTCGATCTTATAACGCAATGCGGTGCATACGGGCATTCATTCAAATTCTCGTATTCACAGCGGTAGAGGATGCGATCGTTGATGCATGCATGTATCTTCGAACCTCTAAACCTAGAGGGCGGACAACCTTCTTTGCTTCATGCGTCTTGGCGGGCAACTCGTTATCCTTTGGAAACATATTCTTCAACATTTTCAGCAAGTTTTCAAATGCCGAGTCAGCTACACCGCCTCGCCTTCCATTTCAGCAAATCCGATTGTGCAGCCCAGCTTTTTGAGACCATCATCGCATCCGGGTACAGCGCCTTTCGTGATCCTCTAACATGCGATCCAAATTCTCCTCTCCTTTTCGGTTTCGCGGCGTCTCCGTGCATCAGCAATGGTCCGACCAAGATCATCAACGGGATCATCACGTGCCTCTTCTTCACCTTCCCTTCACCTTCAAACATCCTCCATGAAAGTATCACCGAAATGAGCAAGATAGCTTTCATCGATGAAATCATCCCTTCTTCATCTTCTTCCATTATAACCCCTCTTTCTCCATGCTTGGTCCAACAATTATAGCTTGGCATGAAACCCTTCAAGCAGATGCATGTGAACAACTCTTGAGGAAGAGTAACCCTTCTCATTCTTACAGATAACACATGGACAGATAACAAAACCCCCGCTTGTTCGCATTAGCCACTACGAGGAAATCTTTCAAACCCGTAGTGAACTCACGGAGAGTCGGTTACAGTACATCCATTGCCGATTCATCTGCATTATTATAATATAAAATATATAATTAACCATCATGCATTTGTTATGAACTACACACATGCATATATTGACACATCAAAGGTTCATCAAGTTGCTAACCGCGATCAAGAGTGTGGCTCCAACACTTCATGTCATGTTTGTTTCATGCTCTTGGGGCATTTCATCAAACACCTTATGTGCATAAGAGGAACCAAAAGCAAACCTACACCCACTTGTGAAGAGAATGGCTCCAAATGGCTAAGTGTTGGCTCTGGATGGGTATATATAGGGAGGGCTTTAGTCGCGGTTGGCCAGCCAATCATGACTAAAAGTTCGAAGCCTTTAATCGCGGTTGGCTGGCCAACCGCGACTAAAGCCCTCACGTGCACCAGCTGGCCACCGAGCGCCAGGGCCCAGCCTTTGGTCGCGGTTCACCTCCGTAACCGCGACTAAAGGTCCCATTGGTCGCGGTTCCTACAGCTTCGCGACTTATGGGCTGGACGGAAAGCCTGTTTTTCCACTAGTGGATCCGTCAAGCATTATTACGCAGTCTGCTCATTGGTTAGAAATTTGGAAATTGTTACAGAAGCGAGAACAACGAGGGGTGCAAGTCAGAGGAGCAAGCCTTCTGCTGCGAGTGGCAGCTGAGATATTCAGCAAGCGGAGAGGGCAGGCTCCAATCGTTCTTCGTTTTGCAGGATAATATTCAAAGACGCCCAAGCTTTTTAGGTCTCCAGTTTGTTTTGTGGCTTTGCTTTATTGTTGGTCACTGCTCTTTTTCATCTTCTGGTTCGTGTGTAGTCGAAAACTAAGACTGCCACTTTTCTGTATAGCCTGGTAGGCAATTTGTAAGAATAGAGTGAGAGACAGCTCGTGTGAGTGGCGGAGTTAAATATATATAGTCAGGTTGATGAGTTTGTGGGATGCTGCCGAGGCTTAGTCTCGGCGAACACATGATGGCTGCTGTCAGTTTTCAGAAATGAAAAAAAAGAAGGTACGTAGAGGTACTCGTATATCTTGCGATAGCCGATACTAATCTAATTCTAAACTACGCTATCAAAAAAAATCTAATTCTAAACTACAGGCAGGGACTGAACCATGATGACAAGATCTGCGATTCCAGCCACAGCCTCTCCCTCAGAGCGGCGCGCCGGCGCCGCGGTTGGGTTTCGAACAGTACGTACGGCGGCGAAACGCTCCGGGGCTCACCTTGTAGGAAAAGAAGGGGTACGCGTTGATCAGGGACGGCGAGCCGACCTCGGCGTGAAAGTTGGAGACGGAGACGACGGCGAAAACAGACGCTGGTCACGGTTGACGGCGACGGCGAGCTGGAGATGGAGACTCTGCTCTAGGTGTCGGCCTAAACCTTCGGGGTCATCGGGTCGAGCATGGCGCACAAGGCCGTGCTCACCAACGGTGCATGGCGTACTCTTTTTCACTCATGGACTCTTCTTCCGCCATGGAGCCTTGGCAGTAGTGCTGCAACTAGAGAGAGAGAGAGAGACAGAGAGAGGTTCGTGCGGGACGACGTCCTGAGCAGCGCGGATTCCGCCGTCCGCCTACGAGGTCGCGTGGTTCATGGCCGAACCCAACCGAAGGAGGTGGAGTTCAGAGGGATAGAGCGCCGATGAATCTGGTTTAGGAAGGAAACGATTTACGGAGGGAGGCGATCTGATTAGGCAAAGCTAATTGGGTCCGACCGTAATCGGATTACGTCCTCGGAATCAAACACCTCCGAAATGTTTTTCACTGGATTGGAGAGGCAAGCGCGAAGAAACCTTACAGATGAAGAAATATTTAGCATTGAACTGGAAATGTCTCCGTCGATTCCGAGCAAGCGCGAAATTCGATCGCGTTGTTCCTCGCCCTTGTCCTGGAAGCACAAAGCAATGAGCTCAGACGCAAGACAATAACCATTTCTGAGGGGGATAGCGGGGGCCGGGGGGAAGGAAAATCAAGCTATGGAAGATAATGCAGCATAAGGATCACCAGCAAGATGGCGAGGAAAAACTCAATCGAAGGATCCATTTTTTGAGGAGGAGGGCGGAGAGGAGGATGGGCGGCGAGGAGGATGGGGGGAGAGGAGGGAGGATGGGCGGCGAGGAGGATGGGGGGATGCCTTTCGGTGGTTCTATGGAGATTCCAGACATTCGGCGCGAGGCCCGATGAAGTAAAAACCTGTTCAATCAAATACTATCAAATAACAAGTGGCGAGGGCACGCGTCGTCGTTTCAGGTCCAGTTGGCAAGGCAGGGGGCGCGCGTCGCCGTACTGATGGGTACCGCGTACGTGCGGGGTCCAGCGCACAGTGATAGCCTAATCACAAGACGAAATAGCACTGCCTCGTGGGCCCACCATGGAACTGGCGTGCACAGCAAGAAGGCGTCCGTCCTAAACGAAAATAATCCCTTCCGTTACTTGCTGTTTTTTTTTTGAAAGCAAACAAAGCCTCCTGGTGCCTTTTGAGTTTTGACTGTGGGTATAGCTGGGACCCCCACCGTTTTACTCGCTGGCCCGCTAGTCTGTATGGCTGTTATGTGCACCCTTAGTATTAGCCGGTCACTGGCCCTGCTTTCAAAGTCAGCCAGCTTGTCTTCCCAGCCGGCCATCCTCTTTGCCCAAGATCTCACCTTGCCGCCGTCTTCCCCCAAACCTTGCGGCGATGGTGCAACGTGATGTGGCTCCTCCATGGCACGGCCACGGGGAGCACATCTCTACTACTTCTTTTTTTTTTTGTTTGAGAAATACAGTACATCCCTACTACACTGGCGGCGGTATACAACTGACCGGCCTCCCGATGCAGTGCTGGGCCATTGGGGCAGCTCCCCACAGTGGACCCCTGAAAGAAAAAAACGCGTGCGAGCGTCCTGCTGCGTTGCTTTCGCTGAAGCGCGCGCAAAACGGGCCGGCCCATACCGAGTGTTTTAAAGCAGCGCCAGGCAACAGGTTTTGGGAACCTTCTAGAAGGTTCCCTCAACCATTTTTTTTCTTCTTATTGCCGGTTTTTCTTTTTTCCTGTTTTCTTTTTTATTTTTGTTTCTGTTTATTTTTCGTTTTCTTTTCTTTTATCCTTTTTTCTTTTTATCCTTTTTTTTTCAAAAAAGTTTGAAATTCCTATTTATGTTCAGGATTTCAAAAATTGTTCATGGTTTCCAAAAAATTGCTTTTTTCAGAAATTTGTTCACAATTTAAAATTTTCTTCAGCATATAACAAATAAATGTTCAATGCATATTTAAATATCATTCATTGTATATCACAAAAATGTTCAATGTATATCTTAGAAATGTTCATAGTATATCATAAAAATGTTCAGTGTGTTTTAAGTATTGTTCATCATATATCATAAAATTGTTCAGCATATATCTCCAAAATGTTTCAGTGTATATTTTTTTTAAACATTGTATATATAAAATATATTTTTTGGAATTTAAAAAAAATGTTTCATGTTTTGGATATTCGTTAACAGTCTGTTCAAGTTTCTAATTTTTTTCAAGATTATATATTCAGTTTTTAAGAAAGACTAGAAAACGAATTTGCCGTTATACACAATACTTCAAGTTTAGCACTGTACATTAAACAACTCCCAGTCGTTCGCAGTAGCGGCAAGCAAACAACAATCGATGCCTACGTCTGTGGTTTGAATCCTTCCAGCGCTATGTTTTCTTTTTATTTATTATTATTATTACGTTGACTCCTGGCAATGGGCCAGCCCGTTTTGCATGAACCCTGCGCGAAAGCTGATCTTTTTTGACACTAACGAGCGTCAAACAGGAGCTCTCGGTGATGCTCTCCTCACATCGACCATGGCCTCCGTCCTTCAACTCCATCATGCCACACTGTCCCTCAACTCCACGAGATCGCGGTCACTGCTCTTCTTTACTCCACTCCCACCCATCAACAATTCCACTAGAATCTATAGGCCTAACTAGTTTTTCTTCAATTGGTGGCACTGTGATTTTTCAAATTAATTTACCTTCTGATTATGACATTGCAGATGTGTTCTTCAACTGTTCGTACAATTGCCCTTAGGCTATGAACATTAAAAGGTACACTCATTTTGGATCAGAGAGAGTAATATTTAAAAGAAGAGTTGCACAACTATTATTTTCTGAGAGCTATTCTTATTTGTAGAACATTTTTAGGTTTTTATGTTTAGCTGGCTAAAGTTATTTTTATTGGGTATTCGACAAATTAAGCAACTAGTACCATCTGTTGAAAAGGTCAGTAGCCTCAACGTTTTTTTTTGCAGATATTGAAAGTACAACTCAATTCGTCATTATAGCTGTCAGATTTAGATCTCTACTTACTCAGATTCAGAACATTTTGCCCACCGATTAGTCAGTCGCTCCATTTCAAGTCTGGAGTCATGACCTTGCATAGCTTAGATATCCGACTTATTTTTTGTTCCCAGTTCAGTGGCACACCACATGGACAGTTGAATCAAGATGGCATATCACATCGGTAAGTGATTATACCAGGAATGAATTTAAGTTCTATGTGTGCCCAAAGTTTTGGCTGTCACATTGCACGTGTGTGCTTCAACTGTTCGTGCTAATCCTCTTAATCTATGAAGACTGGACGAGGGATTTAATTAAAGGAAGAGTTGTGTTGTACAAGAATGGTAATTAAGCCATGTTTCATTTTGGAGCTATTTTCTTCTCTATAGCATATTATTTTGCATTTGGTTTCTTCTTCCTTTTTAATTTTCTTTTTTCTTCCATTTATTTATTTTTCTATTTTTGGTTTTCTTTGTTCTTTTGGTTATTATTATACATTTTTTGTATATGTCAACAACATTTTTCTAATACTCACCTAACTTTTTTCAATACAAATTATACATTTTGGTAATACACTATCAATATTTTTTCTACATAGTTTTAACATTTTTCAAGTACAAGACTGACATTTTTCTACACATTTGAAACATTTTTTTAATACATGCTTGAAAATTTCTGTACACATTTTTAATATTTTTTTGAAATACTCGATTAATAGTTTTCAAATAAAAATATTAAATTTTTTGAATACTTGGTTAACATTTTTTTCTTTGCAGATTTCATATTTTCCAAACGCTTGATTATCGTTTTCAAACACTTATTCAAGATTTTTTCTTTCAAATGCTTGAATTACATTTTTATATGCATGATCAACTTTTTCATCGTTTATCTAATACCTGGTCATTTTTTCTATAGACATTTAACATTTCTCAAATGTTTGATTAATATTTTTGAAATACTTGATCAACATTTTTCTTAAATGCTTGATCAACTTTTGTATATACATGATAAAACGAATCATTATGTTTTTAATAAGTGATCAATATTTTGTTTACGCACGTTCAACATTGTCCAAATGCTCGTTCAATATTTTTGAAATACTTGTTCAACACTTTTTAATACTTATTCAATATTTTCAAATACTTTTTCACATTTTTCAAATATTCATTCAATATTTTCCAAATAATTTTTCTATATATTTCAAATCTTTTATGTAATGTGTTTTTGTAATATACATTTAGTATATTTCGAAGAATAAACAAATTTACATAATTGAAGCAAAAAACTAAAACAGAAAACAGAAAAAAGCCTGTTTTGGATTCACTGAAGGCGAGACATAGAGACGCCCTCGTGCCTCAAAGTGCCCAGCGTAGCCAGTGTGTGACTAACTAGACCGGCCTATTGGTGTTGACCAAGCGTAGCATGTAGCAGTGATTCTATCGATTCTTTTGCTCACTCTATTTTTTCCTCGTCTTCCAAAACTATACGAAAAACATATTTATTATAAACAATTGAACATTGCCTACAACAATTTTGAACATTTTTATATACATGATTTTTTTCTTAAGCCACGAAATAGTTCAGGATAAATAAGAACATTCTATGAAAACAGGAATAATTTTTTAAATGTGAACCAAAATTAAAAATGAAGACTGAAAAATACTTTAATTTATGAAACAAATCTCGAACAATAAAAAACTGGAAAAAAAAGAAAAAGGAAAGAATCAAATAAAACTAGAAATAAAAACTAGACATAAAAAAAAAAGTTCGGAATCGGCAACACCCGATTTGACGCTCTCACCAGGAGCACGCATATCGAACCTCCCCCCTAGCGAGAGACTCGGCCAGGCCCATTTAGAAGAAATGATTTGGGCCGACCCACTTCATGTTCCAGCCGGCTTTGAAGGTTCGAAATATAAAAAATGTTCATGTTTTAATATCATAAATTAGAATATGTTCGCATTTTTTAAAAAAATGGGAATTACAGAAAAATGTTCTCGTTTGTCAAGAATTTTTCAGACTGTCAAAAAATGTTCTCGTTTTCATTTGTTTCTCACATAGTAAAAAAATATTCGTGGTTTCAATTTTTTTTCACAATTTTGATTTTCCCCATTATCAGCTTTTGTTGAAAAAATAAAAAATAATTTTATTAAAACTATTTCGGAATTTTAAAAATATATTCATGTGTTCCCAAAAATTGTCCCCTTTTTAGAGAAAAAATGTTTGAGTTTCACAAAATAGACACTTTGTTTTTCAAAAACCGTATTTGAAAATAAAAAAAAATGTTTTTTGATATGTTGCTGATGATAGTTCTTATTCTCCACGTTACCCATTCTAGAAACCGAAGCTCATCAAGTCCTGAAGATAGCGAAGCGCGCTCAGTAGCAGGAGGTCCAGGGTTAAGTCCCTCAGGCATGCCTTTTCTGTGATATTTTCACTATTTTGCGCGCTGTTGGGCCGACTCAATCGGAGGGAACCCCTGGCGGCATGCATCCACTGGACGCAACGCGCGTTGTTGTATAGGAGGTACCTTTGAACCGGACTTAAATCTTTGGGAAAACTTTTTTTTTTGAGGGATCCTAAAACCAGAAAACTGGATAGTGCACGCACAAAGAACCTTGCTAAGTGGGCCAGCCCAGTTAAAATCATGCGGTATTTTCTCAAAGAAAAAATACTATGTGTGATGGAACGCTAATCTGCCGCATCGAGCGGCAGATAGTATTTTCCCAGCTCTAGATCTTTTCTTTCATTCGGTCAACTCAAAAGAGAACCTTTTTTCTGAATAGTTTGCATTTACCACATGTGTCACGTGGTAACTGAAAAGAGAACCTAGTCTAAGAGAATGAAGAAAACCAATCTAAGAGAACCCTAAGAAAGAAAATTAATCCAAGAGAACTTAATGTAAGAGAGTGAAGAAAACTAATCTAAGAGAACCCTTAAAAGGAAAATTAATCCAAGATAACTCACTCAGTTATAAGAGGCGGCCTGGATATTCCTTGGGTCAAAAGCCCAACGAAGGCCTGGAATGGGCTTCGCCGGTGAGGGCACTAAGAAGAAAATAATGTATAATAAAAAAATCTTTTCATTTTGAACGAAGAAAACTAATCTAAGAGAACACTAAAAAAGAAATTAATCCAAGAGAACGTACTCAGTTATTAGAGGCGGGGCACGCTTCTGGTCCGGCATGCCTTCGGCCGCGGCCTGTTGAGGGCTACCTGCTTCTGGTCCGACCGCTTCGACGTCGGAGGACCACATGCCTGAACTGGAAGCAGCCTATTGGAGAGGTCGGCACAGGCGGCTGGCCGGGGACTTGGAGCTGCCTTTTGAGGGCTACCTGAACAATGCCAGCTGCGGTCTTCATTCTTGCTGTTAGTGGTGGCTTTTTCAGGCGGTAGGCATCTCTACTTGGAATGGCCGAGTGCAGAAGAAAGAAGACGCTGGTCACCCTCACGGTTCATGTGGTGCTAGTGAGGAAAACGCTGCTCACCCTCACGGTGTTCCCAACCCATTTGTGCATCTGCTAGCCTCCTTGCCGTCGCCAGATCTAAGCCCATGTCTTGGATTTGTTTACTTCGAGTTAGTTTACACTTCTCCATGGATAAAGCTGATGGCAACTATCATATTATACCTACTGCATGTCGACATCTTGTATTCTCGTGACATAGATGCTGGTCTTTGATTATCTTTGGTTTCGTGTTGTCGTTTGTACCCCGTAGGTTAGGGCGCCCGCCTTTTGAATTTGTCGGGGGAAAAAGGCATGTGAAAGGTACATTATCATCGGACAGCTAAACGGTACGAGCATGTGGAGGGCGCTGCCCACTGTCAAAACTGAGTTCTATTCGAAATGGACGGTACAAATCATAGTTAACTCTCCTTTCTCTCCAAGGTTTTTCCGAAAAAGGACACTATTATTAACTCATAATGAAGAATCAAGGAGATACAAAATACAATGAGGATACATTCATCCACTACATAGTTAAGATGCACACAACCAACACCAACACACACAAGATCATGCCGACATAGCAAAGTCATAAGAGACTAACGCTATGTCAGTGGATGAAAAAGTAAAAGAAAGGGAAAAAGAGTAACCTTGATCCTCGCCGAGCAGTTGCAACCACCGAAAAATGACGTAAATGCATATGGTCCGGACGTAATATCCATGCGGACTGAAAACCATATACACACCAAGCAAAAGGCTAGTGATGGAGCCATTGATTGCAGGGTGATAGAAGACGTCACCATCTATATCCCATCTTGGAGACGATCCGTCAATCCCGCACTTTAGACACCAGTGTATGCCAGTGGTAAATCCGGGCACCCAGACAATACACCACGAGTTGTCACTATCCTGCCAAGGCCGTGATTAAAACCGAAAAATTGCCAGGCATCAACTTCATAGCGCGACGTCCTAAACGAAGGATCACTGTCACCCAGCGCCACGCTCCGCCTCGAAACCTCAATGATACGTCCATTTTTCATCATGCTTTTATGACAATATTTATTGCATTATGTGTTGTTATTACACATTATATCACAATACTTATGGCTATTCTCTTTTATTTTACACGGTTTACATGAAGAGGGAGAATGTCGGCAGCTGGAATTCTGGACTAGAAAAGGAGCAAATATTAGAGACCTATTCTGCACAACTTCAAAGTCCCAAAACTTCACGGAGCTTATTTTTGGACTATATAAAAAATATTGGACGAAGAAAGAACCATAGGGGGGCCACCAGCCAGCCACAAGGGTGAAGGGCGCGTCCTACCCCCTGGGCGCCCGCCCCCGACCTTGTGGGCCACTGGCAGGCCTCCGGTGCCCATCTTCTGCTGTATGGTGTCTTTTACCCTGGAAAAAATCATAAGGAAGCTTTCGGGATGAAGCGCCGCCGTCTCGAGGCGGAACCTTGGCAGAACCAATCTAGGGCTTGGCGGAGCTGTTCTGCCTGGGAAACATCCCTCCGGGAGGGGGAAATCATCACGATCGTCATCACCATCGATCCTCTCGTCGAGGGAGGGTCAATCTCTATCAACATCTTCACCATCACCATCTCCTCTCAAACCCTAGTTCATCTCTTGTATTCGATCTTGATCCCAAAATCTCAGATTGGTACCTGTGGGTTGCTAGTAGTGTTGATTACTCCTTGTAGTTGATGCTAGTTGGTTTATTCGGTGGAAGATCATATCTTCAGATCCTTAATGATAATTAATACTCCTCTGATTATGATTATGAATATTCTTTGTGAGTAGTTACGTTTGCTCCTGAGGACATGGGAGAAGTCTTGTTATAAGTAATCATGTGAATTTGGTATTCGTTCGATATTTTGATGAGATGTATATTGTTTTTCCTCTAGTGGTGTTATGTGAACGTCGACTACATGACACTTCATCATTAATTGGGCCTAGGGGAAGGCATTGGGAAGTAATAAGTAGATGATGGGTTGCTAGAGTGACAGAAGCTTAAACACTAGTTTATGTGTTGCTTCGTAAGGGGCTGATTTGTATCCATATGTTTCATGTTATGGTTAGGTTTACCTTAATACTTGCTTGTCCAAGGAAGGGCAGCACCCAAGCACCGGTCCACCCACATATCAAATTATCAAAGTAACGAACGCGAATCATATGAGCATGATGAAAACTAACTTGACAACAATTCCCATGTGTCCCCGGGAGCGCTTTGCATTATATAAGAGTTCGTCCAGGCTTGTCCTTTGCTACAAAAAGGATTGGGCTACCTTGCTGCACCTCGTTTACTTTTATTACTTGTTACCCGTTACGATTTATCCTATGACAAAACTATCTGTTACCGTTAATTTCAGTGCTTGCAGAGAATACCTTGCTGAAAACCACTTGTCATTTCCTTCTGCTCCTGTTGGATTCGACACTCTTACTTATCGAAAGGACTACGTTAGATCCCCTATACTTGTGGGTCATCAAGACTCTTTGCTGGCGTTATTGTCGGGGAGTGAAGCGCCTTTGGTAAGTGGAATTTGGTAAGGAAACATTTATATAGTGTGCTGAAATTTACTGTCACTTGTTACTATGGAAAATAATCCTTTGAGGGGTTTGTTCGGGGTATCTTCACCTCGACCAGAACCACAATTATTTTCTCCTCAACCTACTGCACCTACTGAAAATATTTATTATGAAATTCCTTCGGGTATGATAGAGAAACTGCTAACTAATCCTTATGCAGGAGATGGAACATTACATCCTGATATGCACCTAATCTATGTGGACGAAGTTTGTGGATTATTTAAGCTTGCAGGTATACCCGAGGATGTTGTCAAGAAGAAAGTCTTCCCTTTATCTTTAAAGGGAAAGGCACTGACATGGTTTAGGCTATTGGAAGATATTGGATCATGTAACTACAACCGATTGAAATTGGAATTTCATCAGAAGTTTTATCCTATGCATCTAGTTCATCGTGATCGGAATTTTATATATATATATATATATATATATATATATATATATATATATATATATATATAGGACAAATGTTTCCTACAAGCAGTGGTAGTTACCACCACTTGCGTTTTGTATGTTGTATGTAGTATGTGTCAAAATTAAGAGTATATACGTGTAGTATATAGTATATAACAATGATTAGGTAGTATATATACTAATTTTTAGATAGTATATACCATATTTTGAGTATGCTTATTTTTACGTACAAATATGTACGTATTTCATAAATATAACAAAAACTATGGGTTCATATGCAATTTTTCATGTAACTTGCTTTGAAATATCTTAGATATATAGTATATGTATATATTTTAAATAATAAAGTAGTATATATAGTACCACATGGTAGTATATGAGACATATGGGGTAACTACCACGGGTGGTAGGATGGATTTTCCTATATATATATATATATATATATATATATATATATATATATATATATATATATATATATATATATATATATATAATATTTGGCCTCATGAAGGAGAAGTACCGCACAAGCTTGGGGGAGGCTTAAGTCAATGTTATATTTATGCCCCATTCATGAGCTCTCAAGAAATTATTATTCAAAATGTTTATGCTCGACTTTCTTATAATGATCGATCCATGCTCGATACATCTTGTATTGGTTCCCATATAAAGAAGGATATTGGATTCAAATGAGATTTATTGGAAAGAATTAAACGCAACTCTCAAGATTGGGATCTCAACGAAGGTAAGGAGTCAGGTATAAACCTTAAGTTTGATTGTGTTAAATCTTTTATGGATACCGATGCTTTTCATGATTTTAGCACTAAATATGGACTTGACTCTGAGATAGTAGCTTCTTTCTGTGAATCTTTTGCTAGTCACGTTGATGTCCCTAAGAAGAAGTGGTTTAAATATCATCCTCCCATTGAAGTTAAAGTAGTTGAACCTGTTAAGTTGAAGAAGAAACTATTATTTATAATGCCGATCCTATTGTTCCCACTTCTTATATTGAGATGCCACCATTCTCTGTTAGAATAAAGGATCATGCTCAAGCTTCAATTGTGGTTCGTAAGAGTTATACTAAAACACCTACACCCTCTTAACAAATTAAAGCTGAACCTAGTATTGCTATGGTTAAAGATCTCTTGGTTGATAATTTTGATGGACATGTTATTTATTTCTGTGATGAAGCCGCTAGGATTGCTAAACCCGATACGAAAAGACAAACATAGACCTGTTGTTGGCATGCCTGTTGTTTCTGTTAAAATAGGAGTCATTGTTATCATGGCTTATGTGATGTGGGTGCTAGTGTGAGTGCAATTCCTTATACCCAAGGTAGTCAGAATCCCGACTCGACTGCTAGAATCCTACGACTTCATGACCCTACGGAAGCATGTCGATCCAAGTCCCACTATGAATCCGGATCAGGTAGAGTCCATGTTGAGTCGCGATCCAAATCATAGAATCCAGTACAAAACTGTGGAGTCCCGACTATGCTATGGACTATGCCCGATTCTACTAGCCATTTGTTTAGTTGTAGCAGAATACCATGCCATCATTCAGACCCTTTTTCACATGCTCATGGACCTTTATTCCCCTCCCAAGCCCAAATGCTCAGTCGCCGACATCTTTTATTTGACCATCAGAAACCCTAGATCAAACTAAGGATCAGGCTTGTCGACAGAGGGAATTAGCGTAAGAAGGAGGATGCATCAAGATCAATCAGAGAAGGAGAGAAACATCCGTCAAGGTTCAACACTGCGGATTAGATATACAAGTGATCGACTATTCATGAACTCTTAAAAAACCTCCTAAGTAAATTTCATGCACAGAAGATTTAAAGGTTCTATATATTTCCCTCTCATATGCGTTCCATACATGCAAGCTAGATTGTAGGATAGCCATGAAAAGAAGTTGAATACAACTAGCGTTAACGTATACGCTTTTTCTCTATATTTAGTGTTAGAACTCTATTGAACCCATATAAATTTCTGGCGTGGATACAAAATATCTTATTTGAGAAAATCTAGTAGAATCCTCGATTCCACGACTCGATACTACGACTCGATTCTGTCTAAGGAAAATCGATTCGACTCCGAATCCCGACTCTGACTACCTTTCTTATACCTTATATAAAGAAATTATGAATGATATTGCTCCTGATGAGATAGAAGCTATCGATGTTACTATTAAGCTTGCTAATAGAGATAATATATCACCAATTGGGATTGTTAGAGATGTTGAAGTCTTGTGTAGGAAGATAAAATATCCTACTGATTTTCTTGTTCTTGCTTCCCCACAAGATAATTTTTGTCCCGTTATATTTGGTAGACCCTTCTTGAATACTGTAAATGCCAGGATAGACTGCGAGAAAGATATTGTTATTGTTTGGTTGGGAGATATGTCTCATGATTTTAATTTCTCTAAATTTTTTAGACAACCCCATGATAAAGAATTGCCTAATAAAGATGAAATAATTGGTCTTGCTGCTATTGTCGTGCTTCCTAATGATCCTTTAGAAGAACATTTGCTAGACCACGAAAATGATATGTTCATGAATGAAAGAAGGGAAATAGATGAAGTATTCTCTAATCAAGGACCTATTTTGAAACACAACTTGCCTGTTGAAATCCTTGGAGATCCTCCTCCACCTAAGGGTGATCCCGTGTTTGAGCTTAAACCATTACCTGATACTCTGAAATATGCCTATCTTGATGAAAAGAAGATATATCCTGTTATTATTAGTGCCAACCTTTCAGAGCATGAAGAAAAGAAATTATTGAAAACTCTGAAGAAGCACCGTGCCGCTATTGGATATACTCTTGATGATCTTAAGGGCATTAGTCCTACTTTATGTCAGCACAAAATAAAATTGGAGAAAGATGGTAAACCAGTTGTTGATCATCAACGACGGTTAAATCCTAAGATGAAAGAAGTGGTAAGGAATGAAATACTAAAGCTTCTAGAGGCAGGTATAATTTATCCTATTGCTGATAGTCAATGGGTATGTCTTGTTCATTGTGTCCCTAAAAAGGGAGGTATTACTGTTGTTCCAAATGATAAGAATGAATTGATCCCACAAAGAATTGGTACAAGTTATAGAATTGTAATTGATCTTCGCAAATTGAATAAAGCTACTAGAAAAGATCATTACCCTCTACCATTTATTGATCAAATGCTAGAAAGACTATCTAAACATACACGTTTTTTGCTTTTTAGATGGTTATTCTGGTTTCTCTCAAATACCTGTGTTAAAAGAGGATCAAGAGAAAACCACGTTTACTTTCCCTTTCAGTACCTTTGCTTATAGACGTATGCCTTTTGGTTTATGCAATGCACCTGCTACCTTTCAAAGATGTATGACTGCTATATTCTCTGACTTTTGTGAAAAGATTGTTGAGGTTTTCATGGATGATTTCTCCGTTTACGGAACTACTTTTGATGATTTCTTAAGCAATCTTGATCGAGTTTTGAAAAGATGTGAAGAAACTAATCTTGTCTTGAATTGGGAGAAGTGCTACTTTATGGTTAATGAAGGTATTGTCTTGGGGCATAAAATTTCCGAAATAGGTATTGAAGTTGATAAAGCTAAAGTAGATGCTACTGAAAAGATGCCGTGTCAGAAAGATATCAAAGGTATAAGAAGTTTCCTTGGTCATGCTGGTTTCTATAGGAGGTTTATTAAAGACTTCTCTAAAATTTCTAGGCCTCTCACTAATCTCTTGCAAAAAGATGTTCCTTTTGTTTTTAATGAAGATTGCATAGAAGCATTTGAAATACTTAAGAAAGACTTGATTTCTACTCCTATTGCTCAGCCACCTGATTGCAACCTACCCTTTGATATTATGTGTGATGCTAGTGATTATGCTGTTGGTGCTGTTCTAGGACAAAGAGTTGATAAGAAATTAAATGTTATTCCGTATGCTAGTAAAACTCTAGACAGTGCCCAGAGAAATTATGCTACTACTCAGAAAGAATTTTTAGCAGTTGTTTTTGCATGTGATAAGTTTAGACCTTATATTGTTGATTCCAAAGTAACTGTTCACACCGCTCATGCTGCTATTAAATATCTTATGGAAAAGAAAGATGCTAAGCCTAGACTTATTAGATGGGTTCTCTTGCTACAAGAATTTGATTTGCATATTGTTGATAGAAAGGGAGCTGAGAACCCCATTGCAGATAACTTGTCTAGGTTAGAAAATGTTCTTGATGATCCACTACCTATTGATGATAGCTTTCCTGATGAGCAATTAAATGTCATAAATGCTTGTTGTAATGCTCCATGGTATGCTAACTTTGCTAAATTATATTGTTGCTAAATTTGTACCACCTAGTTTCACATACCAGCAAAAGAAAAAGTTTTTCTATGATTTAAGAAAATACTTCTGGGACGACCCACCCCTTTATAAAGTAGTAGATGGTGTTATTAGACGTTGTGTACCTACGCATGAACAGGAACAGATCCTACGCAAGTGCCACTCCAAGTCTTACGGAGGACACTGATACGTCCATTTTGCATCATGCTTTTATATCGATATTTATTACATTATGGGATGTTATTACACATTATGTCACAATACTTATGCCTTCTCTTGTTTTACAAGGTTTACATGAAGAGGGAGAATGCCGGCAGCTGGAATTCTGGGCTAGAAAAGGAGCAAATATTAGAGCCTATTCTGCACAACTCCAAAAGTCCTGAAACTCCATGAAAGTCAGTTTTGGAACATATTAAAAATATTGGGCAAAGAAAGCACCAGAGGGGGGCCACCCACCGTCCACGAGGGTGGAGGGCGCGCCCCCTGCCTCGTGGGCCACCTGGAAGCCCTCCCAATGCCCATCTTTTGGTATAAGGTGTCTTTTGCCCTGGAAAAAAAAATCAGAAGGAAGCTTTCGGGACGAAGCGCCGCAGTTTTGAGGCGGAACCTGTCGAAACCAATCTAGGGCTCCGGCGGAGCTGTTCTACCGGGGAAACATCCCTCCGGGAGGGGGAAATCGACAACATTGTCATCACCATCAATCCTCTCATCGGGAGGGGGTCAATCTCCATCAACATCTTCACCAGCACCATCTCCTCTCAAACCCTAGTTCATCTCTTGTATCAGATCTTTATCTCAAAACCTCAGATTGGTACCTGTGGGTTGCTAGTAGTGTTGATTACTCCTTGTAGTTGATGCTAGTTGGTTTATTCGATGGAAGATCATATGTTTAGATCCTTTATGCACATTAATACCCTTCTGATTATGAACATGAATATGATTTGTGAGTTGTTACGTTTGTCCTGAGGACATGGGAGAAGTCTTGTTATAAGTCGTCATGTGAATTTGGTATTCGTTCGATATTTTGATGAGATGTATGTTGTCTTTCCTCCAGTGGTGTTATGTGAATGTCAACTACATGACACTTCACCATTATTTGGGCCTAGGGGAAGGCATTGGAAGTAATAAGTAGACGATGAGTTGCTAGAGTGACAGAAGCTTAAACCCTAGTTTATGCGTTGCTTCGTAAGGGGCTGATTTGGATCCACATGTTTCATGTTATGGTTAGGTTTACCTTAATTCTTCTTTCGTAGTTGCGGATGCTTGCGAGAGGGGTTAATCATAAGTGGGATTCTTGTCCAAGGAAGGGCAGTACCAAAGCACCAGTCCACCCACATATCAAATTATCAAAGTAACGCCGCGAATCATATGAGCATGATGAAAACTAGCTTGACGATAATTCCCATGTGTCCTCGGGAGCGTTTTCCTTTATACAAGAGTTTGTCCAGGCTTGTCCTTTGCTACAAAAAGGATTGGGCCACCTTGCTGCCCCTTGTTTACTTTTGTTACTTGTTACCCGTTACGAATTACCTTATCATAAAACTATCTATTACCGATAATTTCAGTGCTTGCAGAGAATACCTTAGTGGAAGCCGCTTGTTATTTCCTTCTGCTCCTCGTTGGGTTTGACACTCTTACTTATCAAAAGGACTAAAATAGATCCCCTACACTTATGGGTCATCAAGACTCTTTTCTGGCGCCGTTGCAAGGGAGTGAAGAGCCTTTGGTAGGTGGAATTTGGTAAGGAAAATTTTATATAGTGTGCTGAAATTTACTATCACTTGTTACTATGGAAAATAATCCTTTGGGGGGCTTGTTCGAGGTATCTTCACCCCGACTAGAGCAAAGAGTTGCTCCTCAACCTACTGAACCTATTGAAAATGTTTACTTTGAAATTCCTTCGGGTATGATAGAGAAACTGCTAGCTAATCCTTTTACAGGAGATGGAACATTACATCCCGATATGCACCTAATCTATGTGGATGAAGTTTGTGGATTATTTAAGCTTGCAGGTATGCCCGAGGATGTTGTCAAGAAGAAGGTATTCCCTTTATATTTGAAGGGAAAGGCATTGAAATGGTTTAGGCTATGTGATGATATTGGATCATGGAACTACAACCGATTGAAATTGAAATTTCATCAGAAGTTTTATCCTATGCATCTGGTTCATCGTGATCATAATTATATATATAATTTTTGGCCTCGCGAAGGAGAAGTATCGCTCAAGCTTGGGGGAGGCTTAAGTCAATGTTATATTCATGCCCCAATCATGAGCTCTCAAGAGAAATTATTATTCAAAATTTTTATGCTCGACTTTCTCTCAATAAATGCTCCATGCTCGATACTTCTTGTACTGGTTCTTTTATGATGAAAACTATTGGATTCAGATGGGATTTATTGGAAAGAATTAAACGCAAATCTGAAGATTGGGAACTCGACGAAGGTAAGGAGTCAGGTATAACACCTAAGTTTGATTGTGTTAAATCTTTTATGGATACCGATGTTTTTTGTGAATTTAGCACTAAATATGGACTTGACTCTGAGATAGTAGCTTCTTTCTATGAATCATTTGCTACTCATGTTGATCTCCCTAAGGAGAAGTGGTTTAAATATCATCCTCCCATTGAAGTAAAAGTAGTTGAACCTATTAAAGTTGAAGAAAAGACTATCACTTATAATGTTGATCCTATTGTTCCTACCGCTTATATTGAGAAACCACCTTTCCCTGTTAGAATAAAGGATCATGCTAAAGCTTCAACTGTGGTTCGTAAGAGTAATGCTAGAACACCTACACCCTCTGAGCAAATTAAAGTTGAACCTAGTATTGCTATGGTTAAGGATCTCTTGGTCGATAATATTGATGGGCATGTTATTTACTTCTGTAATGAAGCTGCTAGAATTGCTAGACCCGATACTAAAAATAAACATAGACCTATTGGCGGCATGCCTGTTGTTTCTGTTAAAATAGGAGATCATTGTTACCATGGCTTATGTGTTATAGGTGCTGGTGCGAGTGCAATACCTCATTCCTTATACAACGAAATTATGCATGATATTGCACCTGAGATAGAAGGGATTGATGTTACAATTAAGGTTGCCAATAGAGATACCATTTCACCAGTTGGGATTGTTAGAGATGTTGAAGTCTTGTGTGGGAAAGTTAAATATCCTGCTGATTTTCTTTTTCTTGGTTCCCCACAAGATGACTTTTTTCCCATTATATTTGGTAGACCCTTCTTGAATATTGTTAATGCTAGGATAGATTGCGAAAAGGATATTGTTACTATTGGTTTAGGGGATATGTCTCATGATTTTAACTTTGCTAAATTTCGTAGACAACCCCATGATAAAGAATTGCCTAGTAAAGATGAAATTATTGGTCTTGCTTCTATTGTCGTGCCTCCTAATGATCCTTTAGAACAATATTTGCTAGACCATGAAAATGATATGTTTATGAATGAAAGAAGGGAAATAGATGAAGTATTTTTTAAACAGGGACCTATTTTGAAACACAACTTGCCTGTGGAAATTCTAGGGGATCCTCCTCCACCCAAGGGTGATCCCGTGTTTTAACTTAAACCATTACCTGATAATCTTAAATATGCTTATCTTGATGAGAAAAAGATATATCCTGTTATTATTAGTGCTAACCTTTCAGAGTAGGAAGAAGAGAAGTTATTGAAAACTCTGAAGAAGCACCTTGTTTCTATTGGATATACTCTTGATGATCTTAAGGGCATTAGTCCCACTCTATGCCAGCACAATTTTTTTTGGAAAAAGACGCTAAACCGGTTGTTGATCACCAGCGACGGTTAAATCTTGAGATGAAAGAAGTGGTAAGAAAAGAAATACTAAAGCTTCCGGAGGAAAGTATAATTTATCCCGTTGCTGATAGTCAGTGGGTAAGCCCTGTCCATTGTGTCCCTAAGAAGGGAGGTATTACTGTTGTTCCTAATGATAAAGATGAATTGATCCCACAAAGAATTGTTACAGGTTATAGAATGGTAATTGATTTCCGCAAATTAAAGAAAGCTACTAAAAATGATCATTACCCTTTACCTTTTATTGATCAAAATGCTAGAAAGATTATCCAAACATACACATTTTTCTTTTTAGACGGTTATTCTGGTTGCTCTCAAATACCTATGTCAAAAGAGGATCAAGAAAATACCACTTTTACTTGCCCTTTCGACACCTTTGCTTATAGATGTATGCCTTTTGGTTTATGTAATGCACCTGCTACCTTTCAAAGATGTATGATTGCTATATTCTCTGACTTTCTTGAAAATATTGATGAGGTTTTCATGGATGATTTCTCCATGTATGGAACTTCTTTTGATGATTGCTTAAGCAACCTTGATCGAGTTTTGCAGAGATGTGAAGAAACTAATCTTGTCTTGAACTGGGATAAGTGCCACTTTATGGTTAATGAAGGTATTGTCTTGGGGCATAAAATTTCTGAAAGAGGTATTGAAGTCGATAAAGCTAAAGTTGATGCTATTGTAAAGATGACGTGTCCTAAGGACATCAAAGGTATATGAAGTTTCCTTGGTCATGCCGGTTTTTATAGGAGGTTCATTAAAGACTTCTCTAAAATTTCTATGCCTTTGACTAATCTCTTACAAAAAGATGTTCCTTTTTGTCTTTGATGATGATTGTGTAGAAGCATTTGAAATACTTAAGAAAGCCTTGATTTCTGCACCTATTATTCAGCCACCTGATTGGAACCTACCCTTTGAAATTATGTGTGATGCTAGTGATTATGCTGTAGGTGCTATTCTAGGATAGAGAGTCGATAAGAAATTAAATGTCATCCAATATGCTAGTAAAACTCTAGACAGTGCCCAAAGAAATTATGCTACTACTGAAAAAGAATTTTTGGCAGTTGTATTTGCTTGTGATAAGTTTAGAACTTATATTGTTGATTCTAAAGTAACTGTTCACACTGATCATGCTGCTATTAAATATCTTATGGAAAAGAAAGATGCTAAACCTAGACTTATTAGATGGGTTTTCTTGCTACAAGAATTTGATTTGCATATTATTGATAGAAAGGGAGCTGAGAACCCCGTTGCAGACAACTTGTCTAGGTTAGAGAACGTTCTTGATGACCCACTACCTATTGATTATAGCTTTCCTGATGAACAATTAGCTGTCATAAATGCTTCTTGTACTGCTCCATGGTATGTTGATTATGCCAATTACATTGTTGCTAAATTTATACCACCTAGTTTCACATACCAGCAAAAGAAAAAGTTTTTCTATGATTTAAGACATTACTTATGGGATGATCCACACCTTTATAAAGAAGGAGTAGATGGTGTCATTAGATGTTGTGTACCTGAGCATGAACAGGAACAGATCCTACGCAAGTGTCACTCCGAGGCTTATGGAGGACACCACGCTGGAGATAGAACTACACATAAGGTATTGCAATCCAGTTTTTATAGGCCTACACTCTTCAAAGATGCCCGTAAGTTTGTCTTGTCTTGCGATGAATGTCAAAGAATTGGTAATATTAGTAGACGTCAAGAAACGCCTATGAACTATTCACTTGTTATTGAACCATTTGACGTTTGGGGCTTTGATTATATGGGGTTGTTTCCTTCCTCTAATGGGTATACACATATTTTAGTTGCTGTTGATTACGTTACTAAGTGGGTAGAAGCTATTCCAACTAGTAGTGATGATCATAACACATCTATTAAGATGCTTAAAGAAGTTATTTTTCCAAGGTTTGGAGTCCCTAGATACTTAATGACTGATGGTGGTTCACATTTTATTCATGGTGCTTTTTGTAAAATGCTTGCTAAGTATGATGTTAATCATAGAATTGCATCTCCATATCATCCATAGTCTAGTGGTCAAGTAGAACTGGGTAATAGAGAAATTAAATTAATTTTGCAAAAGACTGTTGATAGATCTAGAAAGAATTGGTCCAAGAAACTTGATGATGCATTATGGGTCTATAGAACTGCATATAAAAATCGTATGGGTATGTCTCCGTATAAAATGGTTTATGGAAAAGCTTGTCACTTACCTCTCGAACTAGAACATAAGGCATATTGGGCCATTAAGGAGCTCAACTATGACTTCAAACTTGCCGCTGAGAAGAGACTATTTGACATTAGCTCACTTTGATGAATGGAGAACCCAGGCCTATGAGAATGCCAAACTGTTTAAAGAAAAAATTAAAAGATGGCATGACAAAAGGATACAAAAGCGTGAGTTTAATATAGGTGCTTATGTTTTGTTATACAACTCTCGTTTAAGATTTTTTGCAGGAAAACTTCTGTCCAAATGGGAAGGTCCTTAAATTATCGAGGAGGTCTATCGTTCCGGTGCCATAAAAATGAACAACTTCAAAGGCACAAATCCAAAGGTGGTGAACGGTCAAAGAATCAAACATTATATCTCAGGTAATCCCATAAATGTTTAAACTAATGTTATTGAAACGGTAACCCCGGAGGAGTACATAAGGGACACTTTCCAGAACGTTTCAGACTCCGAAAAGGAATAGGTAGTGGTACGGTAAGTAAACCGACTCCAAAACAGTTCTAATAGCAAATTTTCTCTGTTTTGGAATATTTAAGAAAATAGGAGAATAAGAATTAATCCGGGAAGGATACAAGGCATCCACGAGGGTGGAGGGTGCGCCCCCTGCCTCGTGGGCACCTCGTGTGCCATCCGGACTCCGTTTTCTTGCACGATACTCCTTTTGGTTGGTAAAAATTCACTATATAATCTCTCAAAGGTTTTGACCACCGTACCATGCAAATATCTTCTGCTTTTGTTTCGAGCTATTTTTCTGACATATCTAGATCATTATGACGTCTTCAAGCGCCCCCAAGGACAAGTTTTTCGAGACGGTCATCAACCCCTACCTCGCGAGGTGCTGCAACACCCTCAAACCATTGAGATGTGTGAGGGGGTGTTGCCCATCCACGATGTTGAGGGACCAAGGAGGACTGGAAGTGTGGAGACAAGACTCGAAGCAATGGAGCAACAAGTTTTCAAGTGCCTAGGGATGGTGGAACGCGGACTCAACACCAACCACATGATGATCGTGGAGTTCACCAACAACCACAAGCTGGATGCCAAGAACATTGGGGAGACCATCTTCAAGCTTCACGAGAAAATCGAACATCTCCAAGCCCAGATCTATTACCTGCAAAACCAAAGCTGTGAGTATGAATATAGATTCAAGAGGATTTGTTTGGCTGCAGATTTGAGGATCCCGGAGACTCGATCATCTTTCTATGATGGTGAGCCTATGCCTCGGAAGATGGATGACAAGCCTACATCATCAACAACTCCATCATCACCACCTCTGAAGAAAGAGACATAAAAACATGGGTATGGGCACTCCCCTTGGCAACTGCCAAGCTTGGGGGAGGTGCCCCGGTATCGTATCACCATCACACTTCTATCTTTACCGTTTTTCTTAGTTCGATCCTTTTGGTAATATCTTCATCTAGTAGAATAAAGTTTTAGTATGATCTAGTTTTGAGTTTTGCTTTATGATCCTTCTATGTAATCGAGTCTGTGAGCTATATATAATAAAGATTAGTTTTGAGTCGAGGGCTTTGCTATCTTGCTATGATCTTGAGGGAATAAAAGAAAGAATAAAAAGAAATAAAAAGATCATATTGACTTTATGGAGAGTAATGACTTCACATATAAAGAGTATGATGAATAAAAGTTGTTGAGAGTTGACAAACATAGTTTTGGTCATCGTTGCAATTAATAGGAAGTAATAAAGAAAAAGAGGTTTTCACATATAAATATACTATCTTGGACATCTTTTATGATTGTGAGCACTCATTAAAATATGACATGCTAAAAAGTTGATGTTGGACAAGGAAGACAACGTAATGTGTTATGTTTTCTTATATCTGAAATAAAGTATATTGTCATGGATCATCCAACATGTTGAGCTTGCCTTTCCCCCTCACGCTAGCCAAATTATTTGCACCAAGTAGAGATGCTACTTGTGCTTCCAAATATCCTTAAACCCCAGTTTTGCCATGAGAGTCCATCATATCTACCCATGGATTGAGTAAGATCCTTCAAGTAAGTTGTCATTATTTCACGCAATAAAAATTGCTCTCTAAATATGTACGATCTATTAGTGTGGAGAAAATAAGCTTTATACGAGCTTGTGATATGGAAGAAATAAAAGCGACAGACTACATAATAAAGGTCCCTATCACAAGTGGCAATATAAAGGGACGTTCTTTTGCATTAAGATTTTGTGCATCCAACCATAAAAGCACATGACAACCTCTGCTTCCCTCTGCAAAGGGCCTATCTTTTATTTTTTTGTCTTATAACTCATACAGGAGTCATGGTGATCTTCACCTTTCCTGTTTACACTTTATCCTTTGGCAAGCACTATGTGTTGGAAAGATCCTGATATATATATATATATATATATATATATATATATATATATATATATATATATATATATATATATATATATATATATATATATATATATATACTCCCACCTTATCCATTGACCAAAACCACCAACCAACCGGGGCTTCAACTCCGAATAACACGGTGAGTCCTCCTTGCCGATCCATTTGCATGCGTAGCTCCTTAAAACTAGGAAAGTGATATCTTATTCGAATTGAAAGTAGTAGATGTACACGCTTGTGGTATATAGCGTTTCATGCAGATACGGTATATTCTTTTGTGAGGAGTATATACTACCTTTTTACCTAAGGAGTATATAATATATACTACATTTTATAGTATATACCACTTTCTTAGCTCTGCAAGTATATGGTAGAGTATATAATTTTGTTGTAAGTATATGCTGTTATTTTAGGGTGCATGTATGTACTATATTTTAGGGAGTATATACATCTTCTGTGAGGAAGCATGTGTACTTCATCTCTTACGAGTGGGTATGTACCACATCAATTTTCAGGAAGTATATACTTCAACTTTTATGATATACTTCATTTTTGTAGTATGTAGTATGTACTAGATTGTTTAAGTATATACTCTCTCCGTCAGGAAAAACTTGTCATCAAATAGATAAAAGATGATGTATCTAGACGTATTTTCGAACAGAGGGAGTACTACATCTCGTAAGCAATATACCACAAGAGAGTACATCGAACATAATTGTGATGACATATGTTTTTGTACGAGAGATTATATACCACATTATTCATGAAGAACAATATACAATATTTTTAGAGTATAAAAATAGAAAAATGCACGTGCATAAGTACTACAAAAATGCATACTTGCAAAGAAAGCTGCTATACAAACAGTACATGATAATGCACAGATATATGCATCATCCGTTGCCAAGTATATGTTCATGCATGTGTGCTTCAACCCAGCAACATGTTTGCATCTGTGGCTTGTGCCAAACCGGACGCGGGGCAGCTGGACTGGGGATCACCATGGCCACGCCGCCGTCTATGGTTGCCGTCGTCCTCCTGTTGACCACAGTTGCGTGAAAATTAGGGAGCATTTCATTCGTCAGTTGTGTGAAATATTTTATTCAGAAGCATGAGTAGAACAAGAACCTGATCTATGCGTACATACCGTGGATCAATAAAATAGCAAGGAAAAACTCGTGCATGACCGAATGTTGTACTGATGTTGACAAACCAAAGTTACTTACATGTTGTGAAGATCTACAGAAAAGTACTAAGCTCCAGTAAAGATATCTTGCCGGAGCGAGAGAATCTGCGAGGTGTGGTTGACCATCAGGAACAATATACCTGTATATAGATCAATTTGCGGCTAATTAATCAGGGGAGGAGTTGCTGCCATGGAGGAGATGACAGGAGTTTTTCGCATAATCAAAACCAATCTACCCCTAAAAAATCCAATCCGCTCTTCCGCCGTAGGCTTCAAATTGCTAGAAAAACACACCGGAAAATAAATCATTGCACAAAACAACTAGTCGCCATGGGAAAAATTGGATGAGCCAGGACATCCGTAGGAGATCACAAAATAATAATTGAATCTCTCATACCTTTGACTATCCATTGTGTACGCATACTTCCGTCAACGCTGGCGCTGTAGGAATCGCTGCACCAAAAGGCTCATGCCAACAATGTTCTCGCCCATGCAGGGACGGTGCCATGCACACCGTCGTGGCCGCCGCCGTCGGTCGCCGATGCAACACGAGGCAGGAATGGATGTGCACAAGCGAATGAGCTGGTCCCGAACGTACCGAACAAATCCCCATAAAATAGGATCAGTAACGTCCCGGTTTAAAAAAAATCACTTCAAATTTAGCGTGAGCTTAGGTGAGAGGCAAATAATGCCAGGTGTCCTAGGAGTACATACTCCTAGGAGTATATATATATATATATATATATATATATATATATATATATATATATATATATATATATATATATATATATATATATATATTAGCAGAATAACTATTCTGCACACCACTTCGGCACTGCACGCTCAACAGAAACGCACTGCATCATTTTGACGACGAGCACTGCAATAGAGATTAGTGAACTTCTCGTCGGAAAAAACTGCACGCGTTATTTTTTCGGTACTGTTTTTGCTCTAACTTTCTAACCGTTTATCGGAATAAGGCGTGTAATATATCATTGAAAAGCTATGGATTAGGCGCAACTTCCACATGTTAAACACTTTTCGAGATTCCACACGGTTTAAGAGCAGTTTTGAAAATAGTGCGGCCGATGACGAGTGGCAGCGAGCGTTTTTTCGCGTTTTTTTCTAAACCGCTCGTCGGAACGAAGCAAATGATACGCCGTTGGATAGATATCGTCGAGGCGCATCTTTTTCATATATAAATCTTTCTCTAATTCATTACGGTTTAAGAGCAGTTTCAAATTTACTAAATCGCGGAACTCTGTTTTTTTCAAATTTTTTCAAATTTTCGGTACTGTTTTCGCTCTAATTTTTGAACCGTTTGTCGAAACGAGGCGTATGATACGTCGTTGGAAAGCTATGGACAAGGCGCAACTTTCATATGTATAACTTGTTTTGAAATTCCTTGCGGTTTTAAATTAATTTTGAATATCGTGCGGCGGACGACGAGTGGCAGCGGCCGTTTTTGGTGAAATTTTTGCAAACCGCTGGTCGAAATGATGCAAACGATATGCCGTTGGAAAGATATCGATGATACGCAACTCTTTCATGTAGAACACTCTCTCTAATTCTTTAGGATTTAAGAAGAATTTCGAATTTACCGAAATGCGGACACTCTGTTTTTCGCGACCCCCAAATCGATGTGGGTACTTCATCTGACTGAAAACCGCACTGCAACGGACGAAAAACCGCACTGCATCACACGGGTAAGAGAACTGCATGGTTTTCTTTTATTCAAACGTGATTTTTTTCAAGAACGAGAAAGTAGAGTGCACTTCACATCGGGTGTAAATGAACCACAACACTATCAAGAAGTGAACCGCATTACTTTTTTCCGCTTTTCGTAACAATTTTTTTGCACTTACGGGATGAACAACATCATACGGTCGACCGCACTGCTTCTGAATGAAAACCGCACTGCATCGGACGGACAAGCGAGCTGCATAATTTGTTTTGTCAGGCGTTTTTTTCTCATACGCAAGTGAACAACATCACTCTCAAAAGTGAAAGACATTCGAAGACCGAAGGCACTGCAAGTGTTGATGTAGTCGACTGTATTCTGAGACACATGAAAACATTTTTGCGACACTCGGTTTTTTGCGACACTCAAATCGACGAGCTAGCTTCATCCAACATAAAATCATACTACTTCAGACGAAAAACCGCACCGCATACAAGGGTCAAGCAAGCTGCATGGATTCTTTTATCTTTTTTATAAAAAATGAATGAGAATGGACCGCATAGACGACGGCAGGTGAACCCCAACACTCTTGAAAGTGATCCACAACACTGCACGGGGTGTGTTGTACAGAGGGGTCCCATGATGTGGACGGTGAGCCTTATGGGAAGAGCAAGCGCACTGCACGGGGTGGAGGGGGTGTCCCACCTTTGCCACACACAAAACAAAATGCATCGGGTCCAATAGTGGACTGCACGCACGAGCCAATCACCGGCAAACCGCACAGCCCATACACCCACCGAACTAAATCTCACAGACTGCACCACATGTGCAGCTCGTCGCTGCTTCCATTGTCTTCACCGCACAGGGCCACGGCCAGGAAGTGGCGTCGTCGTCATGCAAGAGCAAGAAAAATAGCACCGGAGCTCTCTCAGGAGTGAAGTGCAGTGCGAGCCACTCAAAAACGTTGGGCGAACTGCATAGAGTTTATTAAATTGCATTAGAGATTCTACTGCACTGATTTCACTAAAATCAATAACAAAATTCCGAAAAACACAAAAAATATTAAGAAATTTGTGTGCAAAACAGAGGGAGTAGAGAGGAATTAGGTGACGGAACAACAGAGAGGGGGGACTTGACACGTTTTTTCCCAAATGGATTGAACTACAATGGACAAACACATAACTGCAAGGGAATACTCAGGTGCTCAGTTGGACAGTAAACCGAACTGCAACAAAGGATTAAGAATGGAGTACTGCATGCGAGGCGGACTGCAAAGGATGGCCGGGTTGAAGTGAGCAGCGGTGGACTGCAACGCTGGCGAGGTGGGCACCGCAGCGGCGAAGAGAGGCAGAATCACGTTTGACACGGGATAGCCCTTGTCGACATGCCGGGCATCCAGGTTTTGTTTGCTGCAGAGGAGGACGGGCGGTGGGGACCTCACCTAGTTGGGCACCAGCAGGGACAACCCCGCGGCATGGACGCGACGCGCACCACCCAAATCCTCACCACGGGCGGATCCACCAAGGGGAGGTGAGGAGAGGTGGTGGATACAAGAAGATCGGCTGGTGGCCGGGCGGGCGGCGGATGTGGTGGTCAGGCGGTGGCGGGAAGGGCAGCGGTGGGTGGTGGTCGGGGCGGTGGCCGTGGGTGGTGGCGGAGCGGGCGACGGCCACCGACGCCTTCGATCCCGATCTGGATCGGGCTGGTAGAGATGGAAGTGAGATGGGTCGGGCATGGTGGTGCGAGAGGAGGTTGGAGGGTGGCGCGGTGAGGTGGGCGCTCTGCGTGGTGCATGGGATTCTCCGCCGGCGTGGCGTGGGATAGAGCGCTCCGTCGGGGAAGCCGGCTGGGGGAGGAAGATGGGAAGGAGTGGTGCGGGGCGTTGGCTGGGGGTGGGGTCACGTGGATAAGGTAGGACATGGTCGAAGAGGTGCTCTCAGCTGCGTTCGGTTTCATCGGTGCGGAAAGTGTTAGCAGAATAAGACGTTTCGGTGTGCAGAATAACACTCTTAAGGGTGTTATCATAATAGACCCACCTATATATATATATATATGTGTGTGTGTGTGTATATACATACACACACACACACACATATATATATATGTATATATATATATCCAATTGGATGTGGGTTTTCATAAAGCATTATTGTTGACGTTACCCTTGAGGTAAAAGGTTGGGAGGCAAAACCATAAGCCCCTTTCTTTCTCTGTGTCCGATTCAAACTTCATACCCATTTCCGTGAGTGTTAGCAATTGTGAAAGACTAAATGATAGTTGAGTATGTGGACTTGCTGAAAAGATCTTATATTGACTTTTTCCGATGTTATGATAGTTTGTTAGTTTTCAATGAAGTTTTTGATTCATACTTTACACCGTGAATAGATTGTTACTTTAGCATAAGAAATCACATGAATATATATATATGTTGCTATTTTAAGAATGATCATGATGCCCTCATGTCCGTATTTTATTTTATCGACACCTCTATCTCTAAACATGTGCATATATTTTCCGATATTAACTTCCGCTTGAGGACAAGCGAGGTCTAAGCTTGGGGGAGTTGATACGTCCATTTTGCATCATTCTTTTATATCGATATTTATTGCATTATGGGTTGTTATTACACATTATGTCGCAATATTTATGCCTTTTCTCTCTTATTTTACAAGGTTTACATGAAGGGGGAGAATGCCGGCAGCTGGAATTCTGGGCTGGAAAAGGAGCAAATATTAGAGACCTATTCTGCACAACTCCAAAAGTCATGAAACTTCATGAAAGTGTTTTGAAATATATTCAAAATATTGGGCGAAGAAAGCACCAGAGGGGGGCCACCCACCGTCCACGAGGGTGGAGGGGGCGCCCCCTTCCTCATGGGCCACCTGGAATCCCCCCGAGGCCCATCTTCTGGTATAAGGTGTCTTTTGCCCTGGAAAAAATCAGAAGGAAGTTTTCGGGACGAAGCGCCGCCGTCTCGAGGCGGAACCTAGCGAAACCAATCTAGGGCTCCGGCGGAGCTGTTCTGCTGGGGAAACATCCCTTCGGGAGTGGGAAATCGTCACCATCGTCATCACCATCGATCCTTTCATTGGGAGGGGGTCAATCTCCATCAACATCTTCACCAGCACCATATCCTCTCAAACCCTAGTTCATCTCTTGTATCCGATCTTTGTCTCAAAACCGCAGATTGGTACCTCTGGGTTGCTAGTAGTGTTGATTACTCCTTATAGTTGATGCTAGTTGGTTTATTCGGTGGAAGATCGTATGTTCAGATCCTTTATGCACATTAATACCCCTCTGATTATGAACATGAACATGATTTGTGAGTAGTTACATTTGTTCCTGAGGACATGGGAGAAGTATTGTTATAAGTAGTCATGTGAATTTGGTATTCATTCAATATTTTGATGAGATGTATGTTGTCTTTCCTCTAGTGGTGTTATGTGAACGTCAACTACATGACACTTCACCATTATTTTGGCCTAGGGGCAGGCATTGAGAAGTAATAAGTAGATGATAGGTTGCTAGAGTGATGGAAGCTTAAACCCTAGTTTATGCGTTGCTTCGTAAGGGGCGGATTTGGATCCACATGTTTCGTGCTATGGTTAGGTTTACCTTAATTCTTCTTTCGTAGTTGTGGATGCTTGCGAGAGGAGTTAATCATAAGTGGGATGCTTGTCCAAGGAAGGGCAGTACCTAAGCACCGGTCCACCCACATATCAAATTATCAAAGTAACGAACGCGAATCATATGAGCATGATGAAAACTAGCTTGACGATAATTCCCATGTGTCCTCGGGAGTGTTTTCCTTTAGATAAGAGTTTGTCTAGGCTTGTCCTTTGCTACAAAAAGGATTGGGCCACCTTGTTGCACCTTGTTTACTTTTTTTATTTGTTACCCGTTACGAATTACCTTATCATAAAACTAGCTATCACCGATAATTTTAGTGCTTGTAGAGAATACCTTACTGAAAACCGCTTGTCATTTCCTTCTGCTCCTTGTTGGGTTTGACACTCTTACTTATCGAAAGGACTACGATAGATCCCCGACAGTTGTGGGTCATCAGACACCACGCTGGAGATGGAACTCTACATAAGGTATTGCAATCTGGGTTCTATTGGCCCACTCTCTTTAAAGATGCCCGTAAGTTTGTTTTGTCTTGCGATGAATGCCAAAGGGTTGTTAATATTAGTAGACGTCAGGAAATGCCTATGAATTACTCACTTGTTATTGAACCATTTGATGTTTGGGGCTTTGATTATATGGGACCTTTTCCTTCCTCTAACGGGTATACACATATTCTAGTTGCTGTTGATTACATTACTTTGTGGGTAGAAGCTATTCCAACTGGTAGTGCTGATCATAATACTTCTATTAAGATGCATAAAGAAGTTAATTTTCTGAGGTTTGGAGCCCCTAGATATTTAATGACTGATGGTGGTTCATATTTTATTCATGGTTCTTTCCGTAAAATGCTTGCTAAATATGATGTCAACCATAGAATTGAAGGAAATATGCCCTAGAGGCAATAATAAAGTTATTATTTATTTCCTTATATCATGATTAATGTTCATGCTAGAATTGTATTAACCGGAAACTTAGTACATGTGTGAATACATAGACAATACTGAGTGTCCCTAGTATGCCTCTACTTGACTAGCTCGTTAATCAAAGATGGTTAAGTTTCCTGACCATAGACATGTGTTGTCATTTGATGAACGGGATCACATCATTAGAGAATGATGTGATGGACAAGACCCATCCCTTATCTTAGCATAATGATCGTTAAGTTTTATTGCTATTGCTTTCTTCATGACTTATACATATTCCTCTGACTAAGAGATTATGCAACTCCCAAATACCAGAGGAACACCTTGTGTGCTATCAAACGTCACAACGTAACTGGGTGATTATAAAGATGCTCTACAGGTGTCTCCGAAGGTGTTTGTTGGGTTGGCATAGATCGAGATTAGGATTTGTCTCTCCGAGTATCGGAGAGGTATCTCATGGCCCTCTCGGTAATGCACATCACTATAAGCCTTGCAAGCAATGTGACTAATGAGTTACTTGTGGGATGATGCATTTCAGAACGAGTAAAGGGACTTGCCGGTAACGAGATTGAACTAGGTATGAGGATACCGATGATCGAACCTCTTGCAAGTAACATACCGATGACAAATCGAATGACATATGTTGTCATGCGGTTTGACCGATAAAGATCTTCGTAGAATATGTAGGAACCAATATGAGCATCCAGGTTCCGCTATTGGTTATTGACCAGAGATGTGTCTCGGTCATGTCTACATAGTTCTCGAACCCGTAGGGTCCGCACGCTTAACGTTCGATGATGATTTGTATTATGAGTTCTGTGTTTTGGTACCGAAGTTTGTTCGGAGTCCCGGATGAGATCACAGACATGATAAGGAGTCTCGAAATGGTCGAGAGGTAAAGATTGATATATTGGACGATGATATTTGGACACCGGAATGGTTTCGAAAAGGTTCGGATATATTTCGGAGTACCGGGGGGTTACTAGAACCCCCCGGGAATTGTTGGGCCTACATGGGCCATAGGGGAGAGGGGAGGCTGCCCAAAAGGGGTGGCCACGCCCCCCTCCCATGGGGAGTCCGAATTGGACTAGGGGAGGGGGCGCGCCCCCCTTTCCTTATGCTCTTCCCTCTCCTCCCCCTTTTCCCCCTCCGTAAGAAGGAAAAGAAGGGGGGCCGAATCCTACTAGGAGTGGAGTCCTAGTAGGACTCCCACCTTGGCACGTCCCCTCCTGGCCGGCCGCCTCCTCCCCTCCTCCTTTATATACGGGGGCAGGGGGCACTCCATAGCACATCAGTTATTCTCTTAGACATGTGTGGTGCCCCCCATCCACAGTTTACTCCTACACTCATAGCGTCGTATTGCCTAGGCGAAGCCCTGTGCGGATTGCATCACCATCACCATCACCATGCCGTCATGCTGACGAATCTCTCCCTCGACCCTCTGCTGGATCAAGAGTTCAAGGGACGTCATCGAGCTGAACGTGTGCTGAACTCGGAGGTGCTGTATGTTTGATACTAGATCGGTTGGATCGTGAAGACGTTCGACTACATCAACCGCGTTAATCTAACGCTTCCGCATTCGGTCTACGAGGGTACGTGGACACACTCTCTGTAGGGGGAACGTAGTATTTCAAAATTTTACCTAAGCACACGCAAGATCCGTCTAGGTGATGCAAAGCAACGAGCGGGGAGAGTGTGTCCACGTACCCTCGTAGACCGAAAGCAGAAGCGTTTAGTAACGCGGTTGATGTAGTCGAACATCTTCGCAATCCAACCGATCCAAGTACCGAACACACGGCACCTCCGCAATCTACACACGTTCGGCTCGGTGACATCCCTCATACTCTTGATCCAGCTGAGGCCGAGGGAGAGTTTCGTTAGCACGACGGCGTGGTGACGGTGATGATAAAGTTATCGGTGCAGGGCTTCGCCTAAGCACTGCAAAGATATGACCGAGGTGGAAATCTGTGGAGGGGGGCACCGGACACGGCTAAGAAATCAACTTGTGTGTTTATGGGGTGCCCCTGACCACGTATATAAAGGAGGGGAGGGAAGAGGTGGCCGGCCCTAGGGGGCGCGCCAGGTGTGGGGAATCCTACTAGGACTCCCCAGTCCAAGTAGGATTCCCCTCCTCTTTCCTATTCCTAGTAGGAGAAGGAGGGAAGGAGGAGGAGGGGAGAAGGAAGGAGGGGGGCACCGCCCCCTCCTAGTCCAATTCATACCAGCCCATGGGGGGGGCCACCCCTTGAGGCCCTTCTCTCCTTTCCCGTTTGGCCCATTAAGGCCAACTACTTTCCCCAGCGAATTCCCGTAACTCTCCGGTACTCCGAAAAATACCCGAATCACCCGGAACCTTTCCGATGTTCGAATATAGCCTTCCAATATATCGATCTTTACATATTGACCATTTCGAGACTCCTCATCATGTCCGTGATCTCATCCGGGATCCAAACAACCTTCAATACATCAAATCACATAACTGGTAACAAATCGTAATCGAACATTAAGCGTGCGGACCCTACGGGTTCGAGAACTATGTAGACATGACTGAGACACATCTCCAGTCAATAACCAATAGCGGAACCTGGATGCTCATATTGGCTCCTACATATTCTACAAAGATCTTTATCGGTCAAACCGCATAACAACATACATTGTTCCCTTTGTCATCGGTATGTTATTTGCCCGAGATTTGATCGTCGGTATCATCATACCTAGTTCAATATCGTTACCGGCAAGTCTCGTTACTCGTTCCGTAATGCATCATCCCGTAACTAACTCATTAGTCACATTGCTTGCAAGGATTATAGTGATGTGCATTACCGAGAGGGCCCAGAGATACCTCTCCGATACACGGAGTGACAAATCCTAATCTCGATCTATGCCAACCCAACAAACACCTTCGGAGACACCTATAGTGCATCTTTATAATCACCCAGTTACGTTGTGACGTTTGATTGCACACAAGGTGTTCCTCTGGTATTCGAGAGTTGCATAATCTCATAGTCAGAGGAACATGCATAAGTCATGAAGAAAGCAATAGCAATAAACTTAATGATCATAATGCTAAGCTAACTGATGGGTCTTGTCCATCATATCATTCTCTAATGATTTGATCCCGTTCATCAAATGACAACACATGTCTATTGTCAGGAAACATAACCATCTTTGATTAACGAGCTAGTCAAGTAGAGGCATACTAGGGACACTCTGTTTTGTCTATTTATTCACACATGTACTAAGTTTCTGGTTAATACAATTCTAGCATGAATAATAAACATTTATCATGAGATAAGGAAATATAAATAACAAATTTATTATTGCCTCTAGGCCATATTTCCTTCAGTCTCCCACTTGCACTAGAGTCAATAACCTAGTTCACATCGTCATGTGATTTCACACCAATAGTTCACATCTTTATGTGATTAGTTCACATCTCCATGTGACTAATACCTGATACGTCTCCGTCGTACATAAATGTTTTGATTGTTCCATGCCAATATTCTACAACGTTTACATACTTTTGGAAACATTTTATACTATTTTTGGGACTAACATACTGATCGAGTGCCCAGTGCCAGTTCCTGTTTGTTGCATGTTTTCTGTTTCGTGGAAAATCCATATCAAATGGAGTCCAAACGGGGTAAAAACTGACGGAGATTTTTTTGGAATATATGTAAATTTTGGAAAGTGGAATCAACGCGAGACGATGCCCGAGGGGCCAACGAGGGTGAGGGCCGCACCCTGGGCCCTCGTGGCCACTCCTTAAGGCGGTTGGTGCCCTTCTTTCTCCGCAAGAAAGCCAATATCTGGATAAAAATTGTGTCCAAATTTCAGCCCAATCAGAGCTACAGATCTTCGGGAATATAAGAAACGGTGAAAGGGCAGAATCGGGGAAGGTAGAAACAAAGAGAGACAGAGAGACATATCCAATCTCGGAGGGGCTCTCACCCCTCCCATGCCATGGAAGCCAAGGACCAGAGGGGAAACCCTTCTCCCATCTAGGGAGAAGGTCAAGGAAGAAGAAGAAGAAGGGGGGCTCTCTCCCCCTCCCTTCCGGTGGCGCCGGAACGCCGCCGGGGCCATCATCGTCACCGCAATCTACACCAACACCTCCGTCATCTTCACCAACATCTTCATCACCTTCCCCCATCTATCTACAATGGTCCACTCTCCCGCAACCCGCTGTACCCTCTACTTGAACATGGTGCTTTATCCTTCATATTATTATCCAATGATGTGTTGCCATCCTATGATGTCTGAGTAGATTTTCATTGTCCTATCGGTAATTGGTGAATTGCTATGATGGGTTTAATTTGCTTGTGGTTATGTTGATGTCCTTTGGTGCCCATCATATGAGTGCGCGCATGGATCACACCATAGGGTTAGTTATATGTTGATAGGACTATGTATTGGAGGGCAAGAGTGACAGAAGCTTCAACCTAGCATAGAAATTGATGCATACGCGATTGAAGGGGGACCAATATATCTTAATGCTATGGTTGGGTTTTACCTTAATGAATGTTCGTTGTTGCGGATGCTTGCTAATAGTTCCAGTTATAAGTGCATAGAATTCCAAGTCAGGGATGACATGCTAGCAGTGGCCTCTCCCACATAAAACTTGCTATCAGTCTAGTAAAGTAGTCAATTGCTTAGGGACAATTTCGCAACTCCTACCACCACTTTTCCACACTCGCTATACTAACTTTATCATGTCTTTATCTAAACAGCCCCTAGATTTTATTACGTGCTCTTGATTATCTTGCAAAGCTATCCAACAACACCTACAAAGTACTTCTAGTTTCATACTTGTTCTAGGTAAAGCGAACGTTAAGCGTGCGTAGAGTTGTATCAGTGGTCAATAGAACTTGAGGGAATATTTGTTCTACCTTTAGCTCCTCATTGGGTTCGACACTCTTACTTATCGAAAGAGGCTACAATTGATCCCCTATACTTGTGGGTTATCAATACCCAAAGGGTTTACTAGAGTCAATAATCTAGTTCACATCGCTATGTGATTAACACCCAAAGAGTGATCATGTTTTTCTTGTGAGAGAAGTTTAGTTAATGGGTCTGCCACATTCAGATTCGTATGTATTTTGCAAATTTTCTATGTCTACAATTCTCTGTATGGAGCTACTCTAGCTAATTGCTCCCACTTTCAATATGTATCCAGATTGAGACTCAAAGTCATCCAGATCGGTCTAAAAGCTTGCATCGGTGTAACTCTTTACGACGAACTCTTTATCACCTCCATAACTGAGAAATATCTCCTTAGTCTTCTAAGGATAATTTTGACCACTATCAAGTGATTCACTCCTGGATCAACATCGTATCCCCTTGCTAAACTCATGGCAAGGTATAGGTTTGGTACACAGCATAGCATACTTTATAGAACCTATGGCTGAGGCATAGGGAATTACTTTCATTCTCTTTCTATTTTCCGCCGTGGTCGTGCTTTGAGTTTTACTCAACTTTACACCTTGCAACACAGGCAAGAACTCCTTCTTTGACTGTTCTATTTTGAACTACTTCAAAATCTTGTCAAGGTATGTACTCACTGAAAAAACATATCAAGCATCTTGATCTATCTCTATAGATCTTCATGCTCAATATGTAAGCAGCTTAACAGAGGTCTTTCTTTGAAAAAATCCTTTCAAACACTCCTTTATGCTTTCCATAAAAATTATACATTATTTCCGATCAACAATATGTCATTCGCTTATACTTATCAGAAATGTCGTAATGCTCCCACTCACTTTCTTGTAAATACAGGCTTCACCGCAAGTCTGTATAAAACCATATGCTTTGATCATCTTCTCAAAGCGTATATTCCAACTCCAAGATGCTTGCACGAGTCCATAGAAGGATCGCTGGAGCTTGCACACTTTGTTAGCACCTTTAGGATTGACAAAACCTTCTTGTTGCATCATATACAACTCTTCTTTAAGAAATCCATTAAGGAATGTAGTTTTGAAATCCATTTGCCAGATTTCATAAAATGTGGCAATTGCTAACATGATTCGGACAGACTTTAAGCATCGATGCGAGTGAGAAAATCTCATCATTGTCAACATCTTGAATTTGTCAAAAAACCCTTTTCGACAAGTCGAGCTTTGTAGATAGTAACACTACTATCAGCGTCCGTCCTCATCTTGAAGATCCATTTATTGTCAATGGCTTGTCGATCATTGGGCAAGTCAACCAAAGTCCACACTTTGTTCTCATGCATGGATCCCATCTCAGATTTTCATGGCCTCAAGCCATTTTACGGAATCTGGGCTCATCATCGCTTCCTCATATATCGTAGGTTCGTCATGGTTTAGTAACATGAGTTCCAGAATAGGATTACCGTACCACTCTGGTGCGGATCTTACTCTAGTTGACCTACGAGGTTTAGTAGTAACTTGATCCAAAGTTTCATGATCATCATCATTAGCTTCCTCACTAATTGGTCTAGGAATCACTGGAACTGATTTTTTGTGATGAACTACTTTCCAATAAGGGAGCAGGTACAGTTACCTTATCAAGTTCTACTTTCCGCCCACTCACTTCTTTCGAGAGAAACTTCTTCTCTAGAAAGGATCCATTCTTAGCAATGAATATCTTGCCTTCGGATCTGTGATAGAAGGTGTACCCAACAGTCTCCTTTGGGTATCCTATGAAGACAAATTTCGCCGATTTGGGTTTGAGCTTACTATGCTGAAACTTTTTCACATAAGCATCACAACCCCAAACTTTAAGAAACGACAGCTTAGGTTTCTAGCTAAACCACAGTTCATACGGTGTCATCTCAAAGGATTTTTATACGGTTCCCTATTTAACGTGAATGCAATTGTCTCTAATACATAACCCCAAAACGATAGTGGTAAATCGGTAAGAGACATCATAGATCGCACCATATCTAATAAAGTATGGTTACGATGTTCGGACACACCATTAGCTGTGGTGTTCTAGGTGGCGTGAGTTGCGAAACTATTCTACATTGTTTCAAATGAAGACCAAACTCATAACTCAAATATTCATCTCCACGATCAGATCGAAGAAACTCTATTTTCTTGTTACGATGATTTTCCACTTCACTCTGAAATTCTTTGAACTATTCAAATGTTTCAGACATATGTTTCATCAAGTAGATATACCTATATCTTCTCAAATCATCTCTGAAGGTCAGAAAATAACAATACCCTCCGCGAGCCTCAACACTCATCGGACCACATACATCAGTATGTATTATTTCCAATAAGTCAGTTGCTCGCTCCATTGTTCCGAAGAACGGAGTCTTAGTCATCTTGCCCATGAGGCATGGTTCGCAAGCATCAAGTGATTCATAATCAAGTGATTCCAAAAGTCCATCAGCATGGAGTTTCTTCATGCGCTTTACACCAATATGACCAAAACGGCAGTGCCACAAATAAGTTGCACTATCATTATTAACCTTGCATCTTTTGGCTTCAATATTATGAATAAGTGTATCACTACGATCGAGATTCAATAAACCATTTATATTGAGTGTATGACTATTGAAGGTTTTATTCATGTAAATAGAACAACAATTATTTTTTGACTTAAATGAATAATCTTTTTGCAATAAACATGATCCAATCATATTCATGCTCAACGCAAACACCAAATAACATTTATTTTAGGTTCAACACTAACCCCAAAGGTAAAGGGAGTGGGCGATGGTGATCTTATCAACCTTGGAATCACTTCCAACACACATCATCACCTTGCCCTCAACTAGTCTTTGTTCATTTTGTAACTCCTGTTTCGAGTTACTAATCATAGCAACTGAACCAGTATCAAAATACCCAGGGGCTACTATGAACACTAGTAAAGTACACATCAATAACATGTATATCATATATACTTTTGTTCAATTTGTCATCCTTCTTATCCGCTAAGTATTTGGGGCAGTTCTGCTTCCAGTGACCATTTCCTTCATAGTAGAAGCACTTAGTTTCAGGCTTGGGTCTAGCTTTGGGCTTCTTCATGGGAGTGGCAACTTGCTTGCCATTCTTATTGAAGTTCCCTTTCTTTCCCTTGCCCTTTTACTTGAAACTAGTGGTCTTGTCAACCATCAACATTTGATGCTTTTCTTAATTTCTACCTTCGTCGATTTCAGCATCACGAAGAGCTCGGGAATCATTTTTGTCATCCCTTGCATATTATAGTTCATCACGAAGTTCCAGTAACTTGGTGATAGTGACTAGAGAACTCTGTCAATCACTATTTTATCTGGAACATTAACTCCCACTTGATTCAAGTGATTGTAGTACTCAGATAATCTGAGCACATGCTCACTAGTTGAGCTATTCTCCTCCATCTTGTAGGCAAAGTACTTGTCAGAGGTCTCATACCTCTCGACTTGGGCATGAGTCTGAAATACCAATTTCAGCTCTTGGAACATCTTATATGCTTCATGGCATTCAAAACGTTTTTGAAGTCTCGGTTCTAAGCCGTAAAGCATGGCGCACTAAACTATCAAGTAGTCATCATACCGAGCTTGCCAAACGTTCATAACTTCTGCATCTGCTCCTGCAATAGGTCCGTCACCTAGCGGCGCATCAAGGACGTAATTCTTCTCTGCAGCAATGAGGATAATCCTCAGATCATGGACCCAGCCCGCATCATTGCTACTATCATCTTTCAACATAGTTTTTCTCTAGGAACATATCGAAATTAAACAAGGAGCTACATCACGAGCTATTGATCTACAACATAGTTATGCAATTACTACCAGGACTAATTTCATGATAAATTAAAGTTCAGTTAATCATATTACTTAAGAACTCCCACTTAGATGATCACGTGATCCATATCAACTAAACCATGTCCGATCATCACGTGAGATGGAGTAGTTTTCAATGGTGAACATCACTATGTTGATCATATCTACTATATGATTCACGCTCGACCTTTCTCTCAGTGTTCCGAGGCCATATCTGCATGTGCTAGGCTCATCAAGTTTAACCTGAGTATTCTACATATGAAAAACTGGCTTGCACCCGTTGTATGTGAACGTAGAGCTTATCACACCCGATCATCACGTGGTGTCTCGGCACGACGAACTGTAGCAACGGTGCATACTCAGGGAGAACACTTGTACCTTGAAATTTAGTGAGAGATCATCTTATAATGCTACAGCCGTACTAAGCAAAATAAGATGCATAAAGGATAAACATCACATGCAATCAATATAAGTGATATGATATGGCCATCATCATCTTGCTCCTTTGATCTCCATCTCCAAAGCACCTTCATGATCACCATCGTCACCGGCTTGACACCTTGATCTCCATCGAAGCATCGTTGTCGTCTCGCCAACTATTGCTTCTACGACTATGGCTACTGCTCAGTGATAAAGTAAAGCAATTACATGGCGATTGCATTTCATACAATAAAGCGACAACCATATGGCTCCTGCCAGTTGCCGAGAACTGTTACAAAACATGATCATCTCATACAACAAATTATATACCATCACTTCTTGACCATATCACATCACAACAAGCCCTGCAAAAACAAGTTAGACGTCCTCTACTTTCTTGTTGCAAGTTTTACGTGGCTGCTACGGGTTTCTAGCAAAAACCGTTCTTACCTACACATCAAAACCACAATGATTTTTTGTCAAGTTTGTTGTTTTAACCTTCAACAAGGACCGGGCGTAGTCACACTCGATTCAACTAAAGTTGGAGAAACAGACACCCACTAGCCACTTGTGTGCGAAGCACGGCGGTAGAACCAGTCTCATGAACGCAGACATGTAATGTCGGTCTGGGCCGCTTCATCCAACAATACCGCCGAATCAAAGTATGACATGCTGGTAAGCAGTATGACTATTATCGCCCACAACTCTTTGTGTTCTACTCGTGCATATAACATCTATGCATAGACCTGGCTCAGATGCCACTATAGGGGAACGTAGTATTTCAAAATTTCACCTACGCACACGCAAGATCCGTCTAGGTGATGCATAGCAATGAGCGGGGAGAGTGTGTCCACGTACCCTCGTAGACCGAAAGCGGAAGCGTTTAGTAACGTGGTTGATGTAGTCGAACGTCTTCGCGATCCAACCGATCCAAGTACCGAACGCACGGCACCTCCGCAATCTACACACGTTCAGCTCGGTGACGTCCCTCGTACTCTTGATCCAGCTGAGGCCGAGGGAGAGTTTCGTCAGCACGACAGCGTGGTGATGGTGATGATGAAGTTACCGCCATAGGGCTTCACCTAAGCACTGCAACGATATGACCGAGGTGGAAATCTATGGAGGGGGGCACCGCACACGGCTAAGAAATCAACTTGTGTGTCTATGGGGTGCCCCCTGGCCACGTATATAAAGGAGGGGAGGGAAGAGGTGGCCGGCCCTAGGGGGTGCGCTAGGTGTGGGGAATCCTACTAGGACTCCCCAGTCCAAGTAGGATTCCCCTCCTCTTTCCTATTACAAAGCAGTATAACAAAGCCACCTACGATCCACCACAGCGATTTGACGTTGTCAGCCATTGGATTCAGCATAGAAACGGCCCAGATTGTTCCGTTCAGCGTCCAGCGTTTTCACTGCGTTGCGATCTACTGGACCCACGTAATTGGGCCGCTGCTCCGCAAGGCGAGCTGAACGTGCTCTGCTTAATCGGGCCCTTCAGAGGCCGAAGGCGCGCAAAGGCCCGGTAAGAGAAAACCTCGACCGCTCGTTCCCCGCAGCGGCGGCGCGCCCTGCTGCCCCGCCGTCATTCCTCCCGCTTCCGCGCTTCTCCACGTGCAGGCGGGTCTGGGCGCCTTTTCGCTCTCCTCCTTACGCTTTGACAAAGGACGATTACGGGAGGAAGACCATGGATAATCATCCCATTAATCAATCGGCACCCGCCTGCAGTTTCTGGTAGCAAAGAGGCTGGGTCGGCAGCTCGTGCATGATCCAGCTTACATTATGTTTCAATACATTATTTTCTGCCTGATTTCTCGTGTCTGACCTCCCGTTGTTCATCAGCCAAATTCCTTGCTTATATACATCTACTTGTTTCAGGAATGACGAATCACCAGTTAGAATTTTCTCATGTCAGTAATTACATGGGTGTCAGATCAGAGCTTCATCTGCAAGAAAGGCTTCCGGACATGTCGCTTCTTCTTCCTCCTAATTGTTAATCCTTTGCACCCTTTTAACTTGCAATGTATTGTGGGCTATCTCTTCACTTTTATTCCAATCGCCGTATCCTTTTCTGTTGTCGGTTCTGCTCTATTTTTTAATGTTCATAGTTCATGTGTGCCACATGGCATACCCGGCCCACTAGCATAAAACGCCTAAACATTCTCGAGTACACGATCAGGAGCCGATGATTGTTTGTGTCTGATAAAATTTATTTCCTTTCTAGCAGGTTTTAGCACGGCTTGATCTATCTGCATCGCAGCACCAGAATAACACTCACATAGTTAAGGGTATACATTCACACTGGCGCCATATACATTCAGTAAGTTATTGTGCCTGATTTTTTGTATGCTTGAACTAGAAAGTATCAACCCAGCACGAGATGTCTAGGTCTCACAAGCAACAAAGTCAAAATGCTTGTTTTTGTTGTTGTAAACTGTTTTTTTTACAGGAAAGAAAAAACACCTGGTTGCTCCCAAGGCCAAGGATCATAAAAAAATAAAAATAAAAATAGATGGATGCATACATACAATTGTTTTCTTCTCCCTAGATCTAGCACTTCATGAAGCATTTGTTTCAGGATAGCTTCATCTTGCATTTCGTAAGCATCTTGTTCACCAAAGACATCATCATTGCATTGTCCTCCATCACTCTAGCAGAGGTATTAGGAAATGACTCTGGATCATGACCCACCTCCCAAAAGATCAACCACTGGCCTGAATACACATGCTGAACATAGGCGAAAGTAACTCAAATTTGTTTGATGTTTCGAGCCCATGGATTTCCCAAATTGACATTCCTAATAGGATGCCCTGTAACCCTATACCTCCTACAAGATCTCCTCATGCTGCGGGAGAACACCGATGTCAAGTGACTGTTGCACGCCAGCAATGACCACGTCGATCCGTTCCATAATTTGAATTATTCAAAATTATCATCCCAAATCCACAGCCAACACTGTAATTTTGAAGCCTTCAATTTTCTTGAATTTTTTCAATGACTAAATTTTCTCAAACATTTTGTTCTTTTGCTAATATTGGCGGCCGCGGCAACACGCGCCTCCATGTTCTAGTTCCTAGTAGGAGAAGGAGGGAAGGAGGAGGAGGGGAGAAGGAAGGAGGGGGGCGCCGCCCCCTCCTAGTCCAATTTGGACCAGCCCATGGGGGGGCGCATGGCCACCCCTTGAGGCCCTTCTCTCCTTTCCCGTATGGCCCATTAAGGCCCACTACTTCCCCTGGTGAATTTCCGTAACTCTCCGGTACTCCGAAAAATACCCGAATCACTCGGAACCTTTTCGATGTTCGAATATAGCCTTCCAATATATCAATCTTTACGTCTCAACCATTTCAAGACTCCTCGTCATGTCCCTTATCTCATCGGGGACTCTGAACAACCTTCAGTACATCAAATCACATAACTCATAATACAAATCGTCATCGAACATTAAGCATGCGGACCCTACAGGTTCGAGAACTATGTAGACATGACTGAGACACATCTCCGGTCAATAACCAATAGCGGAACCTGGATGCTCATATTGGCTCCTACATATTCTACGAAGATCTTTATCGGTCAAACCGCATAACAACATACGTTGTTCCCTTTGTCATCGGTATGTTACTTGCCCGAGATTCGACCGTCGGTATCATCATACCTAGTTCAATCTCGTTACCAGCAAGTCTCTTTACTCATTCCGTAATGCATCATCCCACAACTAACTCATTAGTCACATTGTTTGCAAGGCTTATAGTGATGTGCATCACCGAGAGGGCCCAGAGATACCTCTCCGATACACGGAGTGACAATTCCTAATCTCGATCTATGCCAACCCAACAAACACCTTCGGAGACACCTGTAGAGCATCTTTATAATCACCCAGTTATGTTGTGACGTCTGATAGCACACAAGGTGTTCCTCTGGTATTCGAGAGTTGCATAATCTCATAGTCAGAGGAACATGTATAAGTCATGAAGAAAGGTATAGCAATAAAACTTAAGGATCATAATGCTAAGCTAACGGATGGGTCTTGTCCATCACAACATTCTCTAATGATGTGATCTCGTTCATCACATGACAACACATGTCTATGGTCAGGAAACATAACCATCTTTGATTAATGAGCTAGTCAAGTAGAGGCATACTAGGGACACTCTATTTTGTCTATTTATTCACACATGTACTAAGTTTCCGGTTAATACAATTCTAGCATGAATAATAAACATTTAGCATGATATAAGGAAATCTAAATAACAACTTTATTATTGCCTCTAGGGCATATTTCCTTCACTCTCCCCCTCTCGTTGCTATGCATCTCCTAGATAGATCTTGCGTGAGCGTAGGAATTTTTTTGAAATTGCATGCTATGTTTCCCAAGAAGAATTGCATCTCCTTATCATCCTCAGTCTAGTGGTCAAGTATAATTGAGCAATAGAGAGATTAAATTAATTTTGCAAAAGACTGCTAATAGATCTAGAAAGAATTGGTTTAAGAAACTTGATGATGCTTTGTGGGCTTATAGAACTGCTTATAAGAATCCTATGGGTATGTCTCCATATAAAATGGTTTATGGAAAAGCATGTCACTTACCTCTTGAGCTAGAACATAAGGCATATTGGGCTATTAAAGAGCTCAACTATGATTTCAAACTTGCCGGTGAGAAGAGGTTATTTGACATTAGCTCACTTGATGATGGAGAACCCAAGCCTTTGAGAGTGCCAGGTTGTTTAAGGAAAAAGTTAAAAGATCGCATGAAAAAGGATACAGAAGCGTGAGTTTAATGTAAGTGATCATGTTTTGCTATACAACTATCGGTAAAGATTTTCTGTAGGAAAACTTCTCTCTAAATGGGAAGGCCCTTACATCATCGAGGAGGTCTATCGTTCTGGTGCCATAAAAATTAACAATGTCGCAGGTGAAAATTCGAAGGTGGTAAACGGTCAAAGACTTAAACATTATATCTTAGGTACTCCCATAAATGTTGAGACCAATATAATTGATACTGTAACACCGGAGGAGTACATAAGGGGCACTTTCCAGAATGTTTCAGATTCCGAAAAGGAATAGGTATGTGGTACGGTAAGTAAACCGACCCCAAAACGTTTCCAATGATAAATTTTCTCCGTTTTGGAATATTTAAAAAATTAGGAAAATTAAAAGTGGTCTGAAAGACAGGAGACCGCCACAAGGGTGGAGGGCGCGCCCCCCGACCTTGTGGCCACCTCGTGTGCCCTCCGGACTCAGTTTTCTTGCAGAATACTTCTTATGGTCGGTAAAAATTCATTATATAATATCCCGAAGGTTTTGACCACTTTACCACGACAAAATCCTCTGTTTTTTTGAGTTGTTTCTGCAGCAGATTAGGAGCAAGATGTCATCCCAAGATTCGGAGGGAGAGAGCTACATGGCTGATTATATCACAAACCCAAAAACATATGGGGATGTGGAACACTACGGTTGGACGACGGAGGAAGAAGAAGACTTTGAGCCCAAGAGGAAGTAGGAAATGAGCTCCGATGAAGAGGATGATCCACTATACCCCAACCTGGCGATATGCACGTGGAGTTCAAGAAGTCAAGCTTCCCTAAGGTCCAATCTATCCCACCATCTTTTTCACAGGATAGAAACTATGCAAGAAGATAATGAAACTCAAGCTCGAGAACAAGGATTTGAGGGAGAAAAAAATTTAGCCTCAGACGCAAGGTGGAGAAGAAAAGTGCAAGAACTCCATCATCACCACCTCCGAAGAAAGAGATCTAAATACATGGGTATGGGCACTCCCCTTGGCAACTGCCAAGCTTGGGGGAGTGCCCCGGTGTTGTATCACCATCACATCTTTATCTTTTTCGTTTTTCTTAGTTCGATCCTTTTGGTTATATCTTGATCTAGTAGAATAAAGTTTTGAGTTGATCTAGTTTTGAGTTTTGCCTTATATATGACCCCTCTATGTAATCGAGTCCGTGAGATATATAATAAAGAGTAGTTTGAGTAAAGGGCTTTGCTTTCTTGATATGATCTTGAGGGAATTAAATAAAAGAAAGAATAAAAAGAAATAAGAAGATCATATATTGATCTTATGGAGAGTAATGACTTCACATATAAAGAGTATGATGAATAAAAGTTGTTGAGAGTTGACAAACTTAGTTTTGGTCATTGTTGCAATTAATAGGAAGTAATAAAGAAAGAGAGGCCTCACATATAAATATACTATCTTGGACATCCTATATAATTGTGAGCACTCATTAAAATATGACATGCTAAAAGGTTGATGTTGGACAAGGAAGACAACATAATGGGTTATGTTTGCTTATATTCGAATAGAAGTTATATTGTTATGGATCATCCAACATGTTGAGCTTGCCTTTCCCTCTCATGCTAGCCAAATTCTTTGCACCAAGTAGAGATACTACTTGTGCGTCCAAACATCCCTAAACCTAGTTTTGCCATGAGAGTCCACCATACCTACCTATGGATTGAGTAAGATCCTTCAAGTAAGTTGTCATCGGTGCAAGCAATAAAAATTGCTCTTTAAATATGCATGATTTATTAGTGTGAAGAAAATAAGCTTTATACGAACTTGTGATATAGAAGAAATAAAAGCGACGGACTGCATAATAAAGGTCTTTATCTCAAGCGACAATATAAAGTGACGTTCTTTTGCATTAAGATTTTGTGCATCCAACCATAAAAGCATATGACAACCTCTGCTTCCCTCCGCGAAGGGCCTATCTTTTACTTTTATCTTCAATGCAAGAGTCATGGTGATCATCACCTTCCCTTTTTACACCTTTTCCTTTGGCAAGCTCTATATGTTGGAGAGATCCGGATATATATATCCATTCGGATGTAGGTTTTCATAAAGTATTATTGTTGACATTATCCTTGAGGTAAAAGGTTGGGAGGCGAAACTATAAGGCCCTATCTTTCTCTGTGTCTGATTGAAACTTTGTACCCATAAGTATCGCGTGAGTGTTAGCAATTGTGAAAGACTATATGATAGTTGAGTATGTGGACTTGATGAAAAGCTCTTATATTGACTCTTTCCGATGTTATGACAAATTGCAATTGCTTCAATGACTGAGATCATAGTTTGTTAGCTTTCAATGAAGTTTCTGATTCATACTTTGCCTTGTGAATGAATTGTTACTTTATCATAAGAAATTATATGGAATTATATGTTGTTGTTCTAAAGATGATCATGATGCCATCATGTATGTATTTTATTTTTATGGGCACCTCTATCTCTAAACATGTGGACATATTTATCGATATCGGCTTCGGCTTGAAGACAAGCAAGGTCTAAGCTTGGGGGAGTTGATACGTCCATTTTGTATCATGCTTTTATGACAATATTTATTATATTATGGGCTGTTATTACACATTATATCACAATACTTATGGATATTATCTCTTATTTTACAAGGTTTACATGAAGAGGGAGAATGCCGGCAACTCGAATTCTGGACTAGAAAAGGAGCAAATATTAGAGACCTATTCTACACAACTCCAAAAGTCCTGAAACTTCATGGAGCTTATTTTTGGAATATATAAAAAATATTGGGGAAGAAAGAACCAGAGGGGGCCACCAGCAAGCCACAAGGGTGGAGGGCACGCCCTACCCCCTGGGCGCGCCCCCCGACCTTGTGGGCCCACTGGCAGGCCTCCGCTGTCCATCTTCTTCTATATGGTGTCTTTTACCCTGGAAAAAATCATAAGGAAGCTTTTGGGACGAAGCGCCGCCATCTCGAGGCGGAACCTGGGGAGAACCAATCTAGGGCTCCGATGGAGTTGTTCTGCCGGGGAAACGTCCCTCCGGGAGGGGGAAATCATCGGCATTGTCATCACCATCGATCCTCTCATCGAGGGAGGGTCAATCTCCATCAACATATTCACCATCACCATCTCCTCTCAAACCCTAGTTCTCTCTTGTATTCGATCTTGGTCCCAAAACCTCATATTGGTACCTGTGGGTTGCTAGTAGTGTTGATTACTCCTTGTAGTTGATGCTAGTTGGTTTATTCGGTGGAAGATCATATGTTCAGATCCTTAATGATAATTAATACTCCTCTGATTATGATTATGAATATGCTTTGTGAGTAGTTACGTTTGTTCCTGAGGGCATGGGAGAAGTCTTGTTATAAGTAATCATGTGAATTTGGTATTCATTCGATATTTTGATGAGATGTAGGTTGTCTTTCCTCTAGTGGTGTTATGTGAACGTCGACTACATGACACTTCACCATTATTAGGGCCTAGGGGAAGGCATTGGGAAGTAATAAGTAGATGATGGTGTGACGCCCCTGGTTCAATCATACACTAATCATACACGCAAATGTGTACAATCAAGATCAGGGACTCACGGGAAGATATCACAACACAACTCTAGACACAAATCAAAATAATACAAGCTTTATACTACAAGCCACGGGCCTCGAGGGCTCGAATACAAGCTCGATACACAAGCGAGTCAGCGGAAGCAACAATATCTGAGTACAGACATAAGTTAAACAAGGGGTGCCTTAAGAAGGCTAGCACAAAAAGCAACAACGATCGAAGAGGCAAGGCCTCCTGCCTGGGACCTCCTAACTACTCCTGGTCGTCGACGGTATCCATGTAGTAGCATCTATCGGCGATGGCATCTGGCTCCAGGGTTCCACCATCTGGTTGCATCAACTGGAAAGAAGAAAGAATGGGGAAAAGGGGGAGCACAACAACCGTGAGTACTCATCCAAAGTACTCGCAAGCATGAGATCTATACTAAGTATGCATTGGTATCAAATGGAAGGTTTGTATCTGTGGACTGAACTGCAGAATGCCAAAATAGAGGGAGAAGGCCTAGCCTATCGAAGACTAGCATCTTCAAGCATCTCCAAGCATCTTGCAGCATGTAGAAGAGTAAAGAATAGCAGTTTAGTATTTAACAAGCATGTTGTAACATCCACGCCCAGAGATCCTTCCTCGACTCCCTGCGAGAAAGCAATCCCGGGGCCACATATCCATCACATATCTCATGTATCCATTTCTAGTTATATAAGATCAGGATATAAGTCTGAACGTCCATTACCATGGACACCGTATTCGAATATATATCTTCCCTGCAGGGGTGCACCACGTTACCCAACATGCTCGATCACTTTGGACGGACACACCTTTCTGGGGTCAATGCCTGGCCTTGGAAGATCAACACGTCGCAGCCCTACCTAGGCTCAACAAAGAGGTCCCCGCCGGTCTACATCCTAAGCACTCCAGGGTCTTGGGCCCATCGCCCGCAGCACTCCGGGTTGTTGCGAGCAGGGTGGATACTAGCACCGCCTCGGATGGCAAAGACGATCCGACCGCGCCGCGAAGGTTGAATCGACGTCCGACAAAGCTTCGCCGACATCGCAAGTCGAGGCCCATATCTATTCTCGTGTGGTGGTTAGTGCGTAAAGGCTAGAGGCCAACTCAGAACAAATACCCAAATCTGTTAGTGCATTGGGGGCTCGCGGAAACGAGCAGAGACTCACGATAAGGTGGCCCCGTCGCCCCATCTCATGGACTTATTGCAAGGGCCCAGACTGCCCGGCCGTGCCACGTGGAAAACTCGCGGGTGCTCAACGGGCCCGCCCGACTTTCACATCAACTCACGGGTACCCCTCAGGGCCGACCCGACTTCAACAATGGTCTCAAGTAAAGTCAAGGTAACCGTGTGTCCAAACATCAAGGGGAAAACCTGAGGAATCACCCCCGATGGATTCCACTCAATGTAATCATCAAGGTGAACGTAAGAGGGACCACCCTCGAGGTTCACACTTGAGGTGTTGAACGACAGAGCCATATCGGGAATGGTGAAAGAGGAAATCACCCTCGATGACCACGACCGAATAGCTACACTACAAAATTATCATCAGGAGTGCGTTATGACGGATCACCCTCGACACTCGATAGTAGCTCTGCAGAGTCGAGCAACTAAAGGGGTGTGATGTGATGTGATGTGTCAGGCTCTGGTCCTCGATCACATTGATCGAGTCGTCGAAGATGAAGCAGGGGAAACAAGGACAAGGTGGGGGTCACTGATGGATCACTAACCAACCTATACTAAGCAGTTTAGGATAAGTAGGTAGGTAACAATAGCAGGTACAAAAGCAGGCTATGCATCAGAATAGGAGAAAACAATAACAGTAGCAAAATCTAATGCAAGCATGAGAGTATACAATGGGCGATATCGGGATGATCAAAGGGGGGGCTTGCCTGGTTGCTCAGACAAGAATGAGGGTTGTCGGTGAAGTAGTCGATCACAGTGGCATCAGCAGCGGTCTCACGGTCTACCGGAGAGAAGAGGGTGAAGAAACAGTAAATACACGCAAACATATGCATAACATGACAATAACGATGCTAGAGGTGTTCTAACGCGGTGTTACACGATACCGGTGAAGTGGGTTAACATCCGGGAAAGTTTTCCCGGTTCTGGACGTCTGTCAGACAGATGAACCGGAGGGGAAAAGTTCACCGTTTGCTATGCTAGGGACGTGTGACGGGCGAACGGACCATGTATTCGGATTCGTCTCGAAATTGTGAGTAACTTTCATGTAGAAAACTTTTTCATCCGAGTTACGATATAATTTCTATAAATTTTCATGGTTTTATTAACATTCTGAAATTAATTTTAATACGAAAATAAATGCCCAAATGCTAGGCGCACCCAGCATAGTGTACACAAAAGTGTACCTAGTGGCTGACAGGTGGGTGAGGGGGGACCCAGTTGACCAGTCAACGTTTGACTGGTCAATAGGGGTGGGACCCACCTGCCATAGACTGTTTCACTAACTAACTAGTTAATTTAGTCTAACTAGCACTATTAGGCTAATTAACTTTAATTAGATTAATTAAGCCTAATTAATTAAGTTAATTCAATAATTATTATATTTATTATTGTTATTATTATTGAAAATCTTCTTTTGCTCTTTTTAAAAAGAAAAGGAGGCCGGTGGGGTCCGCTGGCAGTGGCATTAGACCAGCGGGGCGGGGCGGGTTAACGAGCAGGCGCCCGCGACCGAGGCCGCCACCAGGGGCGTTGGCCACGGCAACGGCCGGAGGGGCTGCAGCCACGGCGAGGTCGGCCGGGCTGCGAGCGGCGCCGGCGAGGCGACCGAGTGGCGGGCGGGGCCGGCAGGGGAGAGCGGGGCAAGCGCCGTGCGGGGCCGCAGTGGAGCAGCAGCAACGCTGCGGGCGGCTGCAGTTCGCAAGGGCTCCCGGGGGCACGGCCAGGGGCGCATGACCGCGCGCGGGAGCGGAGCTCCGGCCATGGCGTCCGAAACTCCGGACGGCGATGAGCAACGACAGTAGGACGGTGGGCTCAGCGGAGGCACCACCACGCACGGGAGAGCACGCACGGGGACGCGGTTGGGTGTAGCCGGTCGTGGCCAGAGGCCAACGGAGCACGGCGAGGGAGTCGTGCTAGCGGCCGGAGGCTACGGCAACGAGCGGAAGATGCACTAGTTGACCGAATCCAACAGGGAAAAGGAGGAGAAGGAGTAGAGGCTCACGGTGTGGCACACGAAAGGCCAGCAACGGATTAGTAGTAGCAGGACGGTCGCAGCGGACGAAGCTCACCGGCGACCGCGGGTGGGGAAAAGAGCTCGATCCCGATGGTGGAGGGGGGTCCGAGCTCGATCTTGTGGATGAGGAGGACGCAGTCGACGACACCGGAGCTTCGTGACACCAAGAGGCGGCGAGAGGAGCTCAGTGGCTGCGCCTACGGCGGGGGCATGGCGACGGTGGCTGCGGGTGCGGGCGGATCTGAGAGAGGGAGCGGAGGGGGATGGGAACGGGGTAGCTAGGGTTTCGGGGAGGGAGAGAGGGGCGCCCGGGGAGGTGCCTTGTAGCCGTCGGGGAGGCGGGGATGGCCGCCACGCACGGCACGGCCGACGGCTTGCCGCCACGACCCCCTGTCCCCTGTAGCGAGAGGAACATGGCGAGTGGGGGTGGGTTGGGCCTTGGCTGTGCTGGGCCAGAGAGCAAAGGGCTTTTCCTCTTTCTCTTCTCCCCTATTTTTTTCTACTGTTTCCATTTACCTTCAATATTATTTTGGTTTTATAAAATGTGAGACTTGGTCCAAATTAGTGATGTAATACAGGACACTACCAAAAAGTTTTTGGTGGGTTATTTAAAAAATAGCTTGTATTTTCATAAATTAGAAAATGCTTTCTAATTAATGAATTGGCCACTGTTTCATTTATTTGAGGGCACTCAACCACTTTATAAAACGTTCGTTAATGAATGTCAATTAGTTAGTGAATATTTGCAACCTAACGAACATTTTTGATTTACTGTTTGAATATGTAATTATTTGACATTGCAATTTAATATGAATCAAAGAGGCATTTAGCAACAGTGAAAAAGATGACATGGCATCATTAACTTGGGATTAATGTATCTTAATTATCCAGGCGTCACAATTCTCCTCCACTACAGGGAATCTCGTCCCGAGATTTAAGGGGTGGAGTAAGGGGAAAGATTCGGGAAGGACAGAGCTCAACACAAGATAGGTACCTGGGGGCTATCTCGGTGAACGTGGCGTAGAGGCATCTCTCTAGTTGAAATTCTAGAAATTCATCGAGAGCAAGGTAAGGAGGAGCAATAAGAAGCTTGAGGCAGGCAGGCAAACGTTCGTTACTTGAAACAGAGGGTGAAAGGGGTTCAGAGCAATGGGAATAAGTATTGTGTCTGATACCAGCATAGATCACTAGGAAGGTGGCTCGTGATTTACATACGAAGCCAAGCGCGAGGAACAATTTTGGAAAATAGGGATGACCAGGAGAGTCAGGTTTTGATCTTGTGGAACTGTGGGTTATGGGCCCACCATGTGGAACAATGATTAGGAAGGGTGATGCCATCTTGCATGATGTTAATAGCAAGGCATGTCAGTCAATAACCTGTTAGTTATGTCGGCAACAACATCGGTACCAAGGGCGAGGGACGAAGAGAACCATTTTCCTGCTCGTTAAGACGAGGCGGACCAATAGGCAAAGTTCTCGTCCATCGGTGGCTACCGGAATGTCATCAATAATAGTAACAAGGTCTTACCTACAGAGTTGTACACCGAGGTGTTTACATAAGTAGGGAATTATCACTGCTCAGATATGTTAGGTTACAAGAAAGGTTAAACAAAGCAATGGAGACTTGAATCAGTTATCGGTGTTCTTGAGTGTCTAACAACCCAGAACCCATGGAAAATTTGAATCGGCACGAATAATAGTTGATGAAAAACTCATAAGAGGTTATGTAGTTCCGGATAATCTCGAGATACTAGAGGGTAATACTCGAGGGTATAGTAGAACAGAGGTTGGACGGGTGAAATGATCTGCAGAAGACAAGTAATTCAACTTGTCCGAGAAAGGGGATCAAAGAAGAGCAATATGGTCGGATGCACGGTTTCAAAGGACCAAATATAGATACGAGATGAACTTATCACAAGGGGATTATTATTATAACAAGAAGCTTCCATGATAGGATCTACATCGTGTTCATGGGCATGAACACAAAGTTCAAGGTCGGCTCCAACTTCTTCAATGCATAACCTTTCATTCACTTCTCATTTTAAATGAAGTCATACTGTTGCGATTTTATCTGGCATAACACCAGTAGAGTATGAGTCGTAGGGTTCACACAGATTTAGGGAAGACATATATTCAATCCATAGGGACATACTAGGAACATATACCACAAACTTCACGAGTAAATAACTCAAGCCCGGAAGCAGAGTATGGTTGACGAGAGTGGGGGATACAATTTACCAAAGGCATTGTGTATCTGAGGAAAGGTTCACAAGGTTACTGATTATAAAGGATGATGTCGGATAAAACCCAACAAAGGACCTGGAGGTCCACAATGGATCTGATGTGAGTATCGGTACTCAACCAGAAGAAGAAAGAATTCAAGGAGGTTGATGACCCACAAGTGTAGGGGATATATCGTAGTCCTTTCGATAAGTAAGAGTGTCGAACCCAATGAGGAGCAGAAGGAAATGATAAGCGTTTTCGAGAATGTTTTCTCTCCAAGCATCGAAATTGTAGGTAATAGATAGTTTTGTGATAAGATAAATTGTAACGAGTAACAAGTAAATAAAGTAAATAAAGTGCAGCAAGGTGGACCAATCCTTTATGTAGCAAAGGATAAGCCTAGACAATTTCTAATAATGAGAAAGGAGCTCCCGAGGACAAATGGGAATTATCGTCAAGCTAGTTTTCATCACGTTCATATGATTTGCGTTCAGTACTTTGATAATTTGATATGTGGGTGGACCGGTGCTTGGGTACTGCCCCTACTTGGACAAGCATCCCACTTATTATTAAACCCTATTGCAAGCATCCACAACTACAAAAGAAATATTAAGGTAAACCTAACCAAAACATTAGACATATGGATCCAAATCAGCCCCTAACGAAGCAACGCATAAACTAGGGTTTAAGCTTCTGTCAATCTAGCAACCCATCATCTACTTATTACTTCCCTATGCCTTCCTCTAGGCCCAAATAATGGTGAAGTGTCATGTAGTCGACGTTCACATAACACCACTAGAGGAAAAGACAACATACATCTCATCAAATTATCGAACGAATACCAAATTCACATGACTACTAATAGCAAGACTTCACCCCTATCCTCAGGAACAAACGTAACTACTCACAAAGCATATTCATGTTCATAATCAGAGGAGTAATAATATGCATTAAGGATCAGAACCTATGATCTTCCACCAAGTAAACCAATTAGCATCAACTATAAGGAGTAATCAACACTACTAGCAACCCACAGGTACCAATTTGTGGTTTTGATACAAGATTGGATACAAGAGATGAACTAGGGTTTTGAGAGGAGATGGTGCTGGTGAAGATGTTGATGGAGATTGACCCCCTCCTGGTGAGAGGATCGTTGGTGATGACGTTGGTGATGATTTCCCCTTCCCGGAGGGAAGTGTCCCCGGCAGAATAGCTCTGCCAGAGCCCTAGATTGGTTCCGCCTCGTGGCGGCAGAGTTTCGTCCCGTAAGCTTGCCCACGATTTTTTCCAGGGTAAAAGCTCTCAAATAGCAGAAGATGGACACCAGGGGCCCACCAGGGGGCCCAGGAGACAGGGGCACGCCTAGTAGGGGGGGGTGCCCCCACCCTCCTGGCCAAGGTGTGGGCTCCCTGATGTATTTCTTTCGCTCAATAATTCTTATTAATTCCAAAAACATGTTTCGTGGAGTTTCAGGATTTTTGGAGCAGTGCAGAATAGGTTTCCAAAGTTTGCTCCTTTTCCCGCCAGAATTCCAGCTGTCGGCATTCCCCCTCTTCATGGTAAACCTTGTAAAATAATAGAGAATAGCCATAAGTATTGAGATATAATGTGTAATAATAGCCCATAATGCAATAAATATTGATATAAAAGCATGATGCAAAATGGACGTATCAACTCCCCCAAGCTTAGACCTCGCTTGTCCTCAAGCGGAAGCCGATATCGAAAAATATGTCCACATGTTTAGAGATAGAGGTGTCGATAAAAATAAAATACGGACATGAGGACATCTTGATCATTCTTATAACAGCAACATATATAGATTTTATCATATGATTTCTTATGCTCAAGTAACAATCAATTCACAATGTCAAGTATGGTTCAAAAACTTCATTGAGAACTAACAAACTATAATCTCAGTCATTTAAGCAATTGCAATTTATCATAACATCAGAAAGAGTCAACAATAGAGCTTTTCAGCAAGTTCACATACTCAACTATCTTGTAGTCTTCCATAATTGCTAACACTCACGCAATACTTGTGGTTATGGAGTTTCAGCCGGACACTGAGAAAGATTGGGGATTATTGTGTTGCCTCCCAACGTAATCACCTTTAGGTGATGTCAACAATAATAGCCCATGCTAACTTACATCCAATTGGATATATATATATATATATATATATATATATATATATATATATATATATATATATATATATATATATATATATCATGATCTTTCAAACACGAGGAGCTTGCCAAAGGATAAAATGAAAAAGGGAAAGGTGAGGATCACCTTGACACAAGCATAAAGTAAAAACATAAAGTAAAAGATTGGCCCTTCGCAGAGGGAAGCAGAGGTTGTCATGTGCTTTTAGGGTTGGATGCACAAAATCTTAATGCAAAAGAACGTCACTTTATATTGCCCCTTGTATGTGGACCTTTATTATGCAGTCCGTCGCTTTTATTACTTCCACAACAAGATCGTACAAAGCTTATTTTCTCTGCACTAATAAGTCATACATATTTAGATAACAATTTTTATTGCCTGCAACATGACAACTTATGAAGGATCTTACTCAATCCATAGGTAGGTATGGTGGACTCTCATGGCAAAACTGGGTTTAAGGATGTTTGGAAGCACAAGTAGTATCTCTGCTTGGTCCAAGGAATTTGGCTAGCATGAGGGGGAAAGGCAAGCTCAACATGTTTGGAAGGTCAATGACAATATACTTTAACTGAGATGTGCGAAAACATAAACCATTACGTTGTCTTCCTTGTCCAACGTCAACTCTTTTAGCATGTCATACCTAATGAGTACTCCCAATCATAAAAGGTGTCCAAGATAATATATTTGTATGTGAACCTCTCTTTCCTTATCACTTTTCTATTAATTGCAACGATGACCAAAACTACGTTTATCAACTCTCAACAATTTTTATGCCTCATACTTTCTATGTGTGAATTCATCACTATCCATAAGATCAATATGAACTCTTTTATTCTTTCTACTTTCTCAAGATCATAGCAACATAGGAAAGCCCTTGACTCAACACTAATTTTTATTATAGATAGCTCACGGACTCGATTACAAAAAGAGATCACAAAGCAAAACTCAAAACTACTTGATATCAAAACTTCAATCTACTAGATCAAGATACTACTAAAAGGATCAAACTAAATAAAACAGTAAAGATAGGAGTGTGATGGTGATACGATACCGGGGCACCTCCCCCAAGCTTGGCAGTTGCCAAGGGGAGTGCCCATACCCATGTGATTATGTCCTCGGAGGTGGTGAAGTAGGAGTTGTTGATGATGTAGGCTTGTCGTCCATCTTCCAGGGCATAGGCTCTCCATCATACAAGGATGATTGAGTCTTCGGGATCCTTAAATCTGCAGCCAAACTCATCCTCTTGAATCTATATTCACACTCACAGTTCTGGTTTTGCAGGTCATAGATCTGGACTTGGAGGTGCTCGATTTTCTCTTGAAGCTTGAAGATGGTCTCCCCAATGACTTTGGCATCTAGCTTGTGGTTGTTGGTGAACTCCGTGATCGTCATCTGGTTGGCGTTGAGTCCACACTCCACCATCCCTTGGCACTTGAAAACTTGCTACTCCACGGCTTCGAGCTTTGTCTCCACGCTTCCGGTACGCCTTGGTCCCTCCACATCGCGGATGTGCAGCACCCCCTCACGCATCTCAATTATTTGAGGGTGTTGCAGCACCTCCGCGAGATAGGGGTTGATAACCCTCTCGAAAAACTTGTCCTTGGGAGCGCTTGGAGACGACATGATGCTCTAGATTTAAAACAGAAACAGCTCGAAACGAAAATAGGGGATATTTGCGTGATACGGTGGTCTAAACCTCCGGGAGTATATATAATGAATTTTTACCGACCAAAATATGTAACATGCAAGAAAACGGAGTCCGGGAGGCACACGAGGTGCCCACGAGACAGGGGGCGCGTCCTGTAAGGGTGGGCGCGCCCTCCACTCTCGTGGGGGCCTTGTATCCCTTTCGGACTACTTCTTTCTTCCTAAAATTCTTAAATATTCCAAAACTGATAAAAATTGCCATTGGAGTTGTTTTGGAGACGGTTTACTTACCGTACCACATACCTATTCCTTTTCGGAGTCTAGAACATTCTGGAAGTGTCCCTTATGTATTCCTCCGGGGTTACGGTTTCAATAATGTTAGTTTCAACATTGATAGGATTACCTGAAATATAATGTTTAATTCTTTGACCATTCACCACCCTTGGACTTGTGCCTTCGAAGTTGTTGATTTTTATGGCACCAGAATGATAGACCTCCTCGATAACGTAGGGACCTTCCCATTTAGAGAGAAGTTTTCCTGCAAAAAAATCTTAAACGAGAGTTGAATAATAACACATAATCTCCTACGTCAAACTCATGCTTTTGTATCCTTTTTTCATGCCAGCGTTTGACTTTTTCTTTGAATAGCTTGGCATTCTCATAGGCTTGGGTTCTCCATTCATCAAGTGAGCTAATATCAAACAACCTCTTCGCACCGGCAAGTTTGAAGTCCTAATTGAGCTCTTTAATAGCCCAATATGCTTTATGTTCAAGTTCAAGAGGTAAATGACACGCTTTTCCATAAACCATCTTATATGGAGACATACCCATAGGATTTTTGTATGCAGTTCTATAGGCCCATAATGCATCATCAAGTTTTTTGGACCAATTCTTTCTAGATCTATTCACGTCTTTTGCAAAATTAATTTGAGCTCTCTATTGCTCAACTCTACTTGACCACTAGACTGCGGATGATAAGGAGATGCGATTCTATGATTAACATCATACTTAGCAAGCATCTTACGGAAAGCACCATGAATAAAATGTAAACCACCGTCAGTCATAAGATATCTAGGGACTCCAAACCTCGGAAAAATAACTTCTTTAAGCATTTTAATAGAAGTGTTATGATCAGCACTACTAGTTGGAATAGCTTCTACCCACTTAGTAACGTAATCAACAGCAACTAAAATATGAGTGTAACCATTAGAGGCAGGAAAAGGTCCCATATAATCAAAGCCCCAAACATCACACGGTTCAATAACAAGAGAATAATTCATAGGCATTTCTTGACGTCTACTAATGCTACCTACTCTTTGACATTCATCACAAGATAAGACAAACTTACGAGCATCTTTGAAGAGAGTAGGCCAATAAAAACCAGATTGTAGTACCTTGTGTGCAGTTCTATCTCCAACATGGTGTCCTCCATAGGATTCAGAGTGACACTTGCGTAGGATCTGTTCCTATTCATGCTCAGGCACACAACGTCTAATAAGACCATCTACTCCTTCTTTATAAAGGTGTGGATCATCCCAAAAGTAATGTCTTAAATCATAAAAGAAAATTTTCTTTTGCTGGATGTGAAACTAGGCGGTATAAATTTAGCAACAATGTAATTAGCATAATCAGCATACCAAGGAGCAGTACGAGAAGCATTAATGACCGCTAATTGTTCATCAGGAAAGCTATCACCAATAGGCAGTGGGTCATCAAGAAAATTCTCTAACCTAGACAAGTTGTCTGCAACGGGGTTCTCAGCTCCCTTTCTATCAATAATATGTAAATCAGATTCTTGGAGCAGGAGAACCCATCTAATGAGCCTAGGCTTAGCATCTTTCTTTTCCATAAGATATTTAATAGTAGCATGATCAGTGTGAATAGTAACTTTGGAATCAACAATATAAGGTCTAAACTTATCACATGCAAACACAACTGCTAAGAACTCTTTTTTAGTAGTAGCATAATTTCTCTGGGCAGTATCAAGAGTCTTACTAGCATACTAGATAACATTCAATTTCTTATTGACTCTTTGCCCTAGAACAGCACCTACAGCATAGTCACTAGCATCACACATAATTTCAAAAGGTAAATTCCAATCAGGTGGCTGAGTGCAGTGATCAAAGATTTCTTTAGTATTTCAAATGCTTCTACACAATGATCATCAAAGACAAAAGGAATATCTTTTTGCAATAAATTGGTCAGAGGCCTAGAGATTTTAGAAAAGCCTTAATGAACCTCCTACAAAAACCGGCATGACCAAGGAAACTTCTTATACCTTTTATGTCCTTGGGACATGGCATCTTTTCAATAGCATCAACTTTAGCTTTGTCCACCTCAATACCTCTCTCGGAGATCTTCTGCCCCAAGACAATGCCTTCATTAACCATAAAGTGACACTTTTCCCAATTCAGGACGAGACTAGTGTCTTCGCATCTCTACAATACTCGATCAAGGTTGCTCAAGCAATCATCAAAAGAGGATCCATAAACGGAGAAGTCATCCATGAATACCTCACAAATTTTTTCACAAAAATAAGAGAATATAGCCATCATGCATCTTTGAAAGGTAGCAGGTGCATTACATAAACCAAAAGGCATACGTCTATAAGCAAAAGTACCTAAAGGGAAAGTAAAAGTAGTTTTTGATTGATCCCCCGCTGACACAGGTATTTGGGAGAAACTAGAATAACCATCTAGAAAGCAGAAATGTGCATGTTTGGATAGTCTTTATAGCATTTGATCAATAAAAGGTAATGGGTAATGATCTTTATTAGTAGCTTTATTTAATTTACGGAAACCAATTACCATCCTATAACCTATAATAATTCTTTGCGGGATCAATTCATCTTTATCATTAGGAACAACGGTAATACCTCCCTTTTTAGGAACACAATGGACAGGGCTTACCCAATCACTATCAGCAACAGGATAAATTATACCTGCCTCAAGGAGCTTTAGTATCTCCTTTCTTACCACTTCTTTCATCTTGGGATTCAGTCGTCGTTGAGGATCTCTAACTAGTTTGGCATCTTTCTCCACTGTAATTTTGTGTTGGCATAATGTGGGACTAATGCCCTTAAGATCATCCAGAGTATATCCAATAGCAGCTCAGTGCTTCTTCAGAGCTTTCAATAATCTTTCTTCTTCTTGCTCTGAAAGGTTAGCACTAATAATAACAGGATATATTTTCTTTTCATCAAGATAAGCATACTTAAGATTAGCAAGTAATGTTTTGAGTTCAAACACGGGATCACCCTTGGGTGGAGGGGGATCCTCAAGAATTTCAATGAGAAGGTTATGTTTCAGCATAGGTTCCTGTTTAAGGAACACTTCATCTATTTCCCTTCTTTCCTTCATAAACATATCATTTTCATGGTCTAGCAAATATTGTTCTAACGGATCAGTAGGAGGCACAACAATGGAAGCAAGACCAATAATCTCATCTTTACTAGGTGGTTCCCTATCACGAGGTTGTCTATGAAACTTAGCAAAATTAAACTCATGAGACATACCATCTAAGCCAATGGTGACAGTATCTTTTTCACAATCAATCTTAGCACTAGCTATATTCAAGAAGGGTCTACCAAAAATAATGGGACAAAAATCATCTTGTGGGGAACCAAGAACAAGAAAATCAGCAGGGTATTTGACCTTCCCACACAAGACTTCAACATCTCTAACAATCCCAACTGGTTTAATGGTATCCCTATTAGCAAGCTTAATGGTAACATCAATGTCTTCTAATTCAATGGGTGCAATGTCATGCATAATTTATTTATATAGATCATAAGGTATCACACTAGCACTAGCACCCATATCACATAAGACATGATAACAATGATCTTGTATTTTAACAGAAATAACAGGCATGCCTACGATATGTCTATGTATCTTAGTATCTGGTCTAGCAATATTAGCAGATTCATCACAGAAATAAATAACATGCCCATCTAAATCATCATCCAAGAGATCTTTAACCATAGCAATAATAGGTTCAACATTGATTTGCTCAGGAGGTGTATAAGTCCTAGTATTACTCTTACGAACAACAGTCAAAGTTTTAGCATGATCCTTTATCCTAACAGGAAAAGGAGGTTTCTCAACATAAGTAGTAGGAACAATAGGATCACTATAGGTGATAGTCTTTTCTTCAACTGTAATAGGTGCAACTACTTTCACTTCAACATGAGGATTATATTTAAACCACTTCTCTTTAGGGAGATCAACGTGAGTAGCAAAAGATTCACAGAAAGAAGCTACTATCTCAGAGTCAAGTCCATACTTAGCGCTAAATCCACGAAAAGCATCGGTATCCATAAAAGATTTAACACAATCAAACTTAGGTGTCATACCTGACTCCTTACCATCGTCGGAACCCCAATCTTCAGAGTTGCGTTTAATTCTTTCCAATAAGTCCCATTTGAAATCAATAGTCTTGACATATAAGAACCAAAGACAGAAGTATCGAGCAGGTTGCGATCATTAAGAGAAAGCCGAGCACAAAAATGTTGAATAATCATTTCCCGGGAGAGCTCATGATTGGGGCATGAATACAACATTGACTTAAGCCTCCCCCAAGCTTGAGAGATGCTTTCTCCTTCGCGAGGCCAGAAATTATATATGTAATTACGATCACGATGAACAAGATGCATAGGATAGAACTTCTGGTGAAATTCTAACTTCAATCGTTTATAATTCCAAGATCTCGTATCATCATATAGCATATACCATGTCAATGCATCTCCCTTCAAAGATAAAGGGAAGACCTTCCTTTTGACAACATCATCGGGAATACCTGCAAGCTTAAATAATCCACAAACTTCATCCACAAAGATAAGGTGTAAATCGGGATGCAATGTTCCATCTCCTACAAATGGATTAGCTAGCAGATTCTCTATCATACCTGAAGGAATCTCAACGTAAATATTTTCAAAAAGTTCAGTAGGTTGAGGAGCAACTCTTTGCTCTTCTGGTCGGGGTGAAGATACCCCGAACAAGCCCCTCAAAGGATTAGTTTCCATAGTGGCAAGTAACAGAAAATTTCAGCACACTATATAAATGTTTCCTTACCAAGTCCCACTAAACAAAAGCGCTACACTCCCCGGCAACGGCGCCAGAAAAGAGTCTTGATGACCCACAAGTGTAGGGGATCTATCGTAGTCCTTTTGATAAGTAAGAGTGTCGAACCCAACGAGGAGCATAAGGAAATGATAAGCGGTTTTCAGTAAGGTTTTCTCTGCAAGCACTGAAATTGTAGGTAATAGATAGTTTTATGATAAGATAAATTGTAACGAGTAACAAGTAAATAAAGTAAATAAAGTGCAGCAAGGTGGCCCAATCCTTTATGTAGCAAAGGATAAGCCTGGACAATTTCTAATAATGAGAAAGGAGCTCCCGAGGACACATGGGAATTATCGTCAAGCTAGTTTTCATCACGTTCATATGATTCGCGTTCGGTACTTTGATAATTTGATATGTGGGTGGACCGGTGCTTGGGTACTGCCCTTACTTGGACAAGCATCCCACTTATTATTAACCCCTATTGCAAGCATCCGCAACTACAAAAGAAGTATTAAGGTAAACCTAACCAAAACATTAGACACGTGGATCCAAATCAGCCCCTAACGAAGCAACGCATAAACTAGGTTTTAAGCTTCTGTCACTCTAGCAACCCATCATCTACTTATTACTTCCCTATGCCTTCCTCTAGGCCCAAATAATGGTGAAGTGTCATGTAGTCGATGTTTACATAACACCACTAGAGGAAAAGACAACATACATCTCATCAAATTATCGAACGAATACCAAATTCACATGACTACTAATAGCAAGACTTCACCCATGTCCTCAGGAACAAACGTAACTACTCACAAAGCATATTCATGTTCATAATCAGAGGAGTAATAATATGCATTAAGGATCTGAGCATATGATCTTCCACCAAGTAAACCAATTAGCATCAACTACAAGGAGTAATCAACACTACTAGCAACCCACAGGTACCAATTTGTGGTTTTGATACAAGATTGGATACAAGAGATGAACTAGGGTTTTCAGAGGAGATGGTGCTGGTGAAGATGTTGATGGAGATTGACCCCCTCCCAATGAGAGGATCATTAGTGATGACGTTGGTGATGATTTCCCCCTCCCGAAGGGAAGTGTCCCAGGCAGAACAGCTTCGCCAGAGCCCTAGATTGGTTCTGCCAAGGTTTCGCCTCGTGGCGGCGGAGTTTCGTCCCGTAAGCTTGCCCACGATTTTTCCAGGGTAAAAGCTCTCATATAGTAGAAGATGGACACCGGGGCCCACCAGGGGGCCCAGGAGACAGGGGCGCGCCCAGTAGGGGGGCGCGCCCCCCACCCTCCTGGCCAAGGTGTGGGCCCCCTAATGTATTTCTTTCGCTCAATAATTCTTATTAATTCCAAAAACATGTTTCGTGGAGTTTCAGGATTTTTGGAGCAAAGAGAATAGGTTTCAATGTTTGCTCCTTTTCGGCCTGAATTCCAATTGCAAGCATTCCCCTCTTCATGGTAAACCTTGTAAAATAAGAGAGAATAGCCATAAGTATTGAGATATAATGTGTAATAACAGCCCATAATGCAATAAATATTAATATAAAAGCATGATGCAAAATGGACGTATCAGAGGTCAGGTATAGAAACAAATGACTAATTCTATGCTCGAATGCACAGGGGATTATGATTTTCAAAACGGGGGATCACAAGCAGAGGCTCTGATCAAAGACAATTAAGTTGAATAGACATAGATTGAAAATCAATTAAGGTTTGATTTGTCGAATACCAGCTTGTGTCCGGGGTGACGTCTAAGCTGGAAGGACAATTCCAGGGAACAATTGACGATTGCGTGCATTCACACACATGTTGCAACAATAGGGTAAGGATGTCAATCGCAAAGGATTTGAATGAATATTGCTAGAAAAATGGAAGTAACCATAATGTAAGAAGGTAAGGAGGAACAAGAGTAATAGGCTACTGAGGATTTTCGAAAGATTGAATAGCATTCCAAAGAATGTTGTGAAACACATGAACAACTGTGGACGAACTGATACTCGGCATGCGCAAGTAATTATCTGTAGGGGTATTCATGCGGAAAGGAACTGCAAGGTAGTAAGCATAAAGGTCTCTCGAAACATCACAGAGTATTTCAGGACATCTTCTAATAACCAGAGCAACTGGGGATGAAGGTATGAACGACAATGTAGATAGTTACCCATAAGAATTTATCGGTAGTAGGGATTGCAACGGCGAAGGGTACAAGGGACTCGGTAAAACATCGGAGAGTATCTTCAGGACCTTCTGGTGCACCAAGCAATCATCTGGAGTGAGGGGGCTCTCCGGGAGAAAGTATTTATGTGATCCTAGAGTTAAGAGTTAACAAAATCATTTAACCCGAATAGAAGAGAGATTAGAGTCCAAGAGTATAGGCGAGGAGTAAAAGATCCTAATACCACCCAATGGCAACGTGGGCTTGTAAGCCACACAGCCATGCTATTAAATCAGTTTTTCAAAGACTAGACTCAACTTCGGCCAAGGAGTTGGAAAGGGGGATCCTACAGGCAGTCGGCTCTGATACCAACTTGTGACGCCCCCGATTCAATCGTACACTAATCATACACGCAAATGTGTACACTAATCATACTCACGGGAAGATATCACAACACAACTCTAGACACAAATCAAAATAATACAAGCTTTATATTACAAGCCAGGGGCCTCGAGGGCTCGAATACAAGCTCGATACACAAGCGAGTCAACGGAAGTAACAATATTTGAGTACAGACATAAGTTAAACAAGGGGTGCCTTAAGAAGGCTAGCACAAAAGCAACAACGATCGAAGAGGCAAGGCCTCCTGCCTAGGACCTCCTAACTACTACTGGTCGTCGGCGGTCTCCATGTAGTAGCATCGATTGGCGATGGCATCTGGCTCCAGGGATCCATCATCTGGTTGCATCAACCGTAAAGAAGAAAGAAGGGGAAAAGGGGGAGCAAAGCAACCGTGAGTACTCATCCAAAGTACTCGCCAGCATCAGATCTATACTAAGTATGCATTGGTATCAAATGGAAGGTTTGTATCAGTGGACTGAACTGCGGAATGCCAGAATAGAGGGAGAAGGCCTAGCCTATCGAAGACTAGCATCTTCAAGCAGCTCCAAGCATCTTGCAGCATGTAGAAGAGTAAAGAATAGCAGTTTAGTATATAAAAAGCATGTTGTAACATCAACGCCCAGAGATCCTTCCTCGACTCCCTGCAAGAAAGCAATCCCCTGGCCACATATCCATCACATATCTCACGTATCCATTTATAGTTATATAAGATCAAGATATAAGTCTGAACGTCCATTACCGTGGACACAGTATTCGTATGTATATCTTCCCTGCAGGGGTGCACCACATTACCCAACACGCTCGATCACTCTGGCCGGACACACCTTTCTAGGGTCAATGCCTGGCCTCGGAAGATCAACACATCGCAGCCCTACCTAGGCTCAGTAGAGAGGTCCCCGCCGGTCTACATCCTAAGCACTCTGAGGTCTTGGGACCATTGCCCGCAGCACTCCGGGTTGTTGCGAGTAGGGTGGATACCAGCACCGCCTCGGATAACCAGCACGATCTAACCATGCTGCACTGCTGAACTGGACGTCTGACAAAGCTTCGGCTGATACTGCGACATCAAGGCCCATATATATTCTCGCGTGGTGGTTAGTGCGTAAAGGCCAGAGGCCAACTCAGAACAAATACCCAAATCTATTAGTGCATTGGGGGCTCGCGGAAACGAGCAGAGACTCACGATGAGGTGACCCATCGCCCTGTCTCATGGACTTACGGCAAGGGGCCAGACTGCCCGGCCGTGCCATGTGGAAAACTCACGGGTGCTCAACGGTCCCGCCCGACTTCCACATCAACTCGCGGGTACCCCTCAGGGCCGACCCGACTTCAACAATGGTCTCAAGTAAAGTCAAGGTAACCGTGTGTCCAAACATCAAGGGGAAAACCCGAGGAATCACCCCAGGTGGATTCCACTCAATGTAATCATCAAGGTGAACGTAAGAGGGATCACCCTTGAGGTGTTGAACGACAGAGCCGTATCGAGAATGGTGAAAGAGGAAATCACCCTCGATGACCACGACCGAATAGCTACACTACAGAGTTATCATCAGGAGTGCGTTATGAGGGATCACCCTCGGCACTCGATAGTAGCTCTGGAGAGTCGAGCAACTAAAGGGGCGCGATGTGATGTGAGGTGTCAGGCTCTGGTCCTCGATCACGTTGATCGAGTCGTCGAAGATGAAGCAGGGGCAACAAGGATAAGGTGGGGGTCACTGATGGATCACTAACCAACCTATACTAAGCAGTTTAGGATAAGCAGGTAGGTAGCAATAGCAGGTACAAAAGCATGCTATGCATCAGAATAGGAGCAAACAATAACAGTAGCAAAATCTAATGCAAGCATGAGAGTATAGAATGGGCGATATCGGGATGATCAAAGGGGGGACTTGCCTGGTTGCTCAAACAAGAAGGAGGGTCGTCAGTGAAGTAGTCGATCATAGTGGCATAAGCAGCGGTCTCAGGGTCTACCGGAGAGAAGAGGGGAAAGAAACAGTAAATACACGCAAACATATGCATAACATGACAATAAGCGATGCTAGAGGTGTCCTAACACGGTGCTATACGATACCGATGAAGTCGGTTAACATCCGGGAAAGTTTTCCCGGTTCCGGACGTCTGTCAGACAGATGAACCGGAGGGGAAAAGTTCAACGTTTGTTATGCTAGGGACGTGTGGCGAGCGAACGGACCGTTTATTCGGATTCGTCTCGAAATTCTGAGCAACTTTAATGTAGAAAACATTTTCATCCAAGTTACGGATTAATTTCTATTAATTTTCAAAGTTTTATTAACATTCTGAAATTAATTTTAATACGAAAATAAATGCTAAAATGCTAGGCGCACCCAGCACAGTTTACACAAAAGTGTACCCAGTGGCTAAAGGTGGGCCAGGGGGACCCAGTTGACCAGTCAAGGTTTGACTAGTCAACAGGGGTGGGACCCCCTGTCATAGACTGTTTCACTAACTAACTAGTTAATTTAGTCTAACTAGCACTATTAGGCTAATTAACTTTAATTAGATTAATTAAGCCAAATTAATTAAGTTAATTCAATAATTATTATATTAATTATTATTGAAAATCTTCTTTTGCTGTTTTTTTAAAGAAAAGGGGGCCGGTGGGGCCCATTTGGCGATGGCATTAGTCGGCCAGGCGGGCGGGTTAACAGTAGGCGCCGCGGCCGAGGCCGCCACCAGGCGTTAGCCATAGCAACAATGGAGGGGCCGCAACCACGGTGAGGTTGGCGGGCTGCAGTGTCGCCGGCTAGGCGATCGAGCGGCCGGCAGACGGCATGAGCCAAGCGGCAGGGGAGAGCGGGCGAGGCCGTGAGGGGCATGGTGGACCAGAAGCAATCTTGTGGTGGCTGCGATTCGCAAGGTCTCGCGGGGCACGGCCGGGGCACATGACATGGCTGGAGCGGAGCCGCCATGGCATCCGAAACGCCAGCCGCCGATTGATACGTCTCCAACTTATCTACTTTTCCAAACACTTTTGCCCTTCTTTTGGACTCTAACTTGCATGATTTGAATGAAACTAACCCGGACTAACGCTGTTTTCAGCAGAACTACCATGATGTTGTTTTATGTGTAGAAAAGAAAAGTTCTCAGAATGTCCTGAAAATCCACAGAGGCACTTTTTGGAAAATATAAAAATCTCGGCGAAAGAATCAAGACCAGGGGCCCACACCTGCCCACGAGGTGAGGCGCGCCTCCCCAGGCGCGACCCCTGTCTCGTGGGCCCCCTGGACCTCCATCGACCTCAACTCCAACTCCATATATTCACGTTCGGGGAGAAAAAAATCAGATAGAAAGTTTCATCGCGTTTTACGACACGGAGCCGCCGCCAAGCCCTAATCTCTCTCGGAGGGCTGATCTGGAGTCCGTTCGAGGCTCCGGAGAGGGGGATTCGTCGCCGTCGTCATCATGAACCATCCTCCTTCACCAATTTCATGATGCTCACCGCCGTGCGTGAGTAATTCCGTCGTAGGCTTGCTGGACGGTGATGGGTTGGATGAGATTTACCATGTAATCAAGTTAGTTTTGTTAGGGTTTGATCCCTAGTATCCACTATGTTCTGAGATTGATGTTGCTATGACTTTGCTACGCTTAATGCTTGTCACTAGGGCCCGAGTGCCATGATTTCAGATCTGAACCTATTATGTTTTCATGAATATATGTGTGTTCTTGATCCTATCTTGCAAGTCTATAGTCACCTATTATGTGTTATGATCCGACAACCCCGAAGTGACAATAATCGGGATACTTCTCGGTGATGACCGTAGTTTGAGGAGTTCATGTATTCACTATGTGCTAATGCTTTGTTCCGGTTCTCTATTAAAAGGAGGCCTTAATATCCCTTAGTTTCCACTAGGACCCCGCTGCCACGGGAGGGTAGGACAAAAGATGTCATGCAAGTTTTTTTTCCATAAGCACGTATGACTATTTACGGAATACATGCCTACATTACATTGATGAACATGAGCAATCGCATCCGACATAATTATCCATCACTGATCCATTGCCTACGAGCTTTTCACATATTGTTCTTCGCTTATTTACATTTCCTTTGCTACTGTACAACTACTACAAAACCGAAAAACATTACTTTTGCTACCGTTACCTTTATTATCATACTACTTTGCTACTAAATACTTTGCTGCAGATACTAAGTTATCCAGGTGTGGTTGAATTGACAACTCAACTGCTAATACTCAATAATATTCTTTGGCTCCCATTGTGTCGAATCAATAAATTTGGGTTGAATACTTTACCCTCGAAAGTTGTTGCGATCCCCTACACTTGTGGGTTATCAAGACTAATTTCTGGCGCCGTTGCCGGGGAGCATAGCTCTATTTTCTGAGTCACTTGGAATTTATATCTGTTGATCACTATGAAGAACTTGAAAGACGACAGAACCAAGATTTTGCCCTCAACTATGAGGGGAGGTAAGGAACTGCCATCTAGCTCTGCACTAGATTCTCCTTCCGTTATTAGTAAACTTGCGACAACTAAACCCGCTACTGCTATGAATTCTGATATGTCGCATGTTATTGATGATGCCACTTCTGCTATGCATGATACTTATGATGAAACTACTTCTGTACGTGATACTACTTTGCCATTAGGTGAATTTCTTGATGAACAACTTGCTAGAGTTAGGGGGAATGAAATTATTGAAGATGCTATTATTGATGATAGTCATGATGAGAATTCTCCCAATGATTATGAATTGCCTGTTGTTCCTGAGGGTTATGTTGTGAATGAAGAAGCTGCTAGAGCTATATTTGCTTGCAATGATAGATATGATCTTAAGAAATTATTAGCTAAATGGAAGCAGCAGTCTCTTAATGCTAGAATGAAACCTGACCCTGCTTTTGCTACTTCACCTATCTGTGTTACTGATAAGGATTATGAATTCTCTGTTGATCCTGAGATTATTTCTTTAGTTGAATCTGATCCTTTTTATGGCCATGAATCTGAAACTGTTGTGGCACATCTTACCAAGTTGAATGATATAGCTACCCTGTTTACTCATGATGATACATCTCGCTATTATTACATCCTTAAGATATTTCCGTTCTCATTAAAGGCCGATGCTAAGACTTGGTATAATTTTTTTGCTCCTGGTTGTGTGCGTAGTCCCTAGGATATGATTTATTACTTCTTTGCTAAATATTTCCCTGCTCATAAGAAACAAGCTGCCTTGCGGGAAATATATAATTTTGTGCAAATCAAAGAAGAGAGTCTCCCACAAGCTTGGGGAGGCTTCTCCGATTACTTAATGCTTTGCCTGATCATCCTCTTAAGAAAAAATGAAATACTTGATATCTGTTATAATGGACTAACCGATGCTTCCAAGGATTACTTGGATAGTTGTGCTGGTTGTGTTTTCAGGGAAAGAACAGTCGACGAAGCTGAATTGTTATTGAATAATATGTTGACTAATGAAAATAATTGGACTCTTCCTGAGCCAATTCCCGAGGAAATTCCTGAACCAATTAAGCCAACCCCTGAGCCTATTCCTAAACCCACTCCGAAGAAGAGAGGTGTTCTATTTCTCAGTCCTGAAGATATGCAAGAGGCAAAGAAATCAATGAAAGAAAAAGGTATTAAAGCTGAAGATGTTAAGAATTTACCTCCTATTGAAGAAATACATGGTCTTAATATACCGCCTATTGAAGAACCACATTGTCTTGATAACCCGACACATGTAGTAAAGGTAAATTCTCCCTATAGATATGATAAAGTTGAAATCCCCTCTACTAAATTTCATAGCACATGTTTAGATGAATTTGATGACTTTATGGCTAGACAAGAAAGTTTTAATGCTTATGTTGGTAGAGAGTTAAAGAATAATGCTTTCGAGGTAGGACGTGTGAGCGATAACATGGCTAGAGTTAAAGGTGAACTCAAACTCATTAGCAAATGTACTTCTATGGTTGCTACTCAAGCTGAGCAAGTACTCAAAGCTCAAAATGATTTGCTTGATGAATTAAATAATAAAAATGACTTTGCTGTTAGAGTGGCTACTAGAACTGGTAGAATGACCCAGGAACCTTTATATCATGAAGGCCACCCTAAGAGAATCGAGCAAGATTCTCAGAGAAGTTCTTTTAAAAATAAGAAAAAGAAAAAGATAGAACTTTGCATGCTTCTAGTGAACCTACTGTAGACACACCTGAGAATCATAATGATATTTCTATATCTGATGCTGAAACACAATAAGGTGATGAACATGAATCTAGTGATAATGTCAATGATAATGTTCATGTTGATGCTCAACCTAGCAAAAACAATGAAGTAGAGATTGAACCTGCTGTTGATCTTGATAACCCACAATCAAAGAATCAATGTTATGATAAGAGAGATTTTGTTGCTAGGAAGCACCGTAGAGAAAGAGAACCCTGGGTTCAGAAACCCATGCCCTTTCCTCCTAAACCATCCAAGAAAAAGGATGATGAGGATTTTGAGCGCTTTGCTGAAATGATTAGACCTATTTTCTTACGTATGCTCTTAACTGATATGCTTAAAGTAAACCCTTATGCTAAGTATATGAAGGATATCATTACAAACAAAAGAAAGATACCGGAAGCTGAAATTTCCACCATGCTTGCTAATTACACTTTTAAGGGTGGAATACCAAAGAAACTTGGTGATGCGGGAGTGCCAACTATACCATGCTCCATTAAAAGAAATTATGTTAGAATTGCTTTATGTGATCTTGGAGCCGGTTAGTGTTATGCCTCTCTCTTTATATCGTAGACTCGAATTGAATAAGTTGACACCTACTGAAATATCTTTGCAAATGGCAGATAAATCAACTGCTGTACCTGTCGGTATTTGTGAGGATGTGCCTGTTGTGGTTGCAAATGTCACTATCTTAACAGACATTGTTATTCTTGATATTCCCGAGGACGATAGTATGTCTATTATCCTTGGTAGACCCTTTTTGAATACTGAAGGGGCTATTATTGATTGCTATTGGAAATATGCCCTAGAGGCAATAATAAAAGGATTATCATTATATTTCCTTGTTCATGATAATTGTCTTTATTCATGCTATAACTGTATTATCCAAAAATCGTAATACACGTGTGAATACATAGACCATAATATGTCCCTAGTAAGCCTCTAGTTGACTAGCTCGTTGATCAACAGATATTCATGGTTTCCTGGCTATGGACATTGGATGTCGTTGATAATGGGATCACATCATTAGGAGAATGATGTGATGGACAAGACCCAATCCTAAGCATAGCACAAGATCGTGTAGTTCGTTTTGCTAGAGCTTTTCCAATGTCAAGTATCTTTTCCTTAGACCATGAGATCGTGTAACTCCCGGATACCGTAGGAGTGCTTTGGGTGTATCAAACGTCACAACGAATCGGGTGACTATAAAGGTGCACTACGGTATCTCGAAAGTGTCATTGGGTTGACACGGATCGAGATAGGATTTGTCACTCCGTATGACGGAGAGGTATCTCTGGGCCCACTCGGTAATGCATCATCATAATGAGCTCAAAGTGACCAAGTGGTTGGTCACGGGATCATGCATTATGGTGCGAGTAAAGTGACTTGCGTGCGAGACTGAGCGAGGTATTGGGATACCGACGATCGAGTCTCGGGCGATAACGCATCGATCGACAAAGGAATTGAATACGGGTTGTTTAATCCTCGACATCGTGGTTCATCGATGAGATCATCGAGGAGCATGTGGGAGCCAACATGGGTGTCCAGATCCGCTGTTGGTTATTGCGAGAGTCGTCTCGGTCATGTCTACGTGTCTCCGAACCCGTAGGGTCTACACACTTAAGGTTCGGTGGCGCTAGGGTTGTATGAATATGAGTATGCAGCATACCGAATGTTGTTGAGTCCGGATGAGATCCCGGACGTCACGAGGAGTTCGGAATGGCCCGGAGGTAAAGAATTATATATAGGAAGTGTTGTTTCGCCATCGAGAAAGTTTGGGGTCACCGGTATTGTCTGGGACCACCGGAAGGGTCCGGGGTCCACCGGTGGGGCCACCCATCCCGGAGGGCCCCAAGGGCTGAAGTGGGGAGGGGAACCAGCCCATAGTGGGCTGGTGCACCCCCCTTGGCCCACCCCCTGCGCCTAGGGTTGAAACCCTAGTGTGGGGGGGGGGCGCCCCACTTGCCTTGGGGGGCACTCCACCCCCCTGGCCGTCGCCCCCCTTGGGAGATTGGATCTCCCAGGGCCGGCGCCCCCCCTGGGGGCCTATATAAAGGAGGTCAAGGGGGAGGGCAGCCGGACCCTGTGCATTGGCGCCTCCCTCCCCCTGCTACACCTCGTCCTCCTCCCGCCGCAGCTTGGCGAAGCCCTGCCAGAGTTCTGCTGCATCCACCACCACGCCGTTGTGCTGCTGGATCATCATCAACCTCTCCTTCCCCCTTGCTGGATCAAGAAGGAGGAGACGTCTCCCGTCTCGTACGTGTGTTGAACGCGGAGGTGCTGTCCGTTCAGCACTTGGTCATCGGTGATCTGAATCACGGCGAGTACGACTCCATCATCACCCTTCCCTTGAACGCTTCCGCACGCGATCTACAAGTGGTATGTAGATGCAATCTCACTCCCTTGACTCGTTGCTTAGATGAACTCATAGATGGATCTTGGTGAAACCATAGGAAGTTTTTTAATTTTCTGCAACGTTCCCCAATAGTGGTATCAGAGCCAGGTTTATGCGTAGTTCTCTATTGCACGAGTAGAACACAATTTTGTTGTGGGCGTGGATCTTGTCAACTTGCTTGCCACTACTAGTCTTTTCCTGGTTCAGCGGTATTGTGGGATGAAGCGGCCCGGACCAACCTTACACATACGCTTACGTGAGACCGGTTCCACCGACAGACATGCACTAGTTGCATAAGGTGGCTGGCGGGTGTCTGTCTCTCCCACTTTAGTTGGAGCGGATTCGATGAAAAGGGTCCTTATGAAGGGTAAATAGAAGTTGACAAAATCACGTTGTGGTTATTCGTAGGTAAGAAAACGTTCTTGCTAGAACCCAACTGCAGCCACGTAAAATATGCAACAACAATTAGAGGACGTCTAACTTGTTTTTGCAGCAATTGTCATGTGATGTGATATGGCCAGAAGTTGTGATGAATGATGAATGATATATTGTGATGTATGAGATCATGTTCTTGTAATAGGAATCACGACTTGCATGTCGATGAGTATGACAACCGGCAGGAGCCATAGGAGTTGTCTTTATTTTGTATGACCTGCGTGTCATTGAAGAATGCCATGTAAATTACTTTACTTTATTGCTAAACGCGTTAGCCATAGAAGTAGAAGTAGTCGTTGGCGTGACAACTTCATGAAGACACGATGATGGAGATCACGATGGTGGAGATCATGGTGTCATGCCGGTGACAAGATGATCATGGAGCCCCGAAGATGGAGATCAATGGAGCTATATGATATTGGCCATATCATGTCACTACTATATAATTACATGTGATGTTTATTATGTTTATGCATCTTGTTTACTTAGAACGACGGTAGTAAATAAGATGATCCCTTACAACAATTTGAAGAAGTGTTCTCCCCTAACGTGCACCGTTGCTAAAGTTAAATCGTTTCAAGCACCACGTGATGATCGGGTGTGATAGATCCTTACGTTCACATACAAGGGGTGTAAGACAGTTTTACACATGCAAAACACTTAGGGTTAACTTGACGAGCCTAGCATGTACAGACATGACCTCGGAACACAGAGACCAAAAGGTCGAACACGAGTCGTATGGAAGATACGATCAACATGAAGATGTTCACCGATGATGACTAGTCCGTCTCACGTGATGATCGGACACAACCTAGTCGACTCGGATCGTGTAACACTTAGATGACTAGAGGGATGTCTAATCTGAGTGGGAGTTCATTGTAATAATTTGATTAGATGAACTTAATTATCATGAACTTAGTCTAAAACCTTTGCAAATATGTCTTGTAGATCAAATGGCCAACGCTCATGTCAACATGAACTTCAACGCATTCCTAGAAAACCAAGCTGAAAGATGATGGCAGCAACTATCTGATCGGGTCCGAACACGAGGATCATCCTCATAGCTGCCAGAAACAATATGTCCTAGAAGGACCGCTAGGTGACGCTCCGTCCCGAGAACCAAGATGTTATGAATGCTTGGCAGTCTCGCACCGATGATTACTCCCTCGTTCGGTGCGGCATGCTTTCTGACTTAGAACCGGGGCTCCAAAAGCGTTTTGAGCAACACGGAGCATATGAGATGTTCGAGGAGCTGAAACTAGTTTTCCAAGATCATGCCCGGGTCGAGAGATATGAAGTCTTCGACAAGTTCTATAGTTGTAAGATGGAGGAAAACAGTTACATCGGTGAGCACATACTCAAAATGTCTTGGTTGCACAACCTTTGTCCCGGTGGACATTAACCTCCGTGATGAGGCGGCAATTGACAGAATCCTTGATCGCTCCCACCAAGCTACAAGAGCTTTGTGATGAACTACAATATGCACGGGGATGGTGAAGACCATTCTGAAGTATTTTCAATCTTTGAAGTCAGCAGAGGTTGAAATCAAGAAAGAACATCAAGTGTTGATGGTCAATAAGACCACTAAGTTCAAGAAGGGCAAGGGCAAGAAGAACTTCAAGAAGGACGGCAAGGATGTTGCGGCCCGATAAGCCAATTACGGGAAGAAGTCAAAGAATGGACCCAAGCACGAGACCGAGTGCTTTTATTGCAAGGGAAGGGTCACCGAAGCGGAACGCCCCAAATACTTAGCGGATAAGAAGGCCGGCAACACCAAAGGTATATTTGATATACATGTAACTGATGTGTACCTTACCAGTACTCGTAGTAACTCCTGGGTATTTGATACCGGTACCGTTGCTCATATTTGTAACTCACAGCTGGAGCTGCGGAATAAGCGGAGACTGGCGAAGGACGAGTTGACGATGTGCGTCAGGAATGGTTCCAAGGTCGATGTGATCGCCGTCGGCACGCTACCTCTACATTTACCTACGGGATTAGTTATAAACTTTAATAATTGTTATTTAGTGCCAAGTTTGAGCATGAACATTGTATCTGGATCTCGTTTGATACGAGATGGCTACTCATTTAAATCCGAGAATACTGGTTGTTCTATTTATATGAGAGATATGTTTTATGGTCATGCCCCGATGGTCAATGGTTTATTCTTAATGAATCTCGAGCGTAATGTTACACATATTCATAGTGTGAATACCAAAAGATGTAAAGTTGATAACGATAGTCCCACATACTTGTGGCACTGCCGCCTTGGTCACATTGGTGTCGAGCGCATGAAGAAGCTCCATCTCGATGGACTTTTAGAGTCTCTCGATTATGAATCATTTGACACATGCGAACCATGCCTCATGGGCAAAATGACCAAGACTCCGTTCTCGAACAATGGAGTGAGCAACCAACTTGTTGGAAATCATACATACCGATGTGTGCGGTCCAATGAGCGTTGAGGCTCGCGGAGGATATCGTTATGTTCTCACTCTCAATGATGACTTGAGTAGATATGGGTATGTCTACTTGATGAAACACAAGTCTGAGACCTTTGAAAAGTTCAAGGAATTTCAGAATGAGGTAGAGAATCAACGTGACCGAAAGATAAAGTTCCTACGATCAGATCATGGAGGAGAATATTTAAGTCACAAATTTGGTACACACTTAAGGAAATGTGGAATCATTTCACAACTCACGCCGCCTGGAACACCTCAGCGTAACGGTGTGTCCGAACGTCGTAATCGCACTCTATTGGATATGGTGCGGTCTATGATGTCTCTTACCGATTTACCGCTATCATTTTGGGGATACGCTCTAGTGACAACTACATTCACTTTAAATAGGTCACCGTCTAAATCCGTTGAGACGACACCGTATGAATTATGGTTTGGGAAGAAACCTAAGCTATCGTTTCTAAAAGTTTGGGGATGCGATGCTTATGTCAAGAAACTTCAACCTGAAAAGCTCGAACCCAAGTCGGAAAAATGCGTCTTCATAGGATACCCTAAGGAAACCATTGGGTATACCTTCTACTTAAGATCCGAGGGCAAGATCTTTGTTGCCAAGAACGGATCCTTTACGGAAAAGAGTTTCTCTCAAAAGAAGTAAGTGGGAGGAAAGTAGAACTCGATGAAGTACTACCTCTCGAACAGGAAAGTAGTGCAGCTCGGGAAAATGTTCTGTGATGCCTACACCAACCGAAGAGGAAAATAATGATGATGATCAAGGTACTTGGATCAAGTTGCTCTTGAACTTCAGAGGTCCACAAGGACACGTTCCGCACTGTGAGTGGTACGGCAACCCTTTCACGGAAATCATGTTGTTAGACAATGGTGAACCTTCGAACTATGAAGAAGCGATGGCGGGCCCAGATTCCAACAAATGGCTTGAAGCCATGAAATCCGAGATAGGATCCATGTATGAAAACAAAGTATGGACTTTGACAGACTTGCCCGATGATCGGTGAGCGATAGAAAACAAATGGATCTTTAAGAAGAAGACGGACGCGGATGGAAATGTTACCATCTACAAAGCTCGACTTGTCGCTAAGGGTTATCGACAAGTTCAAGGGATTGACTACGATGAGACATTCTCTCCCGTAGCGAAGCTGAAGTCCATTCGAATCATGTTAGCAATTGCCGCATACTATGATTATGAGATATGGCAGATGGACGTCAAAACGGCATTCCTTAACGGACATCTTGAGGAAGAGCTGTATATGATGCAGCCGGAAGGTTTTGTCGATCCTAATAATGCTAACAAAGTATGCAAGCTCCAGCGATCCATTTATGGGCTGGTGCAAGCATCTCGGAGTTAGAACATTCGCTTTGGTGAGATGATCAAAGCGTTTGGGTTTATGCAGACTTATGGAGAAGCCTGCGTTTACAAGAAAGTGAGTGGGAGCTCTATAGCATTTCTCATATTATATGTAGATGACATACTCTTGATGGGAAATGATATAGAACTTTTGGACATCATTAAGGCCTACTTGAATAAGTGTTTTTCAATGAAGGACCTTGGAGAAGCTGCTTATATATTAGGCATCAAGATCTATAGAGATAGATCGAGACGCCTCATAGGTCTTTCAGAAAGCACATACCTTGATAAGATTTTGAAGAAGTTCAAAATGGATCAGTCCAAGAAAGGGTTCTTGCCTGTGTTGCAAGGTGTGAGATTGAGCTCGGCTCAATCCCCGACCATGGCAAAAGATAAAGAAGAGATGAGTGTCATCCCGTATGCTTCAACCATAGGATCGTTTATGTATGCCATGCTGTGTACCAGAACTGATGTAAACATTGCCGTAAGTTTGGTAGGAAGGTACCAAAGTAATCCCAGCAAGGAACACTGGACAGCGGTCAAGAATATCCTGAAGTACCTGAAAAGGACAAAGGACATGTTTCTCATTTATGGAGGTGACGAAGAGCTCGTCGTAAAGGGTTACGTCGACGCTAGCTTCGACACAGATCTTGATGACTCTAAGTCACAAACTGGATACGTGTATATGTTGAATGGTGGAGCGAAGCTGGTGCGGTACATTTGCAAGCGAGAGCGTCGTGGCGGGATCTACATGTGAAGCAGAGTACATGGCAGCCTCAGAGGCAGTGCATGAAGCAATTTGGGTGAAGGAGTTCATCACTAACCTAGGAGTCATACCCAATGCGTCGGGGCCGATCAAACTCTTCTGTGACAACACTGGAGCTATTGCCCTTGCCAAGGAGCCCATGTTTCACAAGAAGACCAGGCACATCAAGAGTCGTTTTAAATCCATCCGTGAAAATGTTCAAGATGGAGACATAGATATTTGCAAAGTACATACGGATCTGAATGTCGCAGATCCGTTGACTAAACCTCTCTCGATGGGTGTGCGATTCATCACAATGTAACTAGATTATTGACTCTAGTGCAAGTGGGAGACTGTTGGAAATATGCCCTAGAGGCAATAATAAAAGGATTATTATTATATTTCCTTGTTCATGATAATTGTCTTTATTCATGCTATAACTGTATTATCCAAAAATCGTAATACACGTGTGAATACATAGACCATAATATGTCCCTAGTAAGCCTCTAGTTGACTAGCTCGTTGATCAACAGATAGTCATGGTTTCCTGGCTATGGACATTGGATGTCGTTGATAATGGGATCACATCATTAGGAGAATGATGTGATGGACAAGACCCAATCCTAAGCATAGCACAAGATCGTGTAGTTCATTTTGCTAGAGCTTTTCCAATGTCAAGTATCTTTTCCTTAGACCATGAGATCGTGTAACTCCGGATACCGTAGGAGTGCTTTGGGTGTATCAAAGCGTCACAGCGAATCGGGTGACTATAAAGGTGCACTACAGGTATCTCTGAAAGTGTTTGTTGGGTTGACACGGATCGAGACTTTGATTTGTCACTCCGTATGACGGAGAGGTATCTCTGGGCCCACTCGGTAATGCATCATCATAATGAGCTCAAAGTGACCAAGTGGTTGGTCACGGGATCATGCATTACGGTACGAGTAAAGTGACTTGCCGGTAAGGAGACTGAACGAGGTATTGGGATACCGACGATCGAGTCTCGGGCAAGTAACGTACCGATTGACAAAGGGAATTGAATACGGGGTTGTTTAATCCTCGACATCGTGGTTCATCTGATGAGATCATCGAGGAGCATGTGGGAGCCAACATGGGTATCCAGATCCCGCTGTTGGTTATTGCCCAAGAGTCGTCTCGGTCATGTCTACGTGTCTCCCGAACCCGTAGGGTCTACACACTTAAGGTTCGGTGACGCTAGGGTTGTATGAATATGAGTATGCAGCATACCGAATGTTGTTCGGAGTCTCGGATGAGATCCCGGACGTCACGAGGAGTTCCGGAATGGTTCGGAGGTAAAGATTATATATAGGAAGTGTTGTTTCGGCCATCAGGAAAGTTTCGGGGTCACCCGGTATTGTACCGGGACCACCGGAAGGGTCCCGGGGGTCCACCGGGTGGGGCCACCCATCCCGGAGGGCTCCAAGGGCTGAAGTGGGGAGGGGAACCAGCCCATAGTGGGCTGGTGCGCCCCCCTTGGCCCACCCCTTGCGCCTAGGGATGAAACCCTAGGCTGGGGGGGCGCCCCACTTGCCTTGGGGGGCACTCCACCCCCCTGGCCGCCGCCCCCCTTGGGAGATTGGATCTCCTAGGGCCGGCGCCCCCCCTGGGGGCCTATATAAAGGAGGGCAAGTGGGAGGGCAGCCGGACCCTGTGCATTGGCGCCTCCCTCCCCCTGCTACACCTCGTCCTCCTCCCGCAGCAGTTTGGCGAAGCCCTGCCGGAGTTCTGCTGCATCCACCACCAGCCGTCGTGCTGCTGGATCATCATCAACCTCTCCTTCCCCCTTGCTGGATCAAGAAGGAGGAGACGTCTCCCATCCCGTATGTGTGTTGAACGCGGAGGTGTTGTCCGTTCAGCACTTGGTCATCAGTGATCAGAATCACGGCGAGTACGACTCCATCATCACCCTTCCCTTGAACGCTTCCGCACGCGATCTACAAGTGGTATGTAGATGCAATCTCACTCCCTTGACTCGTTGCTTATATGAACTCATAGATGGATCTTGGTGAAACCGTAGGAAAAATTTTAATTTTCTGCAACGTTCCCCAACAATTGCAGCAAAGGCAATGTCACTTTTCATGTTAATGGTAATGAGCATACGGTACACTTTCCGAGGAAACAATCTCAAGTTCATAGCATCAATTCTATTGGAAAAAGTCCAACTATTATTATTGGAGGTTTTGAATTTCCTCTCCCTATTATCAAGAAAAAGTATGATATTCTTATTGTTGGGGATTTTCATATCCCCGTTGAAGTAACTTAGTGTCATTCGAAATTTCTCCGGTTCCGTGTTATTCGGAATGAGTTTGTTAACAAGACTTGATCAACCTTGTTAGTGGATTCATTTTGATGATCACGAGATGGATGAAACTAGAAGGCACAACCTTCTGTACCCTCTTTTTACTTTTTGTTATTTAGAATAAATAAAGCAAAAATAGTATTATCTGCCTGTTTCCTGAATTATCCGTGCATTAAAAAATATATCCCGAAAATAAAAGTGCTCCAAATGCCCTGCAAATTTAGTATGAGTTTTTATGGAATATTTGAGGATTTTAGGCACTGAAATCACTACAGGAGGGGCAAGCACCTGTCCACGAGAGTGGAGGGTGCGCCCACCCCACCTAGGCGCGCCCCCTATCTCGTGGGCCCTTGGTGGCCCCCCTCCACTTATGCCAGCACCCACACACTTCATGTTCTACCCAAAAAAAATCCCCATCCAGCTCAAGCATGAGTTCTAGCTCATTTTGCTGCGATTTTCAATCTCCTTGCTCAAAGCTCCATTCACAAAACAGCTTTGGGAGATTGTTGCTTGGTATGTGACTCCTCCATTGGCCCAATTAGTTTTTGTTCTAGTGCTTTATTCTTTGCAAATTTTTGCTGCATAGGTGACCATGTTCTTGAGCTTGCATGTTAAATTTATGAGGTCCCAAACAATTCTAATGCATGATATAGGCTCTAGGCACTTGTAGGAGTAGTTGCTACCAATCTTGTTTAGTTTTGTTCACTTTTATTTTGAAGTTACTAAAATTTCAGAAATTTTTCAGAACTATGTCTAGGAGAATGTACCAAGATGGTCCCTTGGTGAAGAAAGGGCCCAGGATTGCTATACGTGAGCAGGATGTTGAATTACCGAGGGACGCAGATGTACGAGCTTGTGAGTGGCCATCCGATGCTTTTATGGTCGAAGCAGGCTTCAGGGAGGAATTTGACGCGTATGTGCGTAATGCTGAGCTGGAGGACTTCTTACAAGATAAGTGTCCTCAGTACTATCAATTGACTGATTCCTTTGTGCGGCGGTTCATATAACTATACGCGTAATTCTCCTAGTGTCCTATTTGATATTTATGATACATCTTATACCATGGACTTAGAGGATTTTACAACTGCTTGCAAACTCCCGCAGTGCGGTAATATTAATGATCCTCACAAATCTGAATTTAGAGATTTCCTTGCTAGTATTACTGTGGGAGAATCTAGGGATATAGCACAAGCTACCATAGGGATCATTCATTTTCCTGCTATACATTATTTTGCTCTCTTCATTGGTAGATGTATTAACGGTAAAGATGAAGCATGTCACATGTGTGTCCCTGATCTGTGTGTCCTCAAGAGTGCTGTGTTAGGATATAAAGGTTATAACTTGGGGGCAATAGTTGCACGTAGGTTGCAGAATAATAGTAGAAAGGGAAATTTATTCGGAGGAATTTATGCAACCCGTGTGGCTAATTATCTTGGTATAGCCCCACGAGAGGGGGTATGATTATACCTCCTGCTTATTTAGATTATGACGCTATGGTCAATCATCAATTTCTTAGGAGGAATGAACAATTCCTCCAATATCGACTAATCCATGACAGACGCAACGTCGTCCATGATACTCTTCCTGCTCCCCACATTTTTGATTATCAGGCAAAAGGAAGATATGTTGTCACCAGGGAGGAACCAGCTGAACACGAGCACAGAGCGGAGGCAGCTCGCCAACATGCCGCAGCTCAGGAGGCGGTTGCCGCTGCGTCTCAGTACGACCCCAATTAAAACTATCGATATTAGCCAGGCGGTCCTTCGTATTAGACCAACTTAGGCCAAAAGCCTAAGCTTGGGGGAGTACGTATTTCTCACCGACTTTACATTCCTGTTCACACACCAGTCGTCGGTGCTCATACTCTTTCATTGTATTATCCAGGTTAGTTTAATTTTCTTTTTTTGCTTTCTTCTTGTGTGTTTGATAAATGTGGCACCCCGGCTCAGAGCGACTGGTTTACCTTGCATTGCCAGCCCAGAGACCTTGTCTTCTGGCAACACACAACAACATGGTACAGAAAACAACCACTTTATTCATTCTAGCGGAGCCTAGTTCATATTACAATAGTTAGCGAGGCCAAGCGGCACACACGGTGTGGCTGAACAATATGTACATTATTTAGTGAACATAAAAGGGCCTCGACCATGACAACTACTCGGCAGTGGAACAACGTCGTAGCGGGACTCCATAGCACAAGGACACCGACGTGGACACGGTCTAGACTCGGACATCACTCCTTTCCAATGGGACTTTCCTGAAATCTGGCATGACATGCCAGGTCAGTACATTGAATGTACTTGCAAGCTCACAATAAGCATAATCATGATGACAGACAATATCATGATATTTAACCAATTAAACAACAATGCAACCATATATCCAACATGCTGTGACTATGCTCAACAGGTACTCAATCTCTCGACTTGCTTACCAGATGTGACCAATAAACATGATAATACCAAAAACACACTCGTGATCCTTACGGCGATCACAACCCGACCATCTCATGGCCCGTGATCCTTACGGCGATCACAACCCGACCAACTCGTGGCCCGTGATCCTTACGGCGATCACAACCCGACCAACTCATGGCCTGTGATCCTTACAGCGATCACAACCCGACCAACTCATGGAAACACGATAGCCTCACTGCCATCCTTAGTGTAATTTAGTGTGCATATTTATTAAGTGTTGACCCATGGTGTACCCTACTTTCGAGCGTGTCCGTAACCGTGGACTCGGCTATCGATAGATTGAAAACACTCTGCAGAGGTTAGTACACTGTACCCTCACTAAGGAACCCATGGCCTCGCACTCTCATTCGGGTGGACCAACAGCGTTCTGACGAAACCATTTCATTGTCATGACACTCTCCCGGCCCTTCCGACTCAGATCCCAAAGGGCTAGTCCTGGGTGGCCCCGTGTCTACCTCCAGGCACCTCGACCACCGTCGTGGCCACGATCCACTCTGGGACCCGGTACCAAAATGAACTTAACAACGGGCTCACAAGGTTATGCTTGCCTACCGGGCCAGGGTACAGCATGCCCATAACCTTCCCTAAATGGAGGCACCGACCAGAGGCACGACAATGAAACGCATTAAGGCCGTCCCACATCGACAAATGTGGTTGCACTGGGAAAGACTCATTTCAGTGGCACCACGACCCGGTCAACAACATGTTCAAGTTGAATTATTAATCAGATTCAACTTAATGTGAAAAAAATAACAGGTGTCATACTGCCATACTATGCATCACTTAACATATGCATCACATAACCATGCAAATAACTGCACCAAACACGCTCCTACGGAGCCATCATCAACTCATGCTACCATTCTAGTTAAAATCTCACTTTACTTATACCAGAACCATTTCTAGCATTCTCATCATTATTCATCATGCAAAATAATATTTAAACTACTCATCAAACTCTATGACCATATTATTTATTTATAACTTGCTACTAAGTTCTCCTTATCTTGCCAACATTACTTACTTCAAACATTCTGAAGTTCAAGTATTTTAACATAACAAGCATATAACAGAATATATTTATCATATAACTAATTTAAATGCATCAATATTCATAAGTTCAAGTATGAAAATCATAAATATTGAAGTGGCACCATGAAAATGTTATTGTGGCTTGCCTTAGTACTAATGAGGTTCACAATGCTCCTGGTGATCCCCAAGACAAGCTGGCTCTACTGAAAAATATTCAAAACCACAAAAAGAAAATATCAAGAAACCTTCTGAAAATTGCCAGAAAATCTGGACAACAAGGAAAAATCTCATCTTTTGGATGATGTTAGATTTTTGGACACAGAACACGATGCAAAAACAATCACTGCATTTGGACTTGTAGATAAAAAGTTATGGCCGTTTGAAGTCTCCTGGAATTTAAATGAATTTGAAATAATAAACAGAAGGGGTGATGTCGAAGGCGTAATCTCCCGGGGCGCCACCAGTCATACCGCTTCACGCGCGTAATGAGTGGCTGACTAGCGGGCCCCGCTAGTCAGGCCGGAGGAGGGAGAGGAAAGAGCGGTGGTAAGCCACGAAGCTCACGCCGGCGATGAGACTTCTTGGAGGCAAACTAGAGGGAGGGATCGACGGAGAAGGCGATTGCGCACCTGCCCGTACCCGTAGCGCGGCTAACGGTGGCCAGACAGCGTCGGATTTGACCTCCCTAGCGGCGACAGAGGGCGGAGGTTGCTGGAGTTGAAGAAGACAGCGGCTTGGGGCGGCTCCAGGGGCTCTAGCTAGGTGCATTGGCTTCACAGAGGAGAGACGGAGGCCCTGGCGGGGTCGCCTTGGCTTGGGAGGGGCCGGAGCTGCAGGAACAATCCAGAGAGGATCGCCGACAAGCTCGGCTCCGGGATGGAAGCCGGCGGCCTGCCCGGCCGGGCTGCGGCTTCTAATGGCTCTAGGAGGGAGTGGGAGTGGGTTGCAATGCTCCAGGAGGCTGCGGAGCGGGGCTTTTATAGGCAGGGCGGTGAGGAGGGCTCGGGCTCCGCCGGAGGACACCTGTCCCCGGCGCCCGACCACGAATGGTGCTAGAGAGCGATGGAGAAGGCAACAAAGGTCACGCAACCACTGTACGCGGGCGCGGACGAGCACATAAACGAGGGGAAAGAGACGAACACAGTGCAGGCGCACTTTGCCGTTGGCCGGACCGTGCCCATGCTCCCTGCGGCGAGCTCCGGCGTCGGCAAGCGGCAGGGTGGAGTTATGGAGGTGGAGACGAGGATGGTGGCGAGGGGTGGCATGCTCTGGCCGCCCGAGCAGTGAGCACGCGCTCAACAGAGGCGCTGGCGACGCGCAGAGCGCGCGTTTGGCATGCCAGCATGCTCGAACGAATGCGGTCACCGCGTGGACCGTGACATCAGGCCACCTACGCACTAACAAGGATGTCTGGCGTGTAGTCCTTAGTAAACTGAGGTGTTACCATGGCTTGGTTTGGTTCCAGGTGCAGTAGAAGTAAAATGGTGATGAGATTAAGTTACTGGACAGAAACTTTGGGGAGTTATTGTGGCCAAACCACAGGGATTCAAGGGCTGAGCTTTGGGGTTTTACTATCTCTTACTACGGTAAATATGCCGAGGGAAAACCAGCTACATTGGAACTAGTAAAAAGGTAGTTGCTGTAGGAACTACCATTTCAGCCCAGAAGTGATTTTATTTTCTGTAGCCAAAATATTCCAAAGAGTGGTGAAATATTTTTGCTCAGAAATGTGCCTTAGGGTCCAAAGAATAATTGCGATTTTTCTCAGGATTTTTGGGGCAAGAGAAATTAGGGTTGCTTTGGAGCTCAAGGAGTAAGCTAGGGTTTTGGAGACCAAAATGAATATTTTTCATTTAAGAAAAATATTCCAAGCAATATTGTTGGGTTGGCCAGGGGTGAAATGATGGCTTTGAGGAGGAGAGGGAACACTTGGGTGAAAATCAAGGGATACCCAAGTGGTTAAGTCCAAATGAAATGATTCAAAACTCCAAATCCAAAATCAACTCAGCTGAAAATCAAGCAAAGAAAAGAGGGCAAAAACCAGGCTGTCACAAACCTCCCCCACTTAGAATGAATCTCGTCCTCGAGATTTGGTTGCTTGGGAAAACCATTCTGGATAGCATGCCCTTAGAAATTCTTCTGATTCCCAGGTTGATTCTAACTCGGTATGATGCATCCATTGGACCTTGTAAAACTTTCGTGACTTACTGCAAGTGACCCTTTCCATTTGATCCAAAATTTTCACTGGCCTCTCTTCGTAGGTCAAGTCCTTTGCCAGCTCTATCTCTGCCAAATCGGTCTTTTCTCGGGTGGTGAGATGCACCGTCGTAGTTGTGAAACGTGGAACACGTTGTGCACGTCTGACAGTTCAGGGGGCAGCTCCAACTGATATGCCACAGCACCTACTCGCGTCATAACGGGAAATGAAACAATAAACCTGGGTGCCAATTTTCCACCGGTTTGGAACCTTTTTATTCCTTTCATGGGCGTGACTCGAAGGTAGACATGTTCTCTGGGTTCAAAACTGATCTGCCGGTGCTTTGCATCGTAATAACTTTTCTGTCGCAATTTGGTCAGTTGTAATCTGTCTCGGATCTCCTTGACTTGCTTTTCGTCTTCCAGCATGAGATCTGTTCCGAAAATACAACTATCTCCGGTTTGAGACCAATTTAATGGAGTGCGACACTTAGGGCCATACAAAGCTTCATATGGTGACATCTTTAAACTGGTCTGGAACCCATTGTTATACAAGAACTCGGCGTACGGCAAGCAATCTTCCCATTGTGGTCCTTGGGCCAAAACACAGGCTCGGAGCATATCTTCGAGTATCTGATTTACTCTTTCTTTTTGCCCATCTGTCTGAGGATGATAAGCGGTACTGTATTTCAATTCCGTTCTGAGGGCCTGATGGAGACGGGACCAGAAAGAAGAGGTGAAAAGTGAACCTCGGTCAGAAGTGATGGTTTGGGGAACTCCATGTAAACTAAAAATCCTGGATACATACAGTCGGGCAAGCTCATCTGCTCGGTATGAGGTTTTGACTAGTAGGAAGTGGGCTACCTTGGTTAATGTATCCACTATGACCCAGATCGCATTATTGCCTCATCAGGCCCTGGGTAGTCCTGTGATGAAATCCATAGAGACGTCGTCCCATTTCCCGGGCAGTGGTTGGAGAAGTCCGGCTGGTTTCTGATGTTCTGCCTTAACTTTGTTGCATATGTCGCAACAGGCCATGAAATAAGCAATGTCTTTCTTCATTCCATCCCACCAGAATATTTGTCGAAGGTCTTCATACATTTTTGTACCTCCAGGGTGGATTGAATAAGAGGATTCGTGGGCTTCTGACAAAATTTTCTGCTTTAGGCCAGCTTGATTAGGCAAGCAAATCCTTCCCCTGAATCGGAGGGTACCACACTGATCCTTCGAGAAATTGGATGACTTGATGCGTGTCTGCAGATCGACATCGCCTGACTGGGCCTTACAGATTTTTTCCTCAAGAGTAGGGGTAACTGTCAGGATATTGGCAAGGCCAGCCTCAACTATGACCAGGTTGAGCTGAGCAATCTCTTCTTTAAAGTTCGGAAGGCAAAGATTCCAACATGAAGTTTAAACTGACGGGCTTTCGACTGAGTGCATCGGCAACCACGTTGGCCTTACCCGGATGATAATTTATTCCAAGATCATAATCCTTGACCAACTCCAGCTATCTTCGCTGATGCAGGTTTAAATCCGGCTGAGTGAATATGTATTTGAGACTCTTGTGATCGGTAAAAATTTGGCACCTTTTTCCAATGAGGTAGTGCCTCCAAATTTTTAAAGCATGTACTGCCACGGCCAATTCCAAATCATGAGTGGGGTAATTTCCTTCATGGGGTCGTAGCTACCATGAGGAATAAGCTACTACCTTGCCATCTTGCATAAGCACGCATCCAAGTCCTTCCCGGGAAGCGTCGCAGTATACGTCAAAGCTGCGGTAGATATCTGGAAGTGTTAATATTGGCGCAGTTGTCAAGCGCTTCTTTAACTTGGTGAAATTTTTCTCACAGTCTGACGCACATTCAAACTTCTTATCCTTTTTGAGCAGCTCCGTCATGGGCTTAGCGATCTTGGAGAACCCTTCAATGAAACGACGGTAGTATCCGGCTAACCCAAGAAAACTCCGGATCTAAGATACGGTAGCGGGTGGCAACCAGTCAAGCAGATCTTTTACCTTGCTTGGGTCCACGGCTATACCTTCAGTGGATAGTACATGCCCAAGGAATCCAACTTGCTTGAGCCAAAACTCGCATTTACTGAATTTGGCGTATAACTTGTGCTCACGGAGTCGTTGTAACACTGCACGGAGGTGTCCTTTATGCTCTTCTTCACTTCTTGAGTAAATAAGTATATCATCGATGAAGACGACCACGAACTTATCGAGGAAATCCATGAATACTTTATTCATCATGTGCATGAAGAAGGCGGGGGCATTGGTGAGGCCGAAGGACATGACGGTATATTCATAGAGACCATAGCGAGTGGAGAACGCGGTCTTGGGAATATCCTCCTTCTTAATTTTGAGCTGGTAATATCCAGTCCGCGAACCAATCTTTGAGAATACCTTGGCTCCACTGAGCTGATCAAACAAGTTATCAATTCTTGGCAGAGGGTATTTGTTTTTTATCGTGACATCATTCAACTATCGGTAGTCCACACACATATGAAGGCTGCCATCTTTCCTGTCCACAAAAATAGCGGGTGATCCCCATGGCGAGCTACTGGGGCCGATATATCCTTTTTGGAGCATTTCATCGAGCTGTTTCTTTAGCTCCACCAATTCAGATGATGGCATTCGATAATATTTCTTGTGTATTGGTGTGGTTCCGGGCACAAGTTCTATTGCAAACTCAAGCTCTCGATCAGGTGGCATGCCTGGTAGTTATTCTGGGAATACATCGGGAAACTCACTGACCACCGGAATTAATTCAATTTCTGCTATTGCTGTAAAAACCATTTCCTTGGAGGGTATGCTTCTACGAGCAATAAACTTGGTAGCTTGTCCATATTGTCCAGTCAAGTTGACTTCTCGGGTCGCACAATTTATGCATACTTGGTACTGAGTCGGCCAATTCATACCCAAGATAACATCAAATTTATCAGACTCAATAAGAATCAAAGATGTTGGGAAACAGATTCTGTTGATACTGACTTCCAGATTGCGGCAGACAAGATTGCTTTGAATAAGAGATCCCGGGATTTGTACCAGCATATTCTTGCCCAAAAGTGAACAAGGAAATTTGTTTTGGGCAACAAAACTCCGAGAAATAAAAGAGTGGGAAGCCCCAGAGTCAAATAAAATTACTGCAGGTATGTTATTAAAAAGGAACATACCAATGACGACTTCAGGATTTTCTTGGGCTTCATCGGCTGAAATGTGATGAACGTATCCCATGACGTCGTGCTGACTTGGACCGGCTTCCAAATAATGGATTTGAGGCTTGAACGTAGCATTGGTCCGGTTGTTCTTGGGACACTGTTTGGCATAATGTCCGGTTTGTCCGCAACTATAACAGGAATTGTTGCGCATGCGATTCTCCATAACTGCGTTGAGCACGTCATTCTTGACTTGGGTGGTGGTCTTGTTAACATTTTGTTGCCAACTAGGCTGGTATGCCATCGGAGTTGGCTGCCAGGTACAAACCTTCTGCACTGGTTGCATTTCCTTCTTGAGCTCAAACATGTGCTTGTGATCATTATGGGCAGACTTAATATCTGACACAAGCTTGTGTTCCCTTTCAGCAATGAAAGCCTTGTTCACCAGGGTTTGCAAATCTGGAAAATCGAACACACTAAGAGCACAGCGAAGTTGCGGGTTTAATCCACCAAGAAATCGGTCTATCTTCCTTTCTTCAGTGGCCACGTCATATTGAGAGTAACGTGACAGGTGATTGAATTTCTGTAAATATTCTCCCACTGACTGACTTCCTTGGAGGAGCGCAAGAAATTCACGCTGCTTAGTTTTCATAATTCCCGCAGGGATGTGATATTTCCGGAATTCCTCCTTGAATCTTGACCAGGTGATTGCTTCATTCTCAGTCCCTATGGCTTTCTCATTTTCCCACCATATAGCAGCAGCGCCTTCCAGATAATGTGTCACAAATGGAACTTTATCCTCTTCATCAGTTCGAGCAACCTCAAGTTTCTTTTCCATAGTTCTCAACCAATCATCTGCATCCAAGGGATCAATGGCCTGACTGAAACTGGGAGGCTTAGTCCTCTGAAAATCAGATAGCTTGAACTGAGGGGCGTGCTGATTTCCATTCTGTCCAACATTGCTTGAATACTTCTGAATATTTCTATTAGATCATTGTTTCATCATTCCTCGAACATACGCATAATTTGCTCGGTGGAGGGCGGATCTGGCGGTGGAGGCGGTGGTGGAACGTATGGCTCGGGTGATTGTCCTGCCTATCGTGCGGGCGCGAGCAGAGAACCTCATGAACGTTGCTACTGCAGCCTCCCCGCGTCATCCTAATATGATTTTTCCCAAGTCAAAGCAACCAAGATGAGAAGCATTCAACAAAAACTAGGGAGAATCCAGCAACAAAAACCAAGCAAAACCGAAAAGACGAAGAAAATACGGCGAATAAAATAAAGTCCAACATAATTATACATAGACTCATACATGAAAGATAACAACATGCCAGGTCCAACTACCCTCATACATGAAACGAAACATCATAACTCATACGACTACATCCGTACTCCATCCTGATGACTGAGAATACTCAAAAGCTCTCTTGCGGTCATTTGGCCTGAGGTCCTCTCTCAAGCGGACTCGGATCCAGAATCGGCGGGTTAGCGAGACCTCTGGGTTAGAAGTGACACGACGACGCTACCTCGAGGGCTCTCCCTCAGGGGCAGGTGGAGGGTGGATTATCGGGGTTGTAGGAGTGGCGAGGAGTGAAACCCACTTGGCAGGAGCACTAAGTGGACTCACAGTCACGGTGGCCGAGCTACTCGGGGGAGTAACCGGAGAAACAGGGGATCTAGAACTGGTAGGAACGTAGGGAATAAATCCTACAGATGGAGAAGTAGTGGCTGAGCGAGCAGAGACTAAAGTAGAGGTGAGGGAGTCCTGGACTAGGGGGTGTTCGGACAGCCGGACTATCAATATCCGCCGAACTCCAAGACTACGAAGATACAAGATTGAAGACTCTGGCTCGTGTCCGGAAGGTACTTTCCTTGGCGTGGAAGGCAAGCTTGGAAATACGGATATGTAGATCTCCTACCATTGTAACCGACTCTGTGTAACCCTAGCCTCTCCGGTGTCTATATAAACCGGAGGGCCTTAGTCCGTAGGACGAACAGACATCTCAACAATCATACCATAGGCTAGCTTCTAGGGTTTAGCCTCCTTGATCTCATGGTAGATCTACTCTTGTACTACCCATATCATCAATATTAATCAAGCAGGACGTAGGGTTTTACCTCTATCAAGAGGGCCCGAACCTGGGTAAAAACATTGTGTCCCTCGTCTCTTGTTACCATCCGCCTAGACACACAGTTTGGGACCCCCTACCCGAGATCCGCCGGTTTTGACACCGACATTGGTGCTTTCATTGAGAGTTCCTCGTGTCGTCGCTGATAGGCTGATGGCATCTTCAACCAGCAACGCTGTCGGTGAGACTTTTCTCCCGGACAGATCTTAAATATTCGGCGGCTTTACTGCGGGCCAATTCTCTTGGCCATCTGGAGCAGATCGAAGCTACGCCCCGCCGTCAGTCGATTCGAAGCTTAAACTTCACGGCCGATGACGCGGAGACTTGATCTTGACGGACTCGAGCCCACACCAAGCGCCGCAGCTTTGTGACGATGGGCACGATCTAGCTCTGCCACGGACAAGTGCCTTGGTGGCGCTTTTCGGATCCGCTTCGCCATTAGCCCGAGCCGATCGCCTATATCGAGGGCGGTGGATAGGCGCCACAGGGGCTTCAACATCCACGGCGATGGAGCCGAATACTAATCTTGTACCCTGCGAAACTCGTGATCCCGAGGCGCCGGACTCCTCACCGGACTCCGAACCTCCTGCGCCCCTACCAATTGATCCGGATTGGGCGCCGGTTATGGAATTCACCGCCGCGGACATTTTCCAACACTCGCCTTTGGCGATATCCTGAATTCACTGAAGCGTCTCTCGCTATCAGGAGAATCCTGGCCGGACTATGGCCAGGACGGTTGGAGTTCGGACGATGAAGAAATTCAGAGCCCACCCACCACCCACTTTGTAGCCACTGTCGAGGATCTAACCGACATGCTAGACTACGACTCCGGCGACATCGGCGCCATGGGCGGCGATGCCGGAGGCGAAACAGAACCAGCGCCTACAGGTCCTTTGGAAGGCCACCTCGTCATATGACGTATACATGGTGGATACCCCGAAAGAAGGGGAGGGCAAAAAAGCAGCGGGGGCAGACTCTTTAAAGAAGCAGCCCAAACGCCGGCGTCAGCGGCGCCACTCTAAATCCCGCCACAGCAAGAATATAGATTCCAGCACAGGAAATAACAATACCCCAGAGAGTGCCGAAGACAACCCCCTCCAGCAAGACTCAGCGCAGGAGGATGCAGAAGCAAGCCCTCATGAAAGAGCGGCAGACGAAGAGGTTGAGGATCATAACTATATACCTCCCTCCGAAGACGAAACAAGCCTCAATGACGACGAACTCGTCGCGCCCGAGGACCCCGTCGAACAAGAGCTTTTTAAGCTCAGGCTCATCGCTACAGCAAGAAGCCTGAAGAAGGAAAAGCAGAAGCTCAGAACAGCGGAAGACACGCTCCGAATAAGATGGAGCAAAGTACTCAAAACCGCAGATAAATACGGCAATGGCCACCAATCGAAGAGCTACCCAAGCGTAAGCTGCTTCAGACCGACGAGGAGGCCATAGAGCCCCCAAATCGATGGCCCAGCCAGGTCCATCTACGGACCCAAAAAGAAAGCCCCAAGAAGCAAAGCAACACGTCAAGTGTCCGACGACAGCGGCACATACAAGTATAGGGGCGCTGCACACCCACTATGTTTCACCGACGAGGTGCTGGATCATGAATTCCCAGCAGGGTTTAAACCCATAAACATAGAGGCCTACGATGGAACAACAGACCTCGAGTGCGGATAGAAGATTATATCTGCATATACATATGGCGGAGGAGGCGATCTCCACGCCATAAAATATCTACCCCTCAAGCTCAAAGGGCCAGCCCGTCATTGGCTCAAAAGCCTCCCAGAAAACACTGTTGGAAGTTGGGAAGAGCTCGAGGAAGCGTTTAGAGCAAATTTTCAAGGGACCTATGTCCGTCCTCCGGATGCAGATGATTTAAGTCATATAACTCAACAGCCCGGAGAGTCAGCGCGGAAATTCTGGAACAGGTTTCTTACCAAAAAGAACCAAATAGTCGATTGTCCGGACGCTAAAGCCTTAGCAGCTTTCAAGCACAATGTCCGAGAGCGAATGGCTTTCGAGCACCTCGGTCAAGAGAAACCGAGGACAATGACCGCATTAACAAGCCTCATGACCCGCTTCTGTGCGGGAGAGGATAACTGGCTAGCAAGAAGCAGCACCAGCGACCCAAGTACATCCGAGATAAGAGATGGAAACGGAAAATCACGACACAGAAAGGAGCAGCGCCGGAATAAAGAGAAAAGCCCAAAGAGCACGGCAGTTAACGCCGGATTCAAAAGCTCGCGGTCCAATAATAAAACTCGGCCCCTCAAGGATGACAGTGACGAACTGTCCAACCTACACAAAATTCTGGGTCGGATATGTCAAATCCACAGTACCCCCGGAAGGCCCGCAAATCACACCCACAGGGATTGTTGGGTTTTCAAACAGTCCGGCCGATTAAATGCCGAACACAACGGGCTCGACGCGTCAAGCGAAGAAGATAAACCCCGCCAGCAGAGCACCGGAAAACAAAAGACTTCCCACAAGGGGTCAAAGCAGTAAACTCACTTCATGTGATGACACGGAAAAATAGTGCGGCACTTTCTAAAAAGAGCTTCGCACGGTCCAACCCAGCAGACCGTAGAGATTGGATATCAAAACCAATCACTTTCGACCACAGGACTATTCGAAGCGTTTGAAACGGGACAGACTCCCGATATTGAATCCGATAATAGGCGGATTACAATTCACAAGCGTCCTAATGGGCGGAGGCGGTGACTTAAAACTGCTATATTCAAACACAATCCGTAGGATGGGGATGAACCCTACCAAAATTCGACACAGCCGCACTTCCTTCAAAGGAGTGGCGCCAGCCCTTACGCCAAGTGCAGGCTCGATATTACTAGAAGTCGTGTTGGGATCTCCGAACAACTTTCGACGCGAAAAATTAATTTTCCATATCGTCCCATTTAAAAGTGAATATCAAGCCTTTGTTGGGACGAAAGGCTTTTGTCCGCTTCAACGCCATACCGCATTATGCGTCTCTTACACTCAAGATGCCTGGTCCACATGGCGCCATTTCAGTGCGAGGGTCACTTAAAGACCCCGGACTCGAATAGACGAATCCGGACTCAGCAGGCTAGGGGATCCCTAGCCGCATACCCTTTCACAGGGGGTTGCGCGCACAACTCACCGCGGTTTCATTTAAACCTTGCTTTAATTATTTATATTTCTCCTTTTACATATTTTTCGCACGAACTGTTTCTAAAACTAAACGTTCCTCTCTTTCTATAGATGAACAACATGCGTACCCGTCCAGGATAACGGTATAGCGGAGACACATGCTTGCAGAGCGTGCAGAGGGACCCGTTGCAAGGATTCTTTTCAGATTAAGACCTGCGTGAGACCTTTTTATCACTTTGTCTCTTGTTGTTACTCTCCTTGGCTTCTTCCTATAGCCAAAGCAGAGCCCGGCAGCTTTGGCATCGGCGCGTCGAAGACCATGCCCATACCGGACACTAGGGGCTTAGGGCATAATTCTGCCCATTATTATAAAGTCCGAACACCTTCCGGAGTGTTCGACATCTCGAGTTAGGCATTATATGCATCAGCTCCGAATCATGTCTTTGGTCAAATGTTGGGTTTGCGGCTCCGTGTTTTGCTGCCTTACGTTCCATATCACCCGCTAACGTGGCACCAAGAGAACTCTGCGATTGTGCCCGGTTAATTTGGCGAAGCACCTCGATGAAAGCCAAAACCGGCGGTGTCATGATATAGCGAGAGTCCGGTTAGCCACTCGATCGAATGTTTAGAATTCCCGCTTTGACGAAGGACCGTTTCGGTCAGCACATACGCACCCGAATCCGGAGATGTGCGGTGCCACGAGGGCTATATCGTAGCCGACCCTCGAGCTCCATTGGCTAAGTGGAAGAGATAAAGCATTATAGTCCGGATTGCCTCGTTAAGCTCGCTACCACCTCCTTATAACAGGACCGAGGCGTCGGATTAAGTGTGAAAACGCGCTACTTTGCGAACACCCGGCACCTTGTGCGAGGGGCTGTCAAGCGCATCTTTCGGGTTATACACAAGTATCGTAAGCGGCCGACTGGAGAAGTTTTACTACTTGGATGCACAAGTATAAAAAGCAGTTATACCATAATCATTGATTTACAAGCTAATGCGTTCATTTGAGCGTTACATTCTTTGAGCACTGCGCCTCTATTTCTGAGCACCACGCGCGACTTCTCGAGTAGTGCTCGGCGAGGGAGCCGCTTTCATCCGGACCACTGGTGGCAGCGGCGGTGGCATCCATCTCGAATAATGCACCTTCACGGGCAAGAGCCATCCGCGCGCCCTCGATCTGAGCCGACCGCTTCATGTCCTTTATATGCGTAATTGCTTCAAGGAATTGCTGCGAAGGCGAAGTAGCTCGTCGCCTTGGACCTCTCGGCGGACATGTGCCACGATGTCGATCATGGCAAGTCCGGACAATCTATTTAACTCGGCCCATTCGGCCAGCCGGTCTGTCAACGGAAGTGAGCGATCCGGACTGTGGAATTGAGACCAATATAACTCTTCCGTCTCGTGATCCTCCTGGCTCCGGAAGTGCTCAACGGCATCAGCCGCACTTGCAGCCAAATCCATATAAGGATCTTCCGGACTCCACAGCCGCTCAAATCGAGCATACTTGGCATCCATAAACCGGCGACGCAGCAGAATAGGCTTGCCAGCCACGATCTCTCCGGCCTGGCGCAGTTCCTCCTTCATAGCCCGCATCGCAGAGCGGGCATCCTTGGCTTCGGCGGTGGCCTTCTTCAGGTCTTCCCGCTCCGATAGAAGCTCCTTTTCAAGAGCCTCATAGCGGTCGGCAGAATCCTTTATCTTCATGGCCAATTCGGCCACCTCCGCCTTGCTTAGGCAGTGCGCAGCCTTCTCGGCTTTCAACTCTTCGGCCGCCTTCGAGGCAGCCGCATCACTCCTTCGGGCTTGCTCCTTAGCTTGAGCAAGTTCGGCCCGAAGGCCCTCCACAGTAGCAGCACCATCTGTACAACAGCATACAATTTATCATAGGAAGGCTTCGACCCCCTTAAATAAAGCAACTGTGGAGAATTTATTTACCTTGCGACTCGTCAAGTTGCCGGTTGACAAGTGCGATGTCAGCATCCGCCACGTCAAGTTGCTGACTTAATTCGGCAAACTCATTAGTCCGGCTGGCCCCCAGACTATCCGCCACCTGTATCAGGACGGCGGTGCTCATTACTTGAGATTTTGAGATTTCGATCCTCGGCACGCTGTCGTTTCTGACAACCTACCGAGTCTCAGGGGCTACTATCTATACGGGGCGCATTTTTTATATGCAAAACTGTTAAAAGACAAAGGGGTGCGCTATTTTCGCATACCTCAAATCCCGCCAGCAAGCTCATGGCGGCATTACGCAATCCGCTTTCAGTGGACGAAATCCTTCCAATCACCATACGCATTAACGCGTGGTGATCTTCCGAAATGGACGCCCTCTCAAGTAGACTCTTCAGTCCTCCCGGCTGGACTCTGGTGGGTGCCGAACTCTCTGGCCCCTCCGGACTCGGGGACTCCCTCCGTGACAACACTTCGGGTTCGCCTGCCTCATCTGGCGGCGCCATGATGGATGGGCGTATCACTCTCCATCATCTCCGGAAGAAGGTCCTCAAGATGAACTCATCGAGAAGGCTGCAGATCCGAACTGCGATATAAATACTTGATTACCTCACGGAAGCACAAATGAAGGTATTTCCTTATTGATTAATTCCCTCTTTCATACTCACGGCTCGTTGGAGGCTGGTCCTTGGCGATGATTGTGCGTCCGGATTCTCTCCGGACGCTGACCCTGATGAGATTTCTTCCCACGCTTAGGGCTTTGACCTCCGGATCTTCGGAGGCGGTCCTCTTCTCCCTCTGAAGGGAGGGGTTCTTGGTCCCCTCCTCTTCAGTCGCCCCTTTGGGCGGAACGTTAGCTCCTCTATTTTCCCCGCTGCCCCCTTCTGTGGGCGCAACCTCCAACATTCTGACCAGCACGGGCTCCAGTGCGGTCTCTGGGAGGGGGGCCGGACACCCTATCAGCCTTGATCGTGCCACCCATTCCTGTAAAGAACAAAGGGTCGGGATGCGAACTCTAGAAAGGCACATAAACAGAATGTTCGGACTCTAAGCTACTTACTTGAGTATCCGGGCGATTGCGGCTTAGACCCGCATCCTCGGCTGAATCCGGACACGCCACCTGCGGTCCGAAGAACAACTTGTACATCTCCACGGGTGTCACACCCATGAAGTGTTGGAGAATCCGAGGTCCCTCCGGATTGAACTCCCACAAACGAAGAGGACGGCGTTTGCAGGGCAGGAGGTGCCTGATTAACATGACCTGCATCACCTTGACCAGGTCGATCTCCCTTGCTTGGAGGTCTCGAATCTGGCCCTGCAGTGAGGGCACGTCTTCGGACGACCCCCAATTGAGCCTTGGTTGACCCACGACATCGGTTGGCGTGGAGGTCCCGGCGGAATGAGGCGGCGGCTTTGCTTCTTCGCCCGTTGGAGCAGTGATGTAGAACCACTCCTGCTGCCATAATCCAAGTTCCTGTTGGAAGGAACCCTCGAGCCACGGGCATCAACCTTCTTGCTTATGGTCGCCCCGCCAAGACTCGCAGCGCCCCGATCATCTTGGTTCCACCTTGAAGGTCTTCAGCCATAGGCCGAAGTGGGGGATGACACGGAGGAAGGCTTCGCAGACGATGATGAATGCGGAGAGATGGAGGATAGACTCCGGAGCCAAATCGTGAAAGTCTAGCCCGTAGTAGAACAGGAGCCCTCTCACGAAGGGGTCCGTCGGGAAGCCTAAACCCCGGCGGAGGTGGGATGTGAAAACGACGTATTCACCGGGCTCGGGGGCTGGCACGGCCTGCCCTTGGGCAGGCAGCCTGTGCGAAACCTCGTAGGCCAGGTACTTGGCCTCACGCAACTTCAGTATGTCCTCCTCCGTGACGGAGGAGGGCATCCACCGGCCCTGGAGGTCGGGCGGACATGGTTGAGGATCCGGCGCTTGAATCTGAAGCTCGGGTGTTGGGCGGGAGGCGGAGGAAAGATTCGATGCGAGATTAAAGAACAAGGACAGGCCTTGGTCCTCTTATAAAGGGGAAGAAATACCAAGGGCCGTCTCCGTGACCGTTTGGGATTCCCCTTCGATAGAGGAGGCGTGGCGGCGGAATGGTTGGGTTACCCACACGTATTGATGAGGCTCCCGGAATAAGGGAACACGATCTCGCCCGACAAGGCGTGCCAAGAAACCGCCGCTAAGCGTCTTTGAGGTGGAATAGTAAAAACGATTCAAGCGAGGGCTTGGCTGCGGTGTGATGTCACGCCGCATAATATGTCAGCAGATTGAGCTAAGTGTATATTTTTCTCTCTACGGTGGAATGTGGAATTTATTTTGCAGAGCCGGACACTATCCTGGTGTTCATTATCTTCTCCGAATTATTCAAGGAGGAACCCGCCTTGCAATGCCGAACATTATGCACGCCGGACTTATCGTCATTGAAGACTGGTTCGGGAGATATCTTGAGGAGTCTTGGACTAGGGGTGTTAGGACAGCCGGACTATCAATATCCGCTGGACTCCAAGACTACGAAGATACAAGATTGAAGACTCCGGCTCGTGTCCGGAAGGTACTTTCCTTGGCGTGGAAGGCAAGCTTGGCAATACGGATATGTAGATCTACTACCATTGTAACCGACTCTGTGTAACCCTAGCCTCTCCGGTGTCTATATAAACCGGAGGGCCTTAGTCCGTAGGACGAACAGACATCTCAACAATCATACCATAGGCTAGCTTCTAGGGTTTAGCCTCCTTGATCTCGTGGTAGATCTACTCTTGTACTACCCATATCATTAATATTAATCAAGCAGGACGTAGGGTTTTACCTCTATCGAGAGGGCCCGAACCTGGGTAAAAACATTGTGTCCCTCGTCTCTTGTTACCATCTGCCTAGGCGCACAGTTCGGGACCCCTACCCGAGATCCGCCGGTTTTGACACCGACAAGAGGCTAAAGCAGTATGGGCACAACTCAGCTCACGAGCCAGCTCGTAGATCAGAAGATAGCTAGCAGTGATGTGGCGAGAAAGGTGGCTAGCTACACTATCAGACTCTGGATCAATGATAGGGAAACGGACACGACCATTATCATGGAGAGAAGGTTAGTAATGCAAACCTGGGTGATTCTGCATCTGGACCTCGTTGTAGCGGAGCTCAACAAGTACCTCGAATGCAGCAAACTGGATAGCCTGAGAAGCGGAAGAAGCATAGCCGCTACGAGAGGTACGAGTGTAAGAGCCGGAATCGGAACTGGTGCGCAAAGTAACCATGGCGTTACTCATACACTGAGTCATCTAGGCGCTCCCGGTACACACGATAGACTGGATCGTCTCCGTGAGGGTACAGCCGACGCCACACGTTACGAAGGAGATGCAGCGACATGTACGGCATCAGCTGCAACTGGCACGGATACAGCATCGGAGCCATCTACACTCACAACCATTAGCAGGTTAGCATAGAAAAATATAATCAGTGCAAGCAATGCAACAACCAGCTACATTTATTACCAACACTCAGCTACAACTCGTATCTAGCATCCAGTTAACTCGGCTTAGTCTAGCATGGCCTACAGTCAGCGCGACTCTGATACCAAGCATTGTGGCACCCCGGCTCAGAGCAACCAGTTTACCTTGCATTGCCAGCCCAGAGACCTTGTCTTCTGGCAACACACAACAACATGGTACAGAAAACAACTGCTTTATTCATGCTAGCTGAGCATAGTTCATATTACAACAGTTAGCGAGGCCAAGCAGCACACACGGTGTGGCTGAACAATATGTACATTATTTAGTGAACATAAAGGGGCCTCGATCATGACAACTACTCGGCAGCGGAACAACGTCGTAGCTGGACTCCATAGCACAAGGACACCGACGTGGACACGGTCTAGACTCGGACAGCACTCCTTTCCAACGAGACATTCTGAAATCTGGCATGACACACAGGGTCAGTACATTGAATGTACTTGCAAGCTCACAATAAGCATAATCATGATGACAGACAATATCATGATATTTAACCAATTAAACAACAATGCAACCATATATCCAACATGCTGTGACTATGCTCAACAGGTACTCATTCTCCCGACTTGCTTACCAGATGTGACCAATAAACATGATAATACCAAAAACACACTTGTGATCCTTACAGCGATCACAACCCGACCATCTCATGGCCCATGATCCTTACGGCGATCACAACCCGACCAACTCGTGGCCCGTGATCCTTACGGCGATCACAACCCGACCAACTCGTGGCCCATGATCCTTACGGCGATCACAACCTGACCAACTCATGGCCAACTGAACACGATGGCCTCACTGCCATCCTTAGTGTAATTTAGTGTGCATATTTATTAAGTGTTGACCCATGGTGTACCCTACTTTCGAGCGTGTCCGTAACTGTGGACTCGACTATCGATAGATTAAAAACACTCTGCAGAGGTTAGTACAATGTACGCACACTATGGAACCCATGGCCTTGCACTTCCATTTGGGTGGACCAACAGCGTTCCGACGAAACCATTTCATTGTCATGACACTCTCCCGGCCCTTCCGACTCAGACCCCAACGGGCTAGTCCTGGGTGGCCCCGTGTCTACCTCCAGACACCTTGACCACCGTCGTGGCCACGATCCACTCTGGGACCCGGTACCAAAATTAACTTAACAACGAGCTCACAAGGTTATGCTTGCCTACCGGGCCAGCGTACAACACGCCCATAACCTTCCCTAAATGGAGGCACCTACCAGAGGCACGACAATGAAATGCAATAAGGCCGTCCCATACTGGCAAATGTGGTTGCACTGGGAAAGACTCATTTCAGCGGCACCACGACCCGGTCAACAACATGTTCAAGTTGAATTATTAATCAGGTTCAACTTAATGTGAAAAAAATAACCCATGTCATACTGCCATACTATGCATCACTTAACATATGCATCACATAACCATGCAAATAACTGCACCAAACACACTCCTACGGAGCCATCATCAACTCATGCTACCATTCTAGTTAAAATCTCACTTTACTTATACCAGAACCATTTCTAGCATTCTCATCATTATTCATCATATTTAAACTACTCATCAAACTCTATGACCATATTATTTATTTATAACTTGCTACTAAGTTCTCCTTATCTTGCCAACATTACTTACTTCAAACATTCTGAAGTTCAAGTATTTTTAACATAACAAGCATATAACAGAATATATTTATCATATAACTAATTTAAATGCATCAATATTCATAAGTTCAAGTATGAAAATCATAAATATTGAAGTGGCACCATGAAAATGTTATTGTGGCTTGCCTTAGTACTAATGAGGTTCACAAAGCTCCCGGTGATCCTCAAGACAACCTGGCTCTGCTGAAAAATATTCAAAACCACAAAAAGAAAATATCAAGAAACCTCCTGAAAATTGCCAGAAAATCTAGACAGCAAGGAAAAATCCCATCTTTTGGGTGTTGTTAGATTTTTGGACACAGAACACGATGCAAAAAGAATCACTGCATTTGGACTTGTAGATAAAAAGTTATGTCCGTTTGAAGTCTCCTGGAATTTAAATGAATTTGAAATAATAAACAGAGGGGGTGACGTCGAAGGCGTAATCTCCTGGGGCGCCACCACTCATACCGCTTCGCGCGCGTAATAAGTGGCTGACTAGTGGGCCCCGCTAGTCAGGCCGGAGGGAGGGGAGAGGGAAACAGAGAGGCGCGGCGCTTCGCCGGAGCTCACGCCGGTGATGAGACTTCTTGGAGGCAAACTAGAGGGAGGGATCGACGGAGAAGGCGATTGCGCACCTGCTTGTACCCGTAGCATGGCTAACGGTGGCCGGACGGCGTCGGATTTGACCTCTCCAGCGGCGACGGAGGGCGGAGGTTGCCAGAGTTGAAGAAGACGGCGGCTTGGGGCGGCTCCAGGGGCTTTAGCTAGGTGCGTTGGCTTCACAGAGGAGAGGTGGAGGCCCTGGCGGGGTCGCCTTGGCTTGGGAGGGGCCGGAGCTGTGGGAACGATCCAGAGAGGAGCGCCGGCGAGCTCGGCTCTGGGACGGCAGCCCGCAGCCTTCCCGGCCGGGCTACGGCTTCTAATGGCTCTAGGAGGGAGTGGGAGTGGGTTGCGATGCTCCAGGAGGCTGCGGAGGGGGGCTTTTATAGGCGGGGCGGCGAGGAGGGCTCGGGTTCCGTCGGAGGACACCTGTCCCCGGCGCTCGTTGACGAACGGTGCTAGAGAGCGATGGAGAAGGCGACGGAGGTCACGCAGCCACTGTACGCGGGCGCGGACAAGCACAAGAACAAGGGGGAAAGAGAAGAACACAGTGCGCGCGCACTGTGCCGTTGACCGGACAGTTCTCGTGCTCGCTGCGGCGAGCTCCAGCGTCGGCTAGCGGCAGGGTGGAGTTTTGGAGGTGGAGACGAGGATGGTGGCGAGGGGTGGCATGCTCTGACCGGCCGAGCAGCGAGCACGCGCTGAACAGAGGCCCTGGCGACGCGCAGAGCGCGCGTTTGGCATGCCAGCACGCTCGGACGAACGCGGTCACCGCGTGGACCATGACATCAGGCCACCTACGCAACTAACAAGGATGTCTGGCGTGTAGTCCTTAGTAAACTGAGGTGTTACCATGGCTTGGTTTGGTTCTAGGTGCAGTAGAAGTAAAATGGTGATGAGGTTAAGTTATTGGACAGAAACTTTGGGGAGTTATTGTGGTCAAACCACAGGGATTCAAGGGCCGAGCTTTGGGGTTTTACTGTCTCTTACTAAGGTAAATCAGCTCAGGGAAAACCAGCTACATTGGAGCTAGTAAAAAGGTAGTTGTTGTAGAAACTACCATTTCAGCCCAGAAGTGATTTTATTTTCTGTAGCCAAAATATTCCAAAGAGTGGTGAAATATTTTTGCTCAGAAATGTTCCTTAGGGTCCAAAGAATAATTGGGATTTTTCTCAGGATTTTTGGGGCATGAGAAATTAGGGTTGCTTTGGAGCTCAAGGAGTAAGCTAGGGTTTTGGAGACCAAAATGAATATTTTTTATTTAAGAAAAATATTCCAAGCAATATTGTTGGGTTGGCTAGGGGTGAAATGATGGCTTTGAGGAGGAGAGGGAACACTTGGGTGAGATACCCAAGTGGTTAAGTCCAAATGAAATGATTCAAAACTTCAAATCCAAAATCAACTCAGCTGAAAATCAAGCAAAGAAAAGAGGGCAAAAACCAGGCTGTCACAATAAACCTTAAGAAAAACCAAAAAAATAGTTAGTTTAATTTCCATGCTTGTGGTAGAAATTAAAATGAAAACCCAAAAAGATTTCTCGTTTTTCTTCTTACTTGTTGGGAGCTTTCCCGTGTAAATAGTTTTATTTTCTTTTCTTTCCTTTGGGGGTCGAGAAGACCATATTGAAAATGCTTGGTGGTTCTCATATGCATGTTTGTTTTTTTAATTTAGAGCCCATATTACCTTGTCTTCTCTTTTGAGTTGAATGCTTGCAGATTCCAGCTTAGTCCAATGCACGTGCACTTTTATTATTATACACATCGTTCGGTCGTGCGAGTGAAAGGCAATAATGACGATATATGATGGACTTATTGAGATGAGAAAAGCTAGTATGAACTCGACCTCTCTTGATTTTGTAAATATGATGAGTTCATCGTTTCTGATTCAGCTTATTAGGAAGTAAATATATTTGCAATGACATTTAGAGATTATAGTTGCTTGTGCCATGCTTGATTAGCTATGAGTTATAATGGTTTACCTTGTGTGCCAACATGCTATTAGAATGATTATGATGTGGTATGGTGGGATGGTATCCTCCTTTTAATGAATTGAGTGACTCGACTTGGCACATGTTCACGCATGTAGTTGAAACAAATCAACATAGCCTTCATGATATTTATGTTCATGGTAGATTATATCCTACTCATGCTTGTATTCGGTGTGAATTAATTTTAATGCATGTCTATGACTGTTATCGCTCTCTCAGTTGGTCGCTTCCCAGTCTTTTGCTAGACTTCACCTGTACTAAGCGGGAATACTGCTTGTGCATCCAAACTCCTTAAACCCCAAAGTTGTTCCTTATTAGTCCACCATACCTACCTATATGCGGTATTTACCTGCCTTTCCAAGTAAATTTGTATGTGCCAAAAATCCAAACCTTCAAATGAAATTATGTTTTGTATGCTCGAGCAGCTCATGTTTCAACTAGGGCTGCCTATATCTTCCATGATAGGTGGGTTATTCTCAAGAGGAGTGGACTCCGCTCCTCATTCACGAGAAAGGGCTGGTAACCGGGATGCCCAGTCCCATGATCCAAAAAGATCAAAGAAAATCAAAATAATTAAACAAAACTCCCCCAGGGTTGTTGTTAGTTGGAGGCACTCCTTGTTTCGAGCAAGCCATGGATTGATGCTTGTTGGTGGTTGGGGGAGTATAAACATTTACCATTCTGCTTGGGAACTGCCTATAATGCATGTAGTATGGAAGATACAACCATCTCATAGTTGTTGCATTGACAGTGAAAGTATGCCGCTCAAAATGTTATTCAATCTCTATTTTAAAATCGAGCTCTAGCACCTCTACAAATCCCTGCTTCCCTCTGCGAAGGGCCTATCTATTTACTTTTATGTTGAGTCATCACCCTTCTTATTGAAAAGCACCCGCTGGAGAGCACACTGTCATTTGCATTCATTACGATTGATTTATATTGGGTATGACTTGACTGGATCTCTTTTCCATGAATTACAATGTTTAGTCAGTCCTTGATCTTTAAAGGTGCTATGCATTTATGTTTTGCGGTCTCAGAAAGGGCTAGCGAGATACCATTTTTTTATATCATGTTATAATTGTTTTGAGAAAGTGTTGTCATCCGAGTTTTATTATTATGGCTCGCTAGCTGATTATGCTATTGATATGAGTAATTGTGAGACCTGCGTGTTATTGTGAGTATGGTTAGTTCATAATATTTGCTGAAACCTGAATGATGGCTTTGCATGTTTACAACAACAAGAGCAAACAGAGTTTGTAAAAGTTTTTCTTTATCACTTTCAGTTTATCAACTGAATTGCTTGAGGACAAGCAAAGGTTTAAGCTTGGGGAGTTGATCGTCTCCAACGTATCTACTTTTCAAACACTTTTGCCCTTGTTTTGGACTCTAACTTGCATGATTTGAATGAAACTAACCGGATCGACCTTGTTTTCAGCAGAACTGCCATGATGTTGTTTTATGTGTAGAAAAGAAAAGTTCTCGAGAATGTCCTAAAATCCACGGAGGCACTTTTTGGAAAATATAAAAATCTTGGCGAAAGAATCAAGACCAGGGGCCCACACCTGTCCACGAGGTGGGCGTGCCCCTCCCTAAGCGCCCCTGTCTCGTGGGCCCCTGGACCTCCACCGACCTCAACTCCAACTCCATATATTCACGTTCGGGGAGAAAAAATCAAAGAGAAAGTTTCATCGTGTTTTACGACATGGAGCCGCCGCCAAGCCCTAATCTCTCTCGGAGGGCTGATCTGGAGTCCGTTCGGGGCTGCGGAGAGGGGGATTCGTCGCCGTCGTCATCATCAACCATCCTCCATCACCAATTTCATGATGCTCACCGCCGTGCGTGAGTAATTCCATCGTAGGCTTGCTGAACGGTGATGGGTTGGATGAGATTTACCATGTAATCAAGTTAGTTTTGTTAGGGTTTGATCCCTAGTATCCACTAGGTTCTGAGATTGATGTTGCTATGACTTTTCTATGCTTAATGCTTGTCACTAGGGCCCGAGTGCCATGATTTTAGATCTGAACCTATTATGTTTTCATGAATATATGTGTGTTCTTGATCCTATCTTGCAAGTCTATAGTCACCTATTATGTGTTATGATCCGACAACCCCGAAGTGACAATAATCGGGATACTTCTCGGTGATGACCGTAGTTTGAGGAGTTCATGTATTCACTATGTGCTAATGCTTTGTTCCGGTTCTCTATTAAAAGGAGGCCTTAATATCCCTTATTTTCCACTAGGACTCCGCTGCCACGGGAGGGTAGGACAAAAGATGTCATGCAAGTTCTTTTCCATAAGCATGTATGACTATTTACCAAATACATGCCTACATTACATTGATGAACTGGAGCTAGTTCTGTGTCACCCTATGTTATAGCTATTACATGAGCAATCACATCCGACATAATTATCCATCACTGATCCATTGCCTATGAGCTTTTCACATATTGTTCTTTGCTTATTTACTTTTCTGTTGCTACTGTTACAACTACTACAAAACCCAAAAACATTACTTTTGCTACCGTTACCTTTATTATCATACTACTTTGCTACTAAATACTTTGCTGTAGATACTAAGTTATCCAGGTGTGGTTGAGTTGACAACTCAACTGCTAATACTCAATAATATTCTTTGGCTCCCCATGTGTCGAATCAATAAATTTGGGTTGAATACTTTACCCTCGCTGTTGCGATCCCCTACATTTGTGGGTTATCAGCGATGAGCAACGACAGCAGGACGGTGGGCTCGGCGGAGGCACCACCACGCGCGGGCAAGCACGCACGGGGACGCGGTCGGGTGCAGCCGGTCGTGGCCAGAGGCCAACGGAGCACGGCGAGGGAGTCGTGCTAGTGGCCGGAGGCTATGGCAACGAGCGGAATATGCGCTAATGGACAGAATCCAATAGGGAAAAGGAGGAGAAGGAGTAGAGGCTCACGTTGTGGCACACGAAAGGCCGACGACGGATTAGTAGTAGTAGGATGGTCACAGCGGACGGAGCTCATCGGCGACTGCGGGTGGGGAAAAGAGCTCAATCCCGATGGTGGAGGGGGGTCCGAGCTCGATCTTGTGGACGGGGAGGACACAGTCGATGACGCTAGAGCTTTGTGACACCAAGAGGCGGCGAGAGGAGCTCGGTGGCCGCGCCTACGGCGGGGGCATGGCGACGGTGGCTGTGGGTGCGGGCGGATCTGAGCGAGGGAGCGGAGGGGGATGGGAACGGGGTAGCTAGGGTTTCAGGGAGGGAGAGTGGGGCGCCCGGGGAGGTGCCTTGTAGCCGCCGGGGAGGCGGAGATGGCCGCCCACGCACGGGCGGCGGATTACCGCCACGGCCCCCAGTCCTATGGCGAGAATGTAACAGGCAAGTGGGGGTGGGTTGGGCCTTGGCTGTGCTGGGCCAAAGAGCAAAGGGCTTTTCCTCTTTCTCTTCTCCCCTATTTTTTCTATTATTTCTATTTACCTTCAATATTATTGTGGTTTTATAAAATGTGAGACTTGGTCCAAATTAGTGATGTAATACAAGACACTACCAAAAAGGTTTTGGTGTGTTATTTAAGAAAATTGCTTGTATTTTCATAAATTAGAAAAGGCTTTCAAATTAATGAATTGGCCCCTGTTTCATTTATTTGAGGGAACTCAACCAGTTTATAAAACGTTGGTTAATGAATGTCAATTAGTTAGTGAATATTTGCAACCTAATGAAAATTTTTGATTTACTATTTGAATATGTAATTATTTGACATTGCAATTTAATTTGAATCAAATAGGCATTTAGCAACAGTGAAAAAGATGACATGAGAGCATTAACTTGGGATTACTGTAGCTTAATTATCCAGGCGTCAGAGATGGGTTGCTAGAGTGACAGAAACTTAAACCCTAGTTTATGCGTTGATTCGTAAGGGGCTGATTTGGATCCATATGTTTCATGCTATGGTTATGTTTACCTTAATACTTATTTCATAGTTGCAGATGCTTGCGAGAGGGGTTAATCATAAGTGGGAGGCTTGTCCAAAGGAAGGGCAGCACCCAAGCACCGGTCCACCCACATATCAAATTATCAAAGTAACGAATGCGAATCATATGGGCATGATGAAAACTAACTTGACAACAATTCCCATGTGTCCTCGGGAGCGCTTTATATTATATAAGAGTTCATCCAGGCTTGTCCTTTCCTACAAAAAGGATTGGGCTACCTTGCTGCACCTCGTTTACTTTTATTACTTGTTACCCGTTACAATTTATCCTATCACAAAACTATCTGTTACCGATAATTTCAGTGCTTGCAGAGAATACCTTGTTGAAAACCACTTGTCATTTCCTTCTGCTCCTTGTTGGGTTTGACACTCTTACTTATCGAAAGGACTACGATAGATCCTCTATACTTGTGGGTCATCACTCAACTACCCAAATAGGGCACCGGCGAGAAATGAAAGCATTGGCCATTGCACGAACCCGCCATCGTCCACTTCCACCCGAACCAATGTAACTCCAAAACAATGTTGTCAACAGAGAAAACGACACAATCAATGTCATCGTCCGATTCGATGTCATCGAACTTAGGGTTTCGCTTGGAGCAGCAGGTAGGTAGGCGAGAACGGCATCAACGCCTCCTTCAACAAGGTAACGACGCCCAAAGGCATCATAATTGTTGGCTCAAAAAATATATTCAACCATGGCTTTCGCCGACCATCTCACTGCAGCCCAACGATCCACCTCATGACACGACCACCGAAACAGTAGCACCCAGCATTGCATGTGAAAGTTGAGTGTCGTGCTAGCAGCCGGACGAGGATACATCCATCGGGTGCAGCTGCCTCGCCTCGACCAGATCTAGCAGTTCCAGATCTAAGAGGAGCATGGCTAGCCGACCTTTCCAAACACAACCACAACCAACACCAGCCCCATGAGCACCTCCGCAACCCCGCCACTCCCGTAGCACGCAGGGGGCCTGCCATCCAGCCAGCACCCCGATACGTCTCCAATGTATCTATAATTTTTGACTGTTCCATGCTGTTATATTATCATTCTTAGATGTTTTACAATCATTTTATAGCAACTTTATATCATTTTTTGGAACTAACCTATTGACATAGTGCCCAGTGCCAGTTTGGTTTTTGCTTGTTTTTTACTTCGCAGAATATCAATACCAAATGCAGTCCAAATGCCATGAAACTTTTTGGAGTTTTTTTGGATCAGAAGACAACTTGGGAGCCAAGGAAGCACCTGGGGGGAGGCCCATGGGGCCCACAAGACACCAGGGCGCGGTAGACACCCCTGGTGTGCCCTGATGGGTTGTGGGGCCCACAGGGGTCTCCTCCGCCACCTCTCAGCTCTATAACTCCCCAGAAATTCTAGAAACCCTAGGGAAGCAGATGAAACACAATTCCAGTTGCCGCAAGTTCCAGAACCACGAGATCCAATCTAACACGATCACGGAGGGGTTCATTATCCTCATTGGTGCCTCTCTGAAAGGGTTGAAAGTTGATGATGCGGCTTTGTATGGTGCATGCTAAACGCACAAATTTTTTGGAGTTGTAATAAGTTAAAAAAGTAGAATGCCTTTGTAACAGATGAGTTTTCGTCCAAAACCCTGATACTTCGAAAGAGATTGTCCATTTTGTACACGAAGTGCATCCAGTTTTTGTCGTATCCCTCTCTACTTTTTTGCACCTGCTATGTGGGTGAAATGATGATACCATGCCAACTTTCAACCTTTTCAGAGTTCATTTGTAGTGCTTTTCAATTTCATGATCATTTAGCTAAAAAATCAGTAAATGAGCCGAAAAATAGCAAATGATGTCAGAAAGGTACACGTTGTCCTAAGCACAAAAGTACACATTTCAAATGCCAAAACACATAAGCACCCTAACTATTACAAAGATTCCTTGCGGTTTGTTCAAAGTGGGACTTTTAGATATATAAGTCCGGAAACTCACTAGAGAAGAAAGTGATGACAGTGAAGCCGGTCACATCCCAGAGTGGGACCTTTGGGTGTGAAACTTTTTCTTCGTGTGTGTCCCTTTGCGCCGTAACCATGGATAATCTTCATTATTTAACTGGATGCTCGGGTCAATATTCACTGTGAATGCAGCAATTTCATCAAACTTTTCATACTCTTCTGACATGTCTGTCTTGTCATCCACTCCCATGAAGTTTCTTTTCCCTAAAAGAACTATGTGGCGCTTTGGCTCATCGTATGATGTATTCACTTCCTTATATTTTCTTTTTCTCGGCTTGGTAGACATGTCCTTCACATAGAAAACCTACACCACATCATTAGCTAGGATGAATGGTTCGTCTGCGTACGCAAGATTGTTGAGATCCACTGTTGTCATTCCATACTGCGGGTCTTCCGTTATCCCGCCTCGTGTCATATTGACCCATTTGCACCGAAACAAAGGGACCTTCAAACTAGGTCCATAGTCAAGTTCACATATGTCCTCTATGTAACCATAATTTGTGTCATTTCCCCTCTTGGTTGCTACATCAAAGTGGACACCACTGTTTTGGTTGGTGTTCTTCTTATCTTGGGCGATCGTGTAAAATGTACTCCCATTTATCTCATACCCTTTGAAAGTCATTATATTCGAAGATGGTAACTGGGAGAACACGTACAGATCGTCTTCAATAGTGGCGTCATGCATGGCACTTGTCTGCAACCAACCGGCGAAAGTCCCCATTTGTTCACGTGTAATCCAGTCGTCTGACTGCTCCGGGTGTTTGGAGCGTAGAAAATTATTGTGCTCCTCCATATACGGAGCCACCAAGGAGGAATTTTTTTAGAACTGTGTAGTATGCTAGAGTGAGAGAATGCCCGTCCATACATATTATTTGTTCCGGTCCTAGTGTGCCATTTCCACCCAGTCTGCCCATATGCCGCGATTCAGGAACACCAATGGGCTTAAGGTCAGGAATAAAGTCAATACAAAACTCAATGACCTCCTCATTTTCATGGCCCTTGGAGATGCTTCCTTCTGGCCTAGCACGGTTATGAACATATTTCTTTAAGACTCCCATAAACCTCTCAAAGGGGAACATATTGTGTAGAAATATAGGACCCAAAATGTTAATCTCTTCGCATAGGTGAACAAGGACGTGCGTCATGATGTTGAAGAAGGATGGTGGGAACACCAACTCGAAACTCACAAGACATTGCACCAAATCATTCTCTAACTTTGGTATGATTTCTGGATCGATTACCTTCTAAGAGATTGCATTGAGGAATGCACATAGCTTCACAATGGCTAATCGAACATTTTCCGGTAGAAGCCCCCTCAATGCAACCAGAAGCAGTTGCGTCATAATCACGTGGTAGTCTTGATACTTTAGGTTCTGAAATTTTTTCTCTGCCATATTTATTATTCCCTTTATATTCGACGAGAAGCCAGATGGGACCTTCATACTGAGAAGGCATTCAAAGAAGATTTGCTTCTCTTCTTTGGTAAGAGCGCAGCTGGCATGACCCTGATGTATGCCGTCTTTTCCTGCATACATTGCTGGTCCTCCCGTGCCTCCGGTGTATCTTTTGTCTTCCCATACATGCCCAAGAAGCCAAGCAGGATCACGCAAAGATTCTTCACCATGTGCATCACATCGATTGCAGAGCGGACCTCTAGGTCTTTCCAATAGGGCAGGTCCCAAAATATAGATTTCTTCTTCCACATGGGTGCGCATCCGTCAGCATCATTCGGAACAGATTGTCCGCCAGGACCCTTTCCAAAGATTATCTTCAAATCCTTGACCATATCATGTACACTATCACCAGTACGGTGGCGGGGCTTCGTCCGGTGATCTGCCTCACATTTGAAATGCTTGCCTTTCTTTCTTATGGGATGCCTGCTTGGAAGAAATCGACGATGTCCGAGGTACACATTCTTCCTACAGTTATCCAAATATATACTGTCGGTATCATCCAAACAGTGCGTGCAAGCGTGGTATCCCTTGTTTATCTGTCCTGAAAGGTTATTGAGAGCAGGCCAATCATTGATGGTCACAAACAGCAATGCCTGTAGGTCAAATTCTTCCTGTTTGTGCTCATCCCACGGACGTACACCTTTTCCATTCCATAGCTATAAGAGTTCTTCAACTAATGGCCTTAGGTACACAACAATGTCGGTGTCGGGTTGCTTAGGGCCTTGGATGAGCACTGGCATCATAATGAACTTCCGCTTCATGCACAACCAAGGAGGAAGTTTATACATACATAGAGTCACATGCCATGTGCTATCGTTGTTGCTCTGCTCCCCAAAAGGATTAATGCCATCTGCGCTTAGACCAAACCATACGTTCCTTGCGTCACCTGCAAAGTCCTCCCAGTACTTTCTCTCGATTTTTCTCCACTGCGACCCATCAGTGGGTACTCTCATCTTCCTGTCTTTCTTATGGTCTTCTATGTGCCATCTCATCAACTTGGCATGCTCTTTGTTTTGGAACAAACGTTTCAACCGTGATATTATAGGAGCATACCACATCACCTTTGCAGGAATCTTCTTCCTGGGGCGCTCGCCCTCGACATCACCAGGGTCATCGCGACTGATCTTATAGCGCAATGCACCGCATACCGGGCACGTGATCAAATCCTCGTACTCACCACGATAGAGGATGCAGTCATTAGGGCATCCATGTATCCTCTACACCTCTAACCCTAGAGGGCAGACAGCCTTCTTTGCTTCATACGTACTCTAGGGCAATTCATTGTCCTTTGGAAGCATCTTCTTTAACATTATCAACAACTTTCCAAATCCCTTGTCAGATACACCATTCTCTGCCTTCCATTGCAGAAATTCCAGTGTGGTGCCCAACTTTTTCTTGTCAGCTTCGCAACTTGGGTACAACAATTTCTTGTGATCCTCTAACATGCGCTGCAACTTCTTCTTCTCCTTTTCACTTGCGCGGTTTATCTTTGCATCGGCAATGGCCCGACCTAGATCATCAGCGGGCTCATATGATGCCTCTTCTTCGGCTTCTTCCCGCATTGCCAGCTCAGCTTCTTCCCCCATTGTTGTACCATCGTATTCAGGGAACCCATGGCCAGGATAGTTGTCGTCGTCCTATTCTTCTTCATTGTCTTCCATCATAACCCCTACTTCTCCATGCTTGGTCCAAACATTATAGTGGGGCATGAAACCGGACTCAAACAGGTGCACGTGAATGGTTCTTGACTTAGAGTAATTCTAATCATTCTTATAGCCAGCACATGGACAAGGCACAAAACCATCCACCCGCTTGTTTGCCTCAACTGCAAGCAGAAAAGTATGCACACTATTAACGAACTGGGGAGAGCATCGGTCATCGTACATCCATTGCCGGATCATCTTCATTACACAACACCAAACAGACCAAATTAATACAAGTTCATACAACACTTATTCTCATAAAACAAACATACAAATAACTCTCTAGCTAAAGCATTTAAATGCAACAACAAATGCGATCAAGATCGCAACTAAGGTAACAATTGATCCCACAACATAATGATACCAAGCCTCACTATCAATGGCATATTTTCTAATCTTTCTAATCTTCAAGCGCATTTTCTCCATCTTGATCTTGTGATCATCGACGACATCGGCAACATGCAATTCCAATTCCATCTTCTCCCCTTCAATTCTTTTCAACTTTTCTTCCAAATACTCATTTTCTCTTTCAACTAAATTTAACCTCTCGACAATAGGGTCGGTTGGAATTTCCGGTTCACATACCTCCTAGATAAAAATATCTATGCCAACTTGATTCGCATAATTTGTCATAAACATGAAATGCAACAAATAGTTATAAAAGAGAATATACCACATCCGAATCATAACCCGGACGAGGGCCGATGGGGATGGATATCAAAACCATGGCACTACGTATAACAAAATAATGTACAGGTAAGATAATTATGCAAGTAACTATATATCTAAATCACACAAACATGATTTCTTTTATATAAAAAAGATAAGAACAAGAGGCTCACCACAAGGTGGTGCCGGCGACGGGACGGTGGGGGCGATCGCTGGTGGTTAGGACGAGACGGGAAGGCACTAAGTAAACCACACCTACATATGAAAACTAAGAGTTATTTTGACCTCAAATTGCATATAAATCAAATACTACCACATATAATTCGTCCCAAAATAAAACTAACAAATCACTATACTTATAGATTATTGCAAGAGCTAATCTAGCAATGAGAGATGAAGGACGAAGTTGCTAACCTTTGTGATCACAGGGATGGATGGGGTGGCTTCAAATCTTGGACAAATTTTGGCGAAAATGGAGGTGAGATCGAGCAAGAGGGGAAGAAAACAGAGAGGAGGGAAAAAACAGAGCGCTTCAGCTCGGGCTGGATGAAGCACTATATATAGTGTGACCTTTAATACCGGTTGGTTATACGAACCGGGACTAAAGGTGCATCTCTAGTCCCGGTTCGTGGCATGAACTAGCACTAAAGGTGCTGGTGGGGCCCCAGCCTGACACAAGCCTGCCACCAAGTCTTTAGTACCGGTTCGTGGCATGAACCCGTACTAAAGGTTCGCCAGGAACCGGTACTAATGAGAGCCGCCCGCCTAGTCGTTGGAACCGGCACTAATGGTCACATTAGTGCCAGTTTAGTTACAAACTGGGACTAATGTGCTTCACATTAGGCCCATTTTCTACTAGTGTAATGATTTTTGCGGTGTGTTTGTTGGGATCCGATGAAAATTGAGTTTATGATCAGTTTCTATCCATGAATATTATTAGAGTCTTCTTTGATCTCTTATATGCATGATTACTTTTAGTCTCGTATTTCTTGTTCGAATCTTTGGTTTAGTTAGGCCAACTAGATCGATTTTTCTTGCCATGGGAGGAGGTGATTTGTGATGGGTTCGATCTTATGGTGTCCTCACCCTGTGACAGAAGGTGTAGCGACGCATGTATGTATCGTTGCTATTAACACTACTAGGAAAAGGCCTACTGATGGCGCACCTAATTTGGCCATTAATGGCGCATTAGTGGTGCGCATTAGTGCCACGCCATTAGTATATTTTACTAATGGCGCACCACTGGTGCGCCATTAGTATCTGGTATACTAATGGCGCACCTCTGATGCGCCATTAGTGTATACATAAGTGCGCCATTAGTAAGCCTCCCAGGGGCCATGTATACCCAGGTGCTCTGGCATACTAATGGCGCACAGCAACAAGATGCGCCATTAGTAACCTCGGCATACTAATGGCGCACTGTTTAGTGATGCGCCATTAGTATACTTTGTCATACTAATGGCGCACTGTGATGTGATGCGCCATTAGTATGAATATTAGGGTTTTTTTATTTTTTATTTTCTGTTTTTTGCGTAGGTTACAAAATATATAATTGGACAAAATATAGACAGCACACATCAACAACAGATTCATCGAATACAATAGAAGATTAGTCTTTGAATACAATTCATCATATTAGTCTCCGAATTGAAAAGACCGAACAAAGATAGAGCATTATATTACAAGTCTCGAGACCGCGAGTAGCGAGTTTGTCTTCACATTACAAGTCGATATCGATCATCTAAACTACCATCACATAGAAGAGAGCTGCGGTCATCACGATGAGCATCATCACGATGAAACTCGTCTTCATCCGGTTCCTCCAACGCTCCCTCCCCTCTCCCGCTAGATAGCGGGCGTATCTAGATTCGGCCTCGGCCCTAGTGGTGTACCCTTTGTAACTGTTACCGCTGAATCGGTGAACCTGTCTCCGACACTCCTCCCAGTCGTCGTAGACTCCGGAACCTTACCCTTGTACACGACATACGTCGGCATCGCTATGCACTAGCCAAGCAAGCGTTAGTACCAATTCACAGACAATACATAAGCAATATATAAGTATGCAACAGAATGATCGTAAGAGAAAAGCAAGACATTAATAGCATCGATTACATCTAAGTTGAACGACTCTCGAAACCAAAGAGACATACTACAAGTTCATTAAAGTTTAATTACAACATGAGCCAATCGATGTTTCAGAACTAGACACAGCATCACTGCTTTCGACTCGACTCAAGGGACCGGAGCATGGATGAAGCCGTCGTCTATCATGGGAGTCATGAAATAACGGTCGTTGTCAGCCTACATTTGTAGCATTGTGTCGATGTCACTGTTGGACGGTTGATTGTTGAGGTAGAACTGCCCCGAGGTACGAAGGACATCTTGATGGATGATTTCCGCAAACTCCGACTGGATGCAAAAGAATTCTTGTCGGAGGTCCGCGTCCTGGATTGCCAACACGCTCTTTACCCAATCTTTAAGTTTACTCGGTAGCAGAAGTTGATGATGGTCGTCGATCGCCGCATGTGATGGATGGCGTAGTAGGCACCCTTACGAGCGCCGGTGGCTGCTTGACGCAGCGAGCGTCGTATTGTGGGAGAACACGTGCTTGCCGTACTTACGAATAGGCTTGGTGAAGGTGCCTCCAGATTTGGCGTGGCCGGGAGAACATCATCAAGAACCTTCTTGACATTTGTGTAGTCTCGTTCGTTGATGGTCCGGTCGAAATCGTGGCCATGGAATATTTGGGGCTCGGGAGGATGTGCGTGCAATGTGTGTCTTTGCAGAAAACACGGAATGTTAAAAGAAAAAGCGATCGAAATCTAAGAATTCATATGTTACGGGCGGTTGAGGGAGGACTTACTCGGGAAAGTAAGGCACGAGGAAGTTATCCTTATCTTGGTTTGCGAATGATGCCTTGAGGTAAGAACTTCGCGACTTGCGGTCCCGGCACTGCCCAAGATCTTGCACGCATGTAGAAGGGTCGACTATCACGATGTCCGGGGTCTTGTCGCGAATGAACCGCATCTCCATACTCGCGAAAATAGCGAATGAAGGTGTAGTGCAGCGGATGAAGGTTCAACATAAGCGTGGATGTCATCAAACCGCAGGACGATCGTATGCCCGATGGAGTTATCCACAAAGCCCTTGCCCTCGGCACCTTGGCATAAAAACCGGGTATGCCACATCCTTCTCTCGAGGCGCCGCTTCTCCAAAGAAAGAACACTGTCATGCAGACTCCGCATAGCACCGGTTGCAGCATTGAGCATATTTGTCGGTAGCATCGCCCTACCGCCACATGCACCCTCCTCGAGATATCCTTAGGTGAAGGTGGCCCGTCTGAGCACGGATTGTACTCGGTGCGGCTGGCTCGCACCCTTCTTAGTCTTTCTTTTGCGTGCCTTCTTCTTCTCTGTAATGGGACGAGTTACGCTCACAGACCGCCTTCTTGAGTGTGTTGGGGCTGATAATATTTCGCACCTCGCCTATCTCGAGGCTCGGTGAAGTCGGAAGCGAGGCGTCTCACGAGAGCTGAGCATGAGCAGCGGCGCTGTTGCAACAGCTTCTCCGCGGTACCGGCTAGATCGCACACGTCTTTTGTTGGGCTGGGTTCTTGAGAAGGAGGCCCCATGAAGTCGCCATCGTACCCATGATCGGCAAAATCTTGATCGATGTTGCCAAATGTATTGTCGTCGTCGTCGTTACGATCTGTGCCATATGCATGTTTGGATCGATGGCATAGGGATGCCGGCACCGTTCGGCGGTCTTGCCATGGGCCCGACTTGGCGCCCGGCACGGTGGCGATGTTGTCTTTGGGGTGGTGTCCCCGCCCCAAGCGAATCGGCTCTTGACAAAGCGAGGGCCAGCTTCGAGCGGCGGCGAGGGTCATCACGTCATCATCGCCCGTACGACGGGTCGAATCGGAGGTAACAACTCGTCGCAGCTGGCAGCACCGAACCAGTTGAACCCTAAACAAGTTGGGTGGCATCTGGGTACCGTGGAACAAGGGGTTACCCGGTTGAACGATTTTGCCCTTGGCGACATCAACCAACTCATTGTTCTTGAAGTGGAGGAGAGTGCACGGAACGTCGGTGGCGCCCTGCGAAAACATGTAGGCGTCGGGGATGCCGATCAAAAGGCAAGGAGATGAAGTCCTCGGCGAGAGAGGCTTAGTTAGTTACCGTGATGATGGCGTCGAGCTCGGCTAATGTCGAGCACCGCCAACGGCGGCGTGCGATTGACGGAGGGCCGCTTGCTGCGAGAGGTGCTGGCGGCGTACACGGGTGCATTAAGCTCCGTGCGGCGTCGGAGACACCAATGCCGCCTCCGCCGGGCACAAATGGCCCGCCATCGCATTATCGAGTTGCTGGCCGTGAAGCTAGGAATCGGGCGGCCCTGTTGGCGCCCGCAATCCACACTCAACCCGAGATCAAGGTAGGCACAATGGCGGTGATAAATCGCCGAGTCGTTGTTCCACTTGCTCTTGGACAATCTCCGGAATCCGCGCCACGTGCCTTGAGTTCTTGAACCTCGCGCACTGGCTTTCGAGCTGGTCTTTTCTCCTTCCGCACACCAGCGGTATAGTATGACCCCATTTTGTCGACAAGCCTTTGTCGGCCACCACATTCAGTGACGTCGACTTCTTGAGCTTATCCTTGTTCTTCATTACATTCAACGCCCTATTTAGAGTGGTGTCCCAAGGGTTGCTCTTAGTCGACCCTGCGCTACTGCTTTCAGTCGCTGCGGAAGGAATGTGAACCATTTAGAAATTTGGCTTCATTAATTAGAATGCAACCATATGGAGCTAATTACGCGGGGGTGTATTCCTTACCAGAACAAGCTCAAGCTTCCTGGTCTTTGGATCCGTGGTAAGCTCCTATGTTTTCGGGTCCTTCTTGTGCGGGCCACGACAAAGTTCTGATCCGCTTGTCACCGTATTTATCGAAGAGGCGGTAGGCCTTGCTCGCACGCAGTCCGCCTCCTCCTTGTCCCATATAGGCTCCGCCACTCTGTAACGGTGGGACAGTGTGTGTTCCCCTATGTTCAGCTCCGCATTTGTTTCCCCACTCACTTGATTGGGAGTTTGCGGTGCTCGAGCAATTGATCTTGAAGTCGTTGTAGTCATCTTGGTGATCGAAGGATTTTCTCCTTGATCTTGATAACTCTCACCTTTCTCGATCATTCTCTTCACATTGCTTTTCCAAGTAGACAGGGCCTTGCTCATCTTCGTGAGGCAGCACTGTTCACTTTATTCCCTTTGAGGCTTGTGTTTGCAAATTCAGCGGGGAACTTGTATCGTTAAATGCAACCGTGAAGAGGAGGTTGCGCAAATTCCTTGGTCGGGATGCCTCAGGTTCTCGGTGTTGATCGAGACGGTGCTCCGGAGAATGCACCCGAGCTGAAGCGAGTACCCCTTGACTATTCGTTCCGGCGCTGTTGGATTCCCGTTGGAGTCCACTTCAGTAACTTCCTCCTTGAGGGTGAGGAGCACGATCGGGCGCCGGTCCTTCCGTTGCCTCTTTGGTTGGCTGCCATCTGTGCGTGTGCCGCCATCATCAGTGGTGGCATCCTCGGCGGCACCATTAGTGGTGGCATCAGTGGGGTCATCCTCGGCGGTACCATCAGTGGTCTCAGGATCGGTGGGGAAGGCGGCGTCCTCATACAACTGAGGTTGGTCCTCCATCTCCTGGGACAGCTCCCAGAATGCCTTGCCGCCCGAACCCCCGGCATCATCGTTGTTGGCCATGTTTCTCTCTAAATAGGAACAAAGTTTGGTCAAAAAGTTGGTTATTGTTTAGGGTTTGTCGACACCAAGGCATCCTAAAAGCTAAGCTTTTATCATTGAGGGTTTTTCGACGCCGAGGCACCCTAAAAGCCTAAGCTTTCATCATTAGTCACAAGTACCCCATATGTCCTATTTTTAGCAAAGTCATGCTAAAATTCACGGAAAATTTCAGCATGACCTTTGCTGAAAATAGGACATATAAATACCAATTCTTTGGAGCGGAAGTTAATCGACATTCCAGCAAACTCAAAGAACCTCTCGGGTGGACAAGGCAAAAAGGCCTCTATCACAACATGGAAAATACCGTTTAGCTAGCTACAGTTCGAGTGCCATATTTCCTTTGGATTAAAATAAGCACATACACATAAGCGACAACACACATACACATCACTGATTTAACAAAATTTGCACACAACTCGGTAGAACTTCATCATCATATAAAGTATACATCAAAATTGCTAGCCAGGAATCAACATTACAAAATCAAAGGAAAAAAAGAAGCATTCTCCAAGCAACAAGTTTGCTTCTTCTCTTCCAACATAGAACTAATTAGGAAGAAAGAACATAGATGTCTTAAGGGCGCTTGACAGCAGCGCCATCGCCCCACAGCACATACTTTGTTTTTAACTTCTAGGCACAAGGGAGATGCAAATAGCATAGAAACTGCTGCAGGTTGCTTTTTAACGGATACCTGACAAACTCTATGGCATACACTAGCGGTTGTAGCAATAGCAGGCAGGCATACAACAAGAGCACACTCGCATTGACTGGTTACATATTTGTGTACATATATAATTACCAGCTATCTTGAAAATGATATGGATTTTACTCAGCTTCCCTACAATCACTTTACACTTATCTGTTATTTATGTGTAGGTGTTTGAGACATCCACCTTATTCTAGGTTATAACTCTAGCAGCATTGTAATTATACAAATTATTATCATGGCAGTTGTGAGCGTATGTGTATATTGATAGTATCCTCATCGCTTTGTAGTTACTTGGACATCGATGTGACAAATATGTACACAAAGGGCCACCATTGGTACATGCCACATCCACCATATGTATTTGAGAATCATGTCTTAGTTATTAATCTCTTGATAGTCCATAAGCTAAATGTTGTCAATGCTCTTGCGACCTAGTCAGACAAACAAACACACTCTACTACAGACCAAGGCACACAACATATACTCGGGTTCATTTTAGATGGGCATATACGCAACCAAAGCAGAAGCGAAGGCACCCCACTATAGACCAACGAAAGTGGTGTAGAAGTACATACAGCCTACTCCAAAATCATGAATGCAGATCACGGGGCTTCATACCATGAGCAATATATGTACTCAAAAATCATGAATGCAGTCTGCAATGTTTGTGCTGAATTGCATATCTGATCTGATTGACGAGTGCATACACTGTTAGCGGCGATAGCGAGTAAGATGATCAAAATACATTGTTAGGATTCAGCCTGGACAATTGGCGGTATCTGATGTCAATGACGATGAAAGTAGAGTGAGGGGAGAGGGGAGAGGGGAGAGGAGGAGGAGCTCACGGGGCGGTGGTGTGGGCCAGGCGGCGAGGTGGGGCGGCGAGGTCCGGGTGGTGGTGTGGTGCTCCGGCGCGGTGGTGTGGGACGGGCGGCGTCAGGCCACCGGCGGCGAAGAGGGCGAAGGCGATGGCGAGTCGGCCGGGCCACCAGAGTCGGCCGGGCGAGGTCAACGGCGAGGGCCCCCTCTTCCTCCTCCTTCTCCGCGAGGAAAGCGGCGGGGCAGCGGCGTCGGGAGAGGAGAGGGCGGCGTCGCGGCGTCGGGGTGGAGACGAGGATGACGGGGCGGCGTCGCAGCGTCGGGGCGGCGTCGAGGCAGCGGGGCAACGGCGTCGGGAGAGGAGAGGGGAAGGGGATCGAGGGCGAGGGCGAGAAGGGAATCGAGGGCCGGGGAGGAAATATGGATGGGGGCACAATACTAATGGCGCACCACCCCTCGGTGCGCCATAAGTACATCCATACTAATGGCGCACCTCATCCTGGTGCGCCATTAGTAATTTTTTTTGATTACTGCTTGAGCCAACAGGTTATCTCCCACCTGACCTGATCCACACCAAGTTCCCTCTACTAGCTCGACTGGTCAGCAGCCAGTTCTCACACCAGGAGGTCCTGGGTTCTATTCCTAGGCTCCACAATTTTCTTTATGCATTTAAAATGTTGTTTGATACTTATTTGTGTTTAAATATGTTCAAACTTGTTTAAATCATAACAGTAATATTTTTTTTATAAGATAGTAATAATTTTTTTTAAAATATCATCAAACAGTAATGCGGTGGGGCGGGGAGGTCTTGAGGTGCGGGGGTCGGCGGTTGAGTGAGTAGGGGAGGTGCGGGGGTCGTGGCGGTTGAGTAGGGAATCGAGGGTGCGGGGGTTGGCGGCGGCGGTGGACGGGGGTGCTCGGCGAGGAGGACGGATCTGGCGAGGTGGGATGGCGATCGAGATGGAGGGATCGAGATCAGTGTCCATGAAATTTAAAATATTCATGATAGTTCAAAAGTGCCCATGAAATACAATCGAGAAATGAAGGCTTCGATTTAAATACAATCGATCTTAGCTAGCTATCTGTTCACAATCTTCTTGCCCTTCTTTTTCGCAAATGGAGTTCTTACGTGGAGCAGACGTCCTTTAGGTAGGGTGGTCCTGCTTCTTCTTGTGGTGTATGCTGCTACTTCATCATAAATCGTCATGTTTGATCCTCGGTCGCCGTGCTTGTCGAAGTCTTGCTCATTGGCTAATCCATCCATTCCGATGATCTTCCTTTTGCCTCTCCTCACGACAACACGATTGGGCTTTGACGGGTCGGTAATGAAAAGCATTGGTCAACTTGGGAAGCCAGTACCCATGGCTCATTTTTAGCGGTGGCGTTTGCGCCCATGATCTTGGATTTAACCGGGTATAACCATGGTGGTGAAATACGGTCTTCTTTTAGGACGCTCTTCACCCATCTGACACGGAACATCGGGACCTTCTCTCTAGCGTAGCTCAGCTCCCAGATCTCCTCGATCCTTCCGTAGTATCTGTCCTTGTCGTTACCGGTGTAGGATTCAATCGTTACCCCGGAGTTCTGATAACCATCACTCTTCATGTCCTTGGCCTCGGTGTAGAATGTGTAGCCATTGATATAAATGCGCCTCATAGGTCATCGAGGTTGTGCTCGGCATACTGTGACAAAGGCGAATATGAGTTGTTCTTCAGCGGAAGAATCCTCATGTAAAGGTGCGACGAAGCTTCGCTTGAACCAACGCGTGAAACATGAGTTGTGCTCTTTGGTTATATCTCCGTCCGTCCTCTGTTGGCCCCGGTCATTGTATGTCTTCTAAATAAAGGTTTTGTGCTCTACCACCCAAGGATCGACCACGTCTATGTGTTGTAGCGCGACTAGGTTTGCTCTTTCAAAGTCGGCGAGTCGACCTTCTAAGTCGACATGCATTTCGCGGCGACCCTCACGGTGACCCCATCCAGCGAGCCTGCCGAGGTGCCTATTGACGGGCAGACCAACGGGGTTCTCGATACCTAGATAATTCATGCAGTAGGAGATGCACTCTTGATTGAGAAAGCCCTGGATATACTTCCCTCACGGGCGTGACATGTTGCGAGCGTATCCTTTGATGACACCATTCATCCTTCGAGCGGCATCATCTTTGTGAAGGAGCGTCGGCCCGAGTTGGATGATATCCTCCACTATATGGACCAGCGGATGCACCATAGCGTCGAAGAATGCGGGCGGAAGTACATCTCAAGCTTGCATAGTATCACCACGATCTCTTCTGTAGCCTTCGACGGTTGCCTCACGCCAATCGACTTCCGAGAGATGGCGTCGAAAAAGTTGCATAGGCCAAATAGCGTTTCACGACGACGTGCGTCCATGATCCCACGGATTACAACAGAAATATCTGCGTCATCAACACGTGGCGGTCGTGAGACTTCATCCCATCGAACTTCGCCCTTGGCTGGGTCTAGGTATCTGCTTATCTTCCCAGCGTAACCGTAAGGAAGTTTTACTCCTAGGAGGCAGGTGAAAAACTGCTCGATCTCCTCCTGACTTAGAGTGAAGCACGCGGGAGGGTAGTCATTTCCGGTCTTCTTGGCCTTTTTGCCTTTGCGATGACTTTCTATGTCCTGCTTCGCCTCATCATCATCATCATCATTAGCGTGAAGCTCCTGCCTGATGCCCATTGGTTTCAAGTCTGCCCTTGCTTTCGGCCCATCTTTGGTCCTCTCTGGCATGTTGAGCAGGGTACCAAGCAGACTCTCGCACACGTTCTTCGTGATATGCACGACATCAAGGCTGTGAGGCACACGGTGGATCTTCGATCTGACAAGTCCCGAAAACAGACCTCGTTTTCCATACCTTCAGCAGCGGCTCTGGCGCCTTCGCTTCTTTCACGGCTCTGGCGCCTTTTGCTTCTTTCGGCGGTGGGCAATCTTTCCAATTTTCAACAGCTTGTCTATTTCCTCGCCGCTCCTCATACAGGCGTTTTGAGTTCGGTTTCACCATCGAACAGATCCTTGCGTTTCCTCCACGGGTCATCGTCGCGAAGCCACCTTGATGTCCCCGAACACGGTTTTCAAAGACCGGGATCTCTATCTAGCTGGCGTCGTTGTGTCATCCATGCACCTTACGCATCCGGAAAATCCGTGGACTACCTGCCCGCAAGATATCCGTAACGAGATAGTCGTGCACCGTCGTGGAGTCACGGCTCTCATAGGAAATATTCTTTCTCTGCGGCATCCCACGTATTGGCTGGCGTTTTCCACAGCGTGTCAAGCTCCTCTTTCAGCAGCCCCAGATACAGAGTAATGTCGTTCCTTGGTTGTTTCGGCCCTTCAATTAGCATACTCATGTGAATGTACTTCCTCTTCATGCACAACCAGGGGGGAAGGTTGTACATCAACACAAACACAGGCCAGGTGCTATGTGTGCTTCTCTGGCTGCCAAACGGATTGACTCCATCGGTGCTCACGCCCAGCACTTTGTTCCTTGGATCGTTCCCAAATTCTGGATCTTAGAAGTTCAACGCTTGCCACTCGCTCGCATCCTTAGGGTGACTCAGCATCTTGTCTTTTTTATCTATCTCCAGATCATTTGCGTCATCTTCTTGCTTCTTCTCCTCCCTATCCGCGTGCCGACGCAGGAGCTTTGCTACCTTAGAGTCCGTGAAATACCGCTGCAGATGAGGAGTGATCGGAAAGTACCACACCACTTTTCGAGGAGCTTTCTTCCTCTTCTTGTATCGAGTGGCGCCAAGACACCGGACATATGGTAGACTCAGCGTGCTCGTCCGATAAATGATGCAATTGTTCATGCACACATGGTATTTCACGTGCGGTAAATCCAGAGGACACACGGTTTTCTTCGCCTCCTCCAAACTGGTCGGGCACTTGTTCCTCTTGGGAAGGCGTTAGTGCTAGAATGACATGTTCTCGTCGAAGCATCGTCGGTCATTTTGTGGTTTACCTTCATCTCGAGCCATGAGTGTTACTTTGGTGGGTATCCTCGGGCCTGCATCCTTCATACAATGGAGTAACGCGTCTAACTCAAGTTGATCCATCTTGGCTTTCTCTCGGGCGGCAGCTCTTGCGTTATCCGTGCTTGAGAAGCAGCTCTTGAATATGAGGGTCCTGCACCCAGCCCATCGATGGTCAGCGTAAATGCGCTCTGCCGCATCATCATCATGTCCTGCATCTTCTACATGATGGCGTGTACAGCATCACCGTCGTGATCATCTCACGGGATTCTTCGTCTTCTCGCCGCCCGAGCCGCGGTGGTTGTCTTCTGCCCTTCCTCATTTCTTGCCAGGCCCCCATGGGCGACTTCGTAGTCATCTTCATCACCTTGCCACCGATAGCCATCCATGAAACCACGCAAGAGCAGGTGGTCCCGCACCTGCCGAATCCGGGTCCGCAATAAGGCTCTTGACTTGCATCTTGACACGGACATCTTATCTCCGTCTCGTTCTTTTGAAGCATCTCGGCCTTCGCGGACATCAAAAACCTATTCACGATGCCTTCGGTCATCGTGCGGACCATGGTCGCCTGCGGGGTAGAGCAAAATGATATTTTAGAACCAAGAAAAAATTTGGCATGACCTTCCCTAAAAATAGGACCAAAAAGAATGCTTAATGCCAAAATTCTCGCCGAAACGGAAATGAATCAACATTCCGGCAAAATATTGGCAACTATCGCATTTCAAATACCGGTACACCTCCAAACACAAACACATATGCAACACCACAAACATATGCAACACCACGAACATACATAGATCTAGCTAGGCCATAAAAAATGCATGTGCACATTGTTGTAGGGAGAACAACATAAATATAGCTTCCCCCCTTACTTACCTATCAAAACAAGGTAATTTAACCACTTAATTTGAATGAATCTATGGTGGAAATGAGGTGAAAAAGAGGAGGCACCCGAGACAAGGAGGAGACGGTGGAGAGAATGAAGTGGGGAGAAAGTGAGTGTGGGAGGAGAGGCTGTCCAAAATATCTTGTTGCTGCCCACTTACTAATGGGGCACCAAACATAAATGCGCCATTAGTAATCCAGGTTACTAATGGCGCACCCCCTCGTGGTGCGCCATTAGTAGTTTTGTAAAAAAAAACATACTAATGGCGCCTTTGTGCCAGTGCGCCATTACTAGTTTAAACTAGTAATGGCGCGCGGTGTGAGCGATCGCCATTAGTAGTTTTACAAAAAAGGAATAAAAATATAATAAAAAAACATTAGTGGCGCACTTTACGGCAGTGCGCCATTACTAGTTACAACTAGTAATGGCGCACTTCGTCTGGATGCGCCATTAGTATGTTTGGACAGGCGCACTAGTTCAAAAAAAATATTTTGATACTAATGGCACACCTTGGGCCAGGTGCGCCATTAGTAGTTTCAACACTAATGGCGTATCAGAAGGGGGTGTGCCATTAGTATATACTAATGGCGCACCACTTGTCTGGTGCGCCATTAGTGTCAATCCCATCTATAGCCCTTTTTCTAGTAGTGTAAGGATAACAAGATGGGGTATATTCCTACATGAATAGATCTTGTCTACATCAAGACACCGTTCTTATTGCATTACTCCGTTTCTCCATGAACTTAATACACGAGATGCATGCTGGATAGCGGTCGATGTGTGGAGTAATAGTAGTAGATGCATAATCATTTTGGTCTACTAATCTTGGAAGTGATGCCTATATAATGATGATTGTCTTGGATATCGTCATGATTATTTGATCTTCTATCAATTGCCCAACAGTAATTTGTCTACCCACCGTATGCTATTTTCTCGAGAGAAGCCACTAGTGAAACCTACGGCCCCCAGGTCTATCATTTATCATATTGCTTTCCGATCTATTTTTATCGTTTTGTTTTCAGATCTATTATTCCAATAACCCAAAAATACCTTGCTGCACTTTTTATTTGCATCTTTTATTTTGTGTTTTCATCAGATCTATTCATCCAAACTCATACAATTTAATCTATCTTTTTACCATGGAGGGATTGACAACCCCTCTTATGCGTTGGGTTGCGAGGTTTTGTTCTTTGTGTGCAGGTACCGTTTACATAGTGTTACCTGGTTCTCCTACTGGATTGATAACCTTGGTTTCATAACTGAGGGAAATACTTGCCGTTGCTGTGCTGCATCATCCCTTCCTCTTTGGGGAAATACCGACGCGGATACAAGCAATCACACCCAACCCAACCGCCAAGCACCACCAGGGCCCCACCACCATCAAGCGCGCACGCTTTGCCAGTGGAGGCCGGGAGGGAGAAGAGAGGAGGGGGGAGTTGGATACAGGATCAATAGCCTCCGCCCGTGTTGCCAACTAACACAAAGCCGGGGCCTCAGGAAGTTTGCTTTTCAACTCTGTGATATTTTTCTCTCGAAGCTAGGTAGAAAGATTATGTATTAGGAGTATATCACATTTGCTAATTTTCACTTGGAGCAAAAATTAGTTAAGGGCCTCATAATTGGTGAATGTAATGAAACTTATTAAAGAGCATCTACAACAAGGGTCCCTATATTGGCTCCAAACATCCAGGTGGGCTATCCGGTGAAGATTTTGCCACCCAACCGGACTAGGTAAATCTAGCCCAAATGTGTTGGTTGTCCGGCTACCGCCATACCCAGCCCATATGCGGGGCTCATACGTCTCCAACGTATCTACTTTTCCTAACGCTTTTCCTCTTGTTTTGGACTTTAATTTGCATGATTTGAATGAAACTAACCCCGGACTGATGTTGTTTTCAGCAGAACTATCATGGTGTTGTATTTGAGCAGAAATAAAAGTTCACGGAATGGAACGAAACTTTGCGAGGATTTTTTATACAATAAATAAGAATTTCTAGAGCCAAGACCTACCGAAGGGGGGCACCTTGGTGGGCACAACCCACCAAGGCGCCCCCCTCCTGGTGCGCCTAGGTGGGTTGTCCCCACCTGGTTGCCTCGCAAACCCTGAAACCGACGCTATAAAATCCTACTTTTCCAGAAAAAATCAGGGAGAAAGAATTATCGCGATCCACGGGATGGAGCCGCCGTCACCTCGTGTTCTTCATCGGGAGGCCAGATCTGGAGTCCGTTTGGGGCTCCATAGAGGGGGATCTTCGTTCTTCATCATCACCAACCCTTCTCCATCGCCAATTCCATGATGCTCCCCACCGGGAGTGAGTAATTACTTCATAGGCTCGCTGGTCCGTGAGGAGTTGGATGAGATTCATCATGTAATCGAGTTAGTTTTGTTAGGGCTTGATCCCTAGTATCCACTATGTTCTAAGATTGATGTTGCTATGACTTTGCCATGCTTAATGCTTGTCACTTTGGGCCCGGGTGCCATGAACTCAGATCTGAACCATTTATGATCTGGCAACCCTGGAGTGACAATAGTCGGGACCACTCCCGGTGATGACTGTAGTTTGAGGAGTTCATGTATTCACTATGTGTTAATGCTTTGTTCCGGTTCTCTATTAAAAGGAGGCCTTAATATCCCTTAGTTTCCAATATGGACCCCGTTGCCACGGGAGGGTGGGACAAAAGATGTCATGCAAGTTCTTTCCATAAGCACGTATGACTATTCATGGAATACATTACTACATTAAATTGACGAACTGGAGCTAGTGTCGTATTGCCCTAGGTTATAACTGTCTCATGATGAATATCATCCAACAAGTCACCGATCCAATGCCTACGAATTTATCTCGTATTGTTATTGCTAAGTTACTATTGTTATCATGACTATTGCACTTGCTACAAAATTATTGCTATCATTGTTACCATTACTGTTGCTGTTGTCATTGCTATCAAAACTATCATATTACTTTGCTACTGATTACTTGCTGCAGATAATTAATCTCTAAGTGTGGTTGAATTGACAAATCGGCTGCTAATACCTTCAATATTCTTTAGCTCCCCTTGTGTAGAATCTATAAATTTGGGTTGAATACTCTACCCTCGAAAATTGTTGTGATCCCCTATACTTGTGGGTTATCAGGGGCAGATGTGAGGATGCCTAGACCCGCCTGCCACTTTAGACTGATGTGCAGGGCCCACGCGGACACCTGAAAGTGCAACTAATCCCCAGGTGGTTTTGGTAATTAATAACAACATATATATCATTGAACTAATCAATTCTTGAGAATATTTCAGAAAGTTCAGTGATATGGGAATGGCAATGACTGATGATGTGGACCCCTCAAAATGCTAAGGAAAACATTGGCAAAAGCTCAAGACTCCATTTTTGGTTTAGTGATCCAAGATCACATTGAGTCCATAGGAAAGCCAATACTATTAAAAGGGGGTGAGGTTATGATGATGATCTGGTTGCTCTAAAGTGCTTAGTGATTTATCTCTCAAACATTCAGCAATCTTTCATTCCAACATAAACTCATAAGTAATCTCGGTCCCACCGATTCCAAACTCAGTCACACCGAGATGAACCACCTCAGCCATATAGCCAAACCCTAAGAATCTCGGATTTTCCGATTCCAAACTCGGTCATTCCGAAATTGGTGTTGCCAAGCTTCTGTAACCTTCTGTACTCAAATCGGTGTCACCGAGATGAGAAAGTCGGTCCCACCGAGATTGGCAAACCCTAGACTTTGGAAGAATCGGTCTAACCGAGATTGTATTTTCGGTCCCACCGAAAATCCCAACGTTCAAGATTTGAACTTTCGGTCCGACCGAGTTGTCAACTTCGGTCCGACCGAGATTGCTCAAATGTGTGTAGCAGTTGGATTTTGTGTGGAGGCTATAAATACCCTCCACCTCCTCTTCATTCGTGGAGAGAGCCATCGAAAGAACTACCACTCCTACCTTACATTTCGAGAAGAAAACTACCTACCCTTGTGTTGAGATCAAGTTGCTCCACTCCCACCATATGACACTTGATTTCTAGTCTTTCCAAGTTGCTTTCCACTCAATCCCTTCCTCCACCACAGCCAAATCAGTGAGGAGAGTTGAGTGTTGGGGAGATTATCATTTGAAGCACAAGAGCAAGGAGTTCATCATCACCAACCCCATCTATTACCTTTTGGAGGGTGGTGCCTCCTAGATTGGTTAGGTGTCACTTGCACTAGTGGAAAAACAGGCTTTCCGTCCAGCCCATAAGTCGCGAAGCTGTAGGAACCGCGACCATTGGGACCTTTAGTCATGATTCGGAGGTGAACCGCGACCAAAGGCTGAGCCTGGCGCTCGGTGGTGGCAGTGGTGCACGTGAGGGCTTTAGTCGCGGTTGGCGAGGCCAACCGCGACTAAAGGCTTTCGGCACCTTTAGTCACGGTTTGCTGTGCCAACCGCGACTAAAGCCCTCCCTATATATACCCATCCAGCAGCCAACACTTAGCCATTTGGAGCCATTCTCTTCACAAGTGGGTGTAGGTTTGCTTTTGGTTCCTCTTATGCACATAAGGTGTTTGATGAAATGCCCCAAGAGCATGAAACAAACATGACATGAAGTGTTGGAGCCACACTCTTGATCGCGGTTAGCAACTTGATGAACCTTTGATGTGTCAATATGCATGTGTGTAGTTCATAACAAATGCATGATGGTTAATTATATATTTTATATTATAATAATGCAGATGAATCGGCAATGGATGTCGGTAACCGACTCTCCGTGAGTTCACTACGGGTTTGAAAGATTTCCTCGTAGTGGCTAATGCGAACAAGCGGGGGGTTTTGTTATCTGTCCATGTGTTATCTGTAAGAATGAGAAGGGTTACTCTTCCTCAAGAGTTGTTCACATGCATCTGCTTGAAGGGTTTCATGCCAAGCTATAATTGTTGGACCAAGCATGGAGAAAGAGGGGTTATAATGGAAGAAGATGAAGAAGGGATGATTTCATCGATGAAAGCTATCTTGCTCATTTGGTGATACTTTCATGGAGGATCTTTGAAGGTGAAGGGAAGGTGAAGAAGAGGCACGTGATGATCCGTTGATGATCTTGGTCGGACCATTCTTGATGCACGGAGACGCCGCTGGCCCGAAAAGGAGAGGAGAATTTGGATCGCATGTTAGAGGATCACGAAAGGCGCTGTACCCGGATGCGATGATGGTCGAAAAAGCTGGGCTGCTGCTGGATTTGCTGAAATGGAAGGCGAGGCAGGTGTAGCTGACTCGGCATTTGAAAACTTGCTGAAAATGTTGAAGAATATGTTTCCAAAGGATAACGAGTTGCCCTTGATGCGTCTGAAGCAAAGAAGGTTATCGCCCTCTAGGTTTAGAGGTTACGAAGATACATGCATGCATCAACGATCGCATCCTCTACCGCGGTGAATCGAGAATTTGAATGAATGCCGGTATGCTTGCATTGCGTTATAAGATCGAGTCGATGACCACGGTAGCGATGTTGAGGGCGAAACCGGAAGAGGGTTCCGCCAAGGTGATGTGGTATGCTCCTATAATACCACGGTTGAAGCGTCTGTTCATGAACAAAAAGCATGCCAAGTTGTTGCGATGGCACAAAAGAAAGCGTAAGTCGGACGGGAGTTGAGACACACCGCAGATGGAGCATAATGGAGAAAGATCGACGGATGGTTCACAGATTTTGCGGTGGCGCAAGGAACATAAGATTTGCTCTAAGCACGGATGGCATGAATCCTTTTGGCGGCGAGCTCCAGCCATAGCACTGGCCCGTGACTCTATGCATCTACAACCTTCCTCCTTGGTTGTGCATGAAGCGGAAGTTCATTATGATGCCGGTGCTCATCCAAGGTCCGGCAACCCGCAGCGACATCGATGTGTACCTAAGGCCATTAGTTGATGAACTTTTACAGCTGTGGGGTGGTGTCCGTGTGTGGGATGAGCACAAACAAGAGAATTTGACCTCTGGCGTTGCTTTTCGTAACCATCAACGATTGGCCTGCTCTTAGTAACCTTTCGGGACTGTCAAATAAGGGATACAATGCATGCACGCACTTGCTTACATGAGACCGAAAGTGTACATTTGCCAAATTGTAAGAAGAGCGTGTACCTTGGGCATCGTCGATTTCTTCGAAAATTCATCGATGAAAGAAAGGCAAGCATTACAACGGCAAGGCAGATCACCGGCGAAGCTGCGCGGAACGACCGGTCTTGAGGTATTTGATATGGTCAAGGATTTGAAAGTCATCTTTGGAAAGGGTCTGGCGGACAATCAGTTCGAAGGGAGCCGACAGGCACGCAGCCATGTGGAAGAAGAAATCTATATTCGGGAGCTAGAATATTGGAAAATCCTAGAAGTCCGCTCTGCAATCGGCGTGATGCACGTTCTGAAGAATATTTGCGTGAACCTCCTAAGCTTCTTGGGCGTGTATGGGAAGACAAATGATACAAAGGAAGCACGGCGGGACCAGCAACGTTTGAAAGACCACGATGACCGGCATCCGGAATGGTTTCAAGGTCGTGCAGCCTACGCTCGACCAAAGAAGAGAAGGTCATCTTTTTGAATGCTGAGCGATATGAAGGTCCGTCTGGATTCTCGTCAATATAAAGGGAATAATAAACATGGCGGAGAAAAGTTCCAAAACCTGAAGTCTCACGATCGCCACGTGATTATGGCGCAATTGCTTCCGATTGCTTTGAGGGGCTCTGCGGAAAATGTTCGATTAGCCATTGTGAAGCTATGTGCATTCCTCAATGCAATCTCTCGAAGGTAATCAATCGGAAGTTCTACCACGGTTCTGAGCGATGTGATCCAATGTCTTGTCGATTTGAGTTGGTGTTCCGCCATCCTTCTTCAATATTATGGCGCACCTCCTGGTTCACCTAGTCGAAGAGATTTCCTTTCTCGGTCTGTATTTCTACACAATATGTTCCCCTTGAGAGGTTCATGGGAGTATTAAAGAAATATGTTAAGTAACCGTGCTAGGCGAGAAGGAAGCATCGCCAAGGGCTATGGAAATGAGGAGGTAATTGAGTTTTGTGTTGACTTTGTCCCCGACCTTAAGCCGATTGGTCTTCCTCGATCGCGGCACGAGGGAGACTAAGTGGAAAAGGCACGATCGGAAGAAATCAACGATATGTATGGACGGCCATTCTCTCGATGAAGCACACCACCTTTGTCTTGACCAATTCCAACTTGGTGGCTCCGTGCTTTGAAACACAAGAATATTTTACGCTTTCGGACAACCCGGGAAGCTGAATCTGGATTAGGAAGGCCCACATGGAGACTTTCGGCAGTTGGTTGAGAAAACATTTAATGAATGACAATGATGTTGTAGATCAATTTGTACATGTTGGCCAAGACACCATCTTCGACTATAACGACTTTCCAAAGTGCGAGATAAATGGGAATACATTTTACACGATCGCCCAAGATAAAAAGAGCACCAACCAAAAGCAGTGGTGTCGCTTTGATGCAGCAACCGAGAATGGGCAAAAGATCACATATTATGGTTACATAGAGGAGATATGGGAACTTGACTATGGACCCTCCTTTAAGGTCCCTTTGTTCGGTGCAAATGGTTCAAGCTAACGGGAGGTGGGGTAAAGGTGGACCAGCAATACGGAATGACAATGGTGGATTTCAACAATCTTGGTTACCTTGACGAACCATTCGTCCTAGCGAAAGATGTCGCTCGGGTTTTCTATGTGAAGGACATGAGTAGCAAACCGAGGAAGCGGAAAGATAAGAAAGCGATCGATTACATCATGCGATGATTCAAAGCGCCACATTGTTCTTTCGGGGAAAAGAAACATCGTGGGAGTGGAGGACAAGACAGACATGTCGGAAGATTATAATATGTTTGCTGAAATTCCGCCCTTCAAAGTGAACACCGACCCAAGCATTAAGTTAAATGATGAGGATGCTCCATGGATACGGCACAATCGTAAGCAAGCGAGGACACAAGGGAAGAATTGATGTGTAATAATTTATAGTACCAAACTTTGTATTTGGTCGATGAACTGAATGATGTATCAAACCTTTTGTCAAACCTTCAAGGGATTAGTTTTATTTTTCTGATTTTTTGATATATAATTGTATTTTAAGATTTTAAAATGAATTAGTTTTATTTTTCTGATTTTAAAAGGAAAAAGGAAGAAGAAGAAAGAAGGAAAAGGAAAAAAACAGAAGAAAAAAGCAGAAGAAAAAGGAAAAGCAGAAGAAAAAAAACAAGCAGAAGAAAAAGAAAAACATAAGAAAAAAACAAACAGAAGAAAAAAGAAGAAAAAAGGAAAAAGGAAGAAAGGAAGAAAAAAAGAAGAAAAACATAAGAAAAAAACAAAAGAAGAAAAAAGAAGAAAAAAGGAAAAAGGAAGAAAGGAAGAAAAAAAAGAAGAAAAACAAGAAAAGGAAGAAACAAAAAAGAAGAAAAAAAAAAGAAGAAAAAAGGAAGAAAAACAAGAATTTAAAATGAATTAGTTTTATTTTCTGATTTTTTGATATATAATTGTATTTTAAGATTTTAATAACATAAATAAATAAGTAATTAGAAACTTTAATAGCAAAAATAATTATCATAAAGTAAAATAAATAAGTAATTAGAAACAAAATAAAATAAAATAAATAAGTTTTTTGTTGTAAGTAGAAACAAAACAAAATAAATAAAGCAAAAATGAAAACAATACAAATTAAGCAGAAAACAATACAAATTAAGCAGAAAACAATACAAATTAAAAAGCAGAAAACAATACAAATTAAAAAGAAAAGCAGAAAACAGGCCTTTAGTCGCGGTTGTCGGCGAGACCATGACTAAAAGGTACCTACTAATCGCGGATGGCGGACAAGCCGCGACTAAAAATGAAAGCGCTTGAAGCGAAAAAACACTTTAGTCATGGTGGGCAGCAACCCGCGACTAAAGGTACCCTTTAAGTCGCGGTTCTCGCCGCCAACCGCGACTAAAGTTGTAACCTTTAAATACTCGTCTTCCTCGACCGCAACCTGTTAAATCGCCCTCGCCCTCGGCTTGAAAGCGCTGCCTGGCGCCTTGATCGACGCCTTGGCAAGCGCCGGCAAGCAACGCCCGACGCTGAAGCCTCAAGCGCCGCCGCCTTGATCCCGATGGCGCCGCCTCGCCGTGCCTGCCCTTGCCCGCCGCCGTCGCCCTGCGCCCGCCGCCGCTTGCCGCCCATGCGCCTGCCGCCTGCCGCCCGCCTTGCCGCCCTTGCCGCCGCCTGCCGCATGTGCGCCGCTCGCGCCCGCCGCCGCCCTGCCTGCCACTGCCTGCCGTCGTGCCCTAGCGCCTTGCATCCAGGAGATCAAGAGAAGAAAGAAAAGAAGAAGAAGAAGAAGAAGAAGAAGAAGAAGAAGAAAGAAAAGGAAAAGGAAGAAGAAGAAAGAAGAAGAAGAAGAAGAAAGGAAAAGGAAGAAGAAGAAAGAAAAGAAAAGGAAAAAGGAAGAAGAAGAAAAGGAAAAGGAAAAGGAATTTTTTTTTTTTTTTTTTTTTTGTTCTTTAATTTTAACTAGTTTTAGTTTAACAAAAGCGGTAAATAACTTAAAACCTAAACCCCAAAAACAAAAACAACAGAAAACCGCCAAAGAAAAACAAAAGGAAAAAGGAAGAAGAAGAAAGAAGAAGAAAGAAGAAGAAAGGAAAAGGAAGAAGAAGAAAGAAAAGAAAAGGAAAAAGGAAGAAGAAGAAAAGGAAAAGGAAAAGGAATTTTTTTTTTTTTTTTTTTTTTGTTCTTTAATTTTAACTAGTTTTAGTTTAACAAAAGCGGTAAATAACTTAAAACCTAAACCCCAAAACAAAAAACAACAGAAAAACGGCCAAAGAAAAACAAAAAGGAAAAAGGAAGAAGAAGAAAGAAGAAGAAAGAAGAAGAAAGGAAAAGGAAGAAGAAGAAAGAAAAAGAAAAGGAAAAGGAAGAAGAAGAAAAGGAAAAGGAAAAGGAAGAAGAAGAAAAGGAAAAGGAAAAGGAAAAAGGAAAAAGCGGTAAACAACTTAAAACCTAAACCCCAAAAACAAAAACAACAGAAAACCGCCAAAGAAAACCGCCAACTTAAAACCCTAAACCCTAAACCCGCCCGTCTTGCGCTCTCTGCGACACCCTCTCCCACCCTTCCTCGCCCCTCCTTTTGCCACCGCCCTTTCGCCACCGCCACCGCCCCTTCTTCACTTAATTAATTTGTTTTTACTACATGTTTTCAGGATGACATAATGTCGGACGATAGAGTGACCGATTATGGACAACTATGATCCGGACGGTGAAGCACATATGTTCGGCATCATAAGCGGCGATATTCAATATGTGCCGACCGGAGAAGAAGAAGATGATATCTCTTCTTATCTCGAACCTTGACGGTGAAGATGAAGGCGCCGTCGACAAGATGATGCCAAAGAAAGCGTCGATAAAGCGGCGATCTTCAAATGGAAGTAGCAACCACCTCCGCGCGAGGTATATATATACATTGAGCCTCTGGTGATACAAACTAACCGATTTGAATAAATATGTGTACTAACGCGCGACTCTCTTTCTTATTTTAGCCCTCGGCGGATCGTCAAAACAATCGAGTACGTCGTCAAAGCGTGGCGCAACCGGAGACGATGAAACCAGGAGAAACATGCACCATCCAGGTTGTCGACTTTGCAACCGGCAGGCGGCTGGAGCCCGCAAGAACGCCACCAAGTTTATCAGCCAATGCGGAGCCATTGTTAGAGACAACGTCTCGATCACCGTCGAGAGTGGAATGAGCCAAAGAAGGCACGAATTGATGGTTTCACTTTTGTCGATAAGAGAACAAAAAGATTGCTTCAAGAAGCTTATGGAACATTTCGTTCTACCTCCGAATACAACAAATTCGATGAGGAGGGTAACAAGATTGAGGAAAACAAGGAGAGGAGGAGGAAAGTCAAACAGTTAAGCTCTTCATAAGATGGCGGCGCATTAGGAAATTCAAGCAAAATCTAGCCCGTGACTTTGTCAAGCGAACAAGACTCGGTTTCGTAGGACAATATGAGAAAGCGAAAGATGATTGGCTAGAATTTGTGAAGCAAAAGAAATCGGAGCAGTTCCTTCAAATATCGAAACAAAACAAGGAAAATGCGGCTAAGAAGGAGTACAATCATGTTATGGGGCCGGAGGGTATCGCATTTGGGTGCCTAGGTTCGAGAAGATGGAGAACGAGCTGAGGGCGCGAGAATCCGTCCAGTGCGGAGGATGGGACCCAAGGGCCAAAAGCTGGTGGTACGGGCATGGGGAACGCTCAACCCGGAGGCGGGAGTGTGTTTACGAGGCAAATTAATTAAACCCACCCAAGCCCTTATTGGCGCAATGAAGGATGCTCAAGAGGGAAGATCAAGTTCAACAGAGAGAACGACGCAGCCGACAAAAGCCCTCGGGAATCCGAACACGGAGGGCGTGTCGAGGCATGGGGCACATTCCGTGGAAAATAGGGTTCCCCGAGCGATGACCCGTCTGATTCTGAAGCCGTAAGAGAAAGATGGATCGGGAAGCGGATGTTGTGGCGCGGTTGGCATCGGAAATGGAAGTGATGAAGAAAACCATGAGTGTACTAGTAGCGAAAGAGATTCAGCTCGGGTGCAGCATGAAGATCATCCGGCGGATCTCGGAAGCCAGCAGCGTAGAAGCAGCGTGGCTTCCACGGAGGCCCCACCGGCTGGTGCAGATGCACCGACGATCGAAATTCTGCACGGAGCCTCACGGTGGTGAAATTACTGCACCGGAGCCTCCTCGCTACCCGTGGGCGATATAAAGGAGATGAAAGAATGTCATCTGTATTATCCTATCGGGAACATTTCCATGAAGGTAGCCATCGGCGAGTGCTTTACCATGTTTACAGGAGCACTCCACCACAACAACCCCATTAAAGATGGCTATGCTCGTGTCACGGTGGAGGACATAGTCCAAGGGTTTGAGGACACGGAGATTGAAATTGCTACACGAAGGGGAGAAAAGACTTGAAGATGTCAAGCGCCATTACATTCTATGGCAAAAGAAGTTTATCAAGTTTCAGCGAGGCGCCAAGGACAACAAGTCCACCCCTCACGGTGGTGGTGGTGGCGGTGGCGGTGGTGGTGGTGGTGGTGGTGGTGGTGGCGGTTCACCTACACCTCCGTCACATCGGCCGACGCCGCCCCCGATCCTAGCGTCCGCGGGTGATCATCCGCCGCCCCAGTCCTCGTCCGGCGGGTGATCGGCGCCGCCCCAATCCACCTATGGCAAAAAGCGAAGAAGTCTGGAGTATTAACCGGACCCTTATGTACCTAAGACCACAAAGGTGCGGAGCCATCATCAAGCCTCTCCCACAAGGCCTTGGGAGCGTAGTGCCGAGGAAGTCGACAGCGGGCGCGATCGCTGATTTGGAGAAATGGAAGGCGGACTGCAAGAAGAAAAGAGAGCCCGAGCCCAAGCCAGATATTTTCGATCAAGCAAAAGAAGTGGGCTAAGTCATTTTGAGCACACCGTCCCAAGCATGAAGAATCGCCTACCGACTATGCACGTGAACTTAAAAGGCAGGCACTCATGTTCAAGGAGAACAAAGAGCGGAGAAGGCGAAAGTATAAAAAGCGGAAACAAGTTGCCCAGCTCGGGAACAAAGTAAACAATCGATTGCCCGCTTATAGTGGAAGCCTTACGTCCGGATGCCCCGAGATCATACAAGCTGCGGCAGCTGAGGATTAGTATAACGAGTGCGGAGAACAAGCGCCAACTTAGGTATTACTCTTCGTGAACTATTAGACCTTGATGAGTTGCCGTGAAGGAGGTAGTAATTACATATGTCAAGAATGGGCCTCTCGTCGAGCTCTGCGCAGAAAAGGATCTACGACCAAATGAAACGTCTGCTGAATTGGTACAAGGGTTACATAAAAATTAAAACGCCAAAGATTATATTTATGCGGAAGTTAGACATGAGCCTCACTTCAAACATTACTATGTACAAGTTGAACTGAGTGAATTGTTCCAGCTTTTCAATCTGCTGTGAGCTCGACAAATCTATCATCGGTTGCTACATTACGTAAGTGATTTATTAATTTCTACCCCATCTCGTTCATATTGCGCACTATATATATGTCCTAACTATATTGTTGTGTCCTCTATTATACATGCGAATGAAGAAAAAGGAATGCGAGTAAGGAACATCCATGATGTTGGGTTCATTGACCCACACATCGTTAATGATATTGTGTTGAAGCATTACCCGACGGCGTGGAGGCGACACTGTGGCAGTTTCTTACAAAGCAGGAACTCAAAAGTGATATTCTATTTCCTTACCATTTTGGGTGAGTGTTTACATCTTGAGCACATTCTCTTTGTTTACTCCATGCATGGTATGTGGCGGCTAATCGATGAGTTATGCATGACGTCTTGTGCATGTATCGTGTCCGAGTTCCTTTGGATTCTCGCTAGTAATTAAAGTTAACACCTCGAATGTCTCGTCCCGACTCTCGGATAAGGATCCAAAGCTTTGGGCCGACATCGAGAAAAATGCTGCGAAGTAATTATTTTCATTCATTTGCGCTCTATATCGATCGGCCTATTTCGTTCATTTCCTAATATCAAGTAACTAATAACTCTCTTGTTCATTTAATTTTCTTTGCCTCGTAGGGTTTGGAGACGGTTCGTAGATACAAAGGTCGGTGAATTCAAAAAGATCTAGAATTCAAAAGGGTAAAGACTAAGATCGGGATATTCAGCCACCGTTGACCAATCTATGTGCATACTTTATGCGTGAGATGATCCGGAGATACACCTCTGGCGGGTTGATGCGAGTGATACCAATGCTCGGAGGAATAACCTCCGTGGATGCTTAGTCGAAGCTCGCTTTCGACCACTTCAAGAGGAACTAGCTGGATGGTTCTGCAGGAAGTCCTCCATCCTAAAGGAGAACACTATCACGAGGGCGTAGAACTTTATATGGATTAAATCATGTATGGAAACTTGTTCAAAATTGTATATGGTCATCCGATGATATTGAATATATATTGTATATTCCTCTTGAATTCTTTTGGTTCTAATTTCAAATTTATTTGAAATTGTACATTCATATGCATGTATGTAGTACCGTAGAATATATGAAACTCCTTCAAAATTAAAATAAAGCACAAAAGAAATAAAACAATACAAATTAAGCAGAAAACAGGTTTAGGGGGCTAAAACCCTAAACTCTGCGGCTACTAATCGCGGTTGGCGAAGAACCGCGACTAAAGGTCCTCCGCCTTGATAGCCGCTGGCGCCACGTGGGCCGGGCCTTTAGTCGCGGTTCGTAAGCAGCCGCGACTAAAGGTGGTGAGCTTTAATCGCGCTTTGCTGGTCGCGGTTTCGCAGCCGCGACTAATGGCAGTTGCGAACCGCGACCAAAGGCCTTTTTTCCACCAGTGTTGGGAGCCTCCGTCATGATGTGGAGTTGAACCAAGGAGTTTGTATGGGCAAGGAGATCGCCTACTTCGTGAAGATCTACCCCGAGTAAGGCTAGTCCTCCGTGGGCGTAAGCCATGATGGAATAGACAAGGTTGCTTCTTCGTGGACCCTTCGTGGGTGGAGCCCTCCGTGGACTCGCGCAGCCGTTACCCTCCGTGGGTTGAAGTCTCCATCAACGTGGATTGACGATAGCACCACCTATCGGAACCACGAGAAAAAATCTCCGTGTCTCCATTGCGTTTGCTCTTCTCCTCCTCTCATTTACTATACATGCAATTTACTTTCCGCTGCCATAACTCTAGAATTGCATGTGTAGGGTGATACTTGACTTGGTTATCATTGTGAACTTGCTAAGAAACTACTCCAATCAAAAGGCAAAATTTTTAAGTTGTCAAGTAGTCTAATCACCCCCCCTCTAGACATACTTCCGATCCTACAAGTGGTATCAGAGCTTTGGTCTCCATTGGATTGGTTTCCATTGCATTGGACTCCACAAGCTTGGTTTCACAGCCTAGGAGAGTATGGCGTCTAGTGAGGTAATTTTCAGAGAGGTCCTTACTTTGATGGTTCAAACTTTGCTAGTTGGAAGCATAAAATGAAAATGCATATTCTTGGACATAACCCCGCCGCATGGGGCATTATTTGTGTTGGCTTGCAAGGTGAGTTCTTGAAGAAGGAAAAGTTCGGATCGCGAAGCTCTGCGGATGAGTTGCGGATGTTCTGAACAATGCTCAAGCTTGTGACATTCTCTTCAATGCTTTGTGTCGAGGAGTTCAACAAGATCAGCCGTCTTGAGAATGCAAAAGAGATTTGGGATACTTTGGTGAAATGCACGAAGGTACCGAGTCCGTGAAGGAATCAAAGCTAGATGTTCTTCAAGGTCAGCTTGACAAGTTCAAGATGAAGGAAGGTGAAGGAGTCGCTGAAATGTACTCTAGGCTTGCTCTCATCACCAATGAGATGGCAGGCTTAGGAAGCGAAGAAATGACCGACCGATTCATCATCAAGAAGATTCTCAGAGCTTTGGATGGAAAGTATGACACCGTGTGCACTTTGATCCAAATGATGCCAAACTACAAAGATCTCAAGCCTACCGAAGTCATTGGAAGGATTGTTGCTCATGAGATGACACTTAAAGATAAGGAAGAGCTTCACAACAAGTCAAGTGGTGCTTACAAAGCTGCAGTTGAAGCTCCCACATCCTCAAGTGACAAGCTAGTTTCCAATGAAGAGATAAGCCTAATGGTGAAGAACTTCAACAAATTCTACAAGAGTAGAAGCAAGGAAAGAAGCTCAAAGTCTAGATCATATGATGAAATGAGATCTTCTAGTCGTGATCGAAAGCTGCTACAATTGTGGAAGACCGGACACTACTCAAATGAGTGTTCGACTCCCCACAAGAGAAGAGAAGAATCTCCAAGAAGAAGAAGCTCAAGAGAAGAGTCGCCTCGAAAGGAGAGAAGGAGTAGAGATGATCGTTATGAGCGAAGATCCTCTCGGAGAAGCAAGGATTCGGAAAGGAAAGACAAGTCATCAAAGAGCTACACAAGAAGAAAACATCAAGCTCATGTTGGTGAATGGGTTTCGGCTCCGACTCGACAATCACTCGAAAGAAGCTATCACTCCAACTCGAATCTGATCAAGATGAAGGTGTTGCGGTCTTGCTCTCGTATCCTCCAACTCCAACTCCTATGACATATTTGATTCACCAAATGAGGGAATTGGAAGATGCTTCATGGCAAAAGGCCCCAAGGTATCACATCCTGAGTTTATTGACTTTGATAGTGATGAGGATGACTTGCTTGGTGAAGATGAGCTCTTACATGATAAATCTAGTGAGCTTAGTAATGATGAACATGCTAGTAGTCTTTATAGTCGAGATGAGTCGAATGACAATGCTATGAAGGAGATTGAGCGTCTAACTAAAGAACTAAACACTCTTAAGTTAGCTCATGAAACAACTCAAGAAGATCATAGAGAGCTCCTAAGATCTCATGAGAAGCTACGCTCGAGAAGCTCAATCTAGAGCAAGAACATGAGTTTCTAAAAGCTATCAATGACGATCTTGAAAGAAGAGTTCTTCATATCTTGCCAAACGACTTCTCTTGTCTAATTTCTTGCCACCTATTAAAACTAAGCATGACAAGCATAAGAAAAATTCTTCATCTAGTAGTAACAATAAACATGCTAAATCAAATGTTGTTACTTCTAGTAATTCTCTTGATTCCACTAACAATGTTTCAAGCCAAGTTTCACTTGAGCAAGAAAATAGTCTATTGAAAGGGATTATAGAAAGGTGTCTACAAGAGTCTTGCGGAAGCAAGAGCTTTGAGAAATTGTTCGCAAACAAGGAAGACACGGAAGAATCAAGGAATTGGTTTTGAGCGAAAGTTCAACGCCGAGGGTGTTGAATGGGAAGAAGGTCAATATCCCACTCCAAAGTTTGTTTCTCAAGAAGAGAAGTATGATCCTACTTCTTCAAACGAGGAACAAGCTCAAGATGACCTTCCACCACAAGACCACAAGCTAAAAGGCAAGGACAAGCTTCAAGAGGAGATTGATGCATTCATTGAAGCACCCAAGGCCATGGTCAAGTGGGTTCCCAAGGCAACTTCAAGTTCTACTTCAACAAGCTCAACTACTACCCCAAGGATTCCCATCAAGATGATGTGGATCCCGAAGAAGAAGAACTAGAGAGTTCTTGAGGGTGACTCCGCCAATATACTTCACTCATATTCATTTTGGCAAGGACTTGTGCAATCAACTTCCACATCTTGCACCAGTTCATGGAGTCACAAACCCTCATGTTGGTAAGACAAGGGACAAGGTAATCATTGCTTTCATGGACATCGTCTATTGTGAACTTCAATCTATGCCCATGGATATTCTTGTTTGTTCCTTGTGGGACTAACCCATGTAGGTATTGAAAGTGCCCGAATCCAAAGGATTGCTCCCAACTCTTGATGATCTTCATCAACATTGAGCATCCACATCTTCAACATCTACATGAAGTCTTCAACGACAACCCAAGGTTAGTTTGACCCTTTAAAAGGGGTTCTCACATCAAGGGGGAGCTTTGCTCTAAAGAAATGAGCTAAAGCATCTTCTAATGATGTGAACACATTAATGCTTTATGGAAAAGTGGTAACCCCACTTGTGCTTAAGCGATGAGTATGACCTATGATCAAATGTTCTCATTTGACTCCTAAGTCAATATACTCATATATAGATGACCTAGTCATCGCCAAATTGTGTGCTAGCTGTTAGTGTTTTGTTTGTGCATGTTTGACACATATTTCATTTGCTATCTTATTGTGTGAGCATGTTGGATGCATGATTTTACCCATTCGAGGACATCCATTTGTTGCTTTGGTCTTTTGGATATTTTCTTTTTGACCAAATGGATGGACAAGAATGCCTAAGTTCCTCCCTAGCTATCTATGCTTTCTTGTCTCAAACTCTATTCATGCTTATATCACAAACTTTGAACAAGACTTTTTGGACAGACCGAGTGAGGAGCACTCGGAGCCACCGATCCGTCAAAAGCCTAACCCGAAAACCTTCTAAGTACTTTCGGTCAAACCGATATACTCAAATCGGACGGCACCGAAATCACTTGGATTGATCTAGGTTTTCACCTCGGTGAAACCGAGTTTCAAATTCGGCGTGACCGATGTGTGTAACCGCACGCAGTTTAACCATCTCGGTCCCACCGATTTTTAAAAACTGGGCCCCCCCCACACCGAAGGGTATATATACTCGAGGACGAGCGCGTTGATTACTTCTTCAAACGCTTCGCCCTCAAACCCTTAGCTGCCGTCGCCTTGGTCTCCGGATCGTCTCCGCCGTCGCTTTGTGCGCCCTCTTGCTGGTCTCCATCGCCGTCAACGGTCCTTCGCACCGCACCGTTGCCGCCGTAGTGAAGCTCCACCGCATTGGGTGAGTTTCATCCCTCTCGTGTTCCAATCGCTGATTCTATGCACGATAGGCGTTGCCATGTTTCTTGCCAAGATTGAGATCTCCCTATCCAGCCGTTTAGATCATAGAACAAATTTCGAGTGAAAATTTTAGGGTTAGGTTTCCGCCGAACACATCTCGGTGTGACCGATTCTGCATTTTCGGACTGACCGATTTGGCCTCTGGCCATTACCCGCACTTTTCGGTGAAACCGAGTTGTAAATCGGTAAGACCGAAGTGAAGATTTAGTGAAACCCTAAGCTGTCTCGGATAGACGAAACCCATTTCGGTCCAACCGAAAGTGGTGTATGTGGACTGTTTAGACATTTGGTTTCACGAATTGATAGACTCGGTCAGACCGACATGTATTACTGTGAAAACCTAAATCTAAAGTTTGAACTCATTCTTTTGCAAAATCCTCTGCAGTTTGTGATAACTCTTCTATTCGCCTATACCCACTCTATTCACGGGTTGTCGGACATGTCGAAGGAAGTGACAATCGAACAGGTCCGAGATGCCGTTGAGATTCAGAGGCAGCTACAAGTCCAGAAGCAAGCAGTTTTTCAGATGATGGAGAGAGAAGCACTCCAAGTGGACTGCCTGCTGCTGCCACCAGGACCAGGAGGAAGAGGAACTCAGATGAGGAAGATTCAGACTTCATTGCTGATGAGGAAATAACTTCTAAGCCAAAGAGGAAGGTGGTTGCCAAAGAGCATCAAGGGCAACAAACCAAGAAAGGCACAAGCAAGGTGAAGAAATCCTCTGTTGCACAGAAGCTCAGCATGGAAGAAACCTCCAGCAGGATCAAGAAGACTTCCAAGAGGAAGAGGAAAGTTCATGAAGAGACGGTGATGATGATGATTACGATGAGGAAGCACCTCAGCCACCTCGAAGCGAAGTTGATGGGTGATGCCATCGAGGCGGGAGCACCTCCAAAAGCTAAACCTTCAGCTCAAAGAAAGGCAGCCCAAGCCAAACCAGCTGCCAAGCCCAAGAAGACTGTGAGGAACATACCGCTTGAGAGAAGAAGAAGGACAATGTGCCACTGCAGAATCGATGATGAGGCTCATGTTTTGCTCAAGCTCGCATGAAACTGCCAGTTCATAATGAAGCTCATCCTCGAGCTGAAAATATGAAGGAGAGAAAGGACAAAGGACTCGAGCTATGGAGGCAAACAGATCCATATGCCGGCAGGAGAAGAACAGCGATTGACTCAAGATTCCACACTAGAGAGCAACAAGACTTTTATGAGGCAGTGCTCATGGACAAGAAGCCAATTATTCTTGACACAGATCGTTGACCGGGAATACATCGATAGTGAAGAGCACAGAGACTTTTTCCCACATGTGCATGAAAGCTTCTTTGCTTGTGGGATTGCAGATTTCGTTGGTCGGTCGATCGCTGGAACGATGAGATGATCATGCGGTTCTATGCCACAAACACACTTCTATCCAGATGGCAGGATTGTATGGATGACAGAAGGGCAGAGATTCCATTCTACTGTTGAGGAATGGAGAGCATTGCTGAACGCACCAGTTTCAAGGGAAGATGATATTGATGTGTATGGCATTCCGAAGAAAAATCACGAGTCAATGAAGAACATGTATAATGAGGTTGATGAGAAGGATGTAGAGATCTGGAAGCTTGGTTGATCTACTACCTTGAGTGCAGGTCTCCCAACCACCAACACCATTCTCGAGGCATACATTGATGCCTAAGTCGGGACCACCGCATGATAAGAGGGTACTCTATCAACATGCTGCACATTCTAGATCGAAGACACCTTTTAAGGTGATGGACACGATAGTTGAGACTATCAAGAGGACAGCGGTGACCGTAAGAGGTCGTGTGGGTTTGCTCCGCATATTCGGATGCTCATTAATGCCAAGTTTGGCACGGACACCTACCGTTGGATAGACCCCACTTGCCACTGCAGCTGAACATGAGGACAACGAGGTTGCGATGACTGAGAATGCTCCCACGTCTGTAGAAGGACATGCTAAGTCTGAAGCTGCTAAACAAGCTAAAGCCGAGAAGGAAGCAGAAGCAAAGCCCAAGCGTTGCAGAACAACTTCTTGAAGCCACTCGGAGAATTGAGCTACGCTGGCCAGCATAGTGCAATCTCGGGAGAGCCTTGAGAGGATCGTTGAGGATAAGTTCCATGCTCGGGCGTCAAGTCGATCAAGTGCAGTCACCGTCAACAAGCTTGATGCGATATCGAGGAAGCTAAGAGGAGAAGGCGAGAACTCATGAAGGAGATGGAAGGTGACATGGTCCAGATGACTATGAGCAGCCTGCTGCAGTGCCCACAAAGCCCAGATCAGCTGCTATTCGAAAGGTCGATCCTGAGGCTACTACATCAGCACCTCCTACAGCTCCGTCGGCCCAAAGACCAGCTCCAATATCCACTCCTCCAGCTCCACAGACTTCAGCAGAAGCTTTGCAGATGCAGCTATCTCCACTCCATCGACGCAGACAGAGCCGCCAGCAGAGTCCCGAGTGACGATTAGCTCTATACCTTCGAACTTTTGGTAACTTGTTGCCAAAGGGGGAGAAATTGTATAGATCATAGGGCTTCGAGAGAGAGAGTGCTCGTTTTTGCTCTTTCGTTTGCGGTTTTCCTTGAGATACTTTTGAGTTCTTTGAGATACTTTGTGTGCTTGATACTACGTTTGCTCTATCTTGATGAGTGCTTGATCATACTATGCTTAATGTGTGCTTGATGTCTATCATATTCCATTCATATCTTGTATGATCATTTACTCATGTCTTGGTGATTGGGTGCATGCTATTCATTCTTATCATTTTGTGCGCTCCACCAAGATGTATGTGACATGGAAGAGTAACCCATGATCCTACTCGATTGTGCATTTGCATTCAAAGCATAAATCTTAAATAATGCACAAATTTAGGGGAGCTCTTGCTTATCACATACTTCTCAAAGCGACGATGTTATTCATTGATTATATCATTTGTCGAAGCTTTGATCTATATGTTGTCATCAATTACCAAAAGGGGAGATTGAAAGTGCAACTAATCCCGGTGGTTTTGGTAATTAATAACAACATATATATCATTGAACTAATCAATTCTTGAGAATATTTCAGAAAGTTCGTTGATATGGGAATGGCAATGACCGATGATGTGGACCCCTCAAAATGCTAAGGAAAACATTGGCAAAAGCTCAAGACTCCATTTTTGGTTTAGTGATCCAAGATCACATTGAGTCCATAGGAAAGCCAATACTATTAAAAGGGGTGAGGTTATGATGATGATCTGGTTGCTCTAAAGTGCTTCTGATTTATCTCTCAAACATTCAGCAATCTTTCATTCCAACATAAACTCATAAGTAATCTCGGTCCCACCGATTCCAAACTCGATCACACCGAGATGAACCACCTCAGCCATATAGCCAAACCCTAAGAATCTCGGATTTTCCGATTCCAAACTCGGTCATTCGAAATTGGTGTTGCCAAGCTTCAGAACATACGTACTCAAATCGGTGTCACCGAGATGAGAAAGTCGGTCCCACCGAGATTGGCAAACCCTAGACTTTGGAAGAATCGGTCTAACCGAGATTGTATTTTCGGTCCCACGAAAATCCCAACGTTCACAAGATTTGAACTTTCGGTCGACCGAGTTGTCAACTTCGGTCCGACCGAGATTGCTCAAATGTGTGTAGCAGTTGGATTTTGTGTGGAGGCTATAAATACCCTCCACCTCCTCTTCATTCGTGGAGAGAGCCATCAGAAAGAACTACCACTCCTACCTTACATTTCTGAGAAGAAAACTACCTACCCTTGTGTTGAGATCAAGTTGCTCCACTCCCACCATATGACACTTGATTTCTAGTCTTTCCAAGTTGCTTTCCACTCAATCCCTTCCTCCACCACAGCCAAATCGGTGAGGAGAGTTGAGTGTTGGGGAGATTATCATTTGAAGCACAAGAGCAAGGAGTTCATCATCACCAACCCCATCTATTACCTTTTGGAGGTGGTGCCTCCTAGATTGGTTAGGTGTCACTTGGGAGCCTCCGTCATGATGTGGAGTTGAACCAAGGAGTTTGTATGGGCAAGGAGATCGCCTACTTCGTGAAGATCTACCCGAGTAAGGCTAGTCCTCCGTGGGCGTAAGCCATGATGGAATAGACAAGGTTGCTTCTTCGTGGACCCTTCGTGGGTGGAGCCCTCCGTGGACTCAGCAGCCGTTACCCTCCGTGGGTTGAAGTCTCCATCAACGTGGATTGACGATAGCACCACCTATCGGAACCACGAGAAAAAATCTCCGTGTCTCCATTGCGTTTGCTCTTCTCCTCCTCTCATTTACTATACATGCAATTTACTTTCCGCTGCCATAACTCTAGAATTGCATGTGTAGGGTGATACTTGACTTGGTTATCATTGTGAACTTGCTAAGAAACTACTCCAATCAAAAGGCAAAAATTTTAAGTTGTCAAGTAGTCTAATCACCCCCCCTCTAGACATACTTCCGATCCTACAACACCTGTCATTACCCAACGACAGGGTTCGTGATGAGATCGAAAGTATCGGGATGGTGTCTACACACACAAATTACCTAGGTTCGGGCCTCCGAAAAGTAATACCCTGCATTCTGCTTCTTGTTATTCATGGTGAGGGGATGCCTTGTGCAGAGGGTTACAATGGTGTATGACATGTCTACCGAGAGTTGGATGTTTAATGAGGACCTAGGCCTCCCTTTATATATAGATAGGAGAGGCCTAGGGTTTACATGAGAGGGTAGGTCAGATTGGTTCGGCCACCGCCCTCCATCTTGGAGAATATGCTCATCGCCTTCGCCTCCTTAGGGCTCCATGATATCCCTTGGGCCTGGTGGGCCCTAGTCAAGATCGAGGCCGGCCTTCCTAACGTCAGGTACCCCAGGTATAGGACCGGCCCAGTCACTAACTCAACTCCCACTTCCCTCACTCGCTTCTTCTTCAACTACGTGTTGCTCCTTGGCAACACTTCCTCCCATATCCCTTGTTCCCGCCTCTTTCAGTTTGAGTCCTTATGGGCCCTTCACCCACTTGAAAGCGTATCATCGCTGACGCTTGGTCTCCCGCTCAAGCCACTACCACCTCTGCCAGGGCCCTCACCACCGCTATTGAACGTACACGATCAAACCTAAAAGGTTGGTCCAAAATCCTTAGACATGTTCACCATTGTGAGAACGATTGCAAAGTTATCACTGATAGCATCGACTGCCTCGAAAACAAGCGGTCTCTCTCTCACCCTGAGGCCTCCTTAGATTGGTTGTAGTTGCTTCTCTTTAGAGTGGCATTGGGAAGAAAGTTCTCTTTTGGAAGCGAAGTGGTAAAGTCAAAGTCATTGTCGACGGTGATGAAACTCCAAATTCTTTCAGGTCTCTGATTCCCAGAGGTTCTGGAAAACGACATTGCCATCCTCGAAGACAATGGAATTGAGGTCTCCTCCCATGACCATAAAGCTGCCATCCTTCACAACTTCTTTCAAAATCTCTTAAGCACCTCCAACAGTCTGACTTGGCATTTCCCCCTCACATATCTGTGTTCGGTGCACCTACCCCGGTTACGCCACTTAGACTCGTTGTTTTCCCCTCAAGAGATTCAAGATGCCTCTCTTCAGATGAACCCTAATGGCAACCCTGGTCTGGACGGCCTTGGTCCTGGTTTCTACATAAAGTTTTGCCACAACATCAAACACACAATCCTCCCCTTTTTTCATGACTTCACAACCTTGGTGGATATTGAGCGCTTCAACCGGGCTCACATGTTCCTTCTTCGAAAGAAAGATTCGTGTAGAACTCTAGATGCCTCTAGACCCATCTCGCTCCAAAATTTCCCTCCCAAGGCGCTCGCTAAAGGTACTACAAGCAACATTAAAACCCCCATCCCTCTCCTCCATGGCAACCAAAACAATTTTTTTTCTGGAAGATGCATCACGGAAAACTTTATCTATGTCGTTGACCTCCCCAGTGCTTGACATGTTAGGAAAACCCCCACCATGGTCTTCAAACTAGACTTCAGAAAAGCCTTTGACTCCATATGTTGGGAATCTCTTCCGCTCAACTTGTACGCTAGAGGTTTCCCGCCAGACATTGTAAGATGGATCAGAACGTTATTAGTGTCGGACAAGACAACCATCCTCCTCTACGGGATCCCGGGACCGCAGATAAATTGTAAGAATGGTCTCCTCCATGGGGACCCCCTATCCCCCTACCTTTTCATAATTGTGGCTAACTTGCTTCAACGCTTGATCCTCAGCGCCCCCTCCTCCAACCAACTCTGCCACCCTATCTACCGTGATCGCCCACCTATGGTGCTTCAATACGCAGATGACACCCTAATCATAGCCCATCCCTCTCTCGATGCCGTGGCTACCCTCAAAGCTATCCTCGACAACTTCGCCCTTGCAAGCGATCTCACCATCAACATTCACAAAATTACCTTCGTGCCTATCAACACAGATACCACAACTAGTCATAATATCACTTGCACCTTTGGTTGCGAGCTCTCATCCTTCCCCGAATCTATCTCGGTCTACCTCTCTCCCACACGCACCTTCCATCCTCCGCCTTTGAACCTAAAATGGAAGGTTTCTTAAAATATCTCTCGGGTTGGGCGGCCAAGCTCTTATCTCGAGGCACGAGGCTCACCCTCATCTTGTCTACTCCTGACACCCTAGCTACCCACTTCATGTCCATCTTTAAGCTCCCCCAAAAAATTATCAAAAGATTAACCATGATTCGTAGATCCCTTTTTTGGGCTGCTGAAGAAACCTACTTTGACATGTCTCATTGCTTGGAAAAAATGCTTGCAAGCCTAAAATCGTCGGTGGTCTAGGCATCAAGTTTTTTGCTTCTCCAAAACAATTGCCTCCTCATGAAATTTGCTTTTGAACTTCTTCAAAAAGGCTAACTTGCCTTGGGTTAACTGGTTCTTCGAGTAGTACTCCCTTGACTTTGCCAACAAACCCCACAACCCTTCCTTCCTCTAAAGAATTGTCAACGACCAACTTCGACCCCTTCAAAAATCTTTTTTGTCCTTACTAACAACAGCACTTACACCTTCTTCTGGGTTGATGCTTAGCTACTTCCTACTCCGCTCGCCGACAATTACCCCCATATTTTCTCCCACTCCATTTCACCCTATGTCCTGGTGTCTCATGTCATGCATTTTGGTTTATTCGCTAACCTGCCGAATCGCCTAACCAATGTTGCTTCTGTCGAGCTTCCTTCTGTTTTGCCTTTGTTGTAGGATGTTCACGCCAACGACACGCCCGATGACAAGTTCCTTACCCATGCCTTCGCATACTCCTTGAGGTGCGCCTACTCATTGCTCTCCTCCTATCACGAGATTGATCTCAGCACTCGGCACATATGATGCTCCAAGGCTCCCATCAATGTCAAGATCTTTGGTTGGCTTCTGTGGCATGACAAGCTGAGTACGAAGGCCAACTTGCTATGTAAAACCACCTCCTCATACTCTTCTTGTCCTCGGTGCGCCCACGGAAGGGAGGATGTGGCACACCTTGCCATCCTTTGCCCCTGCACAACCCAGGTTTCGTCCTTTTTGGGCCTCCAGACTCCTCGCTCCATCGGCCACATTTGGGACAAGTCCTATGCCGGTTGGTCTTGACATTAACATTTGGCCTACCGCCGCTCTCGCCATTATGTGGAAGTTGTGGGACTCTAGGAATGCTCCTATATTTCATAACGAGTTCCATTCACCCCTTGATATTCTTTGAAACATCGTCTCAGACTTTACTGTTTGAGTCTTTGGATTTAAGCACTCCGTCGATAGGGAGGCGGCCGTGTCTTGACGCCTGTACCTGTCCTCTCGTTGTAATATGTGTTGTAACTCACCCCTTGGGCATTTTTATAATATATTCAGGCGGGGATCATATGATTGTTCAAAAAACGTTTGAGACGAAGTCACTAGCAAAAACCACCACATTTGAGGCCCCATTCACAGAAAATTACCACATTTTGTTTATGCAAAAAAACACTAATCCACGGTAACCATTTTGCAAAAGACAACTGAGGGCTCTGTAAGCACATTGTGACACTGTTTCTGATGCGTGGAGCGCAGATCATAATTTACATCAAGAAGGATGAACATAGTTACTATGCATTGCATGCGACTAATTAATTATCCAAGCCAAGTAAACAGCAAATGACTACTACATCCAGAACGCCACCGGTGAAAATGTGTGGAGGCGCTTAGACACTGGACAGGACCTAGTGTTGCGGTCAAAGATCTCCAGCTCTCCCCTGCGACTGTACCTAAGCCGAAACGTGGTGATCTGGAGCGTGCAGCCATGGAGCTCCTCTCCCTTGACACAGTCCACAAGGCAGAATCTGGCATTGCCCATGGCGGTGAGAGTAGGCCCATCAGCCGCCTGCTGCTGCTCACTCCACAGCTTGTCCTTGGCCATCTTCCAGTCGAGCTGCTCCTGCATGGCACTTGCTGTTGTGCTGCTGCTGCTGCTACGGGAGACGACCTGGCAGGTGCCGATGTGGCCGTCCTTGTCAAGCCCAACCCAGGCGTCCAGGTCACCGTCGAAGTAGCCTTGGCCCTCGAACGGCAGCGCCCATTCCCCGTGGCACCTCCACTCGCAGTCACCATCTTGGGTGGCGTTGAAGGAGAAGTTACGCCTGCGTGGACTGCCGGTGCTACATAAGAAAGCGGACACGAAGACGGTGCGCCCGTCCGGGTGCACGGCGTAGGAGGATATCCTTTCGTCGATGGTGAACGGCGACGGCGCGACGCTCCTCCATGACCAGTCCTTGCTCGGGATCAAGCGCCGCGGGTTCTCTTGAGAGGAGGACATCACCTCAACAGATTGAGGCCTTTCCGTGAAGTAGTACCCAAATGCGTAGATCGCATCGGCGGCGGGCAAGAAGATGTTGGAGGCGCCGAGCAGCGCGTCCGGCAGCGAAGGGCCGGCGGCCAGCCCCCCGGTGTCCGTGTCGTACGCGAGGGTCACGGGGTGCCGGTTGCTCGCCACGAGGATGTGGCTGCCTAGGGAGGTGAAAATCATGCGAACAGAAGGTGCCGGCGAGACCAGACGTAGGGCAGGGGGGTCGCTGAGGATGAGGGCTGGGCTGTCGGCGTCGTCGTCGTCGACGTCGATCTTGCGGATGGTGTAGCCTCTGTCCCAGTCGTCCAGCACCAGATACAGGTGCCTCTGCCGCTTGTGCTTCTTCGACTTGGTGCTCGGCTGCCCTTCCGCCTGCTGCCGCTGTTGCATCCCACTTTCTCTGCTCCGGGGAGTCGAGATCCGATTTTTGAGACGACTGGCGATGAAAAACAATACGAGATCTGAAATCGGATGTGATCTGCCAATGGGGTGAGAGGGCCGGAACGAGATCCTCTAACGTAGCTACAAACTACTGCAGAGGGACGTCCTATACGTATCGCCCGTTCATGAGCCATCCGAGGGTGGGAACTGCAAACGAGAATCAGCAACGTTGGTTGCGTGGCCCATAAGCAGCCCAATCACCTCGAGAAGTAAAAAAAAGCATGTCGCTAGAAATTCCTCTTCAATCGCCACAGCGCGCAGCACGACGACTGCACTCCCGTCTCCACAGCCATGGTCGGCTGCACCACGCTTTAGAGCTTCCAGTTGCTATTTGTACATGAACAAATTTGAATGAGCAGCTAGGTGTGGACATGAACAAATCCGTTTGATCCGGATTTGGTCCTTTTGGGATGGGAAAACGGACGCGCATGTCCGGTTTGGGCCGGCCTAGTGTCGAGGCACCCAATGCACGACCACATCCCCAACTTGTCCGTGGTAGACGTAAATAAAAGAAATACCAAAAAAAAACATTAAAAACCAAAAAATCATTGTAGAATAGCTTAAAACATAAATAACTTAATTAAACAGTCCGCCGTCCTCACGGGCCATGCACAGAACTTAAGATTAAATTAAAAAACATAAAAATTATAATGTGGGTGCTCCGAGCGCCGAAGAAGCCGTCGCCGTCGCTGCCGATGTCGTCGCATCCGCCGTCGCCGTCGCCTTCGCTGCCGATGGAGGGGGCAAAGGTGGGGCAGTGGATGGGAACGGGGAAGTGGAAGTGGCAGTGGAAGTCCACGGCTTCCCCATAAAAAAGGACGTGGCAGGGGGCGTCTGGGTGGCTAACTTGCGGGCCCAACCACCCGTGCGCATTGACTAGGGTCGGTGGGTGGTAGTTGGACGGCCGACACGCGGGCCTGAGGCGGACGCCGAGACGCCGCGTGCTCGTCCATTCGTTGTCCGCGCAATCGCAAAGCTCGCTCAAGTATGCGTCTGGAGTGGGTCGAGCCGGACAAAAAACAGACACATTTTGAGAATGGAGATGCGCATTGGGTCGGCTCGCCTGTTCGTTTGGGCCTAAACAGACGCGGCCGGACCAATTTGGGGGTCTCGTTGGAGTTGGTCTTACGCTATTGGGCTTGGTTTATGGGCCGCATGGCTTCATGCATTGCTAGGGCGCTTACTACATTCCAGCCTCCTGCCATCCGATGAGACATCGACGAGCGCTAGACATCTACGTCCCTCTGCAGTAATTCCTACTACGTTAGAGGATCTCGTTCCGAGAGGGCCGTGTACTTGTAGGGCCTGCTTGATAATCGGAGCCGAACGGAATTCCGAAACCGTCTATGCACCGAGCGATTGTACTCTTTTCTGTTAACTAATATAAAAGCTTTTAGATTACTATCTTAGTGATCTAAACACTTTTATATTAATTTATTATGGAGGGGGTATTTTTTTAAAAAGCCAAACGATGGTACTTGTGTAGCCGACTAAAAGCATCTCCAACAGACGTGCAACGTGCGGCACGTTAAAAAAGCATTTACGCGCCTCCGTAGCCAGTTTTTGCGCGCATCTGAGTGCTGGCTCCAGTGTCCGCTACAAAAAATTGCGCGCGCTGCTTCAGCAGACGTGCTATCTTTTTTTTACTACTCGTCGTCTTCTCCGTCTACTCCAACTCGATACACATTGGACTCCGACTCGATTCTTCATAGATAGACATAGATAGATAAATAAAAAGATACATAGATAGATAAATGATAAATAAAAACGATACATAGATAGTTCATAGCATAGGTAGATAAAAAAAAGATAGTTCAACTACTACTACTCGTCCTCCTCCTCCGACTTTGACTCCACCTCCGACGTCTTAATGAAGGCGTCAAGATACCGATTGGTGTCGGAGTCCTAGGACAACGCTGCTCCTAGGTCGATGTTGAATTGAGCGGCCACCTTCCGCGTACGCATGTCCTCGCGATATGTGGCTCGCTCCGCCCTCCTTTGCGCGAAGAACTAGCGCTCGTTGATGACGTCCTGCGGTAAGTGTTGGCGCCATAGCTCCATGGCTTCCTCGTCCATCTCGGCGAGGCCGAGACGGCGCTCCGCCTCCGGTTGTTGCGACGATCCTCGTCGGTGATAAGCCGTGGGGGAGGCGCGAGCTCCTGCGCCAGCTCCTGCGTCGGCACTTCGGGGAAGTTCATTTCCCTACGAGGCCGCTAGAGGCGCCACGCCGCCGCGTCGTACACGCGAGCGGCCTCATGGGCGGTGTCGAAAGTGCCGAGGCTTAGGCGCATCTCGACGGACCGGATCAGAGCATCTCCAAACACTAGTGCAGAACAGGGCATTAGCACCGGTTCGTAAGGACCTATAGTGCCGGTTACATAACCGCACTAATTTAATGGTCACTAAAGCCCCCCCTTTAGCACCGGTTCAAGACGAACCGGTGCTAAAGGGCAACCACGTGGCACTAGCCAGCTCCGGGGCTCGAGTTTTTAGTACGGTTGGTAACACCAACGGTACTATAAGGTTTGGAGGGTTTTAGTTTTATGATTTCTTTTCATTTAATTTTGTGTTTCCATTTTAGTTCTTTTTCGTTTGCTGGTATTTTACGATACTACACATTGTACACGTTATATATATATATATATATATATATATATATATATATATATATATATATATATATATATATATATATATATATATATATATATATAAAATTTTAGTAGAACCAATCATGCATATATATATCACATCAATGTCTCACAAATTAAACCACCATATTAATTAATTCACACATACACACATGTACAGATATATACAATTTCTCCTACATATGAATGTTGCCTTGAGCAGTCTAATTGGTGCCTTGAGCACGATGACAATTGAAAGTGGTTTTATTGGGCGGTAGCGGGTAATAGAATTCTCCATTCGGATTTATGACCTGGTCGAGCAAAAATCCCGCTATTTCCTCTTGAAGTGCTTCTACGCGCTCCGTTTCTATGAGCTTCTCCCGCACCTCTTTGAACTGTTAAGAAGGAGATCAATATGCATGTGTATTAGTTATGTGACTAGCTAGATATCGATAATGGTGTAAAAATTGTGAATAGTGTTCTGACAAGCGTACCCATTGCTGTCTTTGAGATCTGCTCCTTTCGGACGCCATCATGCGAATATTCTCGCAAATGCAGAATGCACACAGATCGAGACTCTGCGCCGCTTGAGGCCTTTACGAGAATGGAATTTGATCAGATAAAAATTAATCAAGCATGATAATTAAAGAGATGGCAGCTAGCTAGCTAACTAGCTAGTACTACTTAATTACTTACCTTGGGTCGTAACCATTCAAGCTTTTGTTTCCACGGGCGGGCGTGATTGATGAATCTTGCCCAAGCCCCTGCTCGCCGACAAAGAAAATGAATAAAGGGGTTATTAAATAGTTCATATCATGAAATGACGAACTAAATAGGCCGAGATATATAGTTAATAATGATTGAAATTACCTGTTGACTATCCCATACAAGATGTTAAAGTCAGTTTTTTTTAGACTAGTGAGTTGAGTACTTCAACTGTTTTGTCGTCAACTTTAATGATACACAAGACCCAGTGAAATCTGCATATGCACACACATTTACATGTCTTAATTAAGCGGGCATATGTTAGCAAAAACATGTAGCTATAGCTAGTAGGCAAAAACAGAGAATTTGTAGTACAAGACAGTGTGACTCACCCAAAGTGGTAAGGAAGTAGTATATCTTCAATGTATTTGAGGCGCTTCAAGAACTCTAGCATGCTGCTTTCTACTTCCTTTGCATGATGTTCATTTATCTTCCATGTGAATTCATTAACGGTGTTTGGGTCAATGAACCCAATGCCATAGCGTCCACCTTTTCTCATTTCATATATCTTCATCCTGCATAATACCACAGAAAAGAATATATATAGTGAGGATAATTACAGGTAATGATTGATCTCAAAAGGATCACTACAGCTAGCTTGAGACTTAAATTATAGAAAGAAATCACTTACAAGACAATAGCAACTGCGATAGATTTGTCGAGTGCTTCCTTATTGTATAACTGAAACAGTTCTAAATATTCAACGGACCCAGCTTTCTCATGGTAGTAATGGTCCTCCTTGAAATTCACCATGAGGGACACTCGATCTGAAATCTTGGTAATGTTCATGTACCATTGATGCAATTCATACATTCTCGTTGGGAGGTTCTTGACCTTGTCCAGCGCGACCAAAGGTTGGCCCGGACATATTGCCGTTTTACTTCATCCTCTCTAAGCAAAGGCATGGGCTCGATCTCGAGGAGTTGTCCAACAGTGATGTTGAGAACTTCAGCCTGCATTATATGCTCCTCCGTTATTACCACATTGCCCACCTCGGGAACATGCTGTTTGCCCACAATAATATTGGGGCGCAGATCGTCACTTTGTTGTTGGCACAACAAGCGAGGGATCGATTAGCGCCTACTGTTCTCCCAGTGGGAATGGTTTTCCGCATTTTTGGCAGCTGCTTCTTGTTTGCTCGATCCGATGTAGGCGTGCTCGCCTCCCTTTGTAGACGTGCTCGATTTAACTTCCCGATGTGGCGCTCATAGTATGTGTCAACAGGCTTGGAAGCTGGTGGTTGAGCCATCTGAATGAAGTGGTCAATCGCTTCCTCGTGCACTTTCTCCCTTGGCGGCGGTGGCGGTTTCGGTGCAAAATGGGCTTCCACCTCGGCCTTCGATATGGCTGTGATTTCCTCCTCGGACTTGCCATAAGACCTCTGCGGAAGAGGCTTGAGCTTGGACCATATTTATACCGCTTGCCTCCTTTGTACTTCCAGCTGTACTACCTCGACTTCGACGGCCACGCACAGAGCTGCGGGTGTCTCTGCGATTCGAGGCGGCGGAGATGGTAGACGGGACTGAGTTGGACGAGGAGGAGGAGTGGCTGAGGTTGTGCCGGACTTGGAGGAGGAGTGGACGTCGACGCTGTGGCGGACTTGGGGAGGAGGATTGTCGACACTTTGCGGACTTGGAGGAGGAGGATTGTCGACACTTTGCGGACTTGGAGGAGCGGAGTCTGCTGACTCGGTGGCGGACTTCGACGAGGACTCGGGTGACGCGGTGTGGGTGGCCTTGGAAAGATGATGCAATCCTTTTTCCATAGGATGATCGATGTTTGGCCTCTCCGAGAAAGCTCGCCGTCACCTCCGGCAATGTCAAGTCTGTAGCCCGAATATGGGTCCAGCACCTCATCAACCACGACACGAGCATAGCCCATCAGAATCGGGTTGCCATGGAAGGTTGCCTCGGGGATTTGTGAAAGCACAGCCGTCCGCCACCTTCATGGATATGTTCTTCATTTTGTAGTGTAGCTCGCAGTTAGTGTTCTCCGTGATGTCATCCACGGGTATCTACCCAGCATTGGGTCGTCGGGGACGGAACCCACGCTGCTTCTCGGCATGGATGGGCGGTGCTATCCAATGCTGGATCATCCGCTAGCTGCTGCAGCTCTTTGAGACCCCTTTGATGGGTAAGTGAGTCGATCTGCTCCTCGCCGCCGCTGGAATTTGACCGCCAATTCCGCTTGACTTGCTTCTAGGCCTTGAAGGCGTTCATAGTCCCGCTTCCTCTGCTCCTCCTCCATCTTCCTCTTCTTCTCCTCCGCAATCTTCTTTCTCGCACGGGTTACGTAGTCGGTGTTCCAATCGAAAACCCTCATACCACGGAATAGCGCCCTTGCCTCGTGTTCTTCCCGGGTGTTCAGGATTTCCCAGGGCACGCGTAAGCTCGTCGTTCTCTCTGTTGGGCTGGAACACCCCCGTTCGTGCCTCTTCTATTGCAACAAGTATCGCATCATCGGCCCCTTCAGACTTGCCCTCATCGAAACATTTCGTCTCCGGTCCAACTCCCCCATGCGCATAGAACCAAGTCCCGACCTGGCGGGCCAGCTCTTAGTAGCCGGAGTGACACTGCATCCTCCATCTCTTTCTCGACTTATCCCACTTAGGCATTGCCACCCGATAGCCACCGGCCCCACTTATGGAACTTATCCTTTTTCGGCATTCTTCTTGTTTATTCTCGACCGTTCCTTAGCTAATTCAATCCTTGAATTTCACGAAATCGCCCAATGATCACGTTGGTTCTCCGGTGTTCCTTGAATCTGGAGTCTTCCTTCCTCCGCCGACGTACTTGTTCCATTCACCATTCTTGTAGTTCTTGAATGCGATCGCCATCATCTTAAGAGCAGCCTCTTTGACTTTCTCGCACATCCGCTTCGTGAAATGATCGGTAGGGTGAAATGTTCCATGAGAGTATCCCAAAGCAGATCTTTTTGATTCTTGTCGACATAAGTAACATCTGGACGTGGCTTTGCTGGCACCCTCCATTCTTGAAGTTTGATCGGGAGTTGGTCCTTCACAAGAACTCCGCACTGACGAACGAACTTGTTCGCAATCTTCTTAGGTGCTATTGGTTTGCCAGTAGGGCCGCATGCCTCGATATTGTACTTTACGCCCGGCTTCAACTTTTTGTTCGGACCTCGTTTCGTCCTTTTTTCTGAAGATTTGCTCGATTCGGATGGCTGAAAGAACAAAGATCGATTCGTTAATATATCTTCAAGTCATTTAAAACATGTGATGATCACCAGATGTCTGCTTATATAAATATATATACCTCGTCGGTGTTTGTTGTTTCAGGATCATGTTCTTCGTCATCGTCATAATCATTCATGACTTCGTCGTGATCGAATATCATATCACCCTCTTCGGTGTTGTTTAGAAATTGAGCTGTCATAATCTTCTTCATTTTGATTATCATCGCCTCACGTATCATATCGAACATGGTGCATTTCTCCCTCTCTGTCGGTATTATGCGCCATAGCTTTTGTTTAACTAATCCAAAAGAAATATAAAACAATTTAGTATTCAAATCTCGAATAATAGATATAATCTCGAATACATCGTCCAGAATAATAGATATAATCTCGAATACATCGTCCAGAATAATAGATATAATCTCGAATACATCATCTCGAATAATATATAATATTGAATAGTACATCACGGCTATTAGCTAATAAAGATCGAATACTACTGAAGAATCTAGGACGCTCGCGGTTCCTCCGGCGTGGGCGGTGGACACCCAAAGAGAAGGAACCTCACGGGATCATAGCTGAAGTGAGATCCTCAAGATATCGCCACGTATTGGAGAACTCGCCGCCTCTAACGCAACCATGTAGCGATGGGCGTGCTCGTCCTCCTCCCCGACACGGCGACGTACCACCTCCGGCGGGCCGGGTCCTCCGCACCAAATCGCCCACGTGAACGCCACCAAACGAGATCGTGGTCGACGATCGACCCACGGCGGGTTCCTCGTCAAGCGGCGCGCCCTCCAAGCAGCACCTCCAGTGCCAGCCAGCGGAGCCAGTCCGGACATGGGTCGGCTGGACGTCGTCATGACGGGTCGACGGCGAGGATGCGGGCCGGCATCGTCGAGAACAAAACTAGCTATATGCCCGCAAAAAGTAACATTTTTTAATGATTGGATTTTGATAACTAAAATTTCTAACATTTCTATATATATAACTAACATTTCTATAACATTTCTAACAATGCTATATATAACTAACATTTCTATAACATTTCTAATATTTTAGAACTAAAAAACAGGAAAAAATTATAACATTTCTATATATATAACTAACATTTTATAACTATTTCTACAACTAAAAACAGAAAAATTTCTAACAATTCTAACTTTTTATAACTATATATTTCTATAACTAAAAACAGAAAAATTTCTACAATTTCAAACATTTCTAACAAATCTAACAATTCTAACATTTCTAACTATTTCTAAAAATAGAAAAATGTCTAACAATGTATGTGTGTGTGTGTGTGGCGCTCACGGCGGGCTAGGCGAGGCGGCGACGGGGCGGACGGGACGGCGACGGCGTGGCGACGACGGGCGGTGATGACGGGACGGGGCGTGACAGACATGGCGGCGATAGAAGCGGCGGCAGGCGGCGTGGCGGCGACGGGACGAGCGGCGGCGACGGGACGGGAAGCGGCGACGACGGGACGGGCGGCGGACGAAGCGGCGACGACGGCGACGGGGCGGCGGCGACGGGCGGCGATGGGCGGCGACGACGGGATGGGCGGCGGCGGGGCGGCGGCGGTAGTGGAGAAGAAAAAGAGGGAGATGAGAAACCATTTAAATTTTGAAGTGTTTAGTTATATAGAAGGCACCTTTAGTACCGGTTGGAGCCACCAACCGGTACTAAAGGTCTGTTTTGGCCGAGCCAGCGGCGGAAGCGACCCCTTTAGTACGGGTGGTGGCACAAACCGGTACTAAAGGCCCCCTTTAGTACCGGTTTGTGCCACGACCGGTACTAAAGAAATCTTGGCATGCGCAGTGCGGTGCGGAAGTTTAGTCCCACCTCGCTAGTCGAGGGGCTACCATGACCGGTTTATAAGCCCAAGTCGGTAGCTCTCTCGAGCTCCTCTCCTAGTCGGCCCTCTGGGCCTACTGTCCTCCTCGCCTTGTGGGCCTACTGGGCCTTCGCGGGCCTGCATCCTGGCCCAATGAAAAGTTGTGTCGCTGGTCGTATGCGGGCCGCTTTGGCCCAGTAGGCGGGCTTTTTTTTGCTTTATTTTTTTTTGTTTTATTTATTTTGTTTTATTTATTTTTGAGTTGTTTTTTGTTGTATTTAGAGTTTCTTTGTGAATATTTTTGCTTTAGGTAAAAAAAAATACAAATTTTCTCTTAGTGCCGGTAGATTTCAAATTTGAATAGTTTAAATTTTGAGTTATTTGAAATTTGTGTGAATCACTAGTTTGTGAATAACTTAACCCTAAACCCTAAACCCTAAACCTTCAAATCCTTGACCATATCATGTACATCAGCACCAGTACGATGGCGAGGCTTCGTCCGGTGATCCGCCTCACCTTTGAAATGCTTGCCTTTCTTTCTTACGGGATGCCTGCTCGGAAGAAATCGACGATGTCCCAGGTACACATTCTTCTTACAACTATTCAAATATATACTGTCGGTATCATCCAAACAGTGCGTGCATCCGCGGTATCCCTTGTTTGTCTGGCCTGAAAGGTTACTGAGAGCAGGCCAATCATTGATGGTCACGAACAGCAACGCCTTGAGGTCAAATTCTACCCCATGTGCTCATCCCACGACGCGTACACTGTTCCATTCCACAGCTGTAAGAGTTCTTCAACTAATGGCCTTAGGTACACATCAATGTCGTTGCCGGGTTGCTTAGGGCCTTGGATGAGCACGGCATCATAATGAACTTCCGCTTCATGCACAACCAAGGAGGAAGGTTATACAAACATAGAGTCACAGCCAGGTGCTATGGTTGCTGCTCTGCTCCCCAAAAGGATTAATGCCATCGTGCTTAGACCAAACCATACGCTCCTTGCGTCATCGCAAACTCCTTCCGTACTTTCTTTCGATTTTTCTCCATCTGCGACCCGTTAGCGAGTACTCTCAACTTTCCGTCTTTCTTACGGTCTTCTCTGTGCCATCTCATCGCCTTGGCATGCTCTTTGTTTTGGAACAACGTTTCAACCGTGGTATTATAGGAGAATACCACATCACCTTGGCAGGAATCTTCTTCTGGGCGCTCGCCCTCGACATCACCGAGCTCATCGCGGCTGATCTTATAGCGCAATGCACCACATACCGCAAGCGTTCAAATCCTCGTACTCACCGCGATGTACAGGATGCAATCATTAGGGCATGCATGTATCTTTTGCACCTCTAACCCTAGAGGCGGACAGCCTTCTTTGCTTCAGACGTACTCTCGGGCAATTCGTTGTCCTTTGGAAGCATATCCTTTATCATTACCAAAGAACTTTCCAAATCCCTTGTCGGATACACCATTCTCGCCTTCCATTGCAGCAATTCCAGTGTGGTGCCCAGTTTTTTCTTGTCACCTACGCAATTCGGGTACAACAATTTTTTGTGATCCTCTAACATGCGCTGCAACTTCTTCTTCTCCAAATCACTTGCGCAGTTTCTCTTTGCATCGGCAATGGCCCGACCTAGATCATCAACGGGCTCATCGATGCCTCTTCTTCAGCTTCTTCCCGCATTGCGGCTCAGCTTCTTCCGCATTACCGCTCAGCTTCTTCCCCATTGTTGTATCATCGTATTCAGGGAACCCATGGCGGGATAGTTGTCGCCGTCCTCTTCTTCTTCATTGTCTTCCATCATAACCCCTCTTTCTCCGTGCTTGGTCCAAACATTATAGTGGGGCATGAAACCGGACTCAAACAGTGGACGTGAATGGTTCTTGACGAGAGTAATTTTGACCATTCTTACAGACACCACATGGACAAGGCATAAAACCATCCGCCCGCTTGTTTGCCTCATTTGCAAGCGTAAAAGTATGCGCCCTCAACGAATGGGGTGAGCATCGGTCATCGTACATCCATTGCGGCTCATCTTCATTACACAACACCGAATAGACCAAATTAATACAAGTTCATACATAAAGTTCATACAACACTTAAATGCAACAAACAAATAACTCTCTAGCTAAAGCATTTAAATGCAACAACAAATGCGATCAAGATCGCAACTAAGGTAACAATTGATCCAACAGCATAATGATACCAAGCCTCACTATCGATGGCATATTTTCTAATCTTTCTATTCTTCAAGCATTTTCTCCATCTTGATCTTGTGATCATCGACGACATCGGCAACATGCAACTCCAATTCCATCTGCTCCCCCTGAATTCTTTTCAGTTTTTCTTTCAAGTACTCGTTTTCTCTTTCAACTAAATTTAACCTCTCGACAATAGGGTCGGTTGGAATTTCCGGGTCACATACCTCCTAGATAAAAATATCTATGTCAACTTGATGGGCATAATTTGTCATAAACACGAAATGCAACTAATAGTTTTAAAAGAGAATATACCACATCCGAATCATAACAAGGACGAGGGCCGACGGGACGGATATCAAAACCATGGCACTATGTATAACAAACAACGACGGGTAAGATAATTATTACATGATTAACTATATATCCAAATCACACAAACATCAATTTTTATATAAAATTACATGAACAAGAGGCTCACCACAAGGTGGTGCCGTGACGGACGGTCTTGAGGCGATCGACGGTGGTTACGACGGAGATTTAGAAGGCACTAAGTAAACCACACCTACATATGCAAACTAAGTGTTATTTTTGACCTCAAATTGCATATAAATCAAATACTAGCACATATATATATTTCCTCCCAAATTACTAAACTCACAAATTAGTAACTATATAAAGCATTGCAAGAGCTAATCTAGCAATGAGAGATGAAAGGACAAAGTTGCTAACCTTTGTGATCATTTGAATGGATGGGGCCTTCAAATCTTGACAAATTTTGGGCAAATTTTGTGGTGAGCTCGAGGGAAGAGGAAGAACAGAGAGGAGAGGAGAGGGAAAGGGGAAGAACAGAGCAAGCTGGACGAAGGGTTTATATGCAGGAGGACCTATAGTACCGGTTCGTGGCACGAACCGGTACTAAAGGTCTTGGAGGGGCCCAGATCGACAACATCCTCCGCCACCACGCTCATTAGTACCGGTTCGTGGCACGAACCGGTGCTAAAGGTTAGCCACGAACCGGTACTAATGAGAGCGGCCCGACTAGCCGTTGGAACCGGCACTAATGTATACATTAGTGCCGGCTCTAATACAAACCGGCACTAATGTGCTTCATGTTTGACCCTTTTTCTACTAGTGAAATTGATCTCGGCGGAGAAGGCTATAGTGCAATCCAGTGCAAAACTAAGAAGGAAAGATTAGGTGACTTCCCTCCTTAGTGTTAGAGGATCCACTTCCGCTGTAGACCGGTCCAGCCCGAAAGCCATGAAATGACGCTGGGACGCTTTCATTTTTTTGTCTGTGCCATGCAATCAACACCCTGGGACGCTTTCACTTTTTTATTTCCTTCATTTTCAATAAACCATCTCTTACTATTCTTCTTTGGTGCGCTGCCTACCTTGGCCTTGCCAATGAAGCCAAGACGTTCCGGCGGATGCCTCTTCCAGCCGTCACCTGCAAGGAGCACTTGTAGCCTGGGCGGCAACTCGATTCCCTCGTAGCCAGGGCGGAGAGGGGCATGGGCGGAGGAAGGAGGCGTGGGGGAAACTATACTTTATTTTTTCGGCAAACAACTCCACCAACTCCTGAATCATCGTCAAAGAGAGGCTTTTTTAAGTATTACCTTCGTCCGAAAAAGCAACAAATCTAAGACAAGCTTTTTGGGACTTTTTAGGATTACAGAGGGAATAGTAAATAGAGACTTTTTGGTTTTTTTAGACAAATATATAGAGACTTTTTGGTATGGGTTGCACACCCCCGCATGCTCTAGGAGCCAAGTGGGCCAGTGGCCCATATTATCTCTCCAACCAGTTCCGGTCGTTTTTATGGGTTGTGGGTTTTCTTTAGTTTTTTCGGGTTTGTTGGTTTTTAATATTTGCTTTTGTATTTTATCTTTTTTCCTTTCCATTTTATTTTTTTCCATTTTCTTTTTGTTCGAACCTTTTCAAATGCGTAAACTTTTTATTCAAATTCGTGACTTTTTCAAACCCGTGAGGTTTTTCGCAAATTTGTTAACTTTTCCACCTTTGAGCACTTTTTTAAAAGTGTGAACTTGTTTACTTTAATATGAGAATTTTTTAAAAAAATATTAAAAATTTCCCTCATATTTATTAAAAAAATTCAAATCTGTGGAACCCGCGAATTTTTCTTTAACTTTTTCCGAAATACATGATCTTTTTTTAATTGATGGAATTTTTCTAATATATGCAATTTTTTGAAAACTTTATTGAAAATGGCAACGACCAACAATCGAGTCAATAGTAAACAGTCAACATGTCTAGTCATTCGTCAACCTATCAAGTTAGGAGAATAAACCTTTTTTTAGGAACTTCAACCGATCAAGGAGAGGGACGACCTGAGCGAGCGCCAGTGGGGCACGGCCCACGTAATGTTTGCGTTGGTGGGTCGGTCCACGTAATGCAGTGTGTGCCTAGTGGGGGATAGCTGGCGCCAAAGGCGCTCAATAGGCACACTATTTACCAACCAAGAGAGCTCGAGAGCTCCTATATCGGTGCGTCTATACATCGCTTACTGCAGCGCTAGAGAGTTTTTTTTCTTTTGTTATTCATTTATTTTATTACTTTTACTTACATTTAAGAAATGGATAATCATTTTAGTTATATTTTAAACGAGTTCATCATGAGTTCAAAAATATTTATGCAGTGTTTCAAAAATGTTCATGTAACTTTTAAGAACTGTTGGTAGCATTAAAAAGTGTTTATGCAGTGTGACATAATAACAAAATGATCATCATGCAAAATGAGAAACGTGTATAAAAAATGTTCTTCAAGTATATGAAAATTGTAAAACATGTATTGAGAAAAAACAGACATTGAAACATATATTAGAAAAAAATAATTAATTGTGTATTTACAAACTGTTAAATGGGTATAGAAGCCCCGCAAAAAAAGTGTGTAGAAAATGTTTCTGGTGTATTTGAAAAATGGAAAAATGTGTATGAAAAAGTAGGTATCAAACATATGTTTCAAATAATGTTAATAATGTATTTGAAAAATGCTAAACATATATAACAAAATGTTTCATATGTATACTAAACATGTACGATATGTATCAAAACTAGACATCAAAACATATATTTGAAAAAAAAATAGTTTTCATGTATTTGAGAAATATTAAACATGTATAAAAATGTTTATGGTATATAGAAAAATGAACAATATATATGAAAAAAATGAAGACATGTATATGCGATGCGAGGCTCTTCAGCTCGATCTTCTCCTCGTAGTCGATGAAGACGACGAGGGCGGTCCTCCTTGACACGGTCTCACAGCTTGAGGAGGCCAGTGGCCATGGTTATGATGATGGCGCAGCTACAACAGCTCAGGCGCGATCTCTAAATTGAGAGAGCGAGGTGAGGGAGAGAGATGTGAGAGCTAGGGTTTTTCTAGGGTGTCGAGGGAGACCTTTATCGTCGCGGGGCAGCAACGGATGGCCGGCGCATGGCAGATCTGGCCATGGATGCGCGGGCAACGACCACGACTCCTTGAGTGAACAGAGCGAAGGAGAAGAGAGTGGGAGGTTGGGCTGGGCTGCCACTGTGCACTCATGGCCCAGTCCAACAGTGCATGCTTTTCGTTTTTCTTTTCTATTTTCGCTGTTTCTTTATTCTTTTCTGCTTTGCATTTGAATCTCATACTAAATGAATTTATTTGATTATATGAAATTTGGCCCATAAATATCAGGTAATTATTTGAGCTATCCCAACAAGTTCTGATTTATTTTGAAATGCTTAAGCATTTGTTTAAACTAAAATGGCTCAAATTAATGTTGTTGGCACTGTTTAAGTATTTGAAAGGGAAGCGGGAACAGCCGCGCGGAAATGTCCCTCCCACCAAATCTCGCAGCCGATAGGGGTCAAGCTCGGATCGGCCCCGTGAATCTAAAGGTCGAGGGCGGAGATTTTCCGCGCCCCGCAAATTGTTTATAGGTCGCGGGCCGATATGATGTCTGATCGGGCACTTTTTCGCCCGAAATCGTAAACGAACGGTTATTTTACGGGTCGAAGCGTTTTAAGGAGTCTGCTAGAGATGCTCTTACAAACTTACAATCGTACCAATGCCGCCCCTGCGCTGAAAGTTCACTTTGGCACAAATTCACTGCCTATTGCAGCGCCCCAACAAAAACTACTATAGAACACGTTCAAGCAAACAGCTCTGCATAAAACTTCTAGCATTACATGAGTACCAAAGAATAGTTGGCTGCTATCCTTTGCTTGCACTGAAGATCTCAACTACCACCCCTCGGCAGCCTCTCCTTACTTTCCTCTTTTCTTTGCAGAATCGCCCAATCTTTCAAGAAATTAGCGAAACGGATTATCATAGCATGTGGATTAGCAAGTCTCCTCCTCTAAAAGCAAGCACCATTATGCACTGTCCATACAATCCGAAGGACAACAACAATGCTCTATAACTCATGGAGCTTTCTCAGGATACAACAGCAAGTGAGCAACCTGAACCAGTTACTGAACAAATCATCTATATGTCAGTAGACAGTAGGCGTTGAACGTAAACAAGTACAGTGTATCACCCATTAGACATAGGGCAATAAGCCAATAACGAGTAATTAATAATGGGGATAAAGGATGATCCCTCGTCTCAACCATGACACAGAACTGACATCTAGTAGAACTAACTCACTCTCTATGAGCTCAGCTTTCTTTTGTCAAAATCCTCATGATACGCCAACTAAAAGAAATGTTTAACTTTAGCAGGCATCTACACTTCCACATAAACATGTTGCTAAACCGGGTTCGAGATTCTTTCAAATACAAAAAGAAAGAATCTTAGCTCCTGTACACATCTCTAACTCTGCATATTATCCACAGGATCGACTTTGATGACGGTGAACGAATGGAAGGCTTTGTGATTGACCCATCTGACAGGGCCCGACAGCTCCTGGTTGTCAATAATTTTTATAATAACCTCAGCGCCTTCGAATTTGTAGCTCACACACACGACCGCGTGGGGGGTGGCGATGGCATCTTCTTCCACTTTGGCCCCTTCGTACACTAGATCGCCTCGGATATCTGTGTAGCCCGCACCATAGACCATCCCTCCAACTATCGGGCCTTCTTTGAGCATCCCCACAGTAACTTGGGCAGCATCCTCTGTGTATGCTGTGTACACCGTCTTGGAATCTTTGAAAGTTAGGCGTATGTTGTTCTTGACGGTCGGGAGCCCCATGTTCGAGCTGATTCCCTTGAGAACCTGGTCTGGGAATGCTCCATTTTCGTCTATGCTCATTGTCTCCTTGAGTTCCTGTGCTGCGGTATCCGCGATCTTGCAGCTGAAGGAACCCGCGCCATGTATCTTCTCGTAAGCAATCCGGTGTAGCGCATCTATACACATGATGCAGGCGGAGATGATACAAGTATCTGCAAAGGGAGCACAATGATTTATCAGTCATTAACCACATCATGTTTGGGAGAGTATGCTGTGACCAAGGGTTACAGCAACTTATATATCCAAATGTATACAGCATGAAAATATCGATGATGATGTATCTAATGATATTCATTTGATATTCAAAATAAACGGAGCGAGTATATCAAGCTAGGCTTTGTATATTTAATTCTACAACGGCAAAAAAAAAAAAAAAAAAAACTCACCGTCGTCCTGCGTTATGGGATCACTGAATTTGTCCGACCAGTCACACGTCGGCACCACTAGAACCTGGCTGGTATTGAGCTTCCCGCCTCTTGCGCCATGTAATTTGCCATCGAGCTTCCCGAAGGATTGTGCTCCGACATACAAAAGTTGGGCCCCGGGTGGAAACCCTGTACAAAAATTACAATGGTTTATAATTGCAATTTTATATTATTGGATCCTAGTAAAATACAATTCGATTATTTTTTCGTCTGCAGGAGCATCTACAGCCACATACACTTATTACGGCCCCTCAAACAGCCCTAATACCACGCCAGGCCTGTAAAGTTTACGGGTGGAAGAGGAAAATAAACGATAATCCAAGCGCTCGGTTGGGATTTTCTTTTGCGGGTAATGATTTATCATTCATCAACCACATCATATTTGGGAGAGTATGCTCTGACCAAAGGTTACATCAACTCCAAAAAAGCTATATCAAGCTAGGCTTTGTATTTAATTATAGAACGGAAAAACAACTCACTGTCGTGCTGCTTTATGGGAGCACTGTCCGACCAGTCACACGACGGCACCACAGTAGCCTGGCTGGTATTGAGCTTCCCGCCCCTTGCGCCCTGGAACTTGCCATCTGTTGGAAATATTAGCACTTTTTTTATTAGACTAATCCACAAGTAAGCAGTAAACATGACAAATATGGTATGCATCTCGTACCGATACCTAAACATACTAGCACATACAAAACGTAGAAGCGAACCATCTATGAGCAGTACATGTACGGCTAGCACATGTACGAGTAAACGAGGTATTAACAGATCATACCCTCCGCTTAGCCAGACCAACGCGGCGGCAGCAGAAGGAGCCTCGGCGTCGTCCGTGGCCTTATTCTTGGCGGCGGCGTCATCGACCATGGTGTCGATGCAGGGGAAGTAGTGGAAACAGAGGCAGACGGAGATGGCGACGAATTGGGAGCAGTCGCGCCGAGACGCTCCCCAAAAACCTTATTGCCGTTCTCCCGGGCAGGATCTCGAACGGCACGGTTTCGGAGGTACCTGCTCTCCACCGAGTCGACGCACTCCCGGGAAGGGAGTACTAATCCACGAGTAAAAAGTAAACATGGCAAATACGTATGCATCTCATACCGATACCTAAACATACTAGCACGTATAGAACATAGAAGCGTAGAGTAGTGGAAGCAGAGGCGAACGGAGATGAGGATGGATCGGTACTCCCGACCAACCGGGTGGAAAGTCGTGGTCCTGGGCGAAGGCCCACGACCGAGTCGACATGTTGTGATGAGGCGGACGGCGGAGGAGGAGTGCGCATGTATCACTCCTCTTCCCAAACTCCCAATGGCAAATGGTAGAGCGGCCCTTATAAAGGGGTCTCAACTCTACTCAACTAGCAAGGTGGTACTAAACTTCCCATCACCTGCCATATATCTACATGGGCCTCAAGACTAACCAGAAATCATTGTTCATATGGCCCTAAAGCCCATCTATGATTCAACACCATCTAACTTCCGGAGGATTCTGCTCCGAGATACAAAAGTTGATGTTTGTCATGTTGTTGGCACTCCAGATTTAACTTTTTCAGGATAATTAAAGTATAGATCAAATCGCACAAATATACAACATTTGGGCTGAGGTAACAAAAAACCACAACTCTATGGGATTTTCACCAAAAAAGACACGACTATAGGACTAATAAGTAACAAAAACCTAAATTGCTCTGATTAGTCACTTAATGATAAAGATGGCATGCGGGTCCCATGTGTTAAGTGACCAGAGGGACGGCTCGACTCAAGTCGAGCCGAGCTCAACTCTTTGAAAAAATTATAATATTAAAAAGAATCTTTCAAAAATTAAAGAAAAATCTGGTAATTTAGTTCATCTTTGTTGATAAATCTAGGAATTTTTCATCCTATTTTACTCAGATGTTTTAAAGTTTGGACAATTTTTGTATGAACATGAATGAGTTAACTTATAAAAACTGTCCAAACATTAAAACGGCTACGTAAAAAGGCGGAAAATTTCTCAAATTGATCAAAAAAGATGGACAGAATTACCATTTTTTGTTTTTTTTCTGAATTTGTTGCAAAGTATTTTTATTTTTAAAATATTTTTTTTTGTAATACCCTTTGAATATTTTTTTCCATAGAGCTGGGCTTGGCTGAAGCTGAGCCGTGTCTATGGTCACTTAACACATGGGATCCGCACGCCATATTTCTCATTAATTGACTAGTTGGATCAATTTGTATTTTTTTGTTACTGATTAGTCCTAGAGTTGTGATTTTTCATGTGTTAAAATCCCGTAGAGTTGTAGTTTGTTATTACCTCAGCCGCAAATGTTGTGTATTTGTGCAAATTCCTCTAAAGGATATATCCTTTTTTAATGGTTCTATGGTGGGGTGCCAAGTTTTCTAGAAAAAAATATAGAAAGGGGTGTTTCTTGAACATTTGGGCGTTTCAGCGCTCTTGTGACATAAAATAATAAAACTTGAACGCCAAGTAGTACCAATGCAAGGCACTTTTATTTTCAGGGAAGAACATATATACGGCGTTTGTTGGAAAGAAATAAACGCCAGAGCAATAATGCACAAGTAATTTTATCGATCATATCGTTACAGAATTTGAATAATCCAAAACTGGGCGTACCGTGTGTGCTAAAACTCGAGTCTGTGCTAGTGTCTCCAGATCCCAATAGCTCCTTCGAGTCCTCTTTGAACACTTTGAACACCTGTGTTCAGACACAAATTAAGTATGGTAATTCTAGAAGGAAAATGGTCACGTAACTAAGAAGTATGACATGACCTATATATATACAGCAGCGGCCTACTGTGCGAGGTCCTGACTCCTCCCGGTACGCGCGGGGTAGCTGCAGAGTGCGCCGTCCACAAGTTCACGTGCGTCCACTAGCGCCTCAAACACGTATTGAACAGTACACACCTGAAGCGCCGTCTCTGGCCTCGCGGCCGTCGTCGCATCGCTCTACTGACGCTTTGGACACCATTGTTTGTTCTCCCTTTTCTATCGGAAATCATATCGTGTGCAATGCGAGACGCTGCGCGCGTGGACCCACAACGCCCTGGTCTGCATGCAGCGCTTATCCAAACGGGTTCATCTCAGGGAATGGAATCAGGTGGGTCAGCTTGCGTCGGCATGCAGCGATCGAGCAACGAATCACAGATTTTGGATAGAAAAGAGCTGGGAGCTTCATCGGCTGGAGCGCCCCGGAGGATCACATCAAGACGCACGAGCAGCAACCATGGACTCATCTCATGGACTCATCTCGGACTCCATTGGTACGTACAACTGTTTCTCTTCTTCCGCCATGCATGGAGCTCAACCATGGCCGCTGGAGTCTTGGCAGTAGTGGTAGCAACGAGAGAGAGAGAGAGAGAGAGAGAGAGAGAGAGAGAGAGAGAGAGAGAGAGAGAGAGAGAGAGAGAGAGAGAGAGAGAGAGAGAGAGAGAGAGAGAGAGAGAGAGAGAGAGAGAGAGAGAGAGAGAGAGAGAGAGAGAGAGAGAGAGAGAGAGAGAGAGAGAGAGAGAGAGAGAGAGAGAGAGAGAGAGAGAGAGAGAGAGAGAGAGAGAGAGAGAGAGAGCCCTTGGCCACGCCCAGTTGAAAAAGTTTCACTATTATCTCCAATGCAATCTACTGATTTATAGAGAAATGAAAGAGAGGAAAGCGTTCAATGGATCGTACCAAGTGGTCCTCTCCGTCGATTCCAGGCAAGCGTCCCGCGGCCCCTGGCGATATGAGCTTGCGCCCGTTTGGCGCACCATCTTCCACGTCCTTACCCTGGAAGAAGAAATTAAAGCAATATATGAGCTTAGACGCAAGAGAAAATAACGATTAAATCTATCATCTTCTGCAGATGATGCAAGAACCTTCTCATGTATCTCAGCAGGGGAGCGTAGGACAGGCGGACATAAAGGGAAGCATCATCGCCTGGATGAAAAGCAAACACGACAAGTATAGCCTGCGGTTGCTGAAAAGAAAGAAAGTAAAGCCATTGATGGATCACCTGAAAGATGACGAAGCGAAGCTCCTCACTGGGGTTACCAATCCGACCATCCATTGTGTGTGTGTGTGTGTGTGTGTGTGTGTGTGTGTGTGTGTGTGAGAGAGAGAGAGAGAGGACGAGGATGGGGAGGCTTTGCGACTGCGTCACTGGCTATAAAGAGGTTCGAGAGATTCGGCAACGTCTGTGCATTATACTCTCTTCTAGGTATATATAGTGGAAAAGACACGCGTCGTTGTTGGTCTGTGCATTATACTCTCTTCTAAGGTATGTTAGTACTGCGTGGGAAAGCGCGGACGTGCATGCGGTCTCCCTAATCAGAACATAACCGCGCACCATGAAATTGCCGTGCATAGCAAGATGCTGCTCTCTCTACATGAAATTTGCTAAGGCTGCGCTTGGTCCGGCTGCCAAGCCAACTTTTGCTTCAGAAAAGTAGAATCTGAACCCAAGGCACACCAGCAGATTTACACACTGCATTTTTGGCAGCAGCTCGACCCCAACGTGCATTGGCGTGTACAGCAAGAAGCTGGGCACGGCTGCTGCTGCTGCTGCATGCATGCACACGGAGAAGGACATTGCTGCCTGAGCCCGCTCCCCGTCCGACGCGCCCTGGCCGAGCTCGCCATGGACAGCCAACATCGTCGCCGGGCTTGGGCCGTAGATGGCGCCCTCCGCGTGCCACATTTGTACACGGCTACACGCTCGCCGCGCAAGGGTTCCCTCGTCGAGGAGCTGCAGCTCGCCGTGCACAGGCTGACGTCCACAAATGATCGTACAACATGGTTTCTTGTCATATTGATTGGTGGTTTCTTGTCTAATGATTTACATATTGTTAGTACAAAAACTGTCGTAGATGTGTAATAAAAGGGATAGCATGGTGTTGTAGATGTGTTTTTTTTTTTTGCGAAGAATGGTGTTGTAGATGTTTGATTCAGTGCTTATCAAGTAGTGTACATTGTGTTGTTATGTTAATTGAAGTCATTGTGAGGCATTTCATTGATATTTGACCCTGTTCAAGAATTCATCCGATTAACCAGTTAACTTGCCCTCGTAGGGTCACCGAGTAGCCTAAAAACCGATTAATCGTTCGATTAATTTATTAAATGGCCGATTAACTTGCCGATTAGCCGATGAATCCCCTACTCACCAGCCAACCGAGTAGCTATCAGTTAACGATTTCCTCAACAATGATATTTGAGATCTATGTATGCAACATAAAAAAATGATTTTTCCTTCCTAAAAATGGTCATTTATATCTCAAGTAACTCACAGATCCATGTTTTACGTCCAATTAGCATATAAATAGTCTCTAAGACCCTCAAGGGTATTGCAGATAATTTCTACCAATCCACAGTTTCACAGTTGCTCCAACCAAACAACTTTCAGCTTTCCCACAAATCACAGTTCACAACTACTTTCCCACAGCTCACAGTTCACATTAGCTTTTCAGAATCCTCTATAACACTAAACTCCCTAATTTTAAAGAGCACACATTCAATTGAGGTCTCCAATTAGAATTGGATCACCCGATTTTGACCGGGTCACCAATTTCTCAAAGCTTTCTTATTCAGTTATTTTATACAATACACTATGCTTCCAAATTTTAAGATCTCATAATTAATTGATGTATTCAATTTTGAATTGGGTCATCCAATTTTGACCGGGTCAATAATTTCTCAAGCTCTTCCATTCAATTCTTTTAATTCACTATGTTCCCTAATTTTGAAGCTCTTTCATTCACCTAAGGTATTCAATTTTTGATTTGATTTCGATTTTGACCGGGCCAACAATTTTTAAGATTAATTAGCAGCAACCGGCCTATAAAAACATCAATCCTGCGCACCCTCCTATCACCTAGAAAAAAGCGCCACCATGTGATATTGTAGCACAAATTTAGTTAATGCAACCACCAACATAAAAAAATTCAACATAAATATAAGTTGATTAGCGCATAACACCGAATCACATCATGAAAGACCCACCAAATCACCATATGATAAATAAAAATAAAACCCACTCTATCATCTCCCCCACCCACCAAACTAAATATTCCACAAGTTCCAGAATATAAGGGGTATTAATTTTTTGGAGAGTCAAATTTCTTTAACTTTGACCACCAAAAATATCGACATCCACAATATTAAACAAAATAAGTATGGAAACTTATTTCATGATGAATCTAAAAAATACCAACATGAAATTATGAATCCTGATATCTTTCTCTACAAATTTGATCAAATTTAAAAGGTTTGACTTTTTAGAAAGTAATATAGCTTATATTTTGAAATAGAGTGACTTTTTCAAGAATCCCAACAACACCAATGGCGCAGCAAAGCACGCCCAACCCTTCTAGTCCACAACTAAACGAAACACACCCTAATAATACCTACTAGGCTCCGTTTGACATGATGAATTTTCGGAGGACAATAAATCATAGGACCGCTTGCGAGGGCCTCTTTTTTTGCGAAACTATACAAGGGCCACTTTGATTCATAAGATTTTGGAAAGGGTAGGAATGAAAAAAATTAAGGATTCAACTGATATGACCTTTTAAATCTTATAGAAATAAAAAACACTGGAATCTGGATTAAATAGTGTTTGATGCTACAGAAAGAACAAATACATTGAAAAAAAGGTTTAAATGAATGAAAATTTTCTTCTAAAATAATGTGCAAAAAATCTTGCAAAGAAAATTCGGAGAATTCCATCATGTGAATTGAGTGACCTATGTAGGAATATTCTATGGATCCAAATCCTCTAAAACAATATGAAATTTTGAATCAAGGGAAAACTGAATAGCCTCTATAATGTGTCTTTATTGCGGAGATAACTTAGAAGAACACTAATGCAATCCGTAGGAACACTATTTGTTTCCTCCTATTTTGCGGGAGCCAATGGCATCTCCAGCACGGATCCCTAAGACGGACACAATATTCATCCGCGGATGTGTCCATGGACATGATACAGGAGCCGCCCAATCAACCATGTATCTCAAATGTTCGAACACATGTCAAACAGAATGTAAACAAACCGGACAATTTTCATGCAAACTAGATGGCTTTCATTTAAACTGGGCCACATTCATAACAATTTCGACATATTTCATTAAACAGAATTGTGTGGAAGTGAAGCTAGTTTATATCTTTGTCGCTATCCGTGCTCCAAGTACTTGTTCCCCATGTCCGACGTCTTTGCGGCCGTGAGCTCCGGTAAGTAAACCTGCGGGCTGCCGGCGAGCAAGACAAATACACGGGACATGAATGTGGACGACACTCTCGGTCCGTCTCGAATAATATGTTTTTGAGCCGTCTTGAATCGCCTCTACGGCTCTAGGAGATCTCTTGTATGACGCGTTGTGCCTCAAGTTCCCAGCTTTCGCACAAGGGCGAGGATACTATGCCGGCTTATTGACGTTGACTAACCAGAGCCTGTAGGAGCGATTCTAGCGGTTCTTTTTTTCACTTTGGTTTTCTCCTTGTCTTTCAAAACAATACGAAAATCATATTTATTACCAAAGATTGCACATTTTCCAAAACAATTCGCAAATTTTTTATAGACATGATTTTTGTCTGAAGATGCGAAATATTTCATGATATACAAGAACATTTAATGAAATATTAACCAAAATTAAAGCACGAATATTATCTAAAAAATAGAACAATTTCTTGGAAATGCAAACTTTGAAAGACGTCAACATTTTTTCGAAACACGAACATTTGTTTGAAAACACAAACCATTTTTGGAAATCAGAACATTTTTGAAATCATGAAAAAAATTCGAACACATACATTTTTTTAAAAACATGAACTTTTTTTAATTTCGGAACAGTTTAAATATATATATAAATTAACTTGAATAAAAACGAAAAAGAAAAAGAAAAATAATACCAGAAAAAAGACATAACAAAAAATATATTTAAAAACAGCAGTTTTGAAACCGGAACACCCTATTTGACGTTCTCCCTGTCAAATTGTCGCACGCACAGCGACCAATTCTTTATGCTTCTTTTCCCGGTTTCCTGTATCATTTTTGGGCGTTTTAATGGTTTTTCTTGAAGTTTTCGGTTTTATGTTTCTTTTTCTTCTTTCTTTTCCTTTTTTCGTTTTCTGTTTTTCTTATATTTTTTCTTTTTCACTTACAACTTTATTTTTCGTTTTAAAAAATTGTCCGCATTTTCGAAAATTGTCAGGAAATTTCAATAAATTTTGTCGCCTTTAAAATGATCAGTTTTTCAAAACTAATGATATTTTCAATATTTGTTCATATATTAAAAAAATCGCCTTTTTCAGGAAATATTTGGAAATTTCAGAAAAATGTTTTTGTTTTTCAAAAATTATTCAGAGTTTGAAAAATAATTCCCATTTTCATTTCATTTTCATATACTAAACAAAGTCTTCATGATTTTCCAGAATTGTTTGGAATTTCAAAAAATATACACCCATTACTAAATCTGTTTCAGAAATTATAAAATTTCACTTTTTGAATAAATGTTTGAGAATGTAAAAAATGTTCACGTGTTTCCAAAATTATACCTGTTTTTTTTACGAAAAGATTGCTTTTCAATATATAACCACCTTTTTTAAAAAACAATCAAGTTCAATTTTTTTAAGATGCTTTGAGATCTGTCACTGACTGTTCTTGTACTCCATGTTACCCATTCTAGAAATGAAGCTGGTCAACTCCTGTTGCTGGCGAAGAGCGCTCACCAGCAGGAGGTCCAGGGTTCGTTCCATCACTTGCACACGGCTTTTTCTGTGATTTTTTTTACTGTTTTGCACGCAGCTAGGCCGGTGCAGTCGGAGGGAACCCCTGTGCGTGCAACGCGCGTTGTATTAGAGGTACCTTTGAACCGGACTTAAATCTGGGAGCTCCTACTCCGCGCCATCTAGCCAACTGACGCTCGCAGCAGCGTCTTGCCCCACGAGCGTGTAACGCCAGCGAACAAAAATTTCTGAAAATAGTTGCAGCGCACAGGATTCAAACTCACACCTTTGAGTTCTAAACCCGCTTGGCCAACCACTAGAGCTACTAGTACTTGCAATCAGCATGACCTCAACAGTAATTAAGGAGAATACGGGCTGCGCAGTTCCAAAAAACGAAAAGTTCACAGATTAAGAAAAGTTTGCGATTTTTTTCAAAAAAGAAAAGGCTCATGTATTCATAAAAGTTCACAAATAATGAAAAAGTTCACGTGAAACATAAAAAGTTCAATAAAATTAAAAAAAGTACACTAATTTGAGAAAAAAGTTCACGAATATGAAAACAATTTCGGCAATGTTTCAAAAAAGTTCATCATATCGAAAGAAAGTTCATTGAATTTGAAAAAAAATTCATCGAATTTAAAAAACGTTCATCGATTTTGAAAAATTTCATTAATTTTGGAAAAGTTCATCGAATTTGAAAAAAGTTCATCTAATTTAAAATAAGTTCATCAATTCTGAAAAAGTTCATAGATTCTAAGAAAAGTTTATTAAATTTTAAAAAAGTTCATCTATTTGGGAAAAAATGTCGACGGATCTGAAGAGTTCATTGAACATAGAGGAAGGAGATATTTTTTTCCTGTTCGTACAAAGAATAAAAAACAGAAGAAAAACACCATTTAGAATAAGAAATAGAAAAAAGGAAAAAAGAAACTAAGAAGAATTCATGGAAGAAGCAGTACCTGAGCAGCTAACACTGGATGGTGGAATGGTTTGTGCTTGGCGTCACCAACCGTGGAGTTGCAGGATCGAATCCCAGTGACCTCGCTCGTTAATTTTTGGGTGTACAGCAGGAAAAAAAAAAGGGGAAATGGGCGAAGCTCAGCTAAAGCGGCTTAGCAGAATACACATTAACAGGCGCATGCAGCACTAAATAGGAAATGCCCTTAAATCTTTGAGAAGTTTCCCAAAACCAGAAAACTGGACACTAAAGAACCTAACTAAATGGGCCAGCCCATTTAAAATCGTGCACTATCTTCTCTGTGTGATTGAGCGCTAATCTGCCTTCTTTCTGTTTCTAAAAAAAAGCTCTAGATCTTTCCTTTCATTGGATCAAAAGAGAACTTAATCCCGACTAGGCAACGACGCCACACCCTGGTTTTCATTGCCATGGTATTCTACCAAGTTGTCATAAAATTCTACCAAGTTGTCATGCTTTCTCATAAAACTTGTTGGTGCTTATAAAATCCAGGCCACAACTGTTTTGCTGCGCTTGTCATTTTTTATTTTACCTAGTTGCCATTTTTTTATAAAGTTTGTCAGTTATTGTAAAAAGTAGTTGTCATGGTGTTTTATTGTACTTATCAGTTTAATTTTACCCAATTGTGGTGGTTTGTCATAAAAAGTTTGTCGGTTGTTCAGTTGTCCTAAAACCTAGTTGCCATGGTATTCTACCAAGTTGTCATGCTTTTTCATAAAACTTGTTGGTGCTTATAAAATCCAATTGCCACAACTGTTTTGCTGCGCTTGTCATTTTTTATTTTACCTAGTTGCCATTTTTTTGTCAGTTATTGTAAAAAGTAGTTGTCATGGTGTTTTATTGTACTTATCAGTTTAATTTTACCGAGTTGTGGTGGTTTGTCATAAAAAGTTTGTCGGTTGTTCAGTTGTCCTAAAACCTAGTTGCCATGGTATTCTACCAAGTTGTCATGCTTTCTCATAAAACTTGTTGGTGCTTATAAAATCCAATTGCCACAACTGTTTTGCTGCGCTTGTCATTTTTTATTTTACCTAGTTGCCATTTTTTTGTCAGTTATTGTAAAAAGTAGTTGTCATGGTGTTTTATTGTACTTATCAGTTTAATTTTACCCAGTTGTGGTGGTTTGTCATAAAAAGTTTGTTGGTTGTTCAGTTGTCCTAAAACCTAGTTGCCATGGTATTGTTGTGCTTATCAGTTTAATTATACTTAATTTCTCATATAGATTGTCAGGTGTTGTAAAATCTAGTGTTCACATTAATAATGCTTGCCATTTAAATTCTATCTAGTGGCTAATTATCTTTCATAAAGCATGATTACACATTATAGTGGAGTATGATTATACACTGTAGCAGACTTAAAATAAAAAGGCAAATGAGTAGTACTGCTAATACAGCTAGCGCCACTACCTCGCTGTTCCCTAGTTCCTGGCACCACCAACCCCACTGCTCCTCGTTGTGGCAGTCTGATCTTTTTCTTCTTTTCTTTTGAGCATCGATCTTTTTCTTCTAGTATGTTTGAAAGCTATTCCCTCTGTAAAGAAATATAAGAGCGTTTAGATAACTAAAGTAGTGATCTAAACACTCTTATATTTGTTTACGGAGGGAGTAATTAAAAGGTATCTCGGACTAAAACAGACGCTGTGCACCTGCGACATGCAACCGGAATCAAGATGGGAATGGGCCGGGTCGGCCCGCTGGGTCACTGAGCCGGCCTGAAATATCGAGGCCAATGGGCCATGTGGGTTGGTCTTTAATGATAAACGGGTCAGTGGAGCCAGTACCCTGAGACCTTAGACGGGTCGACCCAGTTGATTCACTAGGCCCTAGTCGCTGTTGGCCGCTCCTGTTGGAGATGCTCCTAGACACATCTATGATATACGAACGGGATCGATTCTGTCAGAGATGCCGCTGTACACAAGAAGAAGGCAGGTAGACAGGTAGATTGATTCTTACGCCAACTATGCCTCTCATTCGTGTTTCAGTCACGGTCGAGCTCGCCATACTCTCCACTTGTCCAGCTCGCTGTTCCAGTGGCCTTCCTGGTCTTCACATTGAGCTCACTGGATTCATGTATTTTTCATCTAATCTTGGGTCGGCCTCATATACCCAATGGGCCAGTGTGGTCACTTTTTTTAATAAAATGGACAGACCCATGGCCTCACATATTGACCTTGGGGTCATGGGGCCAAGTTCAAGGCCAGGTCTGGGTCGACCCATTCCCATCTACGAACCGGAATGGTGCGCATCCGGCCGCCACACAGGAGGGATCCTGTGCGCACCGTGTAATATAGATTTTCCCTTAAAATAAAGAGAATGAATGAAGAAAACTAATCTAAGAGAACCCTAGAAAGATTCCACGGCACGCGTGATCAGCAATCTACAAATCTTTCGTAAAAATAAAGAGAACCCTAAAATGGAAAATTTATCTTTTTTTCAGTTGAGAAAAAAGGAAAATTTATCCAGGAAAACTTACTCACTTATTAGAGGCGGCCTTGATATCCCTTGGGTCAAAATCCCAACGAAAGCCTGAATTGGGCTTCGTCGGTGAGGGCATTAAGAAGAAAATTGATCATTTTATATTTTGAACGAAGAAATCTAGTCAAAGAGAACCCTATAAAAAAGGGAAACTGATCCAAGAGAACGTACTCAGTTGTTATACGTGCACTTTCGGTGACCTAAGTTCGGATATACGAAGTTGAATGTGGACGCGGGTTTCGATTGTGATTCACTTTGTGGGGACCGTGGGGGCTGTTATCCGAGACCACAATGGAAAGTTCATTGCCTCAACAAATGAAAAGATGGAGATTTGCTATGATTCATTTACAGTATTTTTTTTGCGGGAAATTCATTTACAGTAGAAGTTGTGGCAGTGAGATTTGGCTTGAATCTTGCACGTACTATGGGCTGTAGCAAAATTGATATCAATTCAGATAGCATGGAAGTTGTTGAAGCTATGAATGACGGTAGTTCATCATCGGTGGAAGTTGTTGAAGCTATGAATGATGGTAGTTCATCATCGGTGGCCAGTGCAATTTTGATGACTGTTTTTTATGTCTCTTGATTTTAATCATGTAACCTAAGCTCATTGTAATAGGGAAAGAAACCGAGTAGCGCATGCACTGGCTAGGATAGCTAGATTTTTCTCTCCTTCTATCTGGATGGATTCAGCATGATTTACATGCTTGTAAACGATGCAACTTTGATAGCGAGTGAATAAAGAGCTGATTTTTGTCAACAAAAAAAAACGTACTCAGCTGTTAGAGGCGGCGCGCTTCTAGTCCAGCATGCCTTCGGCGGCGGCTCTCTGCGGTGCTCCGCCCGCTTCGACGTCATAGGACCGCATGCCTGAACAGGAAGCAACCTGTTGAAGTGATTGGCACGAGCGGCTGGCCGGGGACTTGGAGCTGCCTTTTGAGGGCTAGCTGAGCAATGCAAGCTGCGGTTCTTCATTCTTGCTTGGTGGGCAAGGCCGCAAGGGACCAGCTTGGTGCTCATGTGATGGGTTTTGCAGGCCGTGCGCATCTTTACTTGGAATGGCCTAGTGCGCGCGGGAGGAAGAAGGCAGACACCTCTACTGTACATGTGGTGCTAGTGGGGAAAATGCTGTTCACCCTCACGGTGTTCCCAACCCATTTGTGCACCTGCTAGCCTCCTTGCCGGCGCCAGATCTAAGCCCATGTCTTGGATTTGTTTACTTCATATCTCTTTTGAGTTACTTTACACTTCTCCATGGCTAAAGCTGATGGCAACTATCATATTATACCTACTGCATCTCGTATTCTAGTGACATAAGATGCTGGTCCTTTTATTATCTGGTGTAATTTGTCGTTTGTACCCGGTAGGTTAGGGCGCTGGCCTTTTGAATTTGTCGAGGGAAAAAGGCATGTGAAAGCTACATTATCATCGGACAACTAAACAGTACGAGCATGTGGAGGGCGCTGCCCACTCTGTCAAAGTTGAGTTCTATTCGAAATGAATGGTACAAAGTACAAACCATAAATCATAGTTAACTCTTCTTTCTCTCGAAGGTTTTTTTTCTTTCTAAAAAAGACGTTTTTATTAACTCATAAGGGCATCTTCAATGAGGGCGCTAAAGCAGGCGCTAGGATTGTTTTCTCTCCTTTTAGCGGTTCGAAACTGCTCGATGCACGACATAAGTACGATCTATGCACGATATATAAATCCAGCGGCTCGCGCCCTGTTCAGTCATACGTATGTCTGGCCAGATTTTACCATCGTCTGTGCGTCGTCCATGGTTTATCGTGTGCATAGCACGACTCTTAGCGGTTAGGCTGTTAAATTCCGGTGCTAGTTGTGGCATCGACGGAAAACCATGCGCCAAGCGCTTAGTTCATTTTCTCTCGTACGAAGCGCCTGCTGTTCAATTTAGCGTAGATAATTAGCGCCTGCTTTTTTTTGAACCTAAGGTGCTTAGGTGAGTTTCTCACTTTTTGATATCCATTTATTTTGCCATAAGCATCTATACAGGGGTCTATCATTGTAGATGCCCAAATGAAACATCAAGGAAATACAAAAACATAATGAGTACACACCCGGTTTTTACATAGTTAAGATGCACACAAACAACACCAACATACAGACAAGATCACGCCGACATAGCAAAGTCATAAAGGACCAATGCTATGTTGACGGATGAAAACGAAAAGGAAAGGGAAAAAGAGTAACATTGATCCTCGTCGAGCAATTGCAACCACTGAAAAATGACGTAAGTGCATACAGTCCAAATGTAATATCCACGCGGACTGAAAACCATATACACTCCAAGCAAAAAGCTAGTGACGGAGCCGTTGATTGCAGGGTGGTAGAAGATGTCACCATCGATATCCCACCTTGGAGACAATCCGTTAATCCCACACTTTAGTCACCAGTGTATGTCAGTGGTACACACCGAAAAATTGCCAGACATCATCTTTGTAGTGCGACCTCTTCAGAACGTTCACTGTCACCCGGTGCCACGCTCCGCCTCGATGCCTCAACCACCCAAATAGGGGGCACCCGCGAGACATGAAATCATTGGCCATAGCGCGAACCCACCACCATCCACTTCCACCATAACCAATGCAACTTCGAAACAATGCTCTCAAGAGAGAAAACGAGACCATCAACGTCATTGTCCGATTTGAGATCACCCGAACTTAGGGTTTCCCTTGAAGCAGCAGGCAGGTAGCAAGAATGGCATCAACACCTCCTTCAACAAGGTAACGGTGTCCAAAGGCGTCGTAATCGTCGGCTCGAAAAAAAAATATTCGAGCATGACTTTCACCGACCATCTGACTGCAGCCCAATGATCCACCTCCCTACACGACCACAGACACAGTACCACCTAGCGTTGCATGCGAGAGCTGAGCGTCGTGCCAGCAGCCAGATGAGGATACATCCATCAAGTGCAACCGCCTCATCCCGGCCAAATCTGGCAGTTCCAGACCTAACAAGAGCATAGCTGGCCGCTGTTGCCAGACACAACCACAACCAAAACCAGCCCCATGAGCTCCTTCGCAACCCCGCCACTCTCTTAGGACGTAGGAGGGCTGCCATCGAGCCTGCACCCAACCCAACTGCCAAGCACCACCAGGGCCCCGCCGCCATTGTCAGGCGCGTGCGCTTTGCCGGCGGCGGCCGGGAGGGAGAAGAGAGGATGGGGAGGGAGTTGGAGACAGGATTGGTGGCCTCCGCCCATGTCGCCAAACGGACGTGACACTGGGGCCTCGGGAGGTTTGTTTTTCGACTCTGTGATATTTTTCTCCCGAAGCTAGGTCGAAAGATTATATATTAGGAGTATATTGGATTTGCTAATTTTCACTTGGAGCAAGAATTAGTAAAGGGCCTCATAACTAGCGAATGTAGTGAAACTAATTAAAGAGCATCTACAACCAGGGTCCCTATATCGGCCCCAAACGTCTAGGCGGGCTCTCCGCTGATGATTTTGCCACCCAACCGGACCGGGTAAATCCAGCCCAAACGTCCCGGCTATCCAGCCAGTAGTTCATTGTAAACCTACGGGTCCGTAGTTAGTAGCTAGATGGCTTCCTCTCTCTCTTTTGATTCTGAATACAATGGTCTCTTGGAGATCTATTTGATGTAACTCTTTTTGCATGTGTTTGTTGGGATCCGATAAACTTTGAGTTTATGATCAGATCTATGTTTTTAACCTTGAAAGTTATTTGAGTCTTTTGATCTTTTATATGCATGATTACTTATAGCCTCGTATTTTTTCTTCGAAACTTTTGGTTTAGTTAGGCCAACTAGATCGAATTTTCTTGCCATGGGAAGATGTGCTTTGTGATGGGTTCGATCTTACGGTGCTTAATCCCAGTGACAGAAGAGGAACCGACACGTATGTATCGTTGCTATTAAGGATAACAAGATGGGGTCTATTTCTACCACACTACTGCAGGATGCTGCTAACGCGACACTACGATCAGAGACCCTTTGATGAAACTGTGTGCGATGCATTAATCACAAATGGGGATGTAAAAAACCGTAAAAAAAGATGCAAAACGTTTGTGATGGCAGAGACATCAAGCACGGTTCAGATTTTAGTTACGTGTGCGATGCTGGGCATATGGTTGATCCAGCAGAACTGTTTGCGATGAGGAAGAACAACAGAAACGGGCAATCATATCAATGTGTGTGCGATATGCAACATATAGTTTGCTCTGATGAACTGTGTGCTATTCGGGAATGCAAAAGAAACGGTCAGCCAGATCAAGGTGTGTGTGATATACGGCATACAGTTCAGTCGGACAAACTGTTTTCGATTAGGCAAGAGAACGAAAACGGTTCATCTTAACAATATGTGTGTGATATGCGGCATTTGTGATGAGCCAAAAGAACACAAACGATTCATGTACAGATGTGTGTGATACGCAGCAAACAGCCCACTCGGATGAACTATTTGCGATGAGAAATTATAACACATACGGTTACTATAGTAAGTTTGGGTGTGATTCCGTTCGTACAAAAAACTTTGAAAAATGCAAACTAGTTGCTTGCGGTGGCTAGGAGTATCGCACACGATGCGTCCGCGAGTACTCGTGTGCGATGATTAGTAAGTTACACATAATGAACGGCCGCAAGGGTGATATGCTGATCATGGAGTCCAAGAAAACCATCGTCGAAAGGCCACCGGCTCAGCCTTTTAGCCTATATTCTATTATAATTATATGCACTAGTAAGGTACACGTGCATTGCACGCATGAGATTCTGGTGGTTTGTGCATTATGCTTCTACATGTGTGAAGTTTTCTAGATTCTACATGTGGCAAAATCTGGTGGAATGTAGATCATATCCAACGGCAAGTAGTGTTCGGATTTGCCATCTTTGTACCATCGGATTGGCTTCATCCAACGACCAACTTTCAAAGTTACTCACACACTATATAGGGGTATAGATAAATAGGTCGTGAGTGTTTTGTGCTTTGCCGCATGTGGCATTTTAAATTATCCTGAATATGTAAGAAAATTATTAACCGTTGCCATTGTAAATTTGCCTCAACGGCGAGCAGAGCGCGCGCAGGGGCGCAACGGCGAGCAACCACGTGGTCAACTTTCTGGCACCCCGTGGGAGACGTGACGACGCATCCATAGGACACGATGGTGATATCATGACCGTGCATGATAGTGGGCAGATACGTACACGTACATCCGAGAACAAGGGCCCACGTTTCGGGCTTCCGATGTGTGGCATACAGTTGATCCGAAAGAACTGTTTGCGATGAGGCAGAACAACAGAAACGGAGCTTTGTAGGCCCAAAACCATCAATAAATTTTGACTTTGTTTCTCGTCACATTGTAGATTACAATGCAATAAGTAATTGCAAATCTGTTCACATAGATCAAACTAATATGTGTTCACACTTAGCACTGGGCTATAAAAACTACCCACTCAAAAATTACTAAATAGTTGATCTCCTCATCACCCATGAAACTGTTCTTTTCTGTCAAGTCGATCCGCCATGACCGGTAGGAGGAGTTTCGGGTGGACATATAACCAGGCAGCAAAGAACAAGGCTGCGGAAGCATTAGAGAGGTCCTGCCGCGAAGCGGCAGCCGCAGCAGAGATGTCCCGGTGCGTCCCTCGAACGAGCTCTCACGGGCACGCGAGGGCTCTCACAAGCGCACTGGCGGCGTCGGCGATCGCGACGAGCTGGCGTTGCTGAAGTCCTTGGCCGACGACGACATTCTTGCTGGCCTCATTAAGCAGCAGTAGCTGGTCGACGGCTTGATGAAGCTGGTCGAGATTAGTGATGCCTCGGTTGACAAGGCGACCGGCCTCGTCGAGCAACTCATGGGTGACAATGCGAAGCTCCTCAAGGTGCTCGCTGAGAAGGAGGAGGAGGCCGTCGGCTGGAAGATGCTGCATGAGCAGAGTAGTGCCTCGGGGATGACGCTGACATCGGTCTTCGAGGAACTGATGGGTGACTTGAGGAAGCTCCGGATCGAGCGCGAGCGGGAGGTGGAGGAATCTGTGACTGCTTTCCAGCAAAGTCATGAAGAATTGAAGAAGGAGATGGAGGATGTTGTCCCCCGGCGATCCATCGACGAGGAGAGACAGTAGCGACCTAGATCATTGTCTGCGACTTCCTCCTTCTCTTACCCTCGTGTCTTCTGGGCTTTGGCGCATGTGGCATTTTAAATTATCCGGAATATGTAAGACAATTATTATCTGCGCCATTGTAAATTTGTCGCTGTATTATCCGTTGCTATTTTATTTGTGGTCGTATTATCCATTCCCCTATGTGGCAATTTAAATTAGGCCAGAATACGAGGTAAAAACACGAACAAAGCAAATGCTGCCATGGGATCACAAGCAAACACCATCCGTCCAGGTGCTTTAATTAACCAATTAATGGAGAAGTTGTGAGCGAGGCGGGCGATGGCTGGTGCCTAGAGGTCAAAGAGCTCGCTTCCTTGTGAGCATGGGCGGCCTTGCTGCTCGCACGTGTCCCGTCAAGCCTACGAGGTGGACAGGATGTACGCGTCCCATCGAGCCTGTGCGGCAGACTCTGCGCGGCGGACTGCTCGCACACGTACCGTCGAGCCTACATGGCAGACTTCTCGTGCTCGTCCCCTTTAATGTATGGTTAAATTTTGACACGGTTCATATAATACAACCGTTTGTGATATTAACATGTCAATTTTTTTTGAAACGCGGTCCATTAGGGCCCGGTTCATATAATAACGTGTCAGCGTTTTGTTTCAAAAGGACTTTGTTGGCTACTAATGTGTGCGCCTCTTCTCAAACTGGACGATTTTTTACCACGGCATATATGTGCCATGTCATGAAACCATGCCATGTTTCATGTTTTTTGGGTGAGTTTTTGATTTACTGGGATTTAAAAACCGAGATTCTCAATGTCTCAAGACAATGAAAACTTTGTAATTCATTCCCATTCCTTAAATGAGACCTAAACATGCATCCAATGACACATTATGATTTCCCACCCATTTTGCTTCACTTGAGCATGTGCTTGTAGTTTAAATTTGAATTGTGGACTACATTACATGCGTGGAAAACTTAATTAGTAACATATACAATGGCCAAACGAACCCTGAATAGTTTCAAATTTCAGCATGACACTCATGTTATTCTATGTTGCCCGTAGAAAACAAAGTTCAAGGCGAGAAGAGGCAGCGATTATCGTTTCACCCACCGAAACACGAGGTTGCGAGAAGCTTCGGTTTGTAAGAGATTTGAATTATGGCATTAAATGCCTAGGAAACTCAATTAGTGTATAAAAAGGCCAAACGAACCCTGAATAAGTTTAAATTTCAGCATGGATATCATGTCGTTCGATGTTGCCCGTAGAAGAAAATCCAAGGCAAAAAGAGGGAGCGATTATGTTTCGCCACAAAAGGAACACGTTTCCCTATCGGAACCACAAAGCTTCTTTGAGAGAAGCTCTGGTTTGTAAGAGGTTTGTAATAAAGCTTGACCCAAATTGGCAATGTTTTTACCATGACATATATGTGCCATGACGTGACACCATGCCACCTTTGATGACTTCCCGCTGAGCTTTGTATTTATGGGGATTTAAAAACCGAGATTCCAAATGTTTGAGGACAAGCCAGGATGCCGGTACGGTTGTAAGTCGTTCCCATTCCTGGCATGGGACCTAAACATGCACCCAAGGATATATATACATTTTTTCTAGCCATTTTGGTGAACTGGAGCATGTATTTGTAGTTCAGATTTGAATGATGGACATTAGATGCCTAGGAAACTCAATTAGTGTATAAAAAGACCAAACGAACCCTGAATAAGTTTAAATTTCACTACAAAAAAATACACTTCCATGATGATACGTGTTTGTCACAGTAGGTCATGTTTTCTGTCATGCATGTACATCCATGAAGATTTTATGACAGAATCAAGACAGTCATACCTGTGCTGTCGTAGAAGTGTTCCATGACAGTACCAAAATTATCATCACTGAAGTGTCCACTTCCATGATGATAAATCGCGTGTCACGGAAGTGCTTTAGTCAATGGTCACCTACACGTGGCATCCACCGTAATGGGTCGCGTTAAGCTATCGGGTTCTGGTTTGGATCCGACAACCCGTTAACAACCTGAACCAATGGGGATTTTCCACGTGTAAAATTCTCAATGGCCAGAGTAACCACGTGTCGGTCACCGTTGGGACAGATGTCATCCACTCATTGGACCGAAGGCACCTATGGTTCATCGACACGTGGCACGACCCAACAGAGGCCCATTCCAGTGAAAAGGCCGGCCCGTTTGACTTGGTCAAAAGGTAGCGGGTCGGCCCAAAGCATGTTAACGGCTTATTCACATATAGCCCATTTACAGCCCGCTAACTCACGACCTAACGGAATTTGGCCCAGTAGCGTCAACTGGTCCGTCCAATATGATACCAGCCCATTGTAAGTTCTGGCCCATGTATGGCCCATGACGTCTTTCGGCCCATAGGAGGCCCTTTGTAACTCTAGGCCCATTAAAGGCCCGAGATGAAATTGGCCCATAATGAATAGTGTATCGCTTTGTACCCATTAATGACCCATTATTTCGTCAGCCGTTTCCAACCCGTGTTAACTTTCGGCCTTCTAAGGGCCCATTTATTCTTGGGCTCATTTCTAAATTCGGTCCGTTACTAGCCCGTTCCGTTTGTGGGCTAAATTCAGTGTGTTGTTACATTCGGCCCATTTGTGGCCCATTAACCCGTTGGGCTGTTTACATAGCATTATCAAATACAGTCTATTAACGACCCATTATGGTTCACGAATAGTACGGCCCATGTTTGGCGAAATGATGATACGCCCCGTAGAAGGCCCATGGATCTTACGGCCCGTAGAAGGCCCATGGATCATACGACCCATAGAAAGCCCATGGATCCTACAGCCCGTAGAAGGCCCAAGGATACTACGGCTCATATATAGAAGCCCATGGATCCTACGACCCATAGATGGCCCATGGATCCTATGGCCCGTAGGAGGCCCATGGTTACAATAGTCTGTGTGTTGCCATGGTTATTGTGGCCTAGTTACCAAAAATAGGTTATTATGGCCACTAGAAAAACGCGGAAAAAGAACTGAAGTGACTACAAGCAAACAACTAAACAAGACAATAAGGAAATAAATAAGCAAGCAACTAACACTAGGCTATTACGGCTATTACACATATTACATCCACTGGGCATCAAAGTTCACCACCAGTGCAAATATAGGGAACAAAGCAGCATATTACATACATTGGCCATCTAAATTGGCCACCAGTGCAAATAAACACGGCAGCAAAACAAGTCCATAACTGAAACAACTTCGGAAGAGCTCAAGAAACATTATCATGGGTATCCACCATGCTGGCAATAAGCTTAGCAAGCTTATTAGCTTTTTTCTGTTTGGCGCTAAAATCCTCTAACGCTTGCTGTTGCACCAGAAAGTATGCATCTGAATGCTCCAGGGACTTCTGCAGTCCTTCCGCTTCTTGTCGCAGCACAGCTGATCGATGTCTTTCAGCTTGTAGTTGAGACTCAAGAAACCGAACTGATTCAGAAGTGAGTTTGAATAGCTTGTGCCAGTGGTAGTGGCCAGTAACTCAAACACTAAACCAAGACAGGACTTTGAGGTTGTCTCACTGTCTTCAAGATAGTTTTCCTTAGCTATTTTATTAGCTTTGTTGGAGACCAACAAGGATGTCTCACTATCCTGAACCTTATCTGCATTACTTCCTTTATCATTTCTTAATAAGGCACTCTTCCCCAATATTCTGTCAGCATTCTAAAATAGAAACAAGTAGACTCATAACAGGTTTAGCATGTACTAGTATATGAAACTCATTTCGGTGAACCAGTTCATTAGTAAGGTGGGCAAGATTAAACCACAAAGTCTTCTATTGCTAAGTAGTACATTATAAAAGCATCATACAAACATATATCTATGTCCTATGGTCACTTCATTGTCTTGCGAAATCAAAATAGAGACACGGTTCAAATCCTACCAGTTCAAGAGAAAGCAACACTGAAAGAATACAAAGTGTGGGAAACTACACGGCACAACAAGATTTCAAATGGGTACCACGGGTCTACATGTACAACAACACTATTTGCTCTGTTGTGATGCTAGTAATGTGCATGATATGAGAAGTCAACTATATACAGAATTGAAATTGAAATCAACAGAATTACTTATAAGAGCAAACCTGTTAAAGAAACATGCGTAAACATACCTATTGTGCAATTGGAGTTTCGATTGGATTCAATTTAAAAATAAGTTTTTATGAGTAAATATAATGATACAAGAGCAAAGCAGTATGCATGATAGCAATGGAATCTTAAATTAGAACAGTTGTTCTTCTAGTTTAAGCACTTGTTCTACATGAACATAGTACAGTAAGACGCAAGCATATAGTACTTAAAAAAATGAGCTCATAGACCTTACCACATTCTTGGTTCGGGACCAGTACAGAACAAGGCGTTCCCAGTCGTCATACAGTAAATGTGACTCAGGACAACGTAAGGGAATTTGATGGGTTTTTTTGCCAGTGAAGTGATAATCCCCAAGTGTAGGGAAAAATCATCGTAGCAATTCCCAAAGATGGAAGTGATAAGTATGGACTGTCTAACTAACAAGGAGCTAAAGGTAAGATCAATATTCTCTCAAGTCCTATCTGCCACTGATACGACTCTACGTACACCGAACATTTGCTTCCAACTAGAGATGAGAAATAAAACTATGTTGTGGGTATGAAGAGGATAACTTTATGTGAAATCGGAGAGCTAAAATATAAAAGTAGGTACTGTTATCATAATGTTAGAATATATTACTAAATATTATAAATAGCGAGTGTGGAATAATGATGGGTCGGTGTGCGGAATTATCCTAGACAATTGTTAACAAGACCGGTGGTCGTCATTGCAATTTCATATGAGGGAGAGGCATAAGATAACATACTTTCTCTTCTTGGATCATATGCACTTATGATTGGAACTCTAGCAAGCATCCGCAATTACTAAAGATCATTAAGGTAAAACCCAACCATAGCATTAAAGTATCAAGTCCCCTTTATCCCATACGCAGCAAACCCCCTTACTCGGGTTTATGCTTCTGTCACTCAAGCAACCCACTATAAGCGAATCATGAACATATTGCAACACCCTATAGTGGGAATCCCTCATGCTTGCGCGACACGGAGGGCACAATAGGACAACACCAAAATAAAACATACAACTCATACCAATCTAGATCATTAATCAACCCAAGGACAAAGGATATCTCCTCAAAACATCATAGGATGGCAACACATCATTGGATCATAATATGTGGCATAAAGCACCATGTTCAAGTAGGGATTACAGCGGGGTGCGGGAGAGTGGACCGCGTAAAAGAGATGAGGATGGTGATGATGATGGTGATGTTGATGAAGACGATCACCACGGCGATGATTCCCCTCCCGATGGCACTCCGGCGCCACCGAGAGAGAGGAGGAGAGGTTCTCCCCCTTGTGCTTGCTCCTCCATGGCCTCCCCCTGGATGGGGAGAGGTTTCCCCTCTGGTGCTTGGCCTTCATGGCGATGATGGCCCCTCCGGGATCCTTCTCCATGGCCTCCGGTGATGATGGCCCCCCTCCGACAGGGTGCCAGAGAGGGCCTAGATTGATTTTCGTGGCTACAGAGGCTTGTGGCGGCGGAACTTCCGATCTAGGTTATTTTCTGGAGGTTTGGGCATTTATAGGAGAGGTTGGCGTCGAGGACAAGTCAGGGGGCCCCACGGGGAGTCCACGAGGCATAGGGGCGCGCCCAGGGGGGTGGGCACGCCCTCCACCCTCGTGGGCCCCTCGGGACTCCCCTCAGGTAGATTTTTGTTCCAGTATTTTTTATATTTTTCAAAAAAATCTCTGTTGATTTTCAGCAAATTCTGAGAACTTTTATTTCTGCACAAAAACAACACCACGGTAGTTCTGCTAAAAACAGCGTCAGTCCGGGCTAGTTCTAATCAAATCATACCAAAATCATGTGGAAATATTATAAACATGGCATGAATACTTCATAAATTATAGAAACATTGGAGACGTATCAGCATCCCCAAGCTTAATTCCTGCTCGTCCTCGAGTAGGTAAATGACAAAAGAAATAATTTATGATGTGTGAATGCTAGCAAGTGCTTAAGTTTGATCAATGATAGTTTCAATCACTTTTTCTAGCATCATTATATATCATAACAATAGCTCAACTCATAAAACTTCTCATGATCAGGTAACAAGCTATTCATATGTTAAAGTATAGATCATAAACTTTCTTGAAAATTAACAAACCATGCTCTTAGTCATCAAACGATTACAATTCAACTTATTTTCGGGAAGGGTCTATGTAAGAGCTTTGATTCAGCAAACTCCACATACTCAACTATCATTTAATCTTTCACAATTGCTAACAATCATGTGATATTTATGGGTTCAAAGTTTTAATCGGACACAGAGAAAGATAGGGGCTTATAGTTTCGCCTCCCAACCTTTTACCTCAAGGGTAATGTCAACAATAATAATTTATGAAAACCTTATATATATGTGTGTGTGTGTGTGTATGTATATATATATATATATATATATATATATATATATATATATATATATATATATATATATATATATATCCGGATCGCTCCAACACAAAGTGCTTGCCAAAGGAAAAAGTGTAAAAAGGGAAGATGATGATCACCATGACTCTTGTATAAGGGTAGAAGATAAAAGTAAAAGGTAGGCCCTTCGCAGAGGGAAGTAGAGGTTGTCATGCGCTTTTATGGTTGGATGCACAAAATCTTAATGCAAAAGAACGTCACTTTATATTGCCGCTTGTGATAAAGACCTTTATTATGCAGTCCCTCGCTTTTATTTCTTCCCTATCACAAGTTCGTATAAAGCTTATTTTCTTCGCACAATAGATCATACATATTTAAGGAGAAATTTTTATTACATGCACTATGACAACTTACTTGAAGGATCTTACTCAATCCATAGGTAGGTATGGTGGACTCTCATGGCAAAACTGGTTTAAGGATGTTTGGAAGCACAAGTAGTATCTCTACGTGGCGCAAAGAATTTGGCTAGCATGAGAGGGAAAGGCAAGCTCAACATGTTGGATGATCCAAGACAATATAACGTTTCAGATATAGGAGAACATAACCCATTAAGTTGTATTCCTTGTCCAACATCAACCTTTTATCATGTCATATTTTAATGAGTGCTCACAATTACAAAACATGTCCAAGATAGTATATTTATATGTGAAATCTCTCTTCCTTCAATATTCTTTCATGAATTGTTCATGTGACCATTTCTGTGTTTGCGAACTTTCAATAAATTTACCACCTATACTTATTATGTGTGAAGTCATTACTCCCCATGGTATAAGCATATGAAACATATATAAATTCAGATTTATGATATTCAATTCATTCAACCATTTACTCATAGGATATACGTGAAGCACGTGAGTAAATAACAAACTACTCCAAAAGGATATAAGTGAAGAACACTGAGTAGTCAAATAATTAACTAGCCATGGGAGGATTCTTTTTCATGCAAGATTTCAGATCCAATGATTTTATTCAAACAGCAAGTAAAATTGAAAATATGCTCGAAGCAAAACACATATCATGTGACGAATAAAAATATAGCTCTAAGTAAGATATATCGTAGTTTTGAAGACGAAAGAGGGGATGCCTTCTGGGCATCCCCACGCTTAGGCGCTTGAGTCTTTCTTGAATATTACCTTGGGGTGCCTTGGGCATCCCCAAGCTTAGGGTCTTTCCACTCCTTATTCTCCTCATATTGATATCTCACCCAAAGCTTGAAAACTTCAATCACACAAAACTTAACGGAACTTCGTGAGATGGGTTAGTATGATAAAGAGTAAACCATTCACTTTGGTACTGTCAAAGACAAGATTCATAATTTTTCTCACACAATGCCTACTGTATCATATCATTTCTACAATTTATATTGAGAAATATAAGCCATAGAAACTAGAAAACAAGCAAACTATGCAATCAAAACAGAAACTGTCAAAAACAGAACAGTCTGTAATGATCTGAACAGAAACCATACTTTTGCTACTCCAAAAATTATGAAATAAATTGGTGGACGTGAGGAGTTTGTCTATTAATCTTCTGCAAAACGAATCAACTCAAAAGCACTCATCTGTAAAAAATTACAGCTAATCTCGTGAGCGCAAAGTTTCTCTTTTTTACAGCAAGATCACATTAACTTTCACCCAAGTCTTCCCAAAGGTCTTACTTGGCACTTTATTGAAATAAAAGCAATAGAACATGATTAATCATGTGAACACACAAAACCAGTAAGGGTAAATATTGGGTTGCCTCCCAACAAGCGCTTTTCTTTAATGCCTTTTAGCTAGGCATGATGATTTCAATGATGCTCACATAAAAGATAAAAATTGAAACATAAAGAGAGCATCATGAAGAATATGACTAGAAAAGTTTAATACTAACCCACTTCCTATGCCTAGGGATTTTGTGAGCACACAACTTATGAAAATGGAATCAACTAGCATAGGAAGGCAAAACAAGTATAACATCAAAACTTTAAGCACATAGAGAGGAAACTTGATATTATTGCAACTCCTACAAGCATATATTCCTCCCTCATAATAATTTTCAGTAGCATAATGAATGAATTTAACAGTACAACCATCACATAAAGCATTATTTTCATGATCTACAAGCATAGAAATTTTACTACTCTCTACATAAGCAAAAATTCTTCTCATTCAGAATAGTGGGAGCAAACTCAACAAAATAACTGTCATGTGAGGCATAATCCAATTGAAAATTAAAAGCATGATGACAAGTTTCATGGTTAACATATTCCTTTATAGCATACATGTCATCACAATAATCATCATAGATAGCAACTTCGTTCTCATAATCAATTGGAACCTCCGCTGAAATAGTGGAATCATTACTAACTAAAGTTGACACTCTTCCAAATCCACTTTTATAAATATCACACTAATATTCAACACCCTCCAAAATAGTGGGATCACTAATTCCTAAAGTTGACACTCTTCCAAACCCACTTTTGATGATAGTATTATTCATACTCCAAAAGATATAAATGAAGTCCATGGAGCATTCTATAATTAACATAGACTAACCAATATCCAAGCTCAAAATATATAAGTGAAGAACACAAAGCATTCTATAAAACCATACTCAAAAGATTTAAGTGAAGCACAAATTAAGAGCATTCTATAAGGTCATACACAAAAGATATAAGTGAAGCACATGAATCATTCTATAAATTGATGAAGGGCTATCTCATACTAGCAACTAGTAGTGCTGATCATAACACTTCTATTAAGATGCTTAAAGAAGTTATTTTACCGAGGTTTGAAGTCCCTAGATACTTAATGACTGATAGTGGTTCACATTTTATTCATGGTGCCTTTCGTAAAGTGCTTGCTAAGTATGACATTAATCATAGAATTGCATCTCCATATCACCCACAGTCTAGTGGTCAAGTAGAATTAAGTAACAGAGAGCTTAAATTAATTTTGCAAAAGACTGTTAATAGATCTAGAAAGAATTGGTCCAAGAAACTTGATGATGCATTATGGGCTTATAGAACTGTATATAAGAATCCTATGGGTATGTCTCCGTATAAAATGGTTTATGGAAAAGCATGTCACTTACCTCTCGAACTAGAACATAAGGCATATTGGGCCATTAAAGAGCTCAATTATGATTTCAAACTTGCCGGTGAGAAGAGGTTGTTTGACATTACCTCACTTGATGAATGGAGAACCCATGCCTATGAGAATGCCAAACTATTTAAAGAAAAAGTTAAAAGATGGCATGACAAAAGGATACAAAAGCGTGAGTTTAACGTAGGTGATTATGTGTTGCTTTTCAACTCTCATTTAAGATTTTTTGCAGGAAAGCTTCTCTCTAAATGGGAAGGCCCTTACGTCATTGAGGAAGTCTATCATTCTGGTGCCATAAAAATCAACAACTTCGAAGGCACAAATCCGAAGGTGGAGAACGGTCAAAGAATCAAACATTATATCTCAGGTAATCCTATAAATGTTGAAACTAATGTTATTGAAACCGTAACCCCGGAGGAATACATAAGGGACACTTTCCAGAATGTTTCAGACTCCGAAAAGGAATAGGTATGTGGTACGGTAAGTAAACCGACTCCAAAACAGTTCTAATAGCAAATTTTCTCTGTTTTGGAATATTTAAGAAAATATGAAAATAAGTAGTCCGGGAAGGACACGAGGCATCCACGAGGGTGGAGGGCGTGCCCTACCCCCCTGGGCGCGCCCCCCTGCCTTGTGGGCACCTCGTGTGCTCTCTGGACTCCGTTTTCTTGCATGATACTTCTTTCGGTCGGTAAAAATTCATTATATAATCTCCCGAAGGATTTTGACCACCATATCACGCAAATATCCTCTGTCTTTGTTTCGAGCGGTTTTCTGTCAGATTTGTCAAGGCCAGGCATCATGACGTCACCCTACTCCAACAATGAAGACAAGGATGCTTGGCTATTGAAGATAGAGCTGAAGAGAGAAGAACCCGGGGAGATCAACAAGGATGATGGGATCAAGAAGGCCATGGAGGTTCAAGCTCTGGCGGCAGAAGAAGAAGACATCATTCAACCTCTTCCCAACCTCTTTACCCCAACTGAGATTGAAGCTTTCAAGACGATTGAGTTAGCTCGCATACAAAACAAGTATCTCACACATGAAAATATTTTGTTGAAGGATCATATCGTCGCACTCCAGGGCATTATCCGCAAATTGGAAGAGCTCCTACGCTCGATGTGCGACTATCCATCATCTGTTGGAAATATGCCCTGGAGGCAATAATAAAAGTATTATTATATTTCAATGTTCATGATAATTGTCTTTTGTTCATGCTATAACTGTATTATCCGGAAATCGTAATACACGTGTGAACACTTAGACCACAATATGTCCCTAGTGAGCCTCTAGTTGACTAGCTCACAGATCAATAGATAGTCATGGTTTCGACTATGGACATTGGATGTCGTTGATAACGGGATCACATCATTAGGAGAATGATGTGATGGACAAGACCCAATACTAAGCATAGCATAAAAGATCGTGTAGTTCGTTTGCTAGAGCTTTGCCAATGTCAAGTATCTCTTCCTTCGACCATGAGATCGTGTAACTCCCGGTTACCGAGGAGTGCCTTGGGTGTATCAAACGTCACAACGAATCGGGTGACTATAAAGGTGCATTACAGGTATCTCCGAAAGTATCTGTTGGGTTGACATGGATCGAGATCGATTTGTCACTCCGTATGACGGAGAGGTATCTCGCCCACTCAAGAATGCATCATCATAATGAGCTCAAGGTGACCAAGGTGTTGGCCACGGATCATGCATTACGGATGATGAGTAAAGTGACTTGCCGTAACGAGACTGAACAAGGTATTGGGATACCGACGATCGAGTCTCGCAAGTAACGCATCGATTGACAAAGGGAATTGCATATGTGGTTTTGATCAATCCTCGACATTGTGGTTCAACCGATGAAATCATCGAGGAGCATGTGGGAGCCAACATGGGTATCAGACCCGCTGTTGGTTATTGCCCGAGAGTCGTCTCGGTCATGTCTGCGTGTCTCCCGAACCCGTAGGGTCTACACACTTAAGGTTCGGTGACGCTAGGGTTATTAGGAAGACTAGTATGTGACTACCGAATGTTGTTCGGAGTCTCGGATGAGATCCCGGACGTCACGAGGAGTTCCGGAAGGGTCCGGAGGTAAAGATATATATATGGGAAGTTGTTAAAAGGACACCGGAAAGTTTCGGGGGCATACCGGTATTGTACCGGGGCCACCGGAAGGGTTCCGGGGGTCCACCGGGAGGGGCCACCCCTCTCGGGGGGCCACATGGGCTGCGTGGGGAGTTGGCCAGCCCCTGGTGGGCTTGGCGCACCCCCTCCCCTAGGCCCCACGCCTAGGGTTGAGGGGAACCCCAGAGGGGCCCCTTGCTTGGGGGCAAGTCCCCTCCCCTCGACCGCCGCCCCCCTCTAGATGGGATCTAGAGGGCCGCCCCTTCTCCCTTCCCCTATAAATAGAGGGGTGAGGGAGGCAGCCGCACCAAGCCAAGGCGCATCCTCCCTCCCCAACACCTCTCCTCCGTTAGACGCCGGGCGAAGCCACAGCCGAGATCTTGGGTCTCCACCATCACCACGCCGTCGTGCTGCCGGTGGAGCTGTCTTCCTCAACCTCTCCTTCCTCCTTGCTGGATCAAGACGGAGGAGACGTCACCCGTACCGTACGTGTGTTGAACGCGGAGGTGCTGTCCGTTCAGCACTTGGACATCGGTGATCTGAATCACGTTCGAGTACGACTCCATCATCACCTTGCAAGCTTCCGCACGCGATCTACAAGTGGTATGTAGATGCAAACTCTCTCCCAATACTCGTTGCTTAGATGAACTCATAGATGGATCTTGGTGAAACCGTAGGAAATTTTTTAATTTTCTGCAACGTTCCCCAACAGTGGCATCATGAGCTAGGTCTATGCGTAGTTCTCTAATGCACGAGTAGAACACAATTTGTTGTGGGCGTGGATATTGTCATCTTACTTGCCTCTACTAGTCTTTTCTTGCTTCAACGGTATTGTGGGATGAAGCGGCCCGGACCAACCTTACACGTACGCTTACGTGAGACCGGTTCCACCGATTGACATGCACTAGTTGCATAAGGTGGCTGGCGGGTGTCTGTCTCTCCCACTTTAGTTGGAGCGGATTCGATGAACAGGGCCCTTATGAAGGGTAAATAGAAGTTGACAAAATCACGTTGTGGTGTTTTCGTAGGTAAGAAAACGTTCTTGCTAGAACCCAATCGCAGCCACGTAAAAGATGCAACGACAATTAGAGGACGTCTAACTTGTTTTTGCAGCGATTGATGTGATGTGATATGGCCAGAAGTTGTGATGAATGATGAATTGTGATGTATGAGATCATGTTCTTGTAATAGGATTCACGACTTGCATGTCGATGAGTATGACAACCGGCAGGAGCCATAGGAGTTGTCTTTATTTTTTGTATGACCTGCGTGTCATTGAAGAACGCCATGTAAACTAATTTACTTCATTGCTAAACGCGTTAGTCATAGAAGTAGAAGTAGTCGTTGGCGTGACAACTTCATGAAGACACGATGATGGAGATCATGGTGTCAAGCCGGTGACAAGATGATCATGGAGCCTCGAAGATGGAGATCGATGGAGCTATATGATATTGGCCATATCATGTCACAACTATATAATTGCATGTGATGTTTATTATGTTTATGCATCTTGTTTACTTAGGACGACGGTAGTAAATAAGATGATCCCTTACAAAATTTCAAGAAGTGTTCTCCCCTAACTGTGCACCATTGCTACAGTTCGTCGCTTCTAAGCACCACGTGATGATCGGGTGTGATGGATTCTTACGTTCAGATACAACGGGTGTAAGACAGTTTTACACAGCGAAAACACTTAGGGTTAACTTGACGAGCCTAGCATGTGCAGACATGGCCTCGGAACACGGAGACCGAAAGGTCGAACACGAGTCGTATGGAAGATACGATCAACATGAAGATGTTCACCGACGATGACTAGTCCGTCTCACGTGATGATCGGACACGGGCTAGTCGACTCGGATCGTGTAACACTTAGATGACTAGAGGGATGTCTAATCTAAGTGGGAGTTCATAATTTTGATTAGAACTTTAATTATCATGAACTTAGTCTAAAACCTTTGCAAATATGTCTTGTAGATCAACGGCCAACGCTAATGTCAACATGAACTTCAACGCGTTCCTAGAGAAAACCAAGCTGAAAGATGATGGCAGCAACTATACGGACTGGGTCCGGAACCTGAGGATCATCCTCATAGCTGCCAGAAAGCAATATGTCCTAGAAGGACCGCTAGGTGACGCTCCCGTCCCAGAGAACCAAGACGTTATGAACGCTTGGCAAGCTCGTGCCGATGATTACTCCCTCGTTCAGTGCGGCATGCTTTACAGCTTAGAACCGGGGCTCCAAAAGCGTTTTGAGCATCACGGAGCATATGAGATGTTCGAAGAGCTGAAACTAGTTTTCCAAGCTCATGCCCGGTCGAGATATGATGTCTCCGACAAGTTCTACAGTTGTAAGATGGAGGAAAACAGTTACATCGGTGAACACATCCGAAGATGTCCGGGTTGCACAACCGTATGACCCAGCTGAACATTAACCTCCCAGATGAGGCGGTCATTGACAGAATCCTCCAGTCGCTCCCACCAAGCTACAAGAGCTTTGTGATGAACTACAAAATGCAAGGGATGGTAAAGACCATTCCTGAAGTGTTCTCGATGCTGAAGTCAGCAGAGGCTGAAATCAAGAAAGAACATCAAGTGTTGATGGTCAATAAGACCACTAAGTTCAAGAAAAGAAGAACTTCAAGAAGGACGGCAAAGATGTTGCCGTGCCTGTAAGCTTTATTCTTGCCGGAAGAAGTCAAAGAATGGACCCAAGCCTGAGACTGAGTGCTTTTATTGCAAGGGGAAGGGTCACTGGAAGCGGAACTGCCCCAAATACTTAGCGGATAAGAAGGCCGGCTGAAGGAAATATGCCCTAGAGGCAATAATAAAGTTATTATTTATTTCCTTATATCATGATAAATGTTTATTATTCATGCTAGAATTGTATTAACCGAAAACATAATACATGTGTGAATATATATAGACAAACAGAGTGTCACTAGTATGCCTCTACTTGACTAGCTTGTTAATCAAAGATGGTTATGTTTCCTAACCATGAACAAGGAGTTGTTATTTGATTAACAAGGTCACATCATTAGTTGAATGATCTAATTGACATGACCCATTCCATTAGCTTAGCACCCGATCGTTTAGTATGTTGCTATTGCTTTTATCCATGACTTATACATGTTCCTATAACTATGAGATTATGCAACTCCCATTTGCCAGAGGAACACTTTGGGTACTACCAAACGCCACAACGAATCGGGTGATTATAAAGGAGTACTACAGGTGTCTCCAAAGGCGATGTTGGGTTGGTGTATTTCGAGATTAGGATTTGTCACTCCGATTGCTCGGAGAGGTATCTCTGGGCCCTCTCGGTAATACACATCACTTAAGCCTTGCAAGCATTACAACTAATAAGTTAGCTGTGAGATGATGTATTACGGAACGAGTAAAGAGACTTGCCGGTAACGAGATTGAACTAGGTATTGGATACCGACGATCGAATCTCGGGCAAGTAACATACCGATGACAAAGGGAACAACGTATGTTGTTATGCGGTCCGACCGATAAAGATCTTCAGAGAATATGTAGGAGCCAATATGGGCATCCAGGTCCCGCTATTGGTTATTGACCGGAGACATGTCTCGGTCATGTCTACATTGTTCTCGAACCGTAGGGTCCGCACGCTTAAGGTTTCGATGACGGTTATATTATGAGTTTGTGTATTTTGATGTACCGAAGAAGTTTGGAGTCCCGGATGTGATCACGGACATGACGAGGAGTCTCGAAATGGTCGAGACATAAAGATTGATATATTGAAAGCCTATATTTGGAGTTCGAATGGTTCCGGGTGAAATCGGATTTTAGGAACACCGGGGTTACGGAACCCTCCCGGGGTTATTGGGCCTTAGTGGGCCATGAGGGAGAAGAGGAAGGGCCGGCCGGGGCAGGCAGGCCGCGCCTCCCCTAGTCCGAATAGGACAAGGAGAGGGGCGGCGCCTCCTTCCCTCTTTCCTCCCCCAATCCTAATCCAACTAGGAAGGGGGAGTCCTACTCGGTGGGAGTAGGACTCCTCCGCGCCTCCCAAGGGCCGGCCGCACCCCTTGCTCCTTTATATACTGGGGGGGGGCACCCTAGGACACACAAGTTGATCTACGGATCGTTCCTTAGCCGTGTGCGGTGCCCCTCCACCATATTCCACCTCGGTCATATCGCCGCAAAGCTTAGGCGAAGCCTCGCGCCGTAGAACATCAAGATCGCCACCACGCCGTCGTCGACGGAATTCTCCTCCCAAGCTCTCTTGGATTGGAGCCCGAGGAGCGCCATCGAGCTGTACGTGTGTCAAGAACTCGGGGCGCCGGAGTAACGGCGCTAGGATCGGTTGGATCGCGAGGAGATCGACGACTACTTCCTATACGCCAGATCGCTTCGCTTCGGTCTACGAGGGTACGTAGACAACACTCTTCCTCTCGTTGCTATGCATCACCATGATCTTGCGTGTGCGTAGGAAATTTTTTGAAATTACTACGTTACCCAACAGTGGCATCCGAGCCTAGGTTTTTATGGTTTGATGTTTTGCACGAGTAGAACACAAGTAAGTTGTGGGCGATACAAGTCATACTACCTACCAGCATGTCATACTTTGGTTCAGCGGTATTGTGAGATGAAGCGGCCCGGACCGACATTACGCGTACGCTTACGCGAGACTGGTTTCACCGCTACGAGCACTCGTTGCTTAAAGGTGACTGGCGGGTGTCTGTCTCTCTCACTTTAGTTGAACCGAGTGTGGCTACGCCCGGTCCTTGAGAAGGTTAAAACGTAGTCTATTTGACGAAGTATCGTTGTGGTTTTGATGCGAGGTGAGATTGGTTCTTGCTTAAGCCCGTAGCAGCCACGTAAAATTTGCAACAACAAAGTAGAGGACGCCTAACTTGTTTTTGTAGGGCATGTTGTGATGTGATATGGTCAAGACGTGATGCTATATTTTATTGTATGAGATGATCATGTTTTGTAACCGAAGTTATCGGCAATCGGCTGGAGCCATATGGTTGTCGCTTATTGTATGAAATGCAAATGCCCTGTAATTGCTTTACTTTATCACTAAGCGGTAGCGATAGTCGAGAAGTAATAGATGGCATAAGCGACAACGATGCTACGATGGAGATCAAGGTGTCGCGCCGGTGACGATGGTGATCATGATGGTGCTTCGAGATGGAGATCACAAGCACAAGATGATGATGGCCATATCATATCACTTATATTGATTGCATGTGATGTTTATCTTTATGCATCTTATCTTGCTTTGATTGACGGTAGCATTTTAAGATGATCTCTCACTAAGAATTATCAAGTAGTGTTCTCCCGAGTATGCACCGCTGCCAAAGTTCGTCGTGCCTGCAGACACCACGTGATGATCGGGTGTGATAATCTCTCACGTCCATCTACAATGGGTGCAAGCCAGTTTTGCACACGCAGAATCTCGAGGTTATACTTGACGAGCCTAGCATATGCAGATATGGCCTCGAACACGGAGACCGAAGGTCGAGCGTGAATCATATAGTAGATATGATCAACATAAGATGTTCACCATTGAAAACTACTCCATCTCACGTGATGATCGGTTATGGTTTAGTTGATTTGGATCACGTGATCACTTAGATGACTAGAGATATGTCTGTCTAAGTGGGAGTTCTTAAGTAATATGATTAATTGAACTTAAATTTATCATGAACTTAGTCCTGGTAGTATTTTGCAAATTATGTTGTAGATCAATAGCTCGCGTTGTTGCTTTCATATGTTTATTTTCATATGTTCCTAGAGAAAATTGTGTTGAAAGATGTTAGTAGCAATGATGCGGATTGGATCCGTGATCTGAGGTTTATCCTCATTGCTGCACAGAAGAATTATGTTCTTGATGCACCGCTAGGTGACAGACCTATTGCAGGAGCAGATGCAGACGTTATGAACGTTTGGCTAGCTCGATATGATGACTACTTGATAGTTTTGTGCACCATGCTTTATGGCTTAGAATCGGGACTTCAAAGATGTTTTGAACATCATGGACCATATGAGATGTTCCAGGAATTGAAGTTAATATTTCAAGCAAATACCCGAGTTGAGAGATATGAAGTCTCCAACAAGTTCTATAGCTAAAAGATGGAGGAGAATCGCTCAACTAGTGAGCATGTGCTCAGATTGTCTGGGTACTACAATTGCTTGAATCAAGTGGGAGTTAATCTTCTAGATAAGATAGTGATTGACAGAATTCTCTAGTCACCATCACCAAGTTAGTAGAACTTCATGATGAACTCTAGTATGCAAAGGATGATGAAAATGATTCCCGAGCTCTTCGTGATGTTGAAATCGACGAAGGTAGAAATCAAGAAAGAGCATCAAGTGTTGATGGTTGACAAGATCACTAGTTTCAAGAAAAGGGCAAAGGAAAGAAAGGGAACTTCAAGTAGATTGACAAGCAAGTTGTCACTCCCACGAAGAAACCCAAAGCTGAACCAAAGCCTGAAACCGAGTGCTTTAATCGCAAAGGAAATGGTCCCGAAGCGGAACTGCCCTAAATATTTGGTGGATAAGAAGGATGGCAAAGTGAAAAGGGTATATTTGATATACAGGTGTTTGATGTGTGCTTTACTAGTGTTTATAGCAACCCCTCGGTATTTGGTACTGGTTCGGTTGCTAAGAGTAGTAACTCAAACGGAGTTGCGAATAAGCGAAACTAGCTAAGGGTGAAGTGACGATGTGTGTTGAAAGTAGTTTCAAGATTGATATGATCATCATCGCACACTCCCTATACTTTCGGGATTAGTGTTGAACCTAAATACATGTTATTTGGTGTTTGCGTTGAGCATGAATATGATTTGATCGTGTTTATTGCAATACGGTTATTCATTTAAGTAAAAGAATAAACTGTTGTTCTGTTTACATGAATAAAACCTTATATGGTTACACACCCAATGAAAATGGTTCATTGGATCTCGATCGTAGTAATACACATATTCATAATATTGAAACCAAAAGATGCAAAGTTAATAATGATAGTGCAACTTATTTGTGGCACTGCCGTTTAGGTCATAATGGTGTAAAGCGCATGAAGAAACTCCATGCTGATGGGATTTTGGAATCACTTGATTATGAATCACTTGATGCTTGCGAACCATGCCTCATGGGCAAGATGACTAAGACTCCGTTCTCCGGAACAGTGGAGAGAGCAACTGACTTATTGGAAATAATACATACTAATGTATGCGATCCAATGAGTGTTAAGGCTCGCGGCGGGTATCGTTATTTTCTGACCTTCACAGATGATTTGAGCAGATATGGGTATATCTACTTGATGAAACATAAGTCTGAAATAGTTGAAAGGTTCAAAGAATTTCAGAGTGAAGTGGAAAATCATCGTGACAAGAAAATAAGGTTTCTACGATCTGATCACGGAGACAAATATTTGAGTTACGAGTTTGGTCTTCAATTAAAACAATGTGGAATAGTTTCACAAATTCATGCCACCTGGAACACCACATCATAATGGTGTGTCCGAACGTCATAACCGTACTTTATTGGATATAGTACAATCTATGATGTTTCTTACCGATTTACCAATATCGTTTTGGGATCATGCATTAGAGACAGCTGCATTCACGTTAAATAGGGCACCATCTAAATCCATTGAGACAACACTATACGAACTGTGGTTTAGCAAGAAACCAAAGTTGTCGTTTCTTAAAGTTTGGGGCTGCAATGCTTATGTGAAAAAGTTTCATCCTGATAAGCTCAAACCCAAATCGGAGAAGTGCATCTTCATAGAATACCCAAAGGAAACTGTTGGGTACACCTTCTATCACAGATCCTAAAGCAAGATTTTCGTTGCTGAAAATGGATCCTTTCTAGAGAAGGAGTTTCTCTCGAAAGAAGTGAGTGGGAGGAAAGTAGAACTTGATGAGGTAATTGTACCTTCTCCCTTATTGAAAGTAGTTCATCACAGAAATTTGTTCTGTGACTACTACACCAATTAGTGAGGAAGCTAATGATGATGATCATGTAACTTCAGATCAAGTTACTACCGAATCTCGAGGTAAACCAGAGTGAGATCCGCACTGAGTGGTACGGTAATCCTGTTCGAAGTCATGCTACTAGATCATGATGAACCTACGAACTATGAAGAAGCGATGGTGAGCCCAGATTCGCAAAATGGCTTGAGGCCATGAAATCTGAGATGGGATCCATGTATGAAAACAAAGTATGGACTTTGGTTGACTTGCCGAAGGTCGGCAAGCAATAGAAAACAAGTGGATCTTCAAGAAGAAGACCGACGACGGTAATGTTATTGTCTACAAAGCTCGACTTGTCGCAAAGGGTTTTCGACAAGTTCAAGGGATTGACTACGATGAGACCTTCTCACCCGTAGCGATGCTTAAGTCTGTCCGAATCATGTTAGCAATTGCCGCATTTTATGATTATGAAATTTGGCAAATGGATGTAAAGACTGCATTCCTGAATGGATTTCTGGAAGAAGAGTTGTATATGATGCAACCAGAAGGTTTTATCGATCCAAAGGGTGTTAACAAAATGTGCATCTATGGACTGGTGCAAGCATCTCGGAGTTGGAATATACGCTTTGATAAGTTGATCAAAGCATATAGTTTATATAGACTTGCAGTGAAGCCTGTATTTACTAGAAAGTGAGTGGGAGCACTACAGCATTTCTGATAAGTATATGTGAATGACATATTGTAGATCGGAAATAATGTAGAATTATTCTGCAAAGCATAAATGAGTGTTTGAAAGGAGTTTTTCAAAGAAAGACCTCAGTAAAAGCTACTTACATATTGAGCATCAAGATCTATAGAGATAGATCAAGACGCTTGATAAGTTTTTTCAATGAGTACATACCTTGACAAGATTTTGAAGTAGTTCAAAATAGGACAGTCAAAGAAAGAGTTCTTGCCTGTGTTACAAGGTGTGAAATTGAGTAAGAATCAAAACCCGACCACGGCAGAAGATAGAAAGAGAATGAAAGTCATTCCCTATGCCTTGGCCATAGGTTCTATAAAGTATGCCATGCTGTGTACCAGATCTATTGTATACCCCTGACCGAGTTTGGCAAGGGAGTACAATAGTGATCTAGGAGTAGATCACCGGACAGCGGTCAAAATTATCCTTAGTGGAATAAGGATATGTTTCTCGATTATGGTAGTGACAAAAGGTTCGTCGTAAAGGGTTACGTCGATACAAGTTTTGACACCGATCTGGATGAATCTAAGTCTCGATCTAGATACATATTGAAAGTGGGAGCAATTAGCTAGAGTAGCTCCATGCAGAGCATTGTAGACATAGACTATTTGCAAAATACATACGGCTCTAAATATGATAGACCCGTTGACTAAGATTCTCTCACAAGCAAAACATGATCACACCTTAGTACTCTTTGGGTGTTAATCACATAGCGATGTGAACTAGATTACTGAATCTAGTAAACCCTTTGGGAGTTGCTCCCATGGCGATGTGAACTATGGGTGTTAATCACATGATGATGTGAACTATTGATGTTAATCACATTGTGATGTGATCTAGATTATTGACTCTAGTGCAAGTGGGAGACTGAAGGAAATATGCCCTAGAGGCAATAATAAAGTTATTATTTATTTCCTTATATCATGATAAATGTTTATTATTCATGCTAGAATTGTATTAACCGGAAACATAATACATGTGTGAATATATATAGACAAACAGAGTGTCACTAGTATGCCTCTACTTGACTAGCTTGTTAATCAAAGATGGTTATGTTTCCTAACCATGAACAAGGAGTTGTTATTTGATTAACAAGGTCACATCATTAGTTGAATGATCGATTGACATGACCCATTCCATTAGCTTAGCACCGATCGCTTAGTATGTTGCTATTGCTTTTATCCATGACTAATACATGTTCCTATAACTATGAGATTATGCAACTCCCGTTTGCGGAGGAACACTTTGGTACTACCAAACGTCACAACGAATCGGGTGATTATAAAGGAGTACTACAGGTGTCTCCAAAGGCGATGTTGGGTTGGCGATTTCGAGATTAGGATTTGTCACTCCGATTGTTGGAGAGGTATCTCGGGCCCTCTCGGTAATACACATCACTTAAGCCTTGCAAGCATTACAACTAATAAGTTAGCTGTGAGATGATGTATTACGGAACGAGTAAAGAGACTTGCGTAACGAGATTGAACTAGGTATTGGATACCGACGATCGAATCTCGGGCAAGTAACATACCGATGACAAAGGGAACAACGTATTGTTATGCGATCGACCGATAAAGATCTTCGAGAATATGTAGGAGCCAATATGGGCATCCAGGTCCCGCTATTGGTTATTGACCGAGACATGTCTCGGTCATGTCTACATTGTTCTCGAACCGTAGGGTCCGCACGCTTAAGGTTTCGATGACGGTTATATTATGAGTTTGTGTATTTTGATGTACCGAAGAAGTTCGAGTCCCGGATGTGATCACGGACATGACGAGGAGTCTCGAAATGGTCGAGACATAAAGATTGATATATTGGAAGCCTATATTTGGAGTTCGAATGGTTCGGGTGAAATCGATTTTCTTGGAACACCGGGTTACGGAACCTCCCGGGGTTATTGGGCCTTAGTGGGCCATGAGGGAGAAGAGGAAGGGTCGGCCGGGGCAGGCCGCGCCCTCCCCTAGTCCGAATAGGACAAGGAGAGGGGGCGCCCCTTCCCTCTTTCCTCCCCCAATCCTAATCCAACTAGGAAGGGGGAGTCCTACTCCCGGTGGGAGTAGGACTCCTCCAGCGCCTCCTCCAAGGGCCGGCCGCACCCCCTTGCTCCTTTATATCTGAGGGGCAGGGGGCACCCTAGGACACACAAGTTGATCTACGGATCGTTCCTTAGCCGTGCAGCGGTGCCCCTCCACCATATTCCACCTCGGTCATATCGTCGCAAAGCTTAGGCGAAGCCCTGCGCCGTAGAACATCAAGATCGTCACCACGCCGTCGTCTCGACGGAATTCTCCTCCCAAGCTCTCTTGGATTGGAGCCCGAGGAGCGCCATCGAGCTGTACGTGTGTCAAGAACTCGGGGCGCCGAGTAATGGCGCTAGGATCGGTTGGATCGCGAGGAGATCGTACGACTACTTCCTCTACGTTGTGATCGCTTCCGCTTCGGTCTACGAGGGTACGTAGACAACACTCTTCCCTCTCGTTGCTATGCATCACCATGATCTTGCGTGTGCGTAGGAAATTTTTTGAAATTACTACGTTACCCAACACCGGCAACACCAAAGGTATATTTGATATACATGTAATTGATGTGTACCTTACCAGTACTCGTAGTAACTCCTCGGTATTTGATACCGTGCCGTTGCTCATATTTGTAACTCACAGCAGGAGCTGCGGAATAAACGGAGACTGGCGAAGGACAAGGTGACGATCTTGCGTCGGGAATGGTTCCGAGTCGATGTGATCGCCGTCGCACGCTGCCTCTACATTTACCCACGGGATTAGTTTTGAACCTTAATAATTGTTATTTAGTGCCATGTTTGAGCATGAACATTGTATCTGGATCTCGTTTAATTCGAGATGGCTACTCATTTAAGTCTGAGAATAATGCTTGTTCGATTTATATGAGAGATATGTTTTATGGTCATGCTCCGATGGTCAATGGTTTATTCTTAATGAATCTCGAGCGTAATATTACACATGTTCATAGTGTGGATGCCAAAAGATGTAAAGTTGATAACGATAGTCCCACATACCTGTGGCACTGCCGCCTTGGTCACATTGGTGTCAAGCGCATGAAGAAGCTCCATGCTGATGGACTTTTAGAGTCTCTTGATTATGAATCGTTTGACACATGCGAACCTTGCCTCTTAGGCAAAATGACCAAGACTCCGTTCTCCGGAACAATGGAGCGAGCAACCAACTTGTTGGAAATCATACATACCGATGTACGCGGTCCAATGAGCGTTGAGGCTCGCGGAGGATATCGTTATGTTCTCACTCTCATTGATGACTTAAGTAGATATGGGTATGTCTACTTAATGAAACACAAGTCTGAGACCTTTGAAAAGTTCAAGGAATTTCAGAGTGAGGTAGAGAATCAACGTGACCGAAAGATAAAGTTCCTATGATCAGATCGTGGAGGAGAATACTTAAGTCACGAATTTGGTACACATTTAAGGAAATGTGGAATCGTTTCACAACTCACGCCGCCTGGAACACCTCAGCGAAACGGTGTGTCCGAACGTCATAATCGCACTCTATTGGATATGGTGCGGTCTATGTTAGCAATTGCCGCATATTATGACTATGAGATATGGCAGATGGACGTCAAAACGGCATTCCTTAACGGACATCTTAAGGAAGAGCTGTATATGATGCAGCCGAAAGGTTTTGTCGATCCTCAGAATGCTAACAAAGTATGCAAGCTCCAGCGATCCATTTATGGACTGGTGGAAGCATCTCGGAGTTGGAACATTCGCTTTGATGAGATGATCAAAGCGTTTGGGTTTATGCAGACTTATGGAGAAGCCTGCGTTTACAAGAAAGTGAGTGGGAGCTCTGTAGCATTTCTCATATTATATGTAGATGACATACTTTTGATGGGAAATGATACGAAATTTCTGGACAGCATTAAGGCCTACTTGAACAAGTGTTTTTCAATGAAGGACCTTGGAGAAGCTGCTTATATATTAGGCATCAAAATCTATAGAGATAGATCGAGACGCCTCATAGGTCTTTCACAAAGCACATACCTTGATAAGATTTTGAAGAGGTTCAAAATGGATCAGTCCAAGAAGGGGTTCTTGCCTATGTTACAAGGTGTGAGATTGAGCTTGGCTCAGTCACCGACCACGGCAAAAGATAAAGAAGAGATGAGTGTCATCCTCTATGCTTCAGCCATAGGATCTATTATGTATGCCATGCTGTGTACCAGACCCGATGTAAACCTAGCCGTAAGTTTGGTTGCGAGATACCAAAGTAATCCCGCAAGGAACACCGGACAGCGGTCAAGAATATCCTGAAGTACCGAAAAGGACAAAGGACATGTTTCGTTTATGGAGGAGACGAAGAGCTCGTCAGAAGGGTTACGCCGACGCTAGCTTCGACTCAGATCTGATGACTCCAAGTCACAAACCGGATACGTGTATATGTTGAATGGTGGAGCAAGATGGTGGTGCGGTTGCAAGCGAAGCGTCGTGGCGGGATCTACGTGTGAAGCGGAGTACATGGCAGCATCGGAGGCAGCGATGAAGCGATATGGGTGAAGGAGTTCATCACCGACCTAGGAGTCATACCCAATGCGTCGGGCCGATCAAACTCTCTTCGTGACAACACTTTGGAGCTATTGCCCTTGCCAAGGAGCCAGTGTTTCACAAGAAGACCAGCACATCAAGCGCCGTTTCAACTCCATCCGTGAAAATGCTCAAGATGGAGACATAGAGATTTGCAAAGTGCACACGGATCTGAATGTCGCAGATCCGCTGACTAAACCTCTCTCGCGTGCAAAACATGATCAACACCGTAACTCTATGGGTGTTCGATTCATCACAATGTAACTAGATTGGTGACTCTAGTGCAAGTGGGAGACTGTTGGAAATATGCCCTAGAGGCAATAATAAAAGTATTATTATATTTCAATGTTCATGATAATTGTCTTTTGTTCATGCTATAAGCGTATTATCCGGAAATCGTAATACACGTGTGAACACTTAGACCATAATATGTCCCTAGTGAGCCTCTAGATGACTAGCTCACAGATCAATAGATAGTCATGGTTTCCTGACTATGGACATTGGATGTCGTTGATAACGGGATCACATCATTAGGAGAATGATGTGATGGACAAGACCCAATACTAAGCATAGCATAAAAGATCATGTAGTTCGTTAGCTAGAGCTTTGCCAATGTCAAGTATCTCTTCCTTCGACCATGAGATCGTGTAACTCCCGGTTACCGTAGGAGTGCCTTGGGTGTATCAAACGTCACAATGTAACCGGGTGACTATAAAGGTGCATTACAGGTATCTCCGAAAGTATCATTGGGTTGACATGGATCGAGATCGATTTGTCACTCCGCATGACGGAGAGGTATCTCTGGGCCCACTCAAGAATGCATCATCATAATGAGCTCAAGGTGACCAAGGTGTTGGCCAAGGGATCATGCATTATCAGACGAGTAAAGTGACTTGCCGGTAATGAGACTGAACAAGGTATTGGGATACCGACGATCGAAGTCTCGGGCAAGTAACGCATCGATTGACAAAGGGAATTGCATCTGAGGTTTTGATCAATCCTCGACATCGTGGTTCAACCGATGAAATCATCGAGGAGCATGTGGGAGCCAACATGGGTATCCAGACCCCGCTGTTGGTTATTGCCCGAGAGTCGTCTCGGTCATGTCTGCGTGTCTCCCGAACCCGTAGGGTCTACAAACTTAAGGTTCGGTGACGCTAGGGTTATTAGGAAGACTAGTATGTGACTATCGAATGTTGTTCGGAGTCCCGGATGAGATCCCGGACGTCACGAGGAGTTCCGGAAGGGTCCGGAGGTAAAGATTTATATATGGGAAGTTGTTAAAAGGACACCGGAAAGTTTCGGGGGCATACCGGTATTGTACCGGGGCCACCGGAAGGGTTCCGGGGGTCCACCGGGAGGGGCCACCCCTCTCGGGGGGCCACATGGGCTGCGTGGGGAGTTGGCCAGCCCCTGGTGGGCTTGGCGCACCCCCTCCCCTAGGCCCTTGCGCCTAGGGTTGAGGGGGGAACCCTAGAGGGGGCCCCTTGCTTGGGGGCAAGTCCCCTCCCTTTGTCGCCGCCCCCTCTAGATGGGATCTAGAGGGGCCGGCCCCCTTCTCCCTTCCCCCTATAAATAGAGGGGTGAGGGGAGGGCAGCCGCACCCAAGCCAAGGCGCAGCCCTCCCCTCCCCAACACCTCTCCTCCTCCGTTGTACGCTCGGCGAAGCCCTGTCGGAGTACTGGGTCTCCACCATCACCACGCCGTCGTGCTGCCGGTGGAGCTGTCTTCCTCAACCTCTCCTTCCTCCTTGCTGGATCAAGACGGAGGAGACGTCACCCGTACCGTACGTGTGTTGAACGCGGAGGTGCTGTCCGTTCAGCACTTGGACATCGGTGATCTGAATCACGTTCGAGTACGACTCCATCATCACCTTGCAAGCTTCCGCACGCGATCTACAAGTGGTATGTAGATGCAAACTCTCTCCCAATACTCGTTGCTTAGATGAACTCATAGATGGATCTTGGTGAAACCGTAGGAAAAATTTTAATTTTCTGCAACGTTCCCCAACATCATCATCATCACCACCTTCATCATCTCCGAGGACATAATCACATGGATATGGGCACCCCCCTTGGCAACTGCCAAGCTTTGGGGAGGTGCCCCGGTATCATATCACCATCACACTCCTATCTTTACCGTTTTTCTTAGTTCAATCCTTTAGGTAATATCTTGATCTAGTAGAATAAAGTTTTGGTATGAATTAGTTTTGAGTTTTGCTTTGTGATCCCTCTATGTAATCGAGTCCATGAGCTATATATAATAAAGATTAGTGTTGAGTCAAGGGCTTTGCTATCTTGCTATGATCTTGAGTGCATAAAAAAATAAAAAAAATAAAAGAGATCATATTGATCTTATGGATAGTAATGACTTCACATATAGAGAGTATGATGATTAAAAGTTGTTGGGAGTTGGCAAACATAGTTTTGGTCATCGTTGCAATTAATAAGAAGTAATAAGGAAAGAGAGGTTCTCACACATAAATATACTATCTTGGACATCTTTTATGATTGTCAGCACTCATTAAAGTATGACATGCCAAAGAGTTGATGTTGGACAACGAAGACAACATAATGGGTTATGTTTTCTCACATCTCAGTTAAAGTATACTAGTCATCAACCCGTGCGTCTGCACGGGCTAGTGATTTCAAAAACATGAAAGTGCTAAATCAATTAAATAACTTTCTTTGGTAATGCCTTAGGGATTAGAAATACTGATAAACATGGAAAACTATTTTGAATATCTTGCCATTGAGCGTTGTATGTCATAAATTCAGAAAAAAGATTTCATTTACGGCATAGGAAATTGGAAACTAAAAAATAAAATATTTGGAGGAACATTTAGAAGGAGCCACATCCTCAGTTAAATAAGAATAAAGATCGACACATATTTGAGACCATGTGTTTTTTCAATTTAGTTTGTTTTACCATAAATATATTCCCCGAAATCAGAAACTGAATCATGCATGGTTATTATATATGAAGGAGAACATCAAATGATAAATTTATTCTTCCTCAACATGAAGGTGGTGAAATTATGGACTCTTAATCAAAATCATGCTATCAATACTTAGATTATAACTCAAATAGTATGTCATTATGTATATATGTACATACTCATGAAAATTAAAAATCAGAAGAAACTTTTTATATAAGGAGACATTTTGGCTTCCCCATCCGGGATTAACTCTAAAAGGAGCACAGTTATTCTATTTTGGTGATATACAACAAATCCACTGAAATATTCTGGAAATAACGCAAAAGAGATGTCTGGTTTTTGTTTTCCTTCTATATCCTTTTTCTACACAAATGCGAGGCGGACAACATGGATTTGTAATTCATTTATAGATGAAGAATTAAAAAAATGTAAGACTTCACAAATGCATATGTACGCATATGAGATCTATGGTATACATAATCATGTATTCGAAATATTTTTCGACCATGATTCGTACATATAGCTTGATTTTTCTTATTTCAAGTAGTATAGACAATCAGGGATATTACAGATATAGTTCAGGGGCATCGCTCCTAGTTTCTTGATAGGGTTTTCTCTCTCTTCCGTATGGAGTCAAAATAAAAATATACACAATATATGTATACGTACCAATACTGAACCGCACATGTACGGTTTTCTCTCTCTTCCTTGTGGAGTCAAAATAAAAATATACACTATATATTTATACGTACCAATATCGGACCATGGCGTATGTATATATATATATATATATATATATATATATATATATATATATATATATATATATATATATATATGGGATTATTATCGGACCACGCGTGCGTATGTATATATGTATTGGTAAGCATGTAATCCTTTCTTAGCTTAGCCCCCTACAACTAATCATATGATCCATGCTCTCCAAAGTTATATAAGCTCATCATCCATGCATGGTGTGAACATCAGTAAAGTAGTGATAAGAATTCGTCCTAATAATCAAATTTGCAGTCCAGTACTTACATGTATATACATGCACCTGGAGAGATGTGCGGGATGCAGCCAGGGCGTGGATGAGAAGCTCATCCTGCCACTATACATCCTCGTCGGCGGTTCTTGACTTGATTATCCTCTTCATCGGTGCTTTCGTTTGGTTACCCATAGCGGCGTGCTCATTGAATGTGCTTTTCGCTACAGCAGTTCTCCCGATATGTAAAAAGGAAGAATTGCAGCAAAGAGGGACACAATTTGAATATGAATATGAAGCATACAACATGATTCTTCCCTTCAATATATACCATTAGTATGGAAATAAATGTATGCAAGGTCACATGTTCTGCTTAAAGAAATAAAGGAATACCTTATCTGTTCATAACGCGTGCCTAATAAAGTCTGCATGTGTGTATAACATATATACTCCTTTGGTAAAAGATTGATGCTGCCACCGGCAACTGCGCTTGGCCGTCCAAGATTTCCAGGGATCAACAACCACACGGTTGGGCTGTTCTTCTACATATGTGCATCCATAATTACGCAAGCTGGAGCAGATTGAAACGTGGTCAGCTAGTTGATGGGATTAGCAAAGGTAGAAAGGTCAGCTACGTAACATCGGTTGAATAGATGCAAAACATCACGGGAAAAGCACATACGGGACAGAAAGAAAAGGTGAAACGGTTAACATACTAATATCTACTATTGTGCGAGGAGGCGAAGCGGAGAATGATGTGACTTCAGAAGGCAGCGATGGGAGAGAGCAGTACAACCTATGGAGACTCAGAGGCCTGTTTCTGAAAACATATCAGGAGTCGATCTGGAGAAGGCGTGATGTTTCAGATTTGAGCCACTAATGCTTCCATCTAATGCACAATATATTTCCAAATTTCTGCTTCTAACGATTAGGCTTAAAAGCAGCCTCCAATTAGTAAATAGAAGTTGAAAGTTAAAGTCATTCTCCCATCTTGAAATTGACATAGAGCATGGCCCAGGGACCCACCATGCAGATAAACGTAGTTCAATTTCGGGTAAAACACTTGACGTGATGAATCAAATTAAGCATACTACTAATGATGAGTACCACAATTACAACAGAAGTTTTTTTTTTTAATAACTATGATGCGTCGGACTCTGACATTAAAAGGCACAAATTTGCTGGGAAGACAAAGATGAAAATGGATTATTAAAACTTATTGGGGCTCTCCTACCCCGCGTCGCCTCCCCGAGCGGGGCGACCGGGGGATCTCGTCGCCCCCTCCCAGCCCCCCCCCTCCTCCCTTCCGCGCCGTCGGCTGGGCCACCGGGCCTTGCCAGCGTGGTGCGGCGGCGGCCCGCCTTCCACGCTTGGCGCCTCGGCTCGGGCGGACGGCCGATGGGGTGCTCCTCGGCGACATTGGATCCGCGGCGGCGCAACTCCTCGGCAGCGCAGTGCTGGGTGGCGTCGCGGCGGTGGTGCAGCCGCTTGGCGGCGGACGACGCGGTGGCTAGCGGCGGGCCTCCCGCCCGCATCCAGCCCTTTGGGCTCGATCTGGTGCGGGCGAGCTGGCCTGGTCTCGCTGGCGGCGTCTCCGCGGGTCGGGGCGTGACTTCGTCGCGGGGTGGTGGCGGCGGCGGCTCGCGTTCAGAAGCGGCGGCGACGGCCGCGAGCCCGTTCGGGCTCGGCTGGGCGAGTGGCCGGTTTGCCCTTTGTGCTGCGTCCGCCGGATCAGCCGGGGGCGGTGGAGGATGTCCCCTCTCGCGAGGCTGCTGATGTTGCCGCTCCTGGTTCCCGGTTGCGTCGTCTTGTTTCCGTCGGTCCCGTTTCGTTTGCCATGGTGAGACGGCGATGGAGACTGCTCGACCGTGGTGGCGCAAGTTGGTGGGCGGTGTGTTTGGTGGCGCGGGATGGATCGTCTGGGGTCGTGGTTGGTTGGTGGGCGGGAGAAATCCTTGTCGGCCGGGCCGTCACCGACGCGGTGACGCTCGTGGGCGCCGCCGTGCCTTCCTGAAGGGCGTCGGGCATACCCCTTCCACCTCACCCCTCGCGTACCAGGGGAAACCCTAGGACATGTCGGGGCAACAGCGTCGTCATCGTCGCAATCCTTCTTGAGGGTGTTGTTTGGTATGCGGCGGTCCGGAATGCTAGGGCGTGGTGGTATTTTCCGTGGGCGCCATGTTGCGGGTCCTCATCGTTTTCGTTGATCCGCCGGTGTTGGCATTATTTTCTCTTCAGTTCCTTTTTTTGTTTCTTTTGGGCTTGCTTGTGCTGTGGCCCCAGCATTTGTATCGTGTGGTCGTTGCTTTATAATATAAAGCGGGGGGCAACCCTTTTTCGGTAAACTTATTGGGTTATTAAAAGCCAAAGTAAAGTAAACTAATTAGATTGCATAGCACCTGGAAATCCAAGCCATCCAAGTATTATGTATGTCAGATCATCAAAATCCCGCAAAACAAAACACTAGGTTGTACTTTCTCATTCGATACCACGTGTCATATTGCAGTAGAACAACATAAAAATTCTCAAATACAAAGACATACTCCCTTTTTGCTCCTTGCTTACATGCAATCAATCTGCTATAGTTCCTCGACTCGGTAGCTTCAACAACGGTGCCTCCATATGTAGTCCGCATTGGAATCTCTAAAAGGACTTATATTTAGAAACGGAGTAAGTACAAACTTTCTTTGATGCGCACCCTCTTTTTCACAGCATGGGATTGCAGTTTGGTCAGGCATGGAAACTGAGATTAATTAGAAGGACCTTCTCATCAGCGAAGATGTCTTGTGTCCTGGCTTGGCCCTGATGATGGGCACATGAATACTGGAGAAGGGATTGGTTAGTTTACGCACCGCCAACATAGTTTCTCCAGTCTGTATTTTTCTAGTTCGCCTGCTCCGCCAGGTAACCGGTAAGAGAAGGGATTGGTTAGTTTACGCACCGCCAACATAGTTTCTCCAGTCTGTATTTTTCTCGTTCGCCTGCTCTGCCAAGTCACCGGTAAACTTTTCGTCAAGAGGGATCGATCTAACAAATCAATCTAGGGATCTTACTACTCAATCTAGCTAGCCTCGCCTTGCTTCACGTATGTATACGGAAAGCACCCTAGTGGTGCTACTGTAGATCAATCCAACTGCCTGTCTTTTAGCTTGCACGCAACATAGCTCTTTGTGGATTTGTTCCAGCAACCAAAAATCAACAAAGAGGAGTAGCAGGGGTGAAGAAACGGGGCTGCAGGTATGTGTCGGTCCGTCGGCAGGGAAGATTGCCGCCGGAGTAAGGAGTCTATGATGGATTCTTTTTTTAAAGTGAGGAAGATTTTTCTCTCCTTGGAAGACATTTTTTTTCACGTGCAAGACAACATATTCCCTTGGATCCGTGGAATAGTTTGCTCGAGGACGTGGGACACCGGGTGAGGACTCATGAAACCTCATCTGACGGCTGTAGAAAGTTAATATCTAGATCGGACGCACCGTTTTCTTAGTTTCCAAGGATTAACGTAAAGCTTCGTTTGGTGCCTCCAATTAGTAAATATAAGATTGTCATGGATCGTTCAACATGTTGAGCTTGCTTTCTCCCCTCATGCTAGCCAAATTCCTTGCACCAAGTAGAGATACTACTTGTGCTTCCAAATATCCTTAAACCCAGTTTTGCCATGAGAGTCCACCATATCTACCTATGGATTGAGTAAGATCCTTCAAGTAAGTTGTCATGTTGCATGCAATAGAAATTGCTTTCTAAATATGTATGACTTATTAGTGCGGAGAAAATAAGCTTTATACGATCTTGTGATATGGAAGCAATAAAATCGACGGACTGCATAATAAAGGTTCATATCACAAGTGGCAATATAAAGGGACGTTCTTTTGCATTGAGTTTTCATGCATCCAACCAAAAAGCACATGACAACCTCTGCTTCCCTCTACAAAGGGCATATCTTTTACATTATGCAAGAGTCAAGGTGATCTTCACCTTTCCTTTTTACATTTACCTATATATATATATATATATATATATATATATATATATATATATATATATATATATATATATATATATATATATATATATATATTCAATTGGATGTAAGTTAGCATGAACTTTTATTGTTGACATTACTCTTGAGGTAAAAAGGTTGGGAGGCAACACTATAAGCCCCTATCTTTCTCTCTGTCCGATTAAAACTCCATAACCATAAGTATTGTATGAGTGTTAGCAATTGTGAAAGACTAAATGATAGTTGAGTATGTGGACTTGCTGAAAAGCTCTTACATTGACTCTTTCCTATGTTATGATAAATTGCAATTGCTTCAATAACTGAGATTATAGTTTGTTGGTTCTCAATGAAGTTTCTAATTCATACTTGACATTGTGAATAGATTGTTACTTGAGCATAAGAAATCATATGACAAAATTATATATATATATATATATATATATATATATATATATATATATATATATATATATATGTTGCTGTTATAAGAATGATCATGATGCCCTCATGTCCGTATTTTATTTTATCGACACCTCTATCTCTAAACATGTGGACATATTTTTCGGTATCGGCTTCCGCTTGAGGACAAGCGAGGTCTAAGCTTGAGGGAGTTGATAAATCCATTTTGCATCATGCTTTTATATTGATATTTATTGCATTGTGAGATGTTATAACACGTTATGACACAATACTTATGGCTATTCTCTCTTATTTTACAAGGTTTAACATGAAGAGGGAGAATGCTGGCAGCTGGGATTCTGGGCTGGAAAAGGAGCAGATATTGGAGACCTATTCTGCACAGCTCCAAAAGTCCTGAAACTCCACGAAAGTCATTTTTGGAATTAATAATAAATATTGAGCGGAAGAAGTACCAGAGGGGGCCACACCCTGGCCATGAGGGTGGGGGGTGCGCCCTACCCCTCTGGGCGTGCCCCCTGCCTCATGGGCCCCCTGGCAGCCCTCCGGTGCCCATCTTCTGCTATATGAAGTCTTTTACCCTGGAAAAAATCATAAGCAAGCTTACGGGACGAAACTCCGTCGCCACGAGGCGGAACCTTGGCGGAACCAATCTAGGGCTCCAGCGGAACTGTTATGCTGGGGAAACATCCCTCTGGGAGGGGGAAATCATCACCATCATCATCACCAACGATCCTCACTACAAGAAATATGTCAACTTGTGACCCTCACTATTGGTCGCTGAAAGGTCATAGTTTTTCATTTGCGACCTTTTTGTGACCAAAAACAGAAGGTCAAAAGCTGAGGGTCATTAATCGACTATAGCGACCTTCTCTGTGATATGTAAAAAGTCGTTGGTTCTTTGACCAAATTTTTGGTCACTAGCAACTTCCTCAGGCCACGTAGGCATCCAGCGTGGCAAGCTGATGTGGCACAAGAATCAGCCCGGTCCGATTCGGCGTTTTACATGGGCCAAGCCCATTAATTCAGCCAATTTATTGTTTTTTCTTGCAATTTGGGTAAGCTACACGGGCTAGGCCCTATAATTCGGCCTTTTTATTTTTGGGTTGTGGCCCTTTTTTTCCTTTTTCAAATGGGTCCCAATTGTCAGGTTCTGATAAGCGGGTCCCAAATGTCCGATTCTGGTTTGTGGAACTTTGTTGTCATGGCCATGTTCCTCATATTTCAATATGCCAATAATTAAACAACCAGTATTTAAATCAAAATAGACAGAAAACAGGTGTAACAAGCCGATTCTAATATACAAATGCGATCAATCTGTTACATCAACAAGAAGCAACAATCTGTTACATCAACAAGAAGCAACAATCATCACATCAACACATACAAATGCGATCACAAGATAACAAACTCTACAGTGTACAATATGTCCAAGTAGAAGACTTCTTTTATGATGTGCCAGCTCCGATGCAGCAGATCTTCACCATCTTGTCCGCTTAACACGGGATCACGAAAGTGGATCTTTAGGGACTGTCAAACAAGAAGTGAAAACTATTACTTAGAACGGACATTGTTTCTCTTTTTTATCGGTTAGATCGGACATAGTTAAGACATTTATGAGTCAACATAAGTAATGAAGATTTAGATCCTAGTGTGGAAAAGGGTTGACACGACGACATACAAAGCCGTGTTCTAACAAAGCTGCCCCAATAAATTCAAGAACAATGATATTGGCAACTTCATAGCATCAGCTAACTTGAGGTGGCAAAAATAAAATAAACTATGTGCCTTTTATTGCAGACTAATGCGGATGATCTACTGCATGTAAGGAGAATATCACAACAATCACTGATTCACCGCTATAGGAGCAATCAGAAACGAAATGTAATCCTAGTAGAACAAATTTATGACATCAATGAATACGAGTCAGTTACCAAATCAAACCGGGGACCGGATCAAGAAAGTCAATGGATCCTAATTGAACTCTAAGATCAAGACTCTTCATGAAACTTGAGAAAGGCCAACTACAACATGAAACCACACTACTTACATGATGGATGTGATACGGACAAGAAACTAAGTAAAATTGATGCATGGATCGTGGAGGCGCCACGGATCTCGAGAACTGAGGGAGATCTTCGCAAGCACACTTCCGCAGAGAGGAAACAGAGAGAAGCTGAGAGCGAACATGTATTCGACATTTCTACCATTTCGATACATGCACAACAAAGAGTGGCGCTCTGTTCTTACCACGACACAAGCAAGAGATGACCCCAGATGATGCACTACTTCTCCAGGTCGCACTCAAGGCTCAACCAACTCCGCGGTATGGACGATGCCCCCTCCTTGCTCTGTCCGGACGGTGGGGGTGCAGACTCGGAAGCCCTGCACATTGCAACTTGAGTTAATGCAGCAGCAATACAAGGAACTGATATCAAGCAGAGCACAAACTAAGAGAAAGTTGCGGTCCAGGAGCTGACCTTCCAAGGGAGCATCATGGTGCGTCGTGGTGCCTTCATCTGGAATCATAGGTCGGGTTCTGGGCTGCTGCTTTGCTTCCCCATATAGCACACCAGGTTCTCCTAAGATAAACTGAAAACACAAAACATTGATTAGGGAGTTGGTACATAAGAAAAGGAATTCATGCACGAATGGCATATACAATTAAAAAAGCAGGCATCACATATTATTAGAACTGCATATTAGATGGCTGCAAGGTAAGTGTTTATTCATATAAAGTAACTATAATTAGCACCCAACAGCTAGATAGCATATGGTGGAGAAACTAGTTTCAGCTTATCCGAAATACCAGCGCAGTACACCAGATAAAATCAAAGAATCCAAGAACAAGACACTTGGAGCAAGCAACCGATGTAGTAAACAAGCTTTGATGATGCTAAATGCAACAGGTTTGCATAACTCGATTCACAAGGCTTCGAGTAAATCGAGTGCCAAGGGGAAAACAGAAACCAAAACCAAGAATTGCAAGATTTAGTATAAAGGATATAACTCAGCATTCAGATATTTCTCATAAGATTGCGCACTAATCCAACACGATATACGAAGGTGTCCTCATAGCTTTACTAATACAGGAGTATGGATAGTGGGGTATAGAAACAAAAGCAATCCATTGTCATGTTCTAGGAACTGACTATTAGAGTACATGCTCAGGATATAAGTGGAAGCAAAATAATATAATGAGATGTCACCATACGTATGTGCATAATAATTGTACTAATATAATCTGACTTGATTTCTTTCTTAAAAAAATTCTTATCAACATGGCTGTCACCATACGTATGTGCATAATAATTGTACGTATATAATCTGACTTGATTTCTTTCTTAAAAAAATTCTTATCAACATGAACAAAGATCATCTAACCAAATAAACTAATTTTTCAAAAGTTATGTGACTTCTGAAAATTCAGTTCATTTAGTTGAACTAAAGAGGGCCACAGAATACCATACAGGGTGCCCATTTGCACTCCTACACTCTAACACACACACACACACACACACACACACACACACACACACACACACACACACACACACACACACACACTGTGGAGACTTTTGAGAAATTCAGTAAACTCAGTGAAATTCAGTAAACATGGAGTAGAGAAGAGAGGTTCAGACTTCAGACCCAATGTAGGAGCTGGTGTGAGAGATGATACAGAGTGAGGACTTGGAGATGAGCTACAGCAGTGGAGAAAACTTGTAGCCACCGCCATCGCTGCAGTGGCAGCGCGACCCTTTGGACAGCCCAGCCACGGTGTCGCAGCAGCAGCAGCAGGTGTTCAATTAGGCAAGCAACAAGCCGCATGATTTGCGTTCAATTAGCCGATGTTGAACAGGACCGCCTCTCCTCCATGGCTTGCAACCACCATGCACCTTTCCTGGCTGGTACGATGAAGTGAAGCCCTTCTGCTATGCTGTAAGGATGGAAACTTCCCCTGCACAAGGACAGGGGAAATATGAATCAACTACACATACCTTGATGAACAGAATCAACATCACTTGCATCTCAAAACTAGGCGCTATCACATCAGCAATGTTTCTTTTTCTTTTGGCAAAAATATCCTCACATTTGTACTAATAATCCAATCAGGGTATTTTACATCTGATTGTAAAGAGGGGCATTAAGCAACTAATTTAGGCATGGATCAATGAAACCACCAGCTACAACAAAGTCACAGCGAACAGGCTACAAGTCCGCTGCATATAAACACGTCCTAGAATGGCAAATGAGAGGCAGGATCTAAATATGCGAGGTGATAGCGCCTAGCATCAATTACAAGATTTAGCACAAAGTCATTTGATTGTAGCAATTAGGATCTGAATATACAAACATGACTTGATGGCCATGAATCATAGCATGGTACTGCTTGTTGCACAAAGGCCACAAACTTGAGAAGAGAGAGGAGGGAGCCAGAGGGATGATGTTCACCATGGGAGTTTTGTGTAGTCGACGCGTGGACAAGCGCCATCAGCGGTTGTGGGACGGCCATCCATCGCCGTCACGCACGCGGTGGAGGAGGCCGCCGAGGGAGGCGCGCAAGACGTCGCCCCATAGCGATCGAGCGCAGGAGCACCGTCCATAAGGTGGAGATGCATGTGGGAGGGAGGGAGAGGACGAGGCAGAGGCACCGGAGTTGGAGCCGCCGCCGCCCCCGTAACCCTAGCCACGGGGAGAGGTCGTGGGTGAGCGCTCGAGGCGGATCTGGCCGAGGGAAGGGGTGGTAGGGTAGGGTCTTTGCACGCTTGGCGGGACGCCATGGTGGACCTTAGCGTGGGTGTCGAGGCGGGCATGGCAAAGCGCACAAGGAGGAGGCCGTCAGCGGCGGCGACTGACCGAGACGAACCCGCCGTCGCCGACCCTAGGCGACGCTGGTGGACGAGGTGGGTGGACGACGGCTGGATCAGGCTCACTGAGGGCGCGCGGCGCTGCAGTGAGGAAGAAGCGGAGGCCGCGGCCACGTGAAGGCGCCCGTGCACGCGACGGAGCATTCATTGCGGGTGGGGCGATTCGGGGCCGATCGCGGAGGTGGCGGGACGACCTAGAGACTCGGGCAGCGTGAGAACACAGATCTGGGTGGGCGCCACAAGGGGGGGAGGAGGTGGCGGCGGCGTGGAGCCGAGGAAGGAGGAGTGCGGGTTAGGGTTTGGGAGGGATGGGATCGGGGGTGAGTGGGAGACGAGAGGGGGTGTGGGAGGGATGGGATCGGGGTGGGTGGGTCTTCTTCTCTATAGATAAATGGATGGATGGATGGATGGGCGCCATGTCATCAATCCGTGTCAAACCAACTCCACCAATGGGAATAGAGTATATGTGATTTGTGTATTTTAATTTGTTTTTCTTCTACTTTTGCACATGAATTTTTTTAAATGGTCTCACATTGTGCACAAGTTGTATCTTGAATGACCAAAAATGTTGACTAAGGAATTTTTCATTTTCTTTGCACAAAGAAATCATTTTCCATTTTTCGAATGCCCAAAATGTGGTTTTTTGTGAAGAACATACCAAATAATTGTTGCAAAAGGGTGTATAGTTTGTTCAAATAATCTCATATTGTGCAAAAGGGTGTATATTGGAATGGCAAACAATGTTGCCTAAGTAAGTTTTCATTTTCTTTGGACGAAAAAACCATTTTCCATTTTCCGAGTGCCAGAAATGAGGTTTTTTTGTGAAGGAACTACCAAATAATGGTTGCAAAATTGGACCAAATCATTTTTCTAAAATACTAGGCCATATATAATGCACAATTGACAAAATGTTTGGGTGAAAAAAGTTTTGATCCACCTCTGATGAAAAAGACAAATTTCCGTCGATTCACCGAAGGGTCAAATTTGAACTGTAGCTGCCTCATAGTTTGCTCTTTATTCTTTCCAAAATCATTTCTAGGTACATAGGTATCTATTTAATCATAGAAACACCAAAAAATTCCAAGATTCAACCACTAGCTAGGAGCAGTCAAGCCCGCCGTTTTGACCGCATATTAAAACAGGCATAAAAATTCAAAAAATCAAAAATTGGAAAACCTTCGCATTGTGTCATTATATGTGACCAAGTTTCCAGGAAAAATAATAAACTTGTAATACGGTAATTATTTTAAAAAAGTGTTCTCAGAAATGAGCTATCAAGTGTGAAGATTCATGGCTTTCAAGCCAAATGATCAATCTTATGGCCACATTCATGGCATAGTTTGTTCAAATGATCTCATATTGTTCACAAGGGTGCATATTGGAATAGCAAACAATGTTGCCTAAGGAAGTTTTCATTTTCGTTGGACGAAAAAACCATTTTCCATTTTTCGAGTGCCCGAAAGGAGGTTTTTTTGTGAAGGAACTACCAAATAATTGTTGCAAAATTGGACCAAATCAATTTTATAAAATACTAGGCCATATATAATGCACAATTGACAAAATGGTTGGGTGAAAAAAGTTTTGATCCACCACTGATGAAAAAGACAAATTATCGTCGATTCAGCTGAAAACGGGTCAAATTTGAACTGTAGCTGCCTCATAGTTTGCTCTTTATTCTTTCAAAAAATAATTTCTAGGTACATAAGTATCTATTTAATAATATAAACACCAAAAAAATTCCAAGATTCAACCACTAGCTAGGAACGGTCAAGCCCGCCGTTTTGACCGCATTTTGAAACGGGCATAAAAAATTCAAAAAAAATCAAAAAATTGGAAAACCTTCGCATTGTGTCATTATATGTGACCAAGTTTCCAGGAAAAATAATAAACTTGTAATACGGTAATTATTTTAAAAAAGTGTTCTCAGAAATGAGCTATCAAGTGTGAAGATTCATGGCTTTCAAGCCAAATGATCAATCTTATGGCCACATTCATGGCATAGTTTGTTGAAATGATCTCATATTGTGCACAAGGGTGCATATTGGAATAGAAAATAATGTTGCCTAAGGAAGTTTTCATTTTCGTTGGACGAAAAAACCATTTTCCATTTTTCGAGTGCCCGAAAGGAAGTTTTTTTGTGAAGGAACTACCAAATAATTGTTGCAAAATTGGACCAAATCATTTTTATAAAATACTAGGCCATATTTAATGCACAATTGACAAAATGGTCTGGTGTAAAAATTTTTGATCCACCTCTCGTGAAAAAGACAAATTTCTGCCGATTCAGCTGGAAGCGGGTCAAATTTGAACTGCAGCTGCCTCATAGTTTGCTATGTATTTTTTCCAAAAATCATTTCTAGTTACATAAGGACCTATTTAATCATAAATACATGGTTTGGTGGCGATCGTCGAGGTTTGGGCGGTGGCCGAGGGCCCCAACTCTAGAGCGCCAGAACTCAAGATGCCTGGCTTGGCGTGGTCACCAGCGTGACCGTGGCGTTGCCATGTGTTTCGGGCGGCCTAGGCATGTCTAGTGGGTTGGGCACTCCTGGTTGGTGCTAGGAAGAAAATTACAACATAAGATTCTCATGAGGAGATCAATCGATGCTCAAACATGAATTAGCACCAAGTGTTTGATTAGTGGTACGGAAATGTACATGGATAATGGGCGTGAGTTTTGGTGAGGATGATCAGTTACTAAGAAGACCGTTTTCACAAATTTTCAGCTCAAAGGAGGAGCCTAGGTGGTACTTGCTTTGCAAACCACCACACTAGACATAAATCTGAATGTTGAAGCTCGGCTCAAAATAATGAATGGATTGAGCTGGCATTTGGTGGAGGATGGTTATTTGGGCATAGGAAAGCACTCTGTAGAAAATGGATACTATTTGGACATGCCAAAGTGCTACTTCCTTCACAAACTATTACTCTGAACAAAATAGGAAAATGAATATTTTTGAATTATTTTTGAACTAGTCAAGGAAGGTTTTTACATATTTGACGAAGATATGACCCAAAGAATTTATGAGATTTTTTGGGAATTTTGGGAATGACAGAAATATAGGTTGCTTCACAACCTAGGGCAAAACGCCACATGGACATGACACATAGGCAAAACCGATGAGGTGGCGCCTAGTCATAGCAACCCACCACAATTTACAAGGCTATGACCATCTATATTGGTCGTTAACAACTAGAAATAAGGCAGCGGACTAGCACTATTTGCTTTGTGACCATTTCGTGTAAGGAAATTACGACCTTTCTGACCAAAATGGTCGCAATGGTTCAGGGTTTGGAGCCCCCTGAACAGCTTTTGACCAATTGGTCTAAAATGGTCATAGATTTATGACCAATTCTTCGAGGGTCACTGACAGAAGGTCATAAGTTGACATATTTCTTGTAGTGCCTCTCATCGGGAGGGGATCAATCTCCATCAACATCTTCACCAGCACCATCTCCTCTCAAACCCTAGTTCATCTCTTGTACCCAATCTTTGTACCAAAACCTCAGATTGGTACCTGTGGGTTGGTAGTAGTGTTGATTACTCCTTGTAGTTGATGCTAGTTGGTTTATTTGGTGGAATATCATTTGTTCAGATCCTTAATGCATATTAATACTCCTCTGATTATGAACATGAATATGCTTTGTGAGTAGTTACATTTGTTCCTGAGGACATGGGTGAAGTCTTGCTATTAGTAGTCATGTAAATTTGGTATTCGTTCAATATTTTGATGAGATGTATGTTGTCTCTCCTCTAGTGGTGTTATGTGAACGTCGACTACATGACACTTCACCATTATTTGGGCCTAGAGGAAGGCATTGGGAAGTAATAAGTAGATGATGGGTTGCCAGAGTGACAAAAGCTTAAACCCTAGTTTATGTGTTGCTTCGTAAGGGGCTGATTTGGATCCATATGTTTCATGCTATGGTTAGGTTTACCTTAATATTTCTTTTCTAGTTGTGGATGCTTGCAATAGGGGTTAATCATAAGTGGGATGCTTGTCCAAGAAAGGGCAGTACCCAAGCACCGGTCAACCCACATATCAAATTATCAAAGTAACAAACGTGAATCATACGAGCGTGATGAAAACTAGCTTGATGATAATTCCCATGTGTCCTCCAGAGCGCTTTTCTCATTATAAGAACTTGTCCAGGCTTGTCCTTTGCTACAAAAAGGATTGGGCCACCTTGCTGCACTTTATTTACTTTCATTGCTTGTTACCTATTACAAATTATCTTATCACAAACCTATCTGTTACCTATAATTTCAGTGCTTGCAGAGAATACCTTACTGAAAACCGCTTGTCATTTCCTTCTGCTCCTTGTTGGGTTCGACACTCTTACTTATCGAAAGGACTACGGTAGATCCCCTACACTTGTGGGTCATCAAAGTTTTTCATCCAAAGTGGTTGGCTAACCAGGTGCTTGTGCTTAAGAAGAACGACACCTGGCGTATGTGTGTCGATTACACAGAATTAAACAAGGCTTGTCCGGCTGATCCTTTCGCTCTCCCTCGTATTGATCAAATCATTGATGCTATGGTGGGTGTGAGCGCTTGAGTTTTTTGGATGCTTATTCTGGTTATCATCAGATCAAAATGGCAGTTAAGGACCAGGAGAAGACGGCTTTTATCACTCCGTTTGGAGCCTTCTGCTATGTTTCCATGGCTTTTGGGCTTAAGGGTGCCCAGGCAACTTATCAGAGATGTGTGCAAAATTGTCTTCACAACCAAATTGGGCGCAATGTTCATGCTTATGTGGACGACATTGTGGTGAAGTCCAGAGAGAAGGAGACCTTGATAGGTGATTTGAAGGAAACCTTTGATAATCTCTGGGTCTATAAGATGATGCTTAACCCGACCAAGTGCATATTTGGTGTGCCAGCTGGCAAGCTTTTGGGTTTTCTGGTTTCTAACAGAGGCATTGAAGCTAACCCAAAGAAGATCAAGGCCATCACCTCCTTAGCTAAGCCGGCGTGTATTAATGATGTTCAGCGCTTGGCGGGTCGTATTACAGCTTTGAGCCAGTTCATAAGCCGGTTAGGTGAGAAGGCCATACCGCTGTATCAGATGATGAAGAAGGCAGACGACTTTGTCTAGAGTGATGCTGCTAACGCTGCCTTTGAAGATTTGAAGAGACAGCTAGCTGAGCCGCCAGTCCTTGCTGCTCCCATTGATAAGGAGCCCTTGTTGTTATATGTGGCTGCTAATACACGTGCTGTCAGTGTGGCCATTATGGTGGAGCGCAAGGAGGCTGGCAAGGAATATCCGGTTCAACGGCCGGTTTACTACATTAGTGAGGTGCTTATTGAGTCCAAGCAAAGGTATCCACATTGGCAGAAGCTCGTTTATGGGGTGTTCATGGCAAGCCGGAAGCTTAAGCAATATTTCCTAGGTCATCCCATCATCGTGGTTAGTTCTGCTCCTTTAGGAGATATCGCCGTGAGGTTGATGCCATTGCTGGACACTTCAAGGGTTACCAAGTGGAGCACATTGATTGCAGAAAGAATGAGGCGGCTAATGCTTTAAGCCGGTTGGGGTCTCAGCATAAGCCGGTGCAACCTAATACCTTCTTGGATATTCTGCATAACCCTTCTGTCAAGTTGCCTACAGAGGAAGACTTGGCTGTTCCTGACCCGGAAGTGCAATTGGTGGCGGCTCTTCACGTCATCCCAGATTGGACAGTGCCATATTTGGCTTACATGACCCGGGGCGAGTTGCCTGAGGATGAAACCTTGGCCAGGAAGATAACCCGGTGGTCTAAGTCAATGACAATTGCCAATGGCGAGTTGCATCGCCGCAGTGTCAGTGGGGCATTTCAGCATTGTGTTTCTCCTGAGGAAGATCAAGAAATTGTTCGTGAGATTCATCAAGGAGATTGTGGCCATCATGCCGGTTCAAAGTCCCTTGTGGCCAAAGCTTTTCGTCATGGGTTTTATTGGCTGACGGCTCACGCTGATGCGGAGGATTTGGTCAGTAAATGTGACGGCTGTCAGAAATTCTCACGACGGGCTCACGTGCCGGCTCAAGAATTGAGGATGATTCCAATTACTTGGCCGTTTGCAGTCTGGGGACTTGACATGGTTGGGCCTTTCAAAAGATCCAAGGATAAAAAGACCCACCTCTTGGTGGCGGTTGAAAAATTCACAAAGTGGGTTGAGGCAGAGCCAGTTAGTAAGTGTGATGCAGCCACATCGGTTCAATTCATGAAAAAGGTGATCTTTCGCTTTGGCTTTCCACACAGCATTATAACTGACAATGGTACCGATCTGTCCAAGGGTGCCATGGAGGAGTTCTGTCAATGTGAGCATATCCGGCTTGATGTTTCATCAGTAGCTCACCCTTAATCCAATGGTCAAGCTGAGAGAGCCAATTAGGAAATCTTGAAAGGCATCAAACCCCAGCTCATGGTTACTTTGCAACGGACGCCGGGTTGTTGGGTGGAGGAGTTACCTTCTGTAATATGGAGCATCAATACTACCCCCAACAGATCTACGGGTTACACGCCTTTCTTCATGGTCTACGGAGTAGAGGCGGTTCTACCTAGTGACATCCGTCATGACTCACCCCGCGTGGCGGCTTACGTTGAAGCTGATAACGAACAAGCTCATCAGGATGCACTTGACCTGTTAGATGAAAAGCGTGACTTGGCAGCAGCCTGCTTGGCAATTTACCAACAGGACCTGCGCCGCTATCACATCCGTCGGGTTAAGTCCGGAACCTTTCAGGAAGGTGATTTGGTGCTCCTGCTCATCCAGGATCAAACTGATGCACACAAGTTATCCCCACCTTGGGAAGGGCCCTTTGTGGTCAGCAAGAACTTGAACAACGTGTCATACTACCTTATCGATGTTCGAGAGCACAATGACTCATGTAAGTCAGAGGAAGAGACCCGCCGGCCGTGGAATATCGCTCATCTTCGGCCTTACTATACTTGAGCCACCGTCTCTCATGATGTACATATTTTGATGATGTATATATTATGATAAGTAATAAAGCAGGACCTCTATCCTTTTCATCCTCAATGATCATATGTCTTCATCATCATCATTTCAAACGACCAATTGGGGGCTGGTCGTATTCGAATCTAGTTTAACCCTCTTGGTCCAGCTCATGATCGTATTCGAATCTAGCCGTTCAACTTCATGATCACTAGGGGGCTTCCTGTTCAAACATAGGTTGTATTCAAACCAAAGAGAACATAGATGTCGGTACCCTCTTGGTCGGCACACTGCCAAACTCACTAGGGGGCTTCTTGATCGTATTCGAATCATAGCTTAACCCCTTTTGGGTCCTACTTTGATCGTATTCAAATCAGAGTCGTTAAAAAACTCTCAAGGTCATTTGGGGGCTTCCTGTTTACACATAGGTCGTATTCGAACCAAAGAGAACATAGCTGTCGATACCCTCTTGATCGGCACAACGTCAAAGCCAATGGGGGCTACATGATCGTATTCGAATCCTAGCTTAACACCTTTAGAACGGTTTACTGATTGTATTCGAATCAGAAGCCTCGATTTTTTTCTATTTGGCTTAAGTTTTTTTTGAAAGCAACCTTTGTTTTGTCTTGAGACTTTTTTGTTCAAAGATCTAAGTGTAAGTGTGGTTTAAATTTAACCCGGCTTGGTTTTGGATGATAAGTCGCCGACATATGACAATTGTCATATTTTTGGAAGTGTTGGTTTCCAAAGATTGGGTTATCACCCTGACTGTTTGGGTCATGTAAACCGGCAATACAAGTTCAAAGATCACAGGTATGATATTATAGTTGTGTTTCAAAGCTATATTTCACAACAGGATTATCTGTGACTCTTTGTTCCATATTAGAGATTATATAAAAAGATATTATGACCCGCTCTATGGTAAGCCGCCAAGGGTTTCTTGTGATCTATTTCTATGTGCAGGGCAGGTCAAAGAATTTCTTAAGCATAAGGGAAATGGATGATAAGCATAAAAAGGGGTGAATATAGGATGGCGGTTTAACAATGTTGAGCACCAAAACGTGCATGATGGCATGGCAAAGCAAAGTCATTTCTACTCTGTTACATGACTCCCTGAGTCCAAATGATTAAATTGTTTTTCAGCGGGTTACAAAGATGAGCCGCCCGGTGGATCAATTTTCTTGTTGGCCTGAAGCTTCCGGATCAACCCTCTCCGCTTCTTCGTCCTGTTACCTATCCTGGAAGGTTGATGATGACCAGTCAAATCATCAATTAGTCTGGCCGGGTCAACTTCAGGGGTGAAAGTAAGCTTACGGATTGGTGGGATCAGGCTGGTCACTTCATAATGTGGTGTTGGAATCCTCCGGTTCTCCACATCATAACCCGGCTGGTACCTGGTGAGATCCACTTCATCAGCAATCAGTGTGGCCACAGGGCGTATTTCCTTCACACAAGTGGCGAAGTCCTCCTATTCAAATGGCGTGCCATCCTCCTTAAGGCTTGGATACCCAATGGCGATGTCGATCGGGTCTAATTCAGGAAGCCAAGCTTTGGCCCGGCTTAAGGCAGCCACGGCTCCGGCTCTTGCAGACGACCGCCTCAATTCATTAAATCGCTGGGGCAACATAGAAAGTTTCCTTAGTACATCCACCAGGGGTGTGGGAACTTCATTTGACAGAGCCACTGTGGCTAAGGCACACTGAGATCCGGTGTAGAGTTGTTCCACCAGCGTGTAAACCACCTTCAGCTTTATTAGCATGTCTTGGTTAAGATTTGTGCTCCTGGGCCTGCATAGCAGTGTCAGGTGAGTTAATGACAATTTATATGATCACTAGAATGATTCAAATATTTGACATGCAGGGCGACTTACCAAAGATTGCTGAGACCATCTGAGAGACATGGTGTTTTAAGCCGGATAATTTGACGGTCGCCTCTTCAAGAGCTGCCTCTGCCTTATCAGCTTGATTGGTCAAAGCGATCTTTTCTTCAGCCCAGGCCTTTTTCTCCACTTCAAAGTCCTTTTTCACTTTCTCTTGTTCAGATACACTGAATTCAAATTTGGAGTTGGCTCTTTGGGTCTCAGTCTCCTGTGCTTCCAGGCGGTTCTTCAAGTCAGACACTTCTGATTGAAGTTGAGTGGCGGTGGCCTATACAAATACCGGGTCAAAATCATGACTGATAGCATATAATATTAAGTCCCAAGCCTTTTGCAAGAAACTACACTTGGCACTTGGGGGCTAATGTCTACCAAAGAATTTTTTCTGGTGGCGGTTCATGAGAGTAAGTCCCAAGTACTTTGCAAGCAAGAGCACTTGGCACTTGGGGGCTAATGCATATTGTTGTTCAATGTACACAAGTAACTACATTCTAAACAAGCATGTGAAGGACCGGCTCATTCAGGTTGATTAAACCGGCCCTTGGGGACTACAAATTAAGCCGGATTTTTGCAGGTTTGATCAAAGGATATCACTAATGCTTACATGTTTGTCCTAAGTCTACAACCTATTCATCATAAGCAATAGACTTGGGGGCTAGCATAGCAAGGATAACTCAAGGAAGGGAAGAGATTATACCTCAGACTTCTGGTGCATTTGCTTCACCATATCAATTTCGACGTCACGGCTGCTGTGTACTTGGCTAAGATAGCCAGAAAAAACTTTCCCAATACTCATGTGAGTATAATCAGCAACATCAAACCTGACCTTGCGGCGTTCCAGGTGCTCCTCCTTTGTAGAACACCTGGCCAGCACGGTAGGTCTACCCGACTCAGTGTAGCCAGTCTTGGTAACTTCAACTTCAGCGTCTTGGGGGTCGTCTCTCTTGGCCGGGCTAGAGACTTCAGGATTCTCAGAGCCATCGACGGCTTGCTCGGAAGGCGAGTGAGCAGTTGGCGTTGGCGTGTCATGAGCTGGTTCAGGTGGCGGCTCATGAACAGAGGCCTCAGGCGCGGCCGTCCCAAGTTCCGGCTCTTTGAAGATCGGCTCTTCGGCCGGTTTGTTTTTCTTTGACTTTTAGCTGGGCTTTGCTTTTTCGCTGCATAAGATCAAAAGATTAGTTCAAATATAAAGAGTTGAAATGAATACAGGATAAAAAATCATCATTACCCTAGAGCGGTTTTGAAAGCCAGCAGGTTGGACTGCATTGAATCGCCAGAGGAAGGTGAAGTTTCCGGATAATTCGAGTCAGAAGAGTTGAGTGGTTGACGAGTGAGACCCGCCAAAGGATAAAAGGGATTCAAATCGGAGGTGACCTCGTTCCAGCGCTTTCTTGGTATATTCCGTAAGCCGGAGGAGAGTTCTGGGTCCTTGCTGGTCTGGGTCTGCCTCAGGCTCTCATGAATCTGTCGCTTCAAAAGAAATTGAGGATCTTGATAAGCTAAGGGATGTGAAAATCTTACTTTCCGGGTTACTCTTCGGATTTTCTGTCTTGGCAAAGGCTCAGAGTCAGAGGAAATGATAGTTACCTCTTCATCCTTTCCATGACTTGTTCCTGTGTCCTCCTGATGATAACCAGTGTCAATAAGGTGGTCAAAAAAGGAGCCAAGATAGTCAAGGACTACCTCCGACTCAGAAGTATCTTCTAGTTGAAGCAAGTCAGAGGCGCTGGCATTCTTCCCCTTCTTATTGGCGGCTTCTTTCCTAGCGGCTCTCTTGGCCTTCCTGGCTCTCTTCACAGCCTCATGATCATATTTAGCCTTCCAGAATTTATCATCAGGCTGTGAAAATCAGCAAAGGTGTGAGTACAGACAAAACATCAAAGGATGAAGGTAATTTATTCAGATTGGCGGCTTACTGCTGGAGCCGGGTTAGCTTCGCAGAAGGGGCTTAAGCCCACCTTACTACAATCTGCTAGGCTTTCATTCAGGAGAGACTTTGTCATTGTTGGAAATATGCCCTGGAGGCAATAACAAAATGGTTATTATTATATTTCCTTGATCATGATAACTGTCTATTGTTCATGCTATAATTGTATTTACTGGAAACCGTAATACATGTGTGAATACATAGACCACAACATGTCCCTAGTGAGCCTCTAGTTGACTAGCTCATTAATCAATAGATGGTTATGGTTTCCTAACCATGGATATTCGATGTCATTGATAACGGGATCACATCATTAGGAGAACGATGTGATGGACAAGACCCAATCCTAAGCATAGCACAAGATCGTGTAGTTCGTTTGCTAAAAGCTTTTCTAATGTAAAGTATAATTTCCTTAGACCATGAGATTGTGCAACTCCCGGATACCGTAGGAATGCTTTGGGTGTGCCAAACAACACAACGTAACTGGGTGGCTATAAAGGTGCACTACGGGTATCCCTGAAAGTGCCTGTTGGGTTGGCATGAATTGAGACTGGGATTTGTCACTCCGTGTGACAGAGAGATATCTCTGGGCCCACTCAGTAATGCATCATCATAATGAGCTCAATGTGACTAAGTAGTTAGTCACGGGATCATGCATTATGGAACAAGTAAAGTGACTTGCCGGTAACGAGATCGAACAAGGTATTGGGATACCGACGATCGAATCTCGGGCAAGTAACGTACCGATTGACAAAGGGAATTGTATAAGGGATTGATTGAATCCTCGACATCGTGGTTCATCCGATGAGATCATCATGGAACATCTGGGAGCCAACATGGGTATCCAGATCCCGCTGTTGGTTATTGGCCGGAGAACGTCTCGGTCATGTCTGCATGGTTCCCGAACCCGCAGGGTCTACACACTTAAGGTTCGGTGACGCTAGAGTTGTTATGGGAAATAGTATGTGGTTACCGAAGGTAGTTCGAAGTCCCGGATGTGATCCCAGACATCACGAGGAGTTTCGGAATGGTCCGGCGGTGAAGATCGATATATTGGACGAAGGGTATAGGAGTCCAGAAGTGTTCCGGGGGTACCAGGCTATGGCCAGCATGACCGAAAGGTGTTTCGGGAGCCCCGACAAGTGTTGAAGGGCCTCATGGGCCAAAGGGGAAGGGGAAAACCAGCCCACTAAGGGGTGGTGCGCCCCCCACACCCTTTCCCACATTAGTTGGGGAGGTGGGGCGCCTCCACCTAGCTTGGGAGGCAATCCTGCACCTGCTTGGCTTGGGGGGCAAGTCTCCCTAGGATTTTCCCTAGGGTGATCCAATCTGCTTGGCCGCCGCCCTCTAGGGGGAACCCTAGGGAGCCTCCTCCTCTCCCCTTGCCCCTATATATAGTGGAGGGGTGGGAGGGCAGCCGTACCTCTTCCCTGGCGCAGCCCTCTCCCTCCTCCAACACCTCCTCCTCCTCCGTAGTGCTTGGCGAAGCCCTGCTGGAGAACCACGAGCTCCACCACCACCACATCGTCGTGCTGTCGGAGTTCTCCCTCAACTTCTCCTCTCCCCTTGCTGGATCAAGAAGGAGGAGACGTCCCCGGGTTGTACGTGTGTTGAACGCGCTGGCGCCATCCGTTCGGCGCTTAGATCGGAATCGACCATGATCTGAATTGCTGCGAGTACGACTCCACCAACTGCGTTCTTGTAACGCTTCCGCATCGCGATCTTCAAGGGTATGAAGATGCACTCCCCTCTCTCTCATTGCTAGTCTTTCCATAGATTGATCTTGGTGATGTGTATAAAATTTTGAATTTCTGCTACGTTCCCCATCAGCGGCATCATGAGCTAGGTCTATTGCGTAGATTCTATGCACAAGTAGAACACAAGTAGTTGTGGGCGTTGGTTTGTCCAATCTGCTTACCGTTACTAGTCCTATCTTGTTTCGGCAGTATTGTGGGATGAAGCGGCCCGGACCGACCTTACACGTACGCTTACGTGAGACAGGTTCCACCGACTGACATGCACTTGTTGCATAAGGTGGCTAGCGGGTGCCAGTCTCTCCCACTTTAGTCGGGTCGGATTCGATGAAAAGGGTCCTTATGAAGGGTAAATAGCAATTGGCATATCACGTTGTGGTTTTGGCGTAGGTAAGAAACGTTCTTTCTAGAAACCTATAGCAGCCACGTAAAAAACTTGCAACAACAATTAGAGGACGTCTAACTTGTTTTTGCAGCATATGCCGTGTGATGTGATATGGCCAAAGGATGTGATGAATGAAATATATGTGATGTATGAGATTGATCATGTTCTTGTAATAGGAATCACGACTTGCATGTCGATGAGTATGACAACCGGCAGGAGCCATAGTAGTTATCTTAATTTATTGTATGACCTGCGTGTCATTGAATAACGCCATGTAATTACTTTACTTTATTGCTAAACCGTTATCCATAGTAGTAGAAGTAATAGTTGGCGAGACAACTTCATGAAGACACGATGATGGAGATCATGATGATGGACATCATGGTGTCATGCCGGTGACGAAGGTGATCATGCCGTGCCTCAAGATGGAGATCAAAGGCGCAAGATGATATTGGCCATATCATGCCACTTTATGATGTGCATGTGATGTCTGTCATGTTTACATCTTATTTTCTTAGAACGACGGTAGCATAAATAAGATGATCCCTCATGAAATTTCAAGAAAGTGTTCCCCTAACTGTGCACCGTTGTGAAAGTTCGTTGTTTCGAAGCACCACGTGATGATCGGGTGTGATAGATTCTAACGTTCACATACAACGGGTGTAAGCCAGATTTACACACGTGAAACACTTAGGTTGACTTGACGAGCCTAGCATGTACATACATGGCCTCAGAACACAAGAGATTGAAAGGTTGAACATGAGTCGTATAGTAGATACGATCAGCATGAAGATGTTCACCGATGATGACTAGTCCGTCTCACGTGATGATCGGACACGGCCTAGTTGACTCGGATCATGTATCAATTAGATGACTAGAGGATGTCTATCTAAGTGGGAGTTCATTAAATAATCAAATGAACTTAATTATCATGAACATAGTCAAAAGGTCTTTGCAAATTATGCCGTAGCTTACGCTTTAGTTCTATTGTTTAAGATATGTTCATAGAGAAAATTTAGTTGAAAGTTGACAGTAGCAATTATGTGGAATGGGTCCGTATACTGAGGATTGTCCTCATTGCTGCACAGAAGGCTTATGTCCTTGATGCACCGCTCGGTGTGCTGAACCTCAAGCGTCGTTTGTGGATGTTGCAAACATCTGACATACACGTTTTGATGACTACGTGATAGTTCAGTGTGTAATGTTAAATGGTTTAGAACTGAGGCACCAAAGACATTTTTTGAAACGTCGCAAAACATATGAGATGTTCCAAGAGCTGAAATTGGGATTTCAGGCTCGTGCCCACGTCAAGAGGTATGAGACCTCCGACAAGTTTCTTAACCTGGAAACTAAGGGAGAAAAGCTCAATCGTTGAGCATGTGCTCAGATTGTCTATGTACTACAATCACTTGAATCGAGTGGGAGTTAATCTTCCTTAAGAGATAGTGATGGTTCTCCATAGTCACTGCCACCAAGCTATTAGAGTTTCGTGATGAACTATAACATATCAGGGATAGACATGATGATCCTTGAGAAATTCGTGATGTTGGACACCGGAAAAGTAGAAATCGAGTAGGAGCATCAATTGTTGATGGTTAGTAAAACCACTAGTTTCAAGAAAGGGCAAGGGCAAGAAGGGATATTTCATGAAACGGCAAATCAGTTGCTGCTCTAGTGAAGAAACCCAAGGTTGAACCCAAACCCGAGACTAAGTGCTTCAAATGAGGAACAGTCCTTTGAAGCGTAACTACCCTAGATACTTGGTAGATGAGAAGGCTGACAAGGTCGACAGAAGTATATTGGATATACATTATATTAATGTGTACTTTACTAGTACTCCTAGTAGCACCAGGGTATTGTTGGAAATATGCCCTAGAGGCAATAATAAAAGTATTATTATATTTCAATGTTCATGATAATTGTCTTTTGTTCATGCTATAACTGTATTATCCGGAAATCGTAATACACGTGTGAACACTTAGACCACAATATGTCCCTAGTGAGCCTCTAGTTGACTAGCTCGTTGTGATCAATAGATAGTCATGGTTTCCTGACTATGGACATTGGATGTCGTTGATAACGGGATCACATCATTAGGAGAATGATGTGATGGACAAGACCCAATCCTAAGCATAACATAAAAGATCGTATAGTTCGTTTGCTAGAAGCTTTGCCAATGTCAAGTATCTCTTCCTTCGACCATGAGATCGTAACTCCGGTTACCGTAGGAGTGCCTTGGGTGTATCAAAGCGTCACAACGTAACTGGGTGACTATAAAGGTGCATTACAGGTATCTCCGAAAGTATCTGTTGGGTTGACACGGATCGAGACTGGGATTTGTCACTCCTGTGACACCCGGATAATTAAGCTACAGTAACCCACCCTAATGTACCATGTCATCACGTTTTATTAAGCCAATTTGCCACTTGATGAAATCGGAGTCAAATTCAAATTTCAAATAACAAGTCAAATTTTTATTTCTTAAAACTGTCAAATAAAAATGTTTGTTGGGTTGAAAATATTCACTAAGTGATTACCATGTAGGAACTATCATTTAATGGATTTTTAGATTTCCCACGAAACAATTAAAGTGAACAAGCATCACTTATTATGCCCATTAAAATCTGAACTTAATTTCAAACATTTCTAAATAACCCAAACTTTTTGGACAACACCTAAAATATCAGGAGGTAATTATGTGAGGAGTTTCAACTTTAACTAAAATCATTTATTACCTAAACTAAATACAAAACAGTAGATAAATAAGGAAAACAATAAACAAAAGGAGGTGAGAAACATAATACCTAATTCATCGGGCACGTGGCCCATTAGGCAAAATGACCCAGCCCAGCCTAGCCTCTCCTTCCTCCTGTTCACGGAGGGCGTGGCGCCATCCACCGTGCCATAGCCGGCGATGTGCACGCGTCGGGCGATCCTCGGTCGTGTGGATGGATAAGGCCACCGAAACCCCCTCGAGAACCCTAGCCTCGCCACTTTTCCTCCCCTCGCTGCCTCCTTCCTCACAAGACTACCGAGCCATCGGCGCCACGGTTCTCATCATCCGCATGCTCTCCGTCGGCCCGTAGGCTGGGACCTTTCAGCAGCGCTTTCGCTATCCGCAGCGCCGACCACGCCGCCGGATCGAGGCCGGAGGCCACATCATCGATCGGATTGACGCCATCTTCTTCCTCGGTTGTCGCCGCTGCCTTCATCGATCCATCGCCTCGCAGCTCCTAAGCCACCAACGGGCCTCCGTGTGCCTCCGCGGTGAGCTCCGGTCGAAACCCTCTCCTGTAGGCTTGGTTCGTTGTTTCTCGCTGCTACTACCATCGCCACCGTAGCTTCGTTGTCGCCACAGACTTGCTACCGCTGCGCTCGCCACCGCCGCCAACACGGCTGAAGCTCGCCACGCCCGCTAGGGCCGCTGCGTGTCCGTGCTGCGCTATCACACCCAGCTTCGCCGTCGCGCCCTTCCTGCGCCTGCTCGCCTCCCGCCCGCCAGACGCTGCTAGGCGAAACCAGCGCCGCTCCTCTCGACTTGGCGCGCCTGCAGCCGCCTCCACACCTGCCATGCAGCCCCCGCCTGCCGCCTCCCTCGCTTTGCGCCGGCCCACAAGGCTGTCACAAGGTGCCAGGCTATGCCACCCCCGCCATGCGATTATTGCTGCTCTGTTGCCGCTGCTGAAGAATCGAATGTTTCTTGTGGCGCTGCTAGCTTTTGTTACTTCTACTCTATTAACCCTCGGATGGCAACAAAACTGTGGTCAAACAAAGTTTAACTTAGCTGGAATTAATTTGTATAGGTAGTACACTTGACAAGCTCCAAGTTACCCCATTGGACCAAATTCAAATAAGGCATGAATTAAATACTATGAAAATCACAAAATGATATCTTTTATTGATGTAACACACTTTCAACCTCTAGCACCGTGTGTTATGTGTCGTGTGTGTGCCGTATGTGTGGCGGTTGGGCTGTGGCTGGCCCTTGTTAGTACTAGCTTTAGCTAGTAGTATTAATTAGTGCTAAGTTAGTCTAATAGTAGATGACATATAGGTCCCAATTAAATAAGTTAGGTTTATTTATTTATTTCAGGTAAATAGTCCATGACATGTGGGTCACAGCTCTCTTTTTGACTAGTCAAATTGACTTGTTCAACTTGAATTAAAAGTAATTTAGAAAATCTAGAATATTATTAAAACTTAAAAAAATTATACAAAATAATCCGTAACTCGGATGAAAATACTTTGTACACGAGAGTTGCTCAGAACGACAAGACGATTCCGGATATGCAACCCGTTCGTCCGCCACACACCCCTAGCATATCGAACACGAACTTTCCCCTCGGTATTTCCTCTCGAAAAACGCAAAACACCGGGGATACTTTCCCGGATGTTTTCCCCCTTCACCGGTATCACCTACTACCGCGTTAGGGCACACCGAACACCGCTTATTGTCTTGTTACGCTTTGTGATACTTTGATTGCTCTGTTATTTATTGTGTTCCCTCTCCGTTACTTCTTTCCGATAGACCCCGAGACTGTCGGCGACCCCCAGTTCGACTACGGTGTTGGTGACTCGTCCTTCTTGCCAGAGCAACCAGGCAAGCCCCCCCCTTGATCACCAGATATCGCCTATTCTCATCTATACTGCTTGCATTAGAGTAGTGTAGCATGTTACTGCTTTCAGTTGATCCTATTCTGATGCATAGCCTGACATTGTTGCTACATCTGTTGATACCTTACCTGCAATCCTAAATGCTTAGTATAGGATGCTAGTTTATCATCATTGGCCCTACATTCTTGTCAGTCTGCCTTGCTATACTATCGGGCCGTGATCACTTGGGAGGTGATCACGAGTATATACTATACATACATACATACTATACAGATGGTGACTAAAGTCGGGTCAGCTCGAGGAGTACCCGCAAGTGATTCCGATGTGGGGGCTGAAAGGACAGGTGGCTCCATCCCGGTAGAGGTGGGCCTGGGTTCCCCACGGCCCCGATTGTTACTTTATGGCGGAGCGACAGGGGCAGGTTGAGACCACCTAGGAGACAGTGGGCTGGCCCTGCTCGGCGTTCATGGATACTTAACATGCTTAACGAGATCTTGGTATTTGATCCGAGTCCGCCATTTGGTCTATACGCACTAACCATCTATGTGGGAGTAGTTATGGGTATCCCGCGTCGTGGTATCACCGAAGCCTTCTTAACGTCACGACGGGCGAGCGCTACCGGATTGGATCGTGAACGCAACTTCCTTTGTAATGGAGGTTGCTAGGTCTGCTTTCCGGCCGCCCAAGAACGTCTTGTGTGTGCTTTCGAGGCGATGGGCCTGACCCTGCACGCGCATAGGATTTAGACCGGCGGGCTGACCTCTCTGTTGTGCCTAGGTGGGGCTGCGGCGTGTTGATCTTCCGAGGCCGGGCATGACCCAGAAAGTGTGTCCGCCAAATGGGATCGGCGTGTTGGGTTATGTGGTGCACCCCGCAGGAAGTTAATCTATTGAATAGCCGTGTCCCTCGGTAAAAGGACGACCGGAGTTGTACCTTGACCTTATGACAACTAGAACCGGATACTTAATAAAACAGACCCTTCCAAGTTCCACAGACAACCCGGTGATCTCTCTCTAACAGTATGGACGAGGAGAGGATCGCGGGTAGGATTATGCTATGCGATGCTCTTGGTGATGCTACTTGGAGATGCTACTTGGAGGACTTCAATCTACTCTCTTCTACATGTTGCGAGACGGAGGCTGCTGGAAGCATAGTCTTTGATGTGATTAGCTATCCCTTCTTATTCGGCATTCTCGCAGATTCAGTCCACCGATATGGCCCTTTACACATATACCCATGCATATGTAGTGTAGCTCCTTGCTTGCGAGTACTTTGGATGAGTACTCACGGTTGCTTTCTCCCCCTTTTCCCCTTTCCTTTCTTTCTGGTTGTCGCAACCAGATCTGGAGTCCAGAAGCTAGACGCCACCGTCGACGACTCCTACTACACCGGAGGTGCCTACTACTACGTGCAGCCCACTGACGACGACCAGGAGTAGTTAGGAGGATCCCAGGCAGGAGGCCTGCGCCTCTTTCGATCTGTATCCCAGTTTGTGCTAGCCTTCTTAAGGCAAACTTGTTTAACTTATGTCTGTACTCAGATATTGTTGCTTCCGCTGACTCGTCTATGATCGAGCACTTGTATTCGAGCCCTCGAGGCCCCTGGCTTGTATTATGATGCTTGTATGACTTATTTATGTTTTAGAGTTGTGTTGTGATATCTTCCGTGAGTCCTCGATCTTGATCGCATACGCTATGCGTGCATGATTAGTGTACGATTGAATCGGGCGTCACAACTCCGTATGACGGAGAGGTATCTCTGGGCCCACTCGGTAATGCATCATCATAATGAGCTCAAGTTGACCAAGGTGTTGGCCACGGATCATGCATTACGGATGCGAGTAAAGTGACTTGCCGAACGAGACCGAACAAGGTATTGGGATACCGACGATCGAGTCTCGCAAGTAACGCATCGATTGACAAAGGAATTGCATACAGGGTTTGATCGAATCCTCGACATCGTGGTTCAACCGATGAAATCATCGAGGAGCATGTGGGAGCCAACATGGGTATCCAGACCTCGCTGTTGGTTATTGCCCGAGAGTCGTCTCGGTCATGTCTGCGTGTCTCCGAACCCGTAGGGTCTACACACTTAAGGTTCGGTGGACGCTAGGGTTAGTAGGAAGTCAAGTATGTGACTACCGAATGTTGTTTGAGTCCGGATGAGATCCCTGACGTCACGAGGAGTTTCGGAATGGTCCCGAGGTAAAGAATAATATATAGGAAGTGGTATTTCGCCATCGGAAAGTTTCGGGTCTCCAGTAATGTACCGACCACCGGAAGGGTCCTGGGTCCACCGGTGGGGCCACCTATCCGGAGGGCCCCATGGGCTGAAGTGGGAGGAACCAGCCCATAGTGGGCTGGTGCGCCTCTAGGCCCACCCCTGCGCCTAGGGTTGAAACCCTAGGGGTGGGCGCCCACTTGGCTTGGGGCACTCCACCCCTTGGCCGCCGCCCCGGAGATTGGATCTCAGGGCCGGCCCTCAGGGGCCTATATAAAGGGGGGGAGGGAGGGGGGCTGCAGTACCCATCTCCAAGGCGCAGCCCCTCCCCTCCCCAACACTTCTCCTCCTCCGTAGGCGCTTGGCGAAGCCCTGTCGGAGTACTCCTTCTCCACCATGACCACGCCGTCGTGCTGCCGGTGGAGCTGTCTTCCTCAACCTCTCCTTCCTCCTTGCTGTATCAAGACGGAGGAGACGTCGCTCGTCCCGTACGTGTGTTGAACGCGGAGGTGCTGTCTGTTCAGCACTTGGACATCGGTGATTTGAATCACGTTCGAGTACGACTCCATCATCACCTTGCAAGCTTCCGCACGCGATCTACAAGTGGTATGTCGATGCAATCTCTCTCCCTAGACTCGTTGCTTAGATGAACTCATAGATGGATCCTGGTGAAACCGTAGGAAGAATTTTAATTTTCTGCAACGTTCCCCAACAGTGGCATCATGAGCTAGGTCTATGCGTAGTTCTCTAATGCACGAGTAGAACACAATTTGTTGTGGGCGTTGATCTTGTCATCTTACTTGCCTCTACTAGTCTTTTCTTGCTCAACGGTATTGTGGGATGAAGCGGCCCGGACCAACCTTACACGTACGCTTACGTGAGACCGGTTCCACCGACTGACATGCACTAGTTGCATAAGGTGGCTGGCGGGTGTCTGTCTCTCCCACTTTAGTTGGAGCGGATTCGATGAACAAGGCCCTTATGAAGGGTAAATAGAAGTTGACAAAATCACGTTGTGGTGTTTTCGAGGTAAGAAAACGTTCTTGCTAGAACCCAATCGCAGCTACGTAAAAGATGCAACAACAATTAGAGGACGCCTAACTTGTTTTTGCAGCGATTGATCATGTGATGTGATATGGCCAAAAGTTGTGATGAATGATGAATTGTGATGTATGAGATCATGTTCTTGTAATAGGATTCACGACTTGCATGTCGATGAGTATGACAACCGGCAGGAGCCATAGGAGTTGTCTTTATTTTTTTGTATGACCTGCGTGTCATTGAAGAACGCCATGTAAACTAATTTACTTCATTACTAAACACGTTAGTCATAGAAGTAGAAGTAGTCGTTGGCGTGACAACTTCATGAAGACACGATGATGGAGATCATGATGATGGAGATCATGGTGTCAAGCCGGTGACAAGATGATCATGGAGCCCCGAAGATGGAGATCAATGGAGCTTTATGATATTGGCCATATCATGTCACAACTATATAATTGCATGTGATGTTTATTATGTTTATGCATCTTGTTTACTTAGGACGACGGTAGTAAATAAGATGATCCCTTATAAAATTTCAAGAAGTGTTCTCCCTAAGCGTGCACCGTTGCTACAGTTCGTCGCTTCTAAGCACCACGTGATGATCGGTGTGATGGATTCTTACGTTCACATACAACGGGTGTAAGACAGTTTTACACAGCGAAAACACTTAGGGTTAACTTGACGAGCCTAGCATGTGCAGACATGGCCTCGGAACACGGAGACCGAAAGGTCAAACACGAGTCGTATGGAAGATACGATCAACATGAAGATGTTCACCGACGATGACTAGTCCGTCTCACGTGATGATCGGACACGGGCTAGTCGACTCGGATCGTGTAACACTTAGATGACTAGAGGGATGTCTAATCTAAGTGGGAGTTCATAATTTGATTAGAACTTTATTATCATGAACTTAGTCTAAAACCTTTGCCAATATGTCTTGTAGATCAATGGCCAACGCTAATGTCAACATGAACTTCAACGCGTTCCTAGAGAAAACCAAGCTGAAAGATGATGGCAGCAACTATACGGACTGGGTCCGGAACCTGAGGATCATCCTCATAGCTGCCAGGAAGCAATATGTCCTAGAAGGACCGCTAGGTGACGCTCCGCCCCTGCAGAATCAAGGCGTTATGAACGCTTGGCAAGCTCGTCTTGATGATTACTCCCTCGTCAAGGCGGCATGCTTTACAGCTTAGAACCGGGGCTCCAAAAGCGTTTTGAGCATCACGGAGCATATGAGATGTTCGAAGAGCTGAAACTAGTTTTCCAAGCTCATGCCCGGGTCGAGAGATATGATGTCTCCGACAAGTTCTACAGTTGTAAGATGGAGGAAAACAGTTCTGTCAGTGAGCACATCCTCAAGATGTCTGGGTTGCACAACCGTATGACCCGCCTGAACATTAACCTCTCGGATGAGGCGGTCATTGACAGAATCCTCGATCGCTCCCACCAAGCTACAAGAGCTTTGTGATGAACTACAACATGCAGGGGATGGTAAAGACCATTCCTGAAGTGTTCTCGATGCTGAAGTCAGCAGAGGCTGAAATCAAGAAAGAACATCAAGTGTTGATGGTCAATAAGACCACTAAGTTCAAGAAGGGCAAGGGTAAGAAGAACTTCAAGAAGGACGGCAAAGATGTTGCCGCGCCCGGTAAGCTTGTTGCCGGGAAGAAGTCAAAGAATGGACCCAAGCCTGAGACTGAGTGCTTTTATTGCAAGGGGAAGGGTCACTGGAAGCGGAACTGCCCCAAATACTTAGCGGATAAGAAGGCGGCGACACCAAAGGTATATTTGATATACATGTAATTGATGTGTACCATACCAGTACTCGTAGTAACTCCCGGTATTTGATACCGTGCCGTTGCTCATATTTGTAACTCACAGCATGAGCTGCGGAATAAACGGAGGCTGGCGAAGGGACGAGGTGACGATGTGCGCGGGAATGGTTCCAGGTCGATGTGATCGCCGTCGCACGCTGCCTCTACATTTACCTACGGGATTAGTTTTGAACCTTAATAATTGTTATTTAGTGCCATGTTTGAGCATGAACATTGTATCCGGATCTCGTTAATCTGAGATGGCTACTCATTTAAGTCCGAGAATAATGGTTGTTCGATTTATATGAGAGATATGTTTTATGGTCATGCTCCGATGGTCAATGGTTTATTCTTAATGAATCTCGAGCGTAATATTACACATGTTCATAGTGTGGATGCCAAAAGATGTAAAGTTGATAACGATAGTCCCACATACTTGTGGCATCGCCGCCTTGGTCACATTGGTGTCAAGCGCATGAAGAAGCTCCATGCTGATGGACTTTAGAGTCTCTTGATTATGAATCGCTTGACACATGCTAACCATGCCTCTTAGGCAAAATGACCAAGACTACGTTCTCCGAACAATGGAGCGAGCAACCAACTTGTTGGAAATCATACATACCGATGTGTGCGGTCCAATGAGCATTGAGGCTCATGGAGGATATCGTTATGTTCTCACTCTCACCGATGACTTGAGTAGATATGGGTATGTCTACTTAATGAAACACAAGTCCGAGACCTTTGAAAAGTTCAAGGAATTTCAGAGTGAGGTGGAGAATCAACGTGACCGAAAGATAAAGTTCCTACGATCGATCGTGGAGGAGAATACTTAAGTCACGAATTTGGTACACACTTGAGGAAATGTGGAATCGTTTCACAACTCACGCCGCCTGGAACACCTCAAATAAACGGTGTGTCCGAACGTCGAATCGCACTCTATTGGATATGGTGTGGTCTATGATGTCTCTTACCGATTTACCGCTATCATTTTGGGGATACGCTCTAGAGACAGCTACATTCACTTTAAATAGGGCACCGTCTAAATCCGTTGAGACGACACCGTATGAATTATGGTTTGGGAAGAAACCTAAGCTGTCGTTTCTAAAAGTTTGGGGATGCGATGCTTGTGTCAAGAAACTTCAACCTGAAAAGCTCGAACCCAAGTCGGAAAAATGCGATTCATAGGATACCCTAAGGAAACGTCGGGTATACCTTCTACTTAAGATCCAAGGCAAGATCTTTGTTGCTAAGAACGGATGCTTTCTCGGAAAGAGTTTCTCTCGAAAGAAGTAAGTGGGAGGAAAGTAGAACTCGATGAAGTACTACCTCTCGAACGGGAAAGTGGTGCAGCACAGAAACCGTTCTGTGATGCCCACACCAACCAAGAGGAAAACAATGATGATGATCAAGGTACTTGGATCAAGTTACTCTTGAACTTCAAGGTCCACGAGGACACGCTCCACACGAGTGGTACGGCAACCTGTCATGGAAATCATGTTGTTAGACAACAATGAACCTTCGAACTATGAAGAAGCGATGGCGGGCCCGATTCCAAGAAATGGCTTGAAGCCATGAAAACCGAGATAGAATCCATGTATGAAAACAAAGTATGGACTTTGACAGACTTGCCCGATGATCGACGAGCAATAGAAAACAAATGGATTTTTAATAAGAAGACGGACGCGATGGTAATGTTACCATCTATAAAGCTCGACTTGTCGCTAAGGGTTATCGACAAGTTCAAGGGATTGACTACGACGAGACATTCTCTCCGTAGCGAAGCTCAAGTCCGTCCGAATCATGTTAGCAATTGCCGATACTATGATTATGAGATATGGCGATGGACGCCAAAACGGCATTCCTTAATGGACATCTTAAGGAAGAGCTGTATATGATGCAGCCGGAAGGTTTTGTCGATCCTCGAATGCTAACAAAGTATGCAAGCTCCAGCGATCCATTTATGGACTGGTGCAAGCATCTCGAGTTGGAACATTCGCTTTGATGAGATGATCAAAGCGTTTAGTTTATGCAGACTTATGGAGAAGCTCGTTTACAAGAAAGTGAGTGGGAGCTCAGTAGCATTTCTCCTATTATATGTAGATGACATACTCTTGATGGGAAATGATACAAAACTTCTGGACAGCATTAAGGCCTACTTGAACAAGTGTTTTTCAATGAAGGACCTTGGAGAAGCTGCTTATATATTAGGCATCAAAATCTATAGAGATAGATCGAGACACCCCATAGGTCTTTCACAAAGCACATACCTTGATAAGATTTTGAAGAGGTTCAAAATGGATCAGTCCAAGAAGGGTTCTTGCCTATGTTACAAGGTGTGAGATTGAGCTCGGCTCGACCACCCACCACGGCAAAAGATAAAGAAGAGATGAGTGTCATCCCTATGCTTCAGCCATAGGATCTATTATGTATGCCATGCTGTGTACTGCACCGATGTAAACCTTGCCGTAAGTTTGGTTGCAAGATACCAAAGTAATCCCGCAAGGAACACCGGACAGCGGTCAAGAATATCTGAAGTACGAAAAGGACAAAGGACATGTTTCGCTTATGGAGGAGACGAAGAGCTCGTCAGAAGGGTTACATCGACGCTTAGCTTCGACTCAGATCCGATGACTCTAAGTCACAAACCGGATACGTGTATATGTTGAATGGTGGAGCAAGAAGTGGTGCAGCTGCAAGCAGAGCGTCGTGGCGGGATCTACGTGTGAAGCGGAGTACATGGCAGCCTCGGATGCAGCGATGAAGCGATTTGGGTGAAGGAGTTCATCACCGACCTAGGAGTCATACCCAATGCGTCGGGGCCGATCAAACTCTTCGTGACAACACCGAGCTATTGCCCTTGCCAAGGAGCCTGGTTTCACAAGAAGACCAGCACATCAAGCGCCGCTTCAACTCCATCCGTGAAAATGTTCAAGATGGAGACATAGAGATTTGCAAAGTACACACAGATCTGAATGTTGCAGATCCGTTGACTAAACCTCTCTCGCGTGCAAAACATGATCAACACCAGAACTCTATGGGTGTTCGATTCATCACAATGTAACTAGATTGGTGACTCTAGTGCAATTGGGAGACTGTTGGAAATATGCCCTAGAGGCAATAATAAAAGTATTATTATATTTCAATGTTCATGATAATTGTCTTTTGTTCATGCTATAACTGTATTATCCGGAAATCGTAATACACGTGTGAACACTAAGACCACAATATGTCCCTAGTGAGCCTCTAGTTGACTAGCTCTTTGTGATCAATAGATAGTCATGGTTTCCTGACTATGGACATTGGATGTCGTTGATAACGGGATCACATCATTAGGAGAATGATGTGATGGACAAGACCCAATCCTAAGCATAGCATAAAAGATCGTATAGTTCGTTTGCTAGAAGCTTTGCCAATGTCAAGTATCTCTTCCTTCGACCATGAGATCGTAACTCCCGTTACCGTAGGAGTGCCTTGGTGTATCAAACGTCACAACGAATCGGGTGACTATAAAGGTGCATTACAGGTATCTCCGAAAGTATCTCGCTGGGTTGACACGGATCGAGACTGGATTTGTCACTCCGTATGACGGAGAGGTATCTCTGGGCCCACTCGGTAATGCATCATCATAATGAGCTCAAGTTGACCAAGGTGTTGGCCACGGATCATGCATTACGGTATGAGTAAAGTGACTTGCCGAGAACGAGACCGAACAAGGTATTGGGATACCGACGATCGAGTCTCGCAAGTAACGCATCGATTGACAAAGGGAATTGCATACTGTGGTTTGACCAAATCCTCGACGTCGTGGTTCAACCGATGAAATCATCGAGGAGCATGTGGGAGCCAACATGGGTATCAGACCCCACTGTTGGTTATTGCCCGAGAGTCGCCTCGCCATGTCTGCGTGTCTCCGAACCCGTAGGGTCTACACACTTAAGGTTCGGTGGCGCTAGGGTTAGTAGGAAGTCAAGTATGTGACTACCGAATGTTGTTCGAGTCCGGATGAGATCCCGGACGCCACGAGGAGTTTCGGAATGGTCCGGAGGTAAAGAATAATATATAGGAAGTGGTATTTCGCCATCGGGAAAGTTTGGGGTCTCCGGTAATGTCAGGGACCACCGGAAGGGTCCCGGGGGTCCACCGGGTGGGGCCACCTATCCCGGAGGGCCCCATGGGCTGAAGTGGGAGGGGAACCAGCCCATAGTGGGCTGGTGCGCCCCCCTAGGCCCACCCCCTGCGCCTAGGGTTGAAACCCTAGGGGTGGGGGGGCGCCCCACTTGGCTTGGGGGGCACTCCACCCCCCTTGGCCGCCGCCCCCCCTGGAGATTGGATCTCCAGGGGCCGGCCTCCCCCCCAGGGGGCCTATATAAAGGGGGAGGGGGGCTGCAGTACCCATCTCCAAGGCGCAGCCCCTCCCCTCCCCAACACTTCTCCTCCGTAGGCGCTTGGCGAAGCCCTGTCGGAGTACTGCTTCTCCACCATCACCACGCCGTCGTGCTGCCGGTGGAGCTGTCTTCCTCAACCTCTCCTTCCTCCTTGCTGGATCAAGACGGAGGAGACGTCGCTCGTCTCCGTATGTGTGTTGAACGGAGGTGCTATCCGTTCAGCACTTGGACATCGGTGATTTGAATCACGTTCGAGTACGACTCCGTCATCACCTTGCAAGCTTCCGCACGCGATCTACAAGTGGTATGTAGATGCAATCTCTCTCCCTAGACTCGTTGCTTAGATGAACTCATAGATGGATCTTGGTGAAACCGTAGGAAGAATTTTAATTTTCTGCAACGTTCCCCAACAGGTATTAGATACCGGTTCGGTTGCTAAGTGTTAGTAACTCGAAATAAAAGCTGCGGAATAAACGGAGACTAGCTAAAGGTGAGATGGCGATATGTGTTGGAAGTGTTTCCAAGGTTGATGTGATCAAGCATCGCATGCTCCCTCTACCATCGAGATTGGTGTTAAACCTAAATAATTGTTATTTGGTGTTTGCGTTGAGCATAGACATGATTGGATTATGTTTATCGCAATACGGTTATTCATTTAAGGAGAATAATGGTTACTTTGTTTATTTGAATAATACCTTCAATGGTCTTGCACCTAAAATGAATGGTTTATTGAATCTCGATCGTAGTGATACACATGTTCATGCCAAAAGTTATAAGATAGTAATGATAGTACCACATACTTGTGGCACTGCCATTTGAGTCATATTGATATAAAACGCATGAAGAAGCTCCATGTTGATGGATCTTTGGACTCACTCGTTTTTGAAAAGATTGAGACATGCGAACCATGTCTATTGGTATATATGCATGAAGAAACTCCATACAGATGGATCGTTTGGACTCACTTGATTTTGAATCACTTGAGACATGCAAATCATACCACATGGGCAAGATGACTGAAAGGCCTCGTTTTCAGTGAGATGGAACAAGAAAGCAACTTGTTGGAAGTAAGACATTTTGATGTGTGCAGTCCAATGAGTGCTGAGGCACACAGTGGATATCTTTATTGAAAGGATCGATATGGTTGACTAGAGGGGGGGTGAATAGGCAACTAACAATTTTTAAGCTTTTCTTTACCAAATTAAACTTTGCAACAAATAGGTTGTCTAGGTATGCAACTAAGTGAGCAACCTATATGATGCAATAACAACTAGCACGCAAGCAAGCAAGAGATGTAACAATAAGTAAGCTTGCGTAAGTAAAGGCACGAAATAACCAAGAGTGGAGACAGTGAAGATGAGGATGTGTTACCGAGTTCCTTCCTTTGAGGGAAGTACGTCTCCGTTAGAGCGTGTGGAGGCACAATGCTCCCCAAGAAGCCACTAGGGCCACCAGATTCTCCTCACGCCTCACACGATGCGAGATGCCGTGATTCCACTATTGGTGCCCTTGAAGGCGCGACCGAACCTTTACAAGCAAGGTTGGGGCAATCTCCACAACAATCGGAGGCTCCCAACAACAACACCACCACGAAGCTTCACCACAATGGAGTATGGCTTCGAGGTGACCTCAACCGTCTAGGGTGCTCAACACCCAAGAGTAACAAGATCCGCAAGGAATAAGTGGGGGGAATCAAATATCCTTTGGTGGAAGTGTAGATCGGGCCCTTGTCACCCAATCCCAAGCAAATCAACAAGTTTGATTGGCTAGGGAGAGAGATCGAGCGAAAATGGAGCTTGGAGCGACAATGGAGCTTAGAGGTGGAAGAGGTGGTCAACTAGAGGTAGAAGACATCCCTTATATAGTCAGGGAAAAGATCCAACCGTTATCCACTAGTTCTGCCCGCGACTCACGGTACAACCACTCCAAGGGAGCGGTACTACCGCGACGACGCGCGGTACTACCGTGGGTGATCACGGTACTACCGTGGCAGCTGCACAGGCCGGAACAAGCCTGAGCTAGAAGCAGATTACACTGGCGGCGGTACTACCGCTTTCCCTTGCGGTACTACCGCAAGGCGGGAGGGTCACGGCACAGGAAGGGCGCGGACGAAATAAATTTCATCGGGGCCTACTTCGCAGAAACTAGGGTGGTGCAAAAACGACACGGTACTATTACCGCCGCAAGGCGCGGTATTACCGTGGTAGGCACGGATGTAAAATTACATCCGCGCCTACTACCGCGACAATGCGGTATTAAGGTAAGGGCCACGGTACTACAACTCCAAAGGAGCGGTATTACCGTGGTCTTCATGGTACTACCGCCAGACGAGCGGTACTATCAGGTGCCGCGGATGTAAAAATTACATCCGCCCTACTACCACACCGAGCGCACTAGGCAGAGTGCGGCGGTACTACCGCACCAGAGGAGCGGTACTACCGTGAGGTCGCGGATGTAAAAAATTACATCCGCCCCTACTACCGCACTGGAGCGGCACTAGGCCAAGGTACCGTGGTACTACCGCGCCAGAGGGGCGGTACTACCGTGACCTGTCGCGGTACTATCGCGTGTACTTGCGGTACTACCGCAAGTACAGCAGTAGTCGTCAGTTTTTCGCACAACTATGATAACGATGGGTAGCTCCAAAGTGCAAGGAAAGGAGGGGCAAGTGTACGTGTGATTCCACCCTACCTTTCCGACGCGGACCCCCTCTTAATAGTACGGCTCTCCTACGACTCAACTCCACCAAAGAGAAACGTAGAGCAACGCCGGCTTCATTAGTCTCCGAGGGCACCAATCGCCTTGTGCCTAATGATGAAGTATCTGTGGGACTCAAGGCACACGATTAGTCCGCACGAGTATTGTCATCAATCACCAAAACACTTAGGGATAAATATGCCCTTACAATCTCCCCATTTTTGGTGTATTGATGACAACACGGGATTTGCACATAGATAAGATATGTTTAAAGCAGTGGCAAACCCCACTCCTCTAAAATATAGACGGGGCTCCCCCTAGATGTGTGCACTATATATGAATGCTTTGGACTGCATGGCACACAAACTAGGATCAACACTCCCCCTATATTTTAGAGACCAAGACATGATAATAAGCCTAGCATAGCATGAAAGTAGCACAATATAACACAAGCTAGCTAGGATAGATAGAGTGCATATGTCTTACACCATATGAGATAAGATAACCAAGGTTCAAACGATAAAAGCAGCAAAGAGTTCAACTGGCAAACACACAAACTCGCAAATCCAAATCCCTACACTCTCTCCCCCTTTGGCATCGAGACGCCAAAAAGGCAGAGAGGACACCTAAACACACAAGAGGTGGCTCAAGCAGAGAAACGGTCCCACTCCTCTTCGTCAGACTCCTACGCAGCTGGAATGGACTCCTCGGCCTCCTCCTCAGAATCAGTCCACTTGTATCCTTACTTCTCCATCCACTTGGTCTCAGGAGTGATGCGCTCCTCAGACCCGCCAGACACATCCTCGCCATAGAGCTGCAAGATCTTGTTGTGCCGGCGACGACTCTCCTTGGACTCCACGTGAGCCTCAGATCGTCCCTTGGCTTGCATGCAGAAAAGAGACTTCATCTTGTCCTTCAACCTCTTGGCCCAAGATGGCCTAGAGTCACTCTGAGTGGGCCTAGCAGAACGGCCCCCAACAGCATCCTCAGCTCCAGCAGCATCCTCATCAACAGCAGCAGCCCTAGCAGCAGACGCCTCAGCACGAGTAGCGGTGTTGGCCCAGTTGGGTTTGACCCTCAGACAAATGGGCTCATGGCGAATCCAGTCTGGAGCCAGGAACTCCTCCTCGGGGTACATCTTCTCCCAAGTCTTCGAAATCAGCAGAAACAGGTAGGGGCCATAAATAGGCACCTTGCGGTTGAACACAGCAAACCGAAGCTCACACCACATGATGTGAGAGACATCAAGTGGCTGAATCTGAGACGAGCGAGCCTCCTCGCACAGAAGCATCATGTCCACCATGTAGGCATGAACCTTGTCTTTGTCACCGATGCGTGGGAACAGAGAGTTGCGGTAGATGCGGTACATGATATCCAGAAACGGGTTGAGAACCGAGATTATCTTGCCAGTGGCGAGCGTCTTCTCAACCATGAATGGAGTGAGCTTGTCCTTGTCAGCAGAGTCAGTATTGCCGTGAGGGCTAACACCAACAGAGTGTCAAGTCCATCATCGACAACGTGAAGCAAATCCATGAATTCCTTCCGTGTAGCGAGCATGGCGGCCATTGGTCATCCACGCCATCCTCCTCTCATCATTGGTGTGAAAGTACACCGAGGCAAAGAACCGACAGATGATCTCGTGGTCATAGTCCATGTGGAACGAGATCACATGCTCAATTCCAAACTACTCCACCAAGTCCGAGCCTCCCCAAAATAGTCACGAAACTTGTCCTTCCTCATGTGGTGCATCTCAATCCACTTCACCTCCACCTAGGTATTCTCGCTTGTTCTTGATGACATCCAAGTAGATCTGGGTTTGAGTCTTGTTCCGAACAGTTCACACCTCCGATAGTGGGCGTGGGGTTGCATATGGGTGAAGCTGCCCGAGACGGACATACTCTTGGCGCCTATCTCATCCATGCCTGGCGGCGGCTCCTTGTGCTTTGGCGGTGGACTTGACATTGCGCCGATGAGATGATCCTCGAACTTCTCCTGGGTTGCGCAGACGCTTGGAAACTGTGTCACGAACGGGATTGGCCCGGCGAGAGCCACCACCTAAAACACACACGCAAAGCACCAAAACAAGTCGAAAAGGATCAATGCAAAGGCTATAAGACAGCACATAAACCCATAGAAGATAAACGAGAAATTTGGCATGCGAGAGATGTGAGCCACGGTAGGACTGCCATGGGGTGCGATACTAACGTCTTAGTACAGCTCCAGACACGGTAGTACCGTGAGGGGTCACGGTAGTTCCGTGGCTGGGGCAGAAGTAAGGCTCTAGTACCGCACGGCACGCGGTAGTACCGCGCCCTAGGGGCGGTAGTACCGTGGCAGCGGTAGTACCGCTCCCTACGGGCGGTAGTACCGCGTCGCGTCGGATCTAGCAGGATTTGAATCTGAAAAAAGACCCGCGAAGCCATGGCGGTGCTACAAGTGATCAGATCTAGTGCAAGACAACAATACAAGTGTAAATCCTATGCAATACCACACTCCTTCATCCTACTCTTGCAGAGATCTAGACTAAGAACCTCAAGAACATACAAGCCTCCCCCAAAACCTAGAAGAACCAAATACAATCAAAACGGAGACGGATTTGGGGAAAAACCTTGGTCCATAGCAAGAGCACGTGGTGGGGAACGATCCCACCGGACGGAATCATGGGAGGGCAGCGGTGGAGGAGATCCGCGATTTAACGCCGCCGTTCGTGAGCACGAGAGAGGAAAGGGCAATGTGGAGAGGAAGGGACGAATGGGTATGGGGGAGTTAGAACTCCCCCTGCCCGACCTTATCCCCACGCGCCCGAACCGGCGCGGTAGTACCGCAGGTCATCGCGGTAGTACCGCCCGGGCGGAAGTACCGCGCCGTGGCGGTAGTACCGCTCAACCAGACGGCAGTAAAAAATTACTGCCGCTTGGGGGCGGTAGTACCGTGCTCCCACCAGCGGTAGTACCGTGATTGGCCGCGGTAGTACCGTGGCCCACCGCGGTAGTACCATGAGCTCACGCCACCGAAGGTTTCGAACAAGAGAAAAACATGCCTTTGCACCGAAAACAGACACAACCCAAAACATCACAGAAGCAAGCACATACAAAGGGAACAACAGGAAATCCCAATGACAAAACCTCTCACGGAGAGAGGGAGGTGGCCGAAGCGACCTATGTTTGAGTTGGATGGTATGGCACCGCGAAGAATTATCCTTGGGCCCATGACCAAAACTCGTCTTTGAAGCACAAGTACCATCAAAAATGGCTAATGTGAAAGAGGTGATCTATTTATGCATAATGGGGGGAGGGAGAGTTCATTGAGAGAACAACACTCCCCCTATGTCCATGCCTACACCTAAACTAGATAACAAGTTGAGTGTGGTGGGGGTGCACGGGTTCAAGCCACATTGCTCAAATCAATGATATTTAGCTCATGCCTTAACTCGTGAAATCTTGCTTCATCCAAGGGCTTCGTGAAAATATCTGCAAGGTTATCATGAGTGTTGACATACTTGAGCTCGATCTCCCCTCGCCTAATGTGATCTCGAATGAAGTGATACCGAATCTCAATGTGCTTCATCTTGAAGTGTTGCACGGGTTGAGGGAAATCTTGATGGCACTTTCATTATCACACCAAAGAGGCACTTTGTCACAAGTGACACCGCACTCCTTTAAAGTTTGCCTCATCCATAGGAGTTGAGCACAACAACTACCGCCGCCACATACTCCGCTTGGTGGGAGAGAGACACAAAACTTTGCTTCTTGGAAGACCAACTTACCAAAGAGCAACCAAGAAATTGGCACCCTCCGAAGTGGACTTCCTATCCACTTTGTCTCCATAATCAATCGAATCCGTGAAACCTTCAAGCTTGAAGTTTGATCCTCTTGGGTACCATAAGCCAAAGTTTGGGGTATGAGCCAAATATCAAAAGATTCGCTTGACCGCCACAAAGTGACTTTCCTTTGGTGCGGCTTGAAAACGTGCACACATCCCCACACTCAACATGATATCCGGTCTAGATGCACAAAGGTAAAGCAAGGATCCAATCATGGAGCGATATACCTTTTGATCCACCGCTTTACCATTGGGATCGATGTCAAGTTGGCACTTGGTAGGCATTGGTGTAGTAGCCGGCTTGACATCACTTAGCTTGAATCTTTTAAGCATGTCTTGAGTATATTTGGCTTGGTTGATGAAGGTTCCTTCTCTTCTTTGCTTGATGTCGAAACCAAGGAAGAACTTCAACTCTCCCATCGAGGACATCTTAAACTTGGAGGTCATGAGAGCGGCAAATTCTTCATTGAAAGCTTTGTTAGGGGAACCAAAGATAATATCATCAACATATAGTTGGCATACAAACAACTGCCCGTTGACCTTCTTAGTAAAAAGAGTGGGGTCGATTAGCCCTACTTCAAAACCACGATCTTGTAGCAACTCGGTAAGGTGGTCATACCACGCACGTGGGGCTTGTTTAAGGCCATAGAGTGCCTTATCGAGTTGATACACATGATCCGGAAAGTAGGGATCCTCGAACCCGGGTGGTTGCTTGACATAGACCAACTCATTAATGGGACCATTAAGAAAAGCACTTTTCACATCCATTTGTTGCAACTTAAAGTTGTGATGGGAAGCATAAGCAATCAACAAACGAATGGATTCAAGACGAGCAACGGGAGCGAAGGTTTCACCGTAATCGATACCCTCGACTTGGGAGTAGCCTTGTGCTACCAATCTTGCCTTGTTGCGAATGATGTTCCCATGGGCATCTTGCTTGTTCTTGAAGATTCACTTGGTCCCAATGACATTGTGGTTCCCGGATGGTCTTGGCACCAATCTCCACACCTTGTTGTACTCGAAGTTGTTGAGTTCTTCATGCATAGCATTGAGCCAATCCGGTCTTCGGCGCCTCATAGACCTTTTGGGGTTCAACACAAGAGACAAACGCGTGATGTTCACAATAGTTTGCCAATTGTCTCGAGTGCTTACCCCTTACGTAGGCTTCCAACCACATTTTCCATGAGATGGCCTTGGGTGGTGAGCTTGGAAGCAATCTTCACGGCACGACGCTCTAATTCCTCCTCGGGTGTGGAAGGAGGAGGGTTGACTTGATGATCTTGGCGCCGCCTTGAGTTTGTTCTTGATCTTGAGGTTGATCTTGATCTTGAACTAGCTCGAGGGGAGAACTTGACCTTGGGCATCATTTAGTGGTTCATCACCGTCTTGAGGTAGATCTTCCCTTGGTCTTGTTCACGAGGTTGAGGGCCTTCACGTTGTTCTTGAGCGTGTGGGTCTTGATGAGGTGATGGCTCTACTTGAGTAGAGCATTGTCCTTCTCCTTCGGCCACAAGGGGTTCCTCAATGGGTAGGATGTGACCAATACCCATCCTTCTTATGGCTTGGGGAGGAATTTCATCACCTATATCACAAGTACCACTTTGCTCCACTTGGGATCCATTATTTTCGTCAAACTCCACGTTACACGTCTCCTCAATGAGTCCAGTGGACTTGTTGAGGACATGGTAAGCATGAGAGTTTGTAGCATAACCAACAAATATGCCCTCATGAGCTCTAGCTTCAAATTTAGACAACCGAACACCTTTCTTGAGAATGAAACACTTACAACCGAACACCCGGAAGTACTTCAGGTTGGGCTTGTTGCCGGTGAGGATCTCATAAGGAGTCTTGTTCAAGCCTTTGCGAAGATAGAGCCGATTGGATGCATGACATGCGGTGTTGATGGCTTCGGCCCAAAAGTTGTATGGAGACTTGAACTCCGCCATCATGGTGTTGGGGAACGTAGTAATTTCAAAAAAATTCCTATGCACACGCAAGATCATGGTGATGCATAGCAACGAGAGGGGAGAGTGTTGTCTACATACCCTTGTAGACCGAAGCGAAGCGATCACAACGTAGAGGAAGTAGTCGACGTTCTCCTCGCGATCCAACCGATCCCAGCGCCGTTACTCGGCGCTGCGAGTTCTTGACACACGTACAGCTCGGTGGCGCTCCTCGGGCTCCGATCCAGCAAAGCTCCGGGAGAGAGTTCCGTCAAGATGACGGCGTGGTGACGATCTTGATGTTCTACCGGCGAGGGCTTCTCCTAAGCACCGCTACGATATGACCGAGGTGGAATATGGTGGAGGGGGGCACCGCACACGGCTAAGGAACGATCTCAAGGATCAACTTGTGTGTCTTAGGGTGCCCCCTGCCCCCGTATATAAAGGAGCAAGGGGAGGGCCGGCGGGCCCTAGAGGGTGCACCAAGGGAGGGGGAGTCCTCCTCCTAGTGGGAGTAGGACTCCCCTTTCCTAGTCCAACTAGGAGGGGGAAGGGGGAAGGAAGGAGAGGGAGAGGGAGAGGGAAAGGGGGCCGCGCCCCCTCCTTGTCCAATTCGGACTCCTCATGGGGGGCACGCCACCTCCTGGCGCAGCCCTCTCTCTCCCCTCGTGGCCCATTAAGGCCCATTACTTCCCCGGGGGGTTCCGGTAACCCCTCCGGCACTCCGGTATTATCCGAAACCACTCGGAACCATTCCGATGTCCGAACATAGCTGTCCAATATATCAATCTTTACGTCTCGACCATTCCGAGACTCCTCGTCATGTCCGTGATCACATCCGGGACTCCGAACTCCTTCGGTACATCAAAATACACAAACTCATAATATAACCGTCATCGAAACCTTAAGCGTGCGGACCCTACGGTTCGAGAACAATGTAGACATGACCGAGACACGTCTCTGATCAATAACCAATAGCGGGACCTGGATGCCCATATTGGCTCCTACATATTCTACGAAGATCTTTATCGGTCAGACCGCATAACAACATACGTTGTTCCCTTTGTCATCGGTATGTTACTTGCCAGAGATTCGATCATCGGTATCCAATACCTAGTTCAATCTCGTTACCGGCAAGTCTCTTTACTCGTTCCGTAATGCATCATCTCATAACTAACTCATTAGTTACATGCTTGCAAGGCTTAGGTGATGAGTATTACCGAGAGGGCCCAGAGATACCTCTCCGACATTCGGAGTGACAAATCCTAATCTCGAAATACTCCAACCCAACAAGTACCTTTGGAGACACCTGTAGAGCACCTTTATAATCACCCGATTCGTTGTGGCGTTTGGTAGCACACAAAGTGTTCCTCCGTAAGCGGAGTTGCATAATCTCATAGTCATAGGAACATGTATAAGTCATGAAGAAAGCAATAGCAACATACTAAATGATCGGGTGCTAAGCTAATGGAATGGGTCATGTCAATTAGATCATTCAACTAATGATGTGATCCCGTTAATAAAATAACAACTCTTTGTTCATGGTTAGGAAACATAACCATCTTTGATTAACAAGCTAGTCAAGTAGAGGCATACTAGTGACACTCTGTTTGTCTATATATTCACACATGTATTATGTTTCCGGTTAATACAATTCTAGCATGAATAATAGACATTTATCATGAAATAAGGAAATAAATAATAACTTTATTATTGCCTCTAGGGCATATTTCCTTGATCTCCCACTTGCACTAGAGTCAATAATCTAGTTCACATCGCCATGTGAATTAACACCAATAATCATATCGTATATGATTAACACCCATAGTTCACATCGTCATGTGACCAACACCCAAAGGGTTTACTAGAGTCAATAATCTAGTTCACATCGCTATGTGATTAACACCCAAAGAGTACAAAGGTATGATCATGTTTTGCTCGTGAGAGAAGTTTAGTCAACGGTCTGTCACATTGAGCCGTATGTATTTTGAAAATATTCTATGTCTACAATGCTCGCGGAGCTACTCTAGCTAATTGCTCCCACTTTCAATATGTATCTAGATCGAGACTTAGAATCATCCAGATCGGTGTCAAAACTTGCATCGACGTAACCCTTTACGACGAACCTTTTGTCACTTCCATAATCGAGAAACATATCCTTATTCCACTAAGGATAATTTTGACCGCTGTCTAGTGATCTACTCCTAGATCACTATTGTACTCCCTTGCCAAACTTAGTGTAGGGTATACTACAGATCTGGTACACAGCATGGCATACTTTATAGAACCTATGGCCAAGGCATAGGGAATGACTTGCATTCTCTTTCTATCTTCTGCCGTGGTCGGGTTTTGAGTCTTACTCAATTTCACACCTTGTAACACAGGCAAGAACTCTTTCTTTGACTGTTCCATTTTGAACTACTTCAAAATCTTGTCAAGGTATGTACTCATTGAAAAAACTTATCAAGCGTCTTGAACTATCTCTATAGATCTTGATGCTCAATATGTAAGCAACTTCACCGAGGTCTTTCTTTGAAAAACTCCTTTCAAACACTCCTTTATGCTTTCTGAGAATAATTCTACATTATTTCGATCGACAATATGTCATTCACATATACTTATCGAAATGTTGTATTGCTCCCACTCACTTTCTTGTAAATACAGGCTTCTTTGCAAGTCTCAGTATAAACTATATGCTTTGATCAACTTATCAAAGCGTATATTCCAACTCGAGATGCTTGCACCAGTCCATAAATGGATCGCTGGAGCTTGCACACTTTGTTAGCTCCTTTGGATCGATAAAACCTTCTGGTTGCATCATATACAACTCTTCCTCCGAAACCCATTTAGGAATGCAGTTTTACATCCATTTGCCAAATTTCATAAATTGTGGCAATTGCTAACATGATTGGACAGACTTAAGCATCGCTACTGGTTGAGAAAATCTCATTGTAGTCAACACCTTGAACTTGTCAAAAACCTTTTTGCGACAAGTCGAGCTTTGTAGATAGTAACACTAATATCAACGTCCGTCTTCCTCTTGAAGATCCATTTATACAATATGGCTTGCCGATCATCGGGCAACTCCACCAAAGTCCACACTTTATTCTCATACATGGATCCCATCTCAGATTTCATGGCCTTAAGCCATTTTGCGGAATCTGGGCTCATCATCGCTTCCTCATAGTTCGTAGGTTCATCATGGTCTAGTAACATGACTTTCAGAATAGGATTACTGTACCACTCTGGTGCGGATCTCACTCTGTTTTACCTACAAGATTCGGTAGTAACTTGATCTGAAGTTATATGATCATCATCATTAGCTTCCTCACTAACTGGTGTAGTAGTCACAGGAACAGATTTCTATGATGAACTACTTTCCAATAAGGGAGAAGGTACAATTACCTCATCAAGTTCTACTTTCCTCCCACTCACTTCTTTCGAGAGAAACTCCTTCTCTAGAAAGGATCCATCTTAAGCAACGAATATCTTGCCTTCGGATCTGTGATAGAAGGTGTACCCAACAATTTCCTTTGGGTATTCTATGAAGACGCACTTCTCCGATTTGGGTTCTAGCTTATCAGGATGAAACTTTTTCACATAAGCATCGCAACTCCAAACTTTAAGAAACGACAACTTGGGTTTCTTGCTAAACCACAGTTCATATAGTGTCGTCTCAACGGATTTATATGGTGCCCTTTTTAATGTGAATGCAGCTGTCTCTAATGCATGATCCCAAAACGATATTGGTAAATCGGTAAGAAACATCCTAGATTGTACTATATCCAATAAAGTACGGTTATGACATTCGGACACACCATTAAGATGTGGTGTTCCAGGTGGCATGAATTTGTGAAACTATTCCACATTATTTTAATTGAAAACCAAACTCGTAACTCAATATTTTTCTCCGCGATCAGATCGTAGAAACCTTATTGTCACGATGATTTTTCCACTTCACTCCGAAATTCTTTGAACCTTTCAACTATTTCAGACTTATGTTTCATCAAGTAGATATACTCATATCTGCTTCAAATCAACTGTGAAGATCAGAAAATAATGATACTTGTCGCGAGCCTTAATATTCATCGGACCACATACATCAGTATGTATGATTTCCAACAAATCTGTTGCTCGCTCCAATGTTCCGGAGAACGGAGTCTTAGTCATCTTGCCCATGAGGCATGGTTCGCAAGCATCAAGTGATTCATAATCAAGTGATTCCAAAATCCCATCAGCATGGAGTTTCTTCATGCGCTTTACACCATTATGACCTAAACAGCAGTGCCACAAATAAGTTACACTATCATTATTAACTATGCATCTTTTGGTTTCAATATTATGAATATGTGTATCACTACGATCGAGATCCAATGAACCATTTTCATTGGGTGTATGACCATTGAAGGTTTTATTCATGTAAACAGAACAACAATTATTCTCTGATTTTAAATGAATAACCGTATTGCAATAAATATGATCAAATCATATTCATGCTCAACGCAAACGCCAAATAACATTTATTTAGGTTTAACACGAATCCCAAAAGTATAGGGAGTGTGCGATGATGATCATATCAATCTTGGAACTACTTCCAACACTCATCGTCACTTCACCCTCAACTAGTCTCTGTTTATTCCGCAACTCCCGTTTCGAGTTACTACTCTTAGCAACTGAACCAGTACCAAATACCGAGGGGTTGCTATAAACACTAGTAAAGCACACATCAAACACCTGTATATCAAATATACCGTTTTTCACTTTGCCATCCTTCTTATCCACCAAATACTTGGGGTAGTTCTGCTTTCAGTGACCAGTCCCTTTGCAGTAGAAGCACTTAGTCTCAGGCTTAGGTCCAGACTTGGGCTTCTTCACTTGAGCAGCAACTTGCTTGCCGTTCTTCTTGAAGTTCCCTTCTATCCCTTTGCCCTTTTTCTTGAAACTAGTGGTCTTGTTAACCATCAACACTTGATGTTCTTTCTTGATTTCTACCTTCAACGATTTCATCATCATGAAAAACTCGGGAATCATTTTCATCATCCCTTGCATACTATAGTTCATCACGAAGTTCTACTAACTTGGTGATGGTGACTAGAGAATTCTGTCAATCACTATCTTATCTGGAAGATTAACTCCCACTTGATTCAAGCGATTGTAGTACCTAGACAATCTGAGCACATGCTCACTAGTTGAGCGATTCTCCTCCATCTTTTAGCTATAGAACTTGTTGGAGACTTCATATCTCTCAACTCGGGTATTTGCTTGAAATATTAACTTCAACTCCTTGAACATCTCATATGGTCCATGACGTTCAAAACGTCTTTGAAGTCCCGATTCTAAGCCGTTAAGCATGGTGCACTTAAACTATCAAGTAGTCATCATATTGAGCTAGCCAAACGTTCATAACGTCTGCATCTGCTCCTGCAATAGGTCTGTCACCTAGCGGTGCATCAAGGACATAATTCTTCTGTGAAGCAATGAGGATAAACCTCATATCACGGATCCAATCCGTATCATTGCTACTAACATATTTCAACACAATTTTCTCTAGGAACATATCAAAATAAACATATGAAAGCAACAACGCAAGCTATTGATCTTACAACATAATTTGCAAAATACTACCAGGACTAAGTTCATGATAAATTAAAGTTCAATTAATCATATTACTTAAGAACTCGCACTTAGACAGACATCTCTCTAGTCATCTAAGTGATCACGTGATCCAAATCAACTAAACCATAACCGATCATCACGTGAGATGGAGTAGTTTTCAATGGTGAACATCTTATGTTGATCATATCTACTATATGATTCACGCTCGACCTTTCGGTCTCCGTGTTCGAGGCCATATCTGCATATGCTAGGCTCGTCAAGTTTAACTGAGTATTCTGCGTGTGCAAAACTGGCTTGCACCCGTCGTAGATGGACGAGAGCTTATCACACCCGATCATCACGTGGTGTGCGGGCACGACGAACTTTGGCAGCGGTGCATACTCGGGAGAACACTTCTTGATAATTTTAGTGAGAGATCATCTTAAAATGCTACCGTCAATCAAAGCAAGATAAGATGCATAAAGGATAAACATCACATGCAATCAATATAAGTGATATGATATGGCCATCATCATCTTGTGCTTGTGATCTCCATCTTCGAAGCACCATCGTGATCACCATCGTCACCGGCGCGACACCTTGATCTCCATCGTAGCATCGTTGTCGTTTACGCCATCTATTGCTTCTATGACTATCGCTACTGCTTAGTGATAAAGTAAAGCAATTACAAGGCGTTTGCATTTCATACAATAAAGCGACAACCATATGGCTCCTGCCAGTTGCCGATAACTTAGGTTACAAAACATGATCATCTCATACAATAAAATATAGCATCACGTCTTGGCCATATCACATCACAACATGCCTGCAAAAACAAGTTAGGCGTCCTCTACTTTGTTGTTGCAAATTTTACGTGGCTGCTACGGGCTGAAGCAAGAACCAATCTCACCTACGCATCAAAACCACAGCGATATTTCGTCAAATATACTCCGTTTTAACCTTCTCAAGGACGGGCGAGCCACACTCAGTTCAACTCAAGTTGGAGAAACCGACACCGCTAGCCACCTTTGTGCAAAGCACGGCGGTAGACCCAGTCTCGCGTAAGCGTACGCGTAATGTCGGTCCGGGCCGCTTCATCCAACAATACCGCTGAACCAAAGTATGACATGTTGGTAGGCAGTATGACTTGTATCGTCCACAACTCACTTGTGTTCTATTCGTGCAAAACATCAAACCATAAAACCTAGGCTCGGATGCCACTGTTGGGGAACGTAGTAATTTCAAAAAAATTCCTACGCACACGCAAGATCATGGTGATGCATAGCAACGAGAGGGGAGAGTGTTGTCTACATACCCTTGTAGACCGAAGCGGAAGCAATCACAACATAGAGGAAGTAGTCGTACGTTCTCCTCACGATCCAACCGATCCCAGCGCCGTTACTCCGGCGCCTCCGAGTTCTAGACACACGTACAGCTCGGTGACGCTCCTCGGGCTCCGATCCAGCAAAGCTCCGGGGAGAGAGTTTCGTCAGCACGACGGCGTGGTGACGATCTTGATGTTCTACCGACGCAAGGCTTCGCCTAAGCACCGCTACGATATGACCGAGGTGGAATATGGTGGAGGGGGGCACCGCACACGGCTAAGGAACGATCTCAAGGATCAACTTGTGTGTCTTAGGGTGCCCCCTGCCCCGTATATAAAGGAGCAAGGGGAGGGCCGGCCGGCCCTAGAGGGCGCCAAGGAGGGGAGTCCTCCTCCTAGTGGGAGTAGGACTCCCCTTTCCTAGTCCAACTAGGAGGGGGAAGGGGGAAGGAAGGAGAGGGAGAGGGAGAGGGAAAGGGGGCCGCGCCCCCCCTTCCTTGTCCAATTAGGACTCCTCATGGGGGGGGACACGCCACCTCCTGGCGCAGTCCTCTCTCTCCCCTCGTGGCCCATTAAGGCCCATTACTTCCCCGGGGGGTTCCGGTAACCCCTCCGGCACTCCGGTATTATCCGAAACCACTCGGAACCATTCCGATGTCCGAACATAGCTGTCCAATATATCAATCTTTACGTGTCGACCATTCCGAGACTCCTCGTCATGTCCGTGATCACATCCGGGACTCCAAACTCCTTCGGTACATCAAAATACACAAACTCATAATATAACCATCATCGAAACCTTAAGCGTGCGGACCCTACGGTTCGAGAACAATGTAGACATGACCGAGACACGTCTCCGATCAATAACCAATAGCGGGACCTGGATGTTCATATTGGCTCCTACATATTCTACGAAGATCTTTATCGGTCAAACCGCATAACAACATACGTTGTTCCCTTTGTCATCGGTATGTTACTTGCCCGAGATTCGATCGTCGGTATCCAATACCTAGTTCAATCTCATTACCGGCAAGTCTCTTTACTCGTTCCGTAATACATCATCTCATAACTAACTCATTAGTTACATGCTTGCAAGGCTTAGGTGATGAGTATTACCGAGAGGGCCCAGAGATACCTCTCCGACATTCGGAGTGACAAATCCTAATCTCAAATCGCCAACCCAACAAGTACCTTTGGAGACACCTGTAGAGCACCTTTATAATCACCCGATTCACGTTGTGACCTTTGGTAGCACACAAAGTGTTCCTCCGTAAGCGGAGTTGCATAATCTCATAGTCATAGGAACATGTATAAGTCATGAAGAAAGCAATAGAAACATACTAAACGATCGGGTGCTGAGCTAACGGAATGGGTCATGTCAATCAGATCATTCAACTAATGATGTGATCCCGTTAATCAAATAACAACTCTTTGTTCATGGTTAGGAAACATAACCATCTTTGATTAACAAGCTAGTCAAGTAGAGGCATACTAGTGACACTCTGTTTGTCTATATATTCACACATGTATTATGTTTCCGGTTAATACAATTCTAGCATGAATAATAGACATTTATCATGAAATAAGGAAATAAATAATAACTTTATTATTGACTCTAGGGCATATTTCCTTCACATGGTCCTTGCCGCATCCCCTCGTCACTAAGAAACTCATCCAAGGTGTAGTTCTTGAACTCGGTGCCGTTGTCGCTTCTTATTGTTAAGATCTTTGCATCATATTGACGTTGAGATTCATTTGCAAAGTTGATGACGGTTTGTTGGGTCTCACTCTTCCTCTTGAAGAAGTATACCCAAGTGTATCTTGAATAATCATCCACAATCACCAAGCAATACTTTCTTCCTCCAAGACTATCGAAAGATGGAGGCCCAAAGAGATCCATGTGAAGGAGCTCCAAGGGTCTCTTCGAGTAGATGATGGTTGAGGGAGGGTGAGCCTTTTCATGAAGCTTTCCTTCGATACATGCCTTGACGCATACGATCTTTGGCAAAACTCACATTTGTTAGTCCACGAACATGGTCCCCCTTGAGGAGACTTTGCAAAGATCTCATATTGACGTGGGCTAAACGGCGATGCCAAAGCCATCCCACGTCAACTTTAGCCATTAGGCATGTCGCGGTCTTAGTGGGTTGCTCCGAAAAGTTAACCACATAGAGACCGTTCTCGACATGCCCAACAAAGGCTACTTTAAGAGTCTTGCTCCACAAGAGGGCCACGGTATCAATATCAAAGAATGTGGCAAAACCCATGAGTGCAAGTTGACGAACGGAAAGTAAATTGAATGCAAGGGACTCAACAAGCATGACTTTCTCGATCGTTAGATCATGAGAAATGACAACCTTGCCGAGGCCCAATACCTTAGAATGTGATGCATCACCCCACTCGACATTGGTGGGCATAGATGGAATCTCTTGCACATCCACCACCAAGTCCTTGCTCCCGGTCATATGATTTGTTGCTCCACTATCGAGCAACCATGATCCCCCACCGGAAGCAAACACCTACACGAGATCAATGCTTGGTTTTAGGTACCCATTTAGTAATGGGTCCTTTGATGTTAGTAACATGGGTCTTGGGAACCCAAATAGACCATTCAATGTACTCATAAGGAGAACCAACAAATTTGGCATAAACATGTCCATCACTAGCACGGCACAACACATATGAAGGGTTAAAGTCGCCGGCTTTGTTTGAGGACACGTTCTTGCCCTTTTGGATATCAACTTCCTTCACTTTCTCCTTCTTCTTCTTAGAAGCACCCTCTCCCTCTTTCACGAACGTTTGTTTGAGTGGAGGAGGACGATTTGCCTTGTTGTTCTTCTTCTTCTTGCTCTTGGACTTGGGTGCAAACCCAATTCCTTCTTTGCCCACAACTTCCTTTTGATTGCTCAAAAGGTCGTTGAGGTTTTCCTCACCTTGAATGCAAGTCACAAGGCCCTTCTCAAGTTGATCCTTCAACTTAGCATTTTCCTCCACAAGATGCACATGCTCACAACAAGGGTTAGTAGCACATGCATTATCAATTAATACCATATGAGGAAAGGTGGCTTTTTCCTTGATTAGCTTAACTTGGAGTTGAGCATGAGACTCTTTGAGGCTAGCATGAGTACCCTTTATGACCTTGTGGGCCTTGTCAAGTATCTCAAACTCCAATTTGAGTCTAGCATGATCAACCCCAAGTTTAGCCTTCTCGGAGGTTAGCACACGAGACATGACAAGAGAATGATCAAGATCTTTCTTTAACTTAGCATGGGCATCATTGTGTGACTCCTCAAGAGTCAAACGATGCACACGCTCTTCCTCAAGAGCATTAGAGAGATCCGATATCTCATCGGCATAGTCACAACTATGACCTTCCATCTTGGAGATGGTTTCTTCGTGAGCCTCGATCATGTCATTGGCCTCACCAAGTTGTTCCAAGAGAGCAACAAAGTGCTTCTTGGACTTTCCCTTGAGCTTACTCATGAAGGACTCAAATTCATTCACTTCCTCATTAGACTCAACATGTCCATCAATGCAATCCTCCACGGAGGGATTAGTAATGATGGTGGTTGTGATGTTGGGGTTACCTTGTTTGAAGCCTTCGCCATGAGGCATCTAGCGGTGATGTTTTCGTTGGGTGATTCAAGAGAGACACCGAGGAGTAGCAATGGCAATGGATGCCATGGCGTTGCTTCTTCATTCTCATCATCATCGTCATCCTCTTGGTATTCTTCTTGAACCACCAACCCACGAGTGGGAGTCTTCGTGGCGAAGTTGTTCTTGTTGGGGACGGACTTAGCTTTGTCTTTCCGAATGAACTTGCCACCATTGTCTTCCCGCTTCTCGTAAGGACAATCCGCAACGAAATGGCTCACATTGCCACAGTTGAAGCAAGTTCTAACTCGTTGCTTGCCCTTGACGCCACTTGAGTTGTTCTTGTTGAAGTTGGGTCTTGAGCTCTTCTTGCTCCAAAATTGTCTTGAAGCAAGGGCCATGTGCTCATTGTAGTCGAACTTGGTGTCTTCGGGGTTGCTTTCCTCATCTTCCACTTCTTCCTCTTCTTCGACAATGACCTTGGCCTTCAAGGCAAGGTTAGGCTTCTTAGCTCTTTGAGAACGGAGCACCGCATTTTCGGCGGTCTTGTCCAAGATACTCATTGCAACGAACTCATCCAACACTTCACTTGAGGTCATGGTGTGGAAGTCCGGTCGTTGACGAATGACGGAGGACATGGCTTTGTTGTAGGGCATCATGGCCTTGAGGAACTTTCGCTTGATCCAATTGTCATCCGTGTCCTTGCTTCCATGATCTCGAAGTGCCACCGCGAGTTTGGTCACTCTTCGAAAGAGCTCACGAGGTTCTTCATCTTCTTTCATTGCAAACTCGTCGGCTTCATCTTGCACCACTTCATAGTTGGACCGTTGAATGCTAGCACTTCCACGATAGAGGCCCTCAACACATTTCCATGCTTCTTTAGCCACGACATGGGGAATTGAAGGTGAGGAGATCTTGGGAAGAATTGCATCTTGAATAATGAAGAGAGCACTCTCATTGAATTGATTGTCCACGGCTTCTCGAGGGGTGAAGTTGCTTGGGTCATGAGGATAAAACCTTCTTCAATGACTCTCCAAAGGTTAGTGTTCATATGTTTCAAATGACGCTTAAAGCGATAGACCCAATTATCAAAATCTACACCTTTTTCATACTTAGGAGGTGGACGGCATGATTCAAATGAGTGGAGGATTGGCCTCCATAGACCGGGGTTCCACATGGGCAAAGATGCGGTGCCATTTCTACCACTAGTAGAAGGACTCTTTTCATTGTTAGCTTCCCCTTATCGGAGAAAGCATCCGTCACCTTGTTAGTGGGATCACCCACTTTCATACGTCATGATAGATAGTTTAAGTCCCTCTAAGAAATCATTAAACATGCTTTTAACCTCGGCCGTCATGGAGGTTTTCAATGTGTCCAAAGCCACATTGAACTCCTCACGAGAGACCGAGGTTCCCCCTTCGGCCGAAGATGAGATGGGATTCACATCGGAGTGTTCCTCCACACCATCGTTGGTGTCAACCATACTCTTCGGACGGTAAAGTCCTTAAAAAGATACGAGGCTCTGATACCAATTGAAAGGATCGATATGGTTGACTAGAGGGGGGGTGAATAGGCAACTAACAATTTTTAAGCTTTTCTTTACCAAATTAAACTTTGTAACAAATAGGTTGTCTAGATATGCAACTAAGTGAGCAACCTATATGATGCAATAACAACTAGCACGCAAGCAAGCAAGAGATGTAACAATAAGTAAGCTTGCGTAAGTAAAGGCACGAAATAACCAAGAGTGGAGACGGTGAAGACGAGGATGTGTTACGGAGTTCCTTCCTTTTGAGGGAAATACGTCTCCGTTAGAGCGGTGTGGAGGCACAATGCTCCCCAAGAAGCCACTAGGGCCATCGTATTCTCCTCACGCCCTCACACGATGCGAGATGCCGTGATTCCACTATTGGTGCCCTTGAAGGCGGCGACCGAACCTTTACAAGCAAGGTTGGGGCAATCTCCACAACAATCGGAGGCTCCCAACAACAACACCACCACGAAGCTTCACCACAATGGAGTATGGCTTCGAGGTGACCTCAACAATCTAGGGTGCTCAACACCCAAGAGTAACAAGATCCGCAAGGAATAAGTGGGGGGAATCAAATATCCTTTGGTGGAAGTGTAGATCGGGCCCTTGTCACCCAATCCCGAGCAAATCAACAAGTTTGATTGGCTAGGGAGAGAGATCGAGCGAAAATGGAGCTTGGAGCAACAATGGAGCTTAGAGGTGGAAGAGGTGGTCAACTAGAGGTAGAAGACATCCCTTATATAGTCGGGGAAAAGATCCAACCGTTATCCACTAGTTCTGCCCGCGACTCACGGTACTACCGCTCCAAGGGAGCGGTACTACCGTGGGTGATCACGGTACTACCGTGGCAGCTGCACAGGCCGGAACAAGCATGAGCTAGAAGCAGTACTACCGCTGGCGCGGTACTACCTCTCCCCCTTGCGGTACTACCGCAAGGCAGGAGGGTCACGGCCTGGGAAGGGCGCGGACGAAATAAATTTCATCCGGGCCTACTTCCGCAGAAACTAGAGTGGTGCAAAAACCCGACACGGTACTACCGCCTGCAAGGCGCGGTACTACCGTGGTAGGCACGGATGTAAAAAATTACATCCGCACCTACTACCATGACGCAGCGGTACTAAGCGAAAGACCACGGTACTACAACTCCAAAGGAGCGGTACTATCGTGGGCCCCAGCGTACTACCGCTCGGGGCAGCGGTACTATCAGGTGCCGCGGATGTAAAAATTACATCCGCCCTACTACCAAGACGGAGCGGCACTAGGCAGTCTTGGCGGTACTACCGCACTGGAGGAGCGGTACTACCGTGAGGTCGCGGATGTAAAGTTACATCCGCCCTACTACCAAGACCGGGCGGCACTAGGTTAAGGTACCGCGGTACTACCGCGCTAGAGGGGCGGTACTACCGTGACTGTCGCGGTACTATCGCGTGTACTTGCGGTACTACCGCAAGTACAGCGATAATCGTCGATTTTTCGCACAACTATGATAACGATGGGTAGCTCCAAAGTGCAAGGAAAGGAGGGGCAAGTGTACGTGTGATTCCACCCTACCTTTCCGACGCGGACCCCCTCTTAATAGTACGGCTCTCCTACGACTCAACTCCACCAAAGAGAAACGTAGAGCAACACCGGCTTCATTAGTCTCCGAGGGGCACCGAATCGTCTTGTGCCTAATGATGAAGTATCTGTGGGACTCAAGGCACACGATTAGTCCGCACGAGTATTGTCATCAATCACCAAAACACTTAGGGATAAATATGCCCTTACAGTTATGTTCTTACTTCACAGATGATTTGAGTAGATGCCGAGTATATTTACTTGATGAAACACAAGTCTGAATTATTGAAAGGTTCAAGTAATTTCAGAGTGAAGTTGAAGATCGTCATGACAAGAGTATAAAATGTCTATGATATGATCATAGAGATGAATATCCGAGTTACGAGTTTGACACAAAATTAAGACATTGTGGAAATTGTTTCACAACTAACACCGCCTGGAACACCATAGTGTGATGGTGTGTCCGAACATCATAACTGCACCCTATTGGATATGGTGCATACCATGATGTCTCTTATCGAATTACCACTATCGTTTATGGGTTAGGCATTAGAGACAACCGCATTCACTTCAAATAGGGCACCACGTAATTTCGTTGAGATGATAGTGTATGAACTATGGTTTAGAGAAACCTAAGCTATCATTTCTTAAAAGTTTGGGCCTGCGACACTTATGTGGAAAAGTTTTAGCCTGACAAGCTCAAACCCAATGCGGATAAATGCATCTTCATAGGACACCCAAAACAGTTGGTTATACCTCCTATTTCAGAACCGGAAGCAAAAGTGCTTGTTTCTAGAATCGGGTCCTTTCTCGAGGAAAAGTTTCTCTTGAAAGAATTGAGTGGGAGGATGGTGGAGACTTGATGAAGTTATTGAACCGTCACTTCAACTAGTGTGTAGCAGGGCACAGGAAGTTGTTCTTGTGGCGCCTACACCACTTGAAGTGGAAGCTGATGATATTGATCATGAAACTTCGGATCAAGTCACCACCAAACCTCGTAGGTTGACAAGGATACGTACTACTTCAGAGTGGTACGTAATCCTGTCTTGGAGGTCATGTTGCTAGACAACAATGAACCTATGAGCTATGGAGAAACGATGGTGGGCCCAGATTCTGAGGAATGGCTTGAGGCCATAAAATCCGAGAGGATCCATGTATGAAAACAAAGTATAAACTTTGGAAGAACTACTTGATGGTCGTAAGGCTGTTGAGTACAGATGGATTTTAAATGGAAGACGGACAATGATGGTAAGTGTCACCATTAAGAAAGTTGTTGACTTGTCGTTAAGATGTTTTCTGACAAGTTCAAGGAGTTGACTACGGTGAGACTTTCTCACTCGTAGCGATGCTAAGAGTCTGTTGGAATTGTGTTAGCAGTTACTGCAATCTTCCAGATAGGATGTCAAAACATTGTTTCCTCGATGATTTTCTTGAGGAAAGGTTGTATGTGATACAACCAGAAGGTTTTGTCAATCCTGAAAGGTGCTAACAAGTATGCAAAGCTCCAAAAATCCTTCTAAGGACTGGAGTAAGCGTCTCGGAGTTGGAATATACGCTTTGATGAGATGATCAAAGATTTTGGGTTTATACAAAGTTTATGAGAAACTTGTATTTCCAAAGAAGTGAGTGGGAGCACTATAGAATTTTTGATGAGTATATGTTGTTGACATATTGTTGATCAGAAATGATGTAGAGTTTCTGGAAAGCATATAGGGTTATTTGAAAAGTGTTTTTCGATGGAAAACCTAGATTAAGCTGCTTGAACATTGAGCATCAAGATCTATAAGGATAGATCAAGATCACTTGATAGTACTTTCAAACGAACACATACCGTGACAAGATTTTGAAGGAGTTCAAAATAGATCGGTAAAGAAGGAGTTCTTGACTATGTTATAAGGTGTGAGTATTGAGTAAGACTCAAGACCTGACCACGGCAGAAGAGAGAGAAAGGACGAAGGTCGTCCCCTATGCTTTAGACATAGGCTCCACAGTATGCTATGCTGTGTACCGCACCTAAAGTGTGCATTGCCATGAGTCGCTCAAGGGGTACAAGTGTGATCCAGGAATGGATCACAGGACAGCGGTCAAGGTTATCCTTGGTAACTAGTGGACTAAGGAATTTTCTCGATTATGGATGTGGTAAAAGAGTTCGTCGTAAAGGGTTACGCCGATGCAAACTTTGACACTAATCTGGATGACTCTGAGTAGTAGACCGGATTCATATAGTAGAGCAGTTATTTGGAATAGTTCCAAATAGCGCGTGGTAGCTGCATCTAGGAGATGACATAGAGATTTGTAAAGCACACACGAATCTGAAAGATTCAGACACGTTGACTAATAACCTCTCTCGCAAGCGAGATATGAGCAAACCCAATGGGTGTTGGACTCATTACAATCACATAGTGATGTGAACTAGATTATTGACTGTAGCGCAAGTGGGATACTGTTGGAAATATGCCCTAGAGGCAATAATAAAATGGTTATTATTATATTTCCTTGATCATGATAATTGTCTATTGTTCATGCTATAATTGTATTAACTGGAAACCGTAATACATGTGTGAATACATAGACCACAACATGTCCCTAGTGAGCCTCTAGTTGACTAGCTCATTGATCAATAGATGGTTATGGTTTCCTGACCATGGACATTGGATGTCATTGATAATGGGATCACATCATTAGGAGAATGATGTGATGGACAAGACCCAATCCTAAGAATAGCACAAGATCGTGTAGTTCACTTGCTAAAAGCTTTTCTAATGTCAAGTATCATTTCCTTAGACCATGAGATTGTGCAACTCCCGGATACCGTAGGAATGCTTTGGGTGTGCCAAACGTCACAACGTAACTGGGTGGCTATAAATGTGCACTACGGGTATCTCTGAAAGTGTCTGTTGGGTTGGCAAGAATCGATACTGGGATTTGTCACTCCGTGTGACGGAGAGGTATCTCTAGGCCCACTCAGTAATGCATAATCATAATGAGCTCAATGTGACTAAGTAGTTAGTCACTGGATCATGCATTACGGAACGAGTAAAGTGAATTGCCGGTAACGAGATTGAACAAGGTATTGGGTTACCGGCGATCGAATCTCGGGCAAGTAACGTACCGATTGACAAAGGGAATCGTATACGAGATTGATTGAATCCTCGACATCGTGGTTCATCCGATGAGATCATCATGGAACATGTGGGATCCAACATGGGTATCCAGATCCCGTTGTTGGTTATTGGCCGGAGAACGTCTCGGTCATGTCTGCATGGTTCCCGAACCCATAGGGTCTACACACTTAAAGTTCAGTGACGCTAGAGTTGTTATGGGAAATAGTATGTGGTTACCGAAGGTAGTTTGGAGTCCCGGATGTGATCCCGGACGTCGCGAGGAGTTCGGAATGGTTCGGCGGTGAATATCAATATATTGGACGAAGGGTATTGGGGTCCAGAAGTGTTCCGGGGGTACCAGGCTATGGCCAGCATGACCGAAAGGTGTTTCGGGAGCCCCGGCAAGTGTTGGAGGGCCTCATGGGCCAAAGGGGAAGGGGCAAACCAGCCCACTAAGGGGTGGTGCGCCCCCCATACCCTTTCCCACGTTAGTTGGGGAGGTGGGGCGCCTCCACATAACTTGGGAGGCAATCCTCCACCTGCTTGGCTTGGGGGGCAAGTCTCCCTAGGATTTTCCCTAGGGAGATCCAATCTGCTTGGCCTCCGCCCCCTAGGGGAAACCCTAGGGCGCCTCCCCCTCTCCCCTTGCCCCTATATATAGTGGAGGGGTGGGAGGGCAGCCGTACCTCTTCCCTGGCGCAGCCCTCTCCCTCCTCCAACACCTCCTCCTCCTTTGTAGTGCTTGGCGAAGCCCTGCTGGAGAACCACGAACTCCACCACCACCATATCGTCGTGCTGTCGGATTTCTCCCTCAACTTCTCCTCTCCCCTTGCTGGATCAAGAAGGAGGAGACATCCCCGGGCTGTATGTGTGTTGAACTCGGAGGCGCCGTCCGCTCGGCGCTTAGATCAGAATCGATCGCGATCTGAATTGCTGCGAGTACGACTCCACCAACTGCGTTCTTGTAACGCTTCCGCATCGCGATCTTCAAGGGTATGAAGATGCACTCCCCTCTCTATCATTGCTAGTCTCTCCATAGATTGATCTTGGTGATGCGTAGAAAATTTTGAATTTCTGCTACGTTCCCCATCAGTCATGTCATCAATGACATGGTCAGGTAAATCGTCAGAGCTATGTTGCAGAAGGTCATTCTTCTTGCCCGTATAGGTACACATCAGACCGGGGCGGTGGCTCAACAAAATGATCCGCAGGCAAGCCAAACCCGGACTAAGTCGATACCATTTAGCCCATTCCCCAAAAGAGCCTTAACTTTAGCCATGGTGGGGGCGAGCGTCTGGCGTTCGGCGGCTGTTATCTTATCAGGAAGTGGATGACTGGAGTCAAAACGTAGAGCACGAAAACCGGGCAGAGGGTTCTCATCAGTCGGAGAAGTGTCTTGGCAATAGAACCATGTCTGGTTCCAGTCTTGGGGGTGACTTGGTGGATTGGCATAAGGAAAAATGACGTCTCTCCGTCGTTGGATTGAGACCCCGCCAAGTTCCAAGCTAGGTCTGTTGGCACATTCGTTCTGGCGGTTCAAGTAAAATAATTCTTTGAAGAGTAGTAAGCTGGGCTCTTCTCCAAGATACACCTCACTGAACACTTGAAAGTTGCAAATATTGGACACGGAGTTGGGTCCGATGTCTTGAGGACGGAGGTCAAAAAAGTGCAGGATGTCTCTGAAGAACTTTGAGTCGGGTGGTGAAAAACCCCGGTTCATATGGTCAGTGAAGACGATGACCTCCCCCTCTTTGGGCTGAGGTTTTTCCTCTGTTGGGTCAGGAGCACGATATGACATCACTTCCTTCTTTGGCAGATAGCCAGTCTTCACAGAGTCGTCAACCGTACTATCTGTGATGATGGATTTGACCCAATTGAATGAAGTGGGTTGTTTGGGCGGCATTGTGAGAAAGCCTAACAAAGAGCAAAATCTCTAGTTCAAATTTAAGCCGGAGAGAAAGCATTACAGTGCATATTCAAGATGGCGGCTTATAAAGGGGCCTAATGTTATGTGGCTAATTATGTCAAGTTATTTAAGCCGACATGAGCGCCATGAGCAGTCAAGTTATCTAAACCGCCATGAGTGGTTAAAATCATCAATTGAGTATTACAATTTTAAGCCGGTGATAAAGTCGCCATGGCTAGGTGAATCCAACAAAATACAGTTTTTGCCTAAGTGTTACACAAACAAGTTTCACCGGTTGCAGCTATTATTTCGGATCAACGGTTGTTCAGGAAAAGAAAATATTCTAGACCTAAAAAGCTAGTACAGATGAGTTCATCAGTCCTAATGAGGCCTCTTTACAGAAAAAGGGATCCGCTACTATCAAAAATGGACGCAAAACAACTACCGCATGAGTTCTATATTTCTTTTGGATCAAAAGAGGCTGCAGTGGAGGAACTACGAAGAAATCATGATGAACAACGAAGAACACAGAGGATCTCGCAAACCCTAATGCAGATCTGAGGTAAGGAAAAGTGAAGACTTACAGCTGCAGATCTACTGCGGAGGGTCGCTGCCGTTCTCCGGATCGACTAAGGTTGATGCAGTGGCCGAGGTCGAGGAAGATGAGGTGCTCTGCGGCGGTGGCGGAGCTCGAGCGGCAGTAGGGTTGCGAGAGGAAGAAGACGCGGGAAAGGGGAGAATGAGGAAAGACCTGGTCGGGTCTATTTATAAGGGAAGACTGATAAGTGGGCGTGAAAAATGAGGAAGTAAAAAATATGGTTATCCAACTACTAGGATGCCTCGATTCTCGGGATGGTCATTAAGATAAGGATCCGTTGAGATATGTTGGACAAAGTGTGAATTAAAGACAGATGACGTCATGGTGGGTTACCACAAATCCAGAAGATGACATCATGGCGGGTTATAAAACTGCCGTACAAAGAAAGAGCAGAAGATTTTTTTCTGGGTGTTGAAGATTGACATGAACCAGTTCAAATCAATCTGGGGCCTAATGTTGGGGATATAACTATTAGGTATGACCCGCCCAGGAGGGACCGAGTTATACCTATGGCGATTCAAGATATGAAGCCCAAGATGACACTTGAAGATGGCGGTTCAGCTAAGGGCCCAAAGGCCAAAGGCGACTCAAGGCCCGTAGAGATAAACTGCCATATGTATGTAACTTGTATTGTAAGGCAGGAATAGACAGAGACCGAGCCGGACACTGTCTATGAGCCGGCCGGGACTTTGAGAGCCGCCAGGCGTCGACCTCTGTATATAAAGGGACGACCCGACGGCGGTTCAGGACAAGTAACATCAGATCGAGAACTAGGTCAAGCAGATTCACTCCATGGTTAATCGAGACATAAGCAATCCCACTCAAAACTGGATCGTAGGCTTTTACCTTCACCGTAAGGGGCCGAACCAGTATAAATCCCGTGTCCTTTATCCCGATTAACCCCTTTAAGCTTCCTAGTTGCGATGGCTCCACGACTAAGTCCTTTCACAAGGACATCTGCCATGACAATTCCACGACAAAGCTCGTTTAGCAGCCTGACTTCACGGCTCCTAGCTACCCCGTGGATGCTATCACGGAGGCTCAACAATGCTACTTATGACGCAACGGCAGAACCTCAAAGTCAAGGCAGCTGTCGGCTCTGTTGCACCTCCTGAACCCGATGCAACTTTTCACTGCCTTCCGATTCCACAAGGCTATGCTGTCGTGATGGTGGATGAAATAACGGAGGGATTTGAGGATCTCCAGCTTGACCACCCTACAGGTGAAGGGGAGAGTCAGCTGGGTCTTGCTCTGAAGACTCCATGTCTATACTCAGCTGGGTCTTGCTCTGAAGACTCCATGTCTATACTCAGCTGGGTCTTGCTCTGAGGACTCCATGTCTATGGTGGAAGGAGCACATCAAGCTTCTGAACTTGACGCCTCCGCCTCCTCCTCCTCCTCCGGTGAGTCAGGGCACTCCGCCTCCTCCTCCTCCGGTGAGTGATTAGGGCACTCCGCTCCTTCTCCGGCGCGTGAGGGTGGCACTCCGCCTCCTTCTCCGCCTGCTCCGGCGCGTCCGAGCAGCCCGCCTGCCCCTCTGCCTCGTCGGCAAAGACAAAGCACAAACGCCGCCGCTCCGGGTGCTCCGGCACGTCGGACCACTCCACCTCCTTCTACTACCCGTCAACAGCAATGGAAGAGAGACGTCGTCGCTCTGGTGTCTAGTAGTACAGCCAGAGGCGGGAGGCAATACAGATTTGGTCCATCTCTCAAGCCTATAGAGAAGTTACCATATGAGATGACCGTGGAGGAAAATGCGGAGATCGTTGAAGCCCAAGTGAAGGACTTCTTTGAAACGCGAAGAGCTATGAAACATCCACCTCCGAAGGAGAAGATAGATCCGCTGAAAGCGAAGCACAATATCGATACCCTGAAGCGACCACCACTGCCTTCGCTGGATAACAACCATCTCCGCTGTCTTAAAAAGACATTGCAAGAAGCGCGCCGGTCGGGAAGTACTTCAAGTGACAAAAGGTTAAAAGAACGAAGAAGTGGGAAAAAATTCCCCAGCTCGGAGAACAGGAGAACCAATCGTGCCCCCGCTCAAGGTGTCTAGCGATATCGTCGCAAATCAGCCGCTGATGCTGCCTGGTACCAATCCTAGTGATTACATGCCCAACGATGTACATTTTGATACAATGGAGGTGGACGAATTCAAATACCAGTACGGGAAGCCTCTTGTCAAAGATGGAACTCTTGCTCTAGCAATGATGATGCAAAGATTCCATGAATGGTACATGAAAACCTGCAGCGAGTCCGGGAAGGATGCTCTGTCGATGAGAATTAAAGAGGACCACGACTTCATTGGCCAAGAACTGTTAACTGTTGATTTTGACAAGTTATTCCAGTTCTACAATCAAAAGTCCCTCGACAAATCACTTGTGGCTTGCTACTGTCTGTAAGTACTACTTTCTGTAGTTAAGTCTCTCTATATATAGCTTAGCTCTTTCATTGCATGTATATATAATTATCCTCACTATATTATGCAGATTGAAGATCATCGAATGCAGAAAAGCACAAATCTATGACATTGGGTTCATTAACCCGAATGTCATACATGAATGGACGGTTCAAAAGAATGTCAGAGAAACCGAGGACAACTTGCGACAATCGTTTCTCAAAAATCAAAGCAAAGATAAAATACTCTTTCCTTACAACTTCAAGTGAGTGTTACGTCTTGTGCATATTTGGTTTCCCTTATTACTCGAGGTTATAGTCATGTAACTGATGAGTTGTGCATGTGTGCGCAGCTTCCACTTTATTCTCCTAGTGATTAAGCTTGAGCAGGGAGAAGTAACCGTCTTACACTCGAGACGAAAAGATCCCAAGGACTATGCATACATGACTCGAATGCTGCAAAAGTAAGTTCAATCGATCATTATCGCACCATATTGGCAACTTTGTTCATTTCCTGATATCAAGTAATTATTTTCTTTGTCTGGCAGGGTTTGGAAAGAGTTCATCGCAATTTCTCCGGGACTGCCGACTGAGCTGACATTTAAACACCCAAAAGTAAGTACTACTACCTAGTTCCGTGCATCTCCCATTGATTCTAGCTAGTTTCATCAATACCATTTAGCATGCTTGCTTATCAGTTTGATTGACCTCTATTTCTCGTAAAGTGCTTGTGGCAGGAAGGCGGGAATGATTTCTGTGGATACTACGTTTGCGAGTTCATCTACAACAAGACGGCCAAGAATAAGCGGGGCTACTTTGAAAAACAGTATGTAGTGCGTAAGCAAAAATATTCACAATTGTATTTTATTACCATCATTTGTGTTGAGTTTCATTCATACGCATGTATTGACCCTCTTCTTCGATTTAGATCTGGCAGATGCGGGATGAGCTCCTACCACATGATCGCATAAAATCAATTCAAGAGGAATTGACGGGATTCTTTCTTGAGCACGTCATCAATAAGGCCGGAGAATACCATGTGGAACTTGACTTCAGATATTAGGGATTGTAATAGATCTTATATTGTATATATGTAGCTAGTAGCATAGGATAGATATATGAAAACCTGTTGTTCGACTAATCTCTCAGAGAAGGAGAGGCCGATCACTTCTCTCTGTATATGTTCATGACGACCTTCTGTACTTAATGGTTTCCTTCGTTTTCTTACTAGCTAGCGTGTCGAGTCCTCTCTATATGTATAATACGTAGCGTCGACCAAGCACGGAGATAAGAGAGGTCACTTCTCTCTATTAGCTAGCTAACACAATATATGAAACCCCTAATTAAATTAACCCTCCAAACCCCCCCCCCTTTCATTAAAAAACAAAAACCCCAGCTCCTGAGCCGCTCACGCGTGGATGCCTTTTGGTCTCGGTTGGTGTTACCAACAAGGACCAAAGGCCCTCCAGCCGGAGCTCGCCGCAGCGGCCACGTGGAGCCCCACCTGTCCCGGTTCGTGAGCGAACCGGGCCTAAAGGTCATGGGCTTTAGTCCTGACCCTTTAGTCTCGGTTCCAGAAGCGGGACAAATGGGCCTATGGAACAGGGATAAATGGGCCTTTTCCACTAGTGATCAAAGAAATATTGCATTATGAGTAAGCAACTAGAAAGTACTCCCTCCATAAAAAAATATAAGAGCGTTTAGTTCACTACCGTGGTGATCTAAACACTCTTATATTGTTTAGTTCACTATTGTGGTGATCTAAATGCTCTTATATTTCTTTACGGAGGGAGTAATAGATACTGCATGAGTACCACGGTCTGCAAGTTGCCTTCGCCTTATAGACTTAAATTTTCTACTTTCCAGCAGCCAACAAGGACAGGAAAAGTGTTCAACAAACATGACAAACAAAGCTCTCAAATACTAATCAGAAGTACAAACTAGTTGCTAGTTAGTTGGTTCTAGTACAAACTAATTGACTTGAAAATAAATACTTATACATGAGATCATGAGAAAAATCATGTGAGGATCAAAACTTTCGGAGGTCCTAACCTCCAGTTGTCAGCTGCAAGGAGCGGCCAAATTCACTATTTTGACCCTTTTGCCCATGTTTAGTTGCATCTGACCCCTCTTTGAAAAAAATCCGGATTTGACCCTTTTCCTACCGCCACCCGAGATGGCGGTAGGCTGAAACATCCTACCGCCACAGGTGCTGGCGGTAGGGACCGGGTCAACATCGATGGTGCCGTCTGTCACGCTGACGTGGATAAGTGGCTACCGCCACAGACCGTGGCAGTAGGACGTCGCTCCCTACCGTCAGAGCGGGTGGCGGTAGGTGCCGAATAGGCAATTATGTGCTTGGTAGCTGCGGGCGGGCCCTACCCCACCCACCAGCCCATTCTTCCTCCTCCCCTCGACTCGAATAGAGGTGAGCGCCGCCTCTCTTCTCCTCCCGATCCCCTCCCTCGATCTCCCTCTTCCCTCCACCATTTTTGTGGATCTTTAGGGCAAATCGAAGAGGCCGGTAAGCTCCTCCATTCCCTCCAATCAGTTTTCGCAATGCTTTTTTGTTTTTGAAGCTAGTTTTGGCACTAGGTGCAACCTAGGTTTTGAATGATGTTTTAGTTGTTTAGTAGTATATGATTTAGTAGTAGACTTATGTAAGGATGTGTGGGTGAAACCATTGCAAGATATGTGAGGATATGTTGGTGAATGCATATATGTTGGTCCATTTTTTTGTTTTGTATATATGAATTGTATAAGAAATTTTTCTGTATGGTGAATGCAAGATTGTGAGGATGAAGGCATTGCAAAATTCATAGATGGTTAATGTATTGCAGAATTGTGAGGATGAATGTTTTGCAAAATTGTGAGAATGAATGTTAATGCATAGTGTGAAAATGTGTGTATTTCATATAGATTCTTTGTGTTCTGATGGAGAATGCACATTAATTGTATGGTATTTTCATATTTTGCAGTTCATAATTGAAGATGTATGGTTTTAGTTTTTTTAATTCATATGTATAGACGATGTTGTCTAATAGGAGAATATATATATATATATATATATATATGTGTGTGTGTGTGTGTGTGTGTGTGTGTGTGTGTGTGTGTGTGTGTGTGTGTGTGTGTGTGTGTGTGTGTGTGTGTGTGTTAGGATGGCTGAGGATGAGGACAATGGGTGTTTCTATACGGGGCTTGACCTTGCTTTAGACAAGGATCATCGTGCCTGTGCTATCGAGCATGGAGAGGTAACAATTTTGAAAAAAAATTATTTTTGTCATTTCAATGCTATTTTTTGAATGAAGGAAGCTTCTGACATATTTTCTCAATTGTTACAGAAACTTGTTGTCACGCGCTTTAGGAGCCACCACACGACGGAAAACCGGATGCAATATGACATGCGCTACGAGCCGTACTTTGAGCGTGTCGGGCTGCTACTGTTTGTTCTTCAGTTCAAGCGCGTGTCGCCGTCGATGTGCCATTCAGCTCTCACCACCCTCGTCGATCGTTGGCGGCCGGAGATACACAGCTTCCATCTCCCTTGTGGCGAGCTGACGGTGACGTTGGTGGACTTTGCCATGATCATCGGGCTTCCCATTGACGGCAAGGCTCTCACCGGACGAGTGGATAGAAAGAACTGGCGTGCGAGGGTTACCACTCTCATCGGTGACTGCTCGGCCTCTCTTAGTGCCTAGGGAAGGACTGACAACAGGACAAACGGCATCCCATTCCCTTGGCTCCAACATCATAGGTCGGGGTGCCCTGCCGAGGCCAGTGAGGAGATCGTGGAGCAGTATGCTCGAGCGTACATGTGGCACCTCCTAGCACAGGTGGTCTTTGGAGACTGCTCTGGAGACATTGCTCCTTGGATGTTTCTTGACTTCTTGGCCGACTGGGACGAGAAGTACAACTGGGGGTCTGCTGGGCTTGCCTACTTATACCGTCAGGTAACAAGTTATGCAAATATCCATTAAGCATGGTAGTATGTTCATGATATCCTATAAAGAGTACTCCTCCAACTCTTATGTTAGTACATTTAACCAGTTTGATTTTTGGGTGCAGCTCGACGTCACATGTAGGAAAACCACCTCGAAGCCATGCATGGGTGGATGTATTTGGGGCCTCTTGGTCTGGATGTGGTTGCCGGTTGGGTATCCTGAAAAGCGTCCTTCACCGCACGTGTGGGTAGGACTTAATGAAGAAGATGATGTTTTTCAACTCCCCACCATGGAATTCTCTTGGGACCGGGTTAGAATTTTTGGAAGCAAGAACAAGTCCTTGTACAAGAATTTCATCAACGAGATGGACAACCTCACATATCGTCAAGTATACCGATTCAATGTTTTCTCTAAGCTTCCATCAAATGCATTGGTCGAACTAATAGCTCTTTGACAGGTTAACTAGAGGCCTTACGAGGGAAATAGGGGTTTCACATTGAACCAGATGTGCACTAGGGACTCCCATCTTTGGCAGATCAGGTGCCCTCTCATATGCATTTATGCTGTCGAGTGGCATCTACCACATTGAATGGCCATGCTATTTGGTATGAGGCAACACACCCCACCGGAGCTAGCAAGCACGAGTAGACTTGAGCTTCACAAGTGAGTTACCTAACTGAGGCTATGTTAACCAACAATACAATGTTTCAAATTGTTTCTTATGCTTTGTAGTTGTCATTCTTTGCAGTCAGAACCGAAAGAATAACCAGAATGTGCTTGAGTGGGGACAACAACATGCTAGGTATGTCGAGATGTGGGAGCAGAGGCTCGGTTCTAGAGAGACGGATATGACTTTGCCGGACATGAGGAATTACAAAGAAACTCATCTAAAGTGGTATGACAATGGGAGGCGATTTCGGGTGCATTTGAGGCCAAGGTGGACCGACGCAGATCTCGCAGATCATGATGCAAACAATGAATCAGATGATGAGTATGACGGCATAGTGAGAAGTACACAAGGTTCTCACAGAGAGTATGCGCCCTTGACTAATAGAGTGGTAAGTCTTGTGAACCTATTTGGAGAGTGGATTCATATTATCTTGATTGTGCAAACTTTTCAGCTTACATTGAATTTTCAGGCTTTTGAGATCAATAGAAGTATCATCGAAGGCTCGAATGCACTAATCCATAACCCCGGGACTCCGGAGTTGGATGCTACCTTGAGGGAAACGGTGAAAGTAAGCACTCGAGGTTCTTACTTTGTTGCATTAAAAATGTTTTACTTCACAAGTCCTTACTCTGTTGCATTAAAAATCCTTATCTCTTTGTTGTTGTCGTTGTTGTTGTTGTAGCGTTTCATGAAACGTCGCCGGAAGCCGGTCACCATTCTTGGATGCGCAAGCCCGGGTGACGTAGATGTGCATGCTCCGAGCACATCGATGGTGCAGGCTAGTGGAGCCTCCGCTTCTTCTAGCCACGCCGGTGCTAATACTAGCCACGCCCATGCTTCTTCTACCACGCCGGTGCTGGCAGCGACTCCGATGAATCTGAGGAGGAAGAGGAGGTGGACTTGCAGGACGATAAAGCCCTGGAAGAGATGAACATGTCACAAATGATGGATGCACCACCGGCCTCCCAAGCAAAAAGGGTTTCTCACCCTCATGATGATCCATTCAGCCCGTCACCGTTCCAAAAGCCGCATAGGATAAACAAATTTGTTGTTAGGATTATGAGTTGAAGTTGGACAAAATTTGAGATTACTCTTTGACCATACCGGTGGTACGTCATAGGCGTTTGTTGGAAGCGCCCGATCATGTGCATAGTTGGGAAACACAAAGAATCTCCTCCGTTCCGTCGATGACTTCTTGTGGTCGGTGGACACCTTCACCTTGCAAATATCTCCAAACCAACATGATGGATGTCGGTGTCAAAACCGGCGGATCTCGGGTAGGGGGTCCCGAACTGTGCGTCTAGGCGGATGGTAACAGGAGACAAGGGACACAGTGTTTTTACCTAGGTTCGGGCCCTCTCGATGGAGGTAAAACCCTACGTCCTGCTTGATTAATATTGATGATGTGGGTAGTACAAGAGTACATCTACCACGAGATCGAGGAGGCTAAACCCTAGAAGCTAGCCTATGGTATGATTGTTGTAATGGTCGTTGTCCTACGGACTAAAGCCCTCCGGTTTATATAGACACCGGAGAGGCTAGGGTTACACAGAGTCGGTTACAATGGTGCGAAATCTACATATCCGTATCGCCAAGCTTGCCTTCCACGCCAAGGAAAGTACCTTCCAGACACGAGCCGGAGTCTTCAATCTTCTATCTTCGTAGTCTTGGAGTCCGGCGGATAATGATAGTCCGGCTGTCCGGACACCCCCTAGTCCAGGACTCCCTCAGTAGCCCCTGAACCAGTCTTCAATGACGATAAGTCCGGCGTGCACAATGTTCGGCATTGCAAGGCGGGTTCCTCCCTTGAATAATCCAGAGAAGATAATGAACACCAGGATAGTGTCCGGCTCTGCAAAAATGATTTCCACATTCCACCGTAGAGAGAATAAAACATATACACTGACTCAATCTGCTGACGTATTAGGCGGCGTGACATCACACTGCCACCAAGCCCTTGTTTGAATTGTTTTTTGCCACACCACCTCAGCACGTTTTAGCGAAGCGGTTTCCTTGGCACGTCTTGTCAAAGCAGAGATCATGTTTCCCTTTATTCCGGGATTCTCATTAACACGGACGTGGGTAACCCAACCGTGCCATTGATGGTGGCGCTTGGGAGATAAGCGAGTTTTACCAGGCTGGTGGGGACGCATAGTTTAGTCCGCCTATATATACGGGATAAGGATTCACCTTCTCACCTACGCCTTCTTCCTCCTTTGCTTACCCATCCCCGCGTACTCAAGCTCCAACGCTCAAGCCTATGCATCTCGCCTCGACCTCCTCCGAATATGTCCGGAGCGGGAGGCAAATGGTTGGTCTCCACCGCTAAGGAGGAGGACATCACCAAGCTGCGCAACGCCGGATACCTTTCCAGCGATGTCGCGCATCGGCTGCCCGACGCGGGGCAGCTCATCCCTACTCCTGGGCCTCATGAGAGGGTTGTCTTCCTCCCCCACTTCCTCCGCGGACTGGGCTTTCCGCTCCATCCATTTGTCCGGGAGCTCATGTTTTACTACGGCCTGGATTTCCACGATCTGGCACCGAACTTCGTCCTCAACATCTCGGCGTTTATCGTCATGTGTGAGGCCTTCCTCTGCATCAGCCCCACTTTGGCTGTGGCTCAAGACCTTCAACGTCAAGCGAAGGTTGTGAAGAACGCATAAGCGGAATCTTGAGGCGCCATGTTGGGTAAACTGCCCAACGTCCCTTGGCTAGAAGGGATCTTCGTGGATTCCGTCAAGGGCTGGCAATCGGGGTGGTTCTACATCACCGAGCCGCGCAAGCCCACATGGGCGGCGGCCCCCGAGTTTAGATCTGGAGTCCCCACGCAGCTCACCTCCTGGAAAGAGAAGGGCTTGCAGTGGGGTAGTTCGGTGGAGGTGACGGGACTCCGAGCCTGCATCAAGAAGATGGTGAGCGAGAGGCTCCGGCTCGTCGACGTGGTCCAAGTCATGCTCCTCCGGCGGATCCTCCCATGCCAAGAACGGGCTTTTACTTTGTGGGAGTTCGATCCGGAACAGCACCAGGTGCTAAGCGGGCTCTTCGATACATCATACGAAGGCGCCTGGAGGGTGCTGTTCAAGGGCGCCGAAGCCCCCGCATCCGAGACGAGAGATCGCGGATTCAGCGCGCAGTGTCCCACTAACGCGGTAAGTGATTCAACCCTATTACAGGACACTTGTGATAATTAGATTGACTCTAGTGAGGTTTTGATCCGCCTCTTCCTTTAACATGAATGGATGGAGAAGGCCAAGCTGCTCATCAGCCCGGCTCCCATGCGGAAGACCAGTGGGCGCCCGCTTAGCGAGGCTGCTGGTTCGGCACCGCGTGGTGCGGAGAAGAAGGCCAAGAAGGTGGCGCGGGGACTCGAAAAGAGTTCCCTTTTCGGCGTCTGACGGCAGCGAGGACTCCTCCCAAGAAGGCGAGGAGGAGTATTCTCTCCGGAGGAGGGAGAGAGAAAGGAAGGTTCCCCAACCGGGAGGCGAAGGTCCAAGAGGGGAGAACTATCCCCGGACAGTTCGCCAACATCAGCGTTGGCGAGGATGAGTGGCCTCCAAGGGCCAGGCGTCCGGCAGGATCGTAAGTATTCGGATCATTTATATGCCGTATATTGTATGTCATGTAGTGTCCTTCTAACGCCACATTCTGCCTGTAGTCCGGCCGTTGACGATCTTCCCGACTCGATGAGCGGGTCGTTGGCGTCGTCGGATGTAAATTCCATCCCGACTGCCTCTACCCCGCACGTCGACGAGGACGCGGAGGTGGGATCCCACCGAGGGACCCATCAGGAGGAGGCTCCGGAGGTGCTGTCAGGTAGCCTCCCGGACTTCGTGCCGGACTCTACACCGGAACCCGCAGTGGCTCCAGAGTCCGACAAGTGGCCCCTTCGAAAGAAGGGCAGGACCACGACGCCGGCGGCCTCCGTCCATCCGGAGGCGCCGGATAACCTGTTGGAGGCGCTCAAAGGCGCTTCCATCGAGGAAGAACATCGCACTGTCATGAGTGCGGTGATTGAAAAGGTTCAGCTCGCCAAAAGCGGGCTGACCGAAGCCTGCAGCAGCCTTCTAACAGGCTTTGAGGTAAGAAGTTACAATTGTGTAATGTAATACCGCATAGACAGTATCCCCTGATGCTTAGTTCGGTGTTCGGAAGGAAAAGCCGGACTAAGGATCTAACAAGATATCTGTGAGGTTGCTAAAAATATGTCAATATGGGTTTGCAGGCTCTTGCGCTGCAGCCTCTGCCGCATTGCGGTGGAGGCTGAAGTCTGAAGAAGGATCTCGGCGGTCCGAGCAAGAGTTCGGCCATGCGAAGAAGCAGCTCGAGGAGAAAGAAGGTGAGTAACACCTCTTTGAATAAGTACCTTACAGAAAAGGGTTTTGGTTGCAAACAATATTAACAAGGATAAGGATTGCAGGGGCCACAAAGGAGGTGGCAGTCCTGAAGGATGCCGTGTCCGTGGCCGAACGCAATGCGGCTGCGGAACGGGCTGAGCGAGAAAAACAAGAGGCGCTGGTGGCGGAAGTTCGGCAAGAGCTCCAGGCTCTCATGGAAAAGCATGAGAGTTTGGAGCGTGACTCCAAGACTCAAGAGTTCGAGCTTGCATCGGCTCTTGAAAGTGCCAAGTCCGCCAAGGCCGGGGCCCAGAAGGCCCTTCAGGAGGTAGAGGATATAAAGAAGATAGCTGCGGGTAAGGCATTTTTCATGCAGAGCAAGCATGTTAATGTAAATTACCGGATACTTACCCGAATTCGGAGCTCTCCAGGGGCGTTTGCAGATCTGCCGCGAAGTGCATCTGATGCCGCCGCATTCTATCGTGGAGAGGAGGGGAGCTCGACGGAGATGGTCTTCTGGTCTCAGTACGCTGAGGCCGGCCATCCGGTGCCTCCAAGCGACCAGCTGAAGCAGCTGGTCGAACTCCACAAGGTAGCTGAGGAGGCCATGAAGGGTCTCATAGTCCGGCTGTGGCCTGGACAGGCCATGCCAGGAAGCTACTTTGGCCTTGTGCGGTGGCTGTTGGATGCATGCCCCAGGCTGGACGTCATCAAGCGCTCGGCCTGTATTGAAGGCGCTCGTCGGGCCCTTGCCCGCATAAAGGTGCAATGGGGCAAACTGGATGCGGAGAAGCTTCTCACGGATCCACCGCCGCCGGGCAAGGAGCATCGCACGCCGGAGCGATATTATAAAGTTGTCCTAAAGGGAGCCTGCGATATTGCAGATGAGTGCCCCCGAAATGTAATCATTGAGTGAACTCGCTGTGTTTTTATCCTGGGCGCTGAAAACTTTGTTTATATGCGCCATGAGCAATGCTTGTTTAATTTAAAATATTACCTTCTGTGCGGCCGTTTGTTAAATCTGAGAGATGGCAAGTCGTTGGCTTCAGCCCCCAAGCCACGAGTGTTGGGGTGTTCGGTGATAAACTTGAGCACTCTTGTTCCCATTTTTGGGTCCATCTAGGGAGGCGCTCAACACGACGAACAAGGCAACCGGACTTATAATGCTTGAACACTCTCACTTAGCCATAGAATTCTATAATTTTAAATTTCGGCGAAGCCCCTAGTATTCGGAAGACCGAATCCGGGGCGCTATCCACGCCTTCATCGGACATCATCCGGAACTTCGCTCGAAGCAGCGTGGGTCTTTAAGGACCCGAAAGAACCTCTCGAACAGCGACCAGTCTCTCGCCACATCATGCCCGTCGGTTTAGCTTTCTCATCGAGGAGTTAACCCGGCTCAACCGGGCGCAATCGATGGTTCTCCAGTGCTACCTTAGCCGACGGAGCGGAACTTAAGGCACCAAAACATGGGAGCGGGCAAACCCAACTATTGACCCAAGACATGATTGAAGCCGATTCATATAATGCTATAAGTTGGGTGCCGCACTTGTGAAAGTGTTAGGACTTAATCACACCATAATCTGGGAACATAAGCCCTGGCGTATTCGGCCGTACCAAAATGTGCGGGTGCAAGATGTCGTATGATGAACATATAAAAGATAGCATAATTGCGATAAAAACATGCTGCATTGTGTATGAAAGAAAGTACGCTAATAGGCGGTGATACAAATAGTCTTGATAAGCAAGGGATTTGGACTAAGTAAACATGTCCCCCTCCAGGGATAAGCTGCAGTCTTGGTGTATGTAATTGAATTTAATGCTCGTAATGGAGACCACCTGAGTGTTCGTCGCAACCTTCTTTAGTCCCTGACTGTTGCATCGTGAGTTCGGCGAGTTCGCCATCGGGCAGGGCTTTTGATTAACGGAGTCCTGTATACATAAAAGAAGAAAAGATGAAAATAAAAACAAGGGGGGCGTTAGTGTGAGCCCCTGGTTTGGTCGAGCCGCACTCTTGGTTCCTTGTGATCCTGCCCCATTCCCTGCGCCCATGGTATCTCCAAAGCATAATGATGTGCGCGGAGTGTTATTCTTGCGATCATGCGCGGGCGAGGGTTGGGGCCGCACTGCTACGCGTGCTCTGATCGCGCCGGGTGATCTTGGTTGGCATTGCTCCGGGCGCATTTCGCTGTATCCGGCTTTTTAACTGCCGGACTTGGGAATTACCTGGAAAGGCTGCTTTGTACTTCTGCCGCGAGACAGCTGTATGTTCCTCCATTCGGAGGGAGCGTTCCGTATTTCCATTGACCGTTATGACTCCATGAGGGCCTGTCATCTTGAGCTTTAGGTACGCATAATGCGGCACCGTGTTGAATTTTGCAAACGCGGTTCGTCCGAGCAGAGCATGATAGCCGCTGCGAAACGGGACTATGTCGAAGATTAATTCTTCGCTTCGGAAGTTGTCCGGTGATCCGAAGACCACTTCGGTGTGGTGAGCTGTCTGGTTGGCTTCCTCTCAGGATGACACCTTTAAAGGTTGTCTTTGTGGGTTTAATCCTTGATGGGTCTATGCCCATTTTGCGCCTTGTATCTGATAAAGCAGGTTCAGGCTGCTACCGCCGTCCATCGGGACTCTCGTGAGTGGAACCCATCGGCGATTGGGTCTAAAACCAATGCGGCAAATCCGCCATGGCGTATGCTGGTCGGATGGTCTCTTCGATCGAAAGTGATCGGGCAAGAGGACCATGGGTTGAACTTTGGGTCGGTGGCTCCATCGCATAGGCGTCCGTAGTGCGCTTTCTTTCCCTCTTGGGTATATGGGTCGCGTATATCATATTCACCATCCGCACTTGGGAGAAACCCTTCATCCTCTATTGTTCGTGGCGGGTCTCTTCCTCGTCGTCGCTATTTAGCCCCTTGTCATTGTTTTCGGCAATTAACTTGCCGGCCTGCTTGAACACCCAACAGTCTCTATTGGTGTGGTTAGCTGGCTTTTCAGAGGTGCCATGTATCTGGCATAGGCGGTCGAGTATTCGGTCCAGATTGGACGGACCCGGAGTGGTTCTTTTGAATGGCTTCTTCCGCTGACCGGGTTTGGAGCCTCGGAATCCGGCATTGACTGCCGTATCCTCCTTATCGTCGCCGTTAATGCGGCGCTTGTTTTTGATTCGACGTGACCTGACGTTGTTGTCCTTAGTATCCGGACTGCCAGAGTTCTTACGGAGATTGTTGCAGCGAGCTAGCCAGCTGTCCTCTCCCGCACAAAAGCGGGCCATTAGCGATGTGAGGGCTGACATGGATTTTTGCTTTTCCTGCCCCAGGTGCCGGGCTAGCCATTCGTCCCGGATGTTATGTTTGAAGGCTGCAAGGGCCTCTGCATCCGGACAGTCGATGATTTGGTTTTTCTTTGTCAAGAACCGTGTCCAGAATTGTCTGGCCGATTTGTCTGGCTGCTGAATGATGTGGCTTAGGTCATCGGCGTCCGGTGGTCGCTTTATCGTGCCACAGAAGTTGTCAAGGAATGCGGCTTCCAGGTCCTCCCAGCACCCAATTGACTCTGCGGGCAAGCTATTTAGCCAATGCCGAGCTGGTCCTTTAAGCTTGAGTGGGAGGTACTTGATGGTATGGAGATCGTCACCGCGGGCCATGTGAATGTGGAGAAGATAGTCTTCGATCCAAACCGCGGGGTCTGTTGTGCCATCGTAAGATTCGATGTTTACGGGTTTAAACCCTTCGGGGATCTGGTGATCCATAACTTTGTCAGTGAAGCATGGAGGGTGCGCGGCGCCCCTGTATTGGGCTATATCGCGACGTAGCTCGAGAGAGTGTTGTCTGCTGTGTTCGGCCCGGCCGGGGTTATTATGTCCGGCGCGACGGTATTCGTCGTGGGTAGTGGTGTTGGGGAACGTAGTAATTTCAAAAAATTTCCTACGCACACGCAAGATCATGGTGATGACATAGCAACGAGAGGGGGAGTGTATCTTCATACCCTTGAAGATCGCTAAGCGGAAGCGTTAATCAACGCGGTTGATGTAGTCATCGTCTTCACGATCCGACCGATCCACGTGCGAGCATACGGCACCTCCGAGTTCTGCACACGTTCAGCTCGATGGCGTCCTCGCTTTCTCGATCCAGCAAGGCGGGCGAAGTAGTAGATGAGTTCCGCAGCACGACGGCGTGGTGGCGGTGTTGGTGAAGAACAATTTCGCGGGGCTTCGCCTAAGCACTACGAAAACTATGATGGAGGATAAACTAGAGGGGCGGGGTTGCGGCACACGGCTTGGTGTTTCTTGATGTCTCTTTGGTGCTAGCCCTACCCCTCTATTTATATGTTGAGCCTTGGGGTGAAACTTGGAGTAAAAGCCTTCACAAAGTCGGTTTCACCCGAAAGGCAAGAGTCCTTCTCGGACTCGGGGCGACGCCGGGGTTCGGCGTCTGGACCCGACGCTAAAGGACCTGGCGTCGGCCCTGAACTCCATAAAACTTCCTTTGCGCTTTCCAAAACCTTGTGGGCTTTCCCTTTGGCCCAAATAACGTGTTCTCGTGCCCAAACATTTGAAACATCGGAACCCCTTCCGGTGAATTCGGAACCCTTCCGGAGATCAAACACTATTATCCCATATATCAAACTTTATCTCCGGACCATTAGGAGTTCCTCGTCATGTCCATGATCTCATCCGGGACTTGAACAACATTCGGTTACCAACATGCATAACTCATATAATACTATATAAATCAGCGAAAGCGTTAAGCGTCACGGACCCTACGGGTTTGAGAACTATGTAGACATGACCGAGACACGTTTCGGTCAATAACCAATAGCGGGACCTGGATGCCCATATTGGCTCCCACATATTCTCTGAAGATCTTTATCGGTCAAACCGCATAACAACATCGTTGTTCCCTTTGTCATCGGCATGTTACTTGCCCGAGATTCGATCGTCGGTATCAATACCTAGTTCAATCTCGTCACCGCAAGTCTCTTTACTGGATAGTAATGCATCATCCGTAACCAACTCATTGGTCACATTGCTTGCAAGGCTTATAATGATGTGCATTACCGAGAGGGCCCGATGATACCTCTCCGACAATCGGAGTGACAAAACCTAATCTCGACATCGCCAACTCAACATGTACCTTCGGAGACACCTGTAGTACTCCTTTATAATCACCCGATTACGTTGTGACATTTGGTAGTACCCAAAGTGTTCCTCCGTAAGCGGAGTTGCGTAATCTCATAATTCTGAGGAACATGTATAAGTCATGAAGAAAGCAATAGCAACATACTAAACGATTAAGTGCTAAGCTAAAGGAATGGGTCAAGTCAATCGCATCATTCTCCTAATGATGTGATCCCGTTAATCAAAATGACAACTCTTTTGTCCATGGCTAGGAAACATAACCATCTCTGATAAACAAGCTAGTCAAGTAGAGGCATACTAGTGACACTATGTTTGTCTATGTATTCACACATGTATTATGTTTCCGGTTAATACAATTCTAGCATGAATAATAAACATTTATCATGAAATAAGGAAATAAATAATAACTTTATTATTGCCTCTAGGGCATATTTCCTTCAGTCTCCCACTTGCACTAGAGTCAATAATCTAGTTCACATCGCCATGTGATTTATCACCAATATTCATATCTGTATATGATTAACACCCATAGTTCACATCGTCATGTGACCAACACCCAAAGGGTTTACTAGAGTCAATAATCTAGTTCACATCGCTATGTGATTAACACCCAAAGAGTACTAAGGTGTGATCATGTTTTGCTCGTGAGAGAAGCTTAGTCAGCAGGTGCATCACATTGAGCCGTATGTATTTTGCAAATATTCTATGTCTACAATGCTCTACACGGAGCTACTCTAGCTAATCGCTCCCACTTTCAATATGTATCCAGATTGAGACTTAGAGTCATCTGGATCGGTGTGAAAACTTGCACCGAGCTAACTTTTACGACAGGCTCTTTTATCACCTCCATAATCGAGAAATATTTCCTTAGTCCTCACTAAGGATATTCTTGACCAATGTCCAGTGATCTACTCCTAGATCACTATTGTACTCCCTTGTTTAAATACAGAGCAAGGTATACAATAGGTCTGGTACATAGCATAGCATACTTTATAGAACCTATGACTGAGGCATAGGGAATGACTTTTCATTCTCTTTCTACTTTCTGCTGTGGTCGGGATTTGAGTCTTACTCAATTTCATGCCTTTGCAACACAGGCAAGAACTCTTTCTTTGACTGTTCCATTTTGAACTACTTAAAAATCTTGTCAAGGTATGTACTTATTGAAAATCTTATCAAGCATCTTGATCTATCTCAATAGATCTTGATGCTCAATATGTAAGTAGCTTTACTGAGGTCTTTTCTTTTTAAAGAACTCCTTTAAAACACTCCTTTATGCTTTGCAGAAAAATTCTACATCATTTCTGATCAACAATATGTCACTCACATATACTAATCAGAAAGGATGTAGTGCTCCCACTCACTTTATTGTAAATACAGGCTTCATCGTAAGTCCATATAAAACTATATGCTTTGATCAACTTATCAAAGCGTATATTCCAACTCGAGATGCTTGCACCAGTCCATAGATGCATCATTTGGAGCTTGCACATTTTGTTAGCACCTTTAAGATTGACAAAACCTTCTAGTTGCATCATATACAACTCTTCTTTAATAAATCCATTAAGGAATGCAGTTTTGACATCCATTTGCCAGATTTCATAAAATGTGGCAATTGCTAACATGATTCAGACAGACTTAAGCATCGATACGAGTGAGAAAATCTCATCGTATTCAACACCTTTGAACTTTGTTGAAAACCTTTTGCAACAAGTCGAGCTTAGTGGATAGTAACACTACTATCAGTGTCCGTCTTCCTCTTGAAGATCCATTTATTTAACATAGCTTGCTGATCATCGAGCAAGTTCCTCAAAGTCCATACTTTGTTCTCATACATGGATTATATCTCAGATTTTATGGCCTCGAGCCATTTCGCGGAATCTGGGCTCATCATCGCTTCCTCATAGTTCGTAGGTTCATCATGGTCTAGTAACATGACTTCTAGAACAGTATTACCGTACTACTCTAGTGCGGACTGTACTTTGGAAGACCTATGAGGTTTTGTAGTAACTTGATCTGAAGTTTCATGATCATCATCATTAGCTTCCTCACTAATTGGTGTAGGAATCACTGGAACTGATTTCCGTGATGAACTACTTTCCAATAAGGGAACAGGTACAATTACCTCATCAAGTTCTACTTTCCTCCCACTCACTTCTTTCGAGAGAAACTCCTTCTCTAGAAAGGATCTATTATCAGCAACAAATTTGCCTTCGGATCTGTGATAGAAGGTGTACCCAACAATTTCCTTTGGGTATTCTATGAAGACGCACTTCTCCGATTTGGGTTCGAGCTTATCAAGTTGAAAAACCTTTTTTCATATAAGCATCGCAACTCCAAACTTTAAGAAACAACAGCTTAGGTTTACTGCTAAACCATAGTTCATACGGTGTCGTCTCAGCGGATTTAGATGGTGCCCTATTTTAAGCGTGAATGCAGCTGTCTCTAATGCATAACCCCAAAAGCGATAGTGGTAAAGCGATAAGAGACATCATAGATCGCACCATATCAAATAAAGTGCGGTTACGACGTTCGGACACACCATAACGATGTGGTGTTCCAGGTGGCGTGAGTCGTGAAACTATTCCACATTGTTTTAATTGAAGACCAAACTCGTAACTCAAATATTTGTCTCTGTGATCAAATCGCAGAAACTTTATTTTCTTGTTACGATGTTTTTCCACTTCACTCTGAGATTCTTTGAACCTTTCAACTATTTCAGACTTATGTTTCATCAAGTAGATATACCCATATCTGCTCAAATCATCTTGTGAAGGTCAGAAAATAATGATACTTGCCACGAGCCTTCATACTCATTGGTCTGCATACATCAGTATGTATTATTTCCAATAAGTCGGTAGTTCGTTCCATTGTTCCGAAGAACGGAGTTTTAGTCATCTTGCCCAAAAGGCACGGTTCGCAAGCATCAAATGATTCATAACCAAGTGATTCGAAAATCCATCTTTATGGAGTTTCTTCATCGCTTTACACCGATATGACCCAAGCGGCGGTGCCACAAATAAGTTGCACTATCATTATTAACTTTGCATCTTTTGGCCTCAATATTATGAATATTTGTATCACTACGATCGAGATCCAACAAACCATTTTCGTTGGTGTGTATGACCATAGAAGGTTTTATTCATGTAAACATAACAACAATTATTCTTTGATTTTAAATGAATAACCGTATTGCAATAAACATGATCAAATCATATTCATGCTCAACGCAAACACCAAATAACACTTATTTAGGTTCAACACAAATCCCGAAATTATAGGGAGTGTGTGATGATGATCATATCATTCTTGGAACCACTTCCAACACACGTCGTCACTTCACCCTTAACTAGTCTTTGTTTATTCTGCAACACCCGTTTCGAGTTACTACTCTTAGCAACTGAACCAGTACCAAATACCGAGGGGTTGCTATAAACACTAGTAAAGTACACATCAATAACGTGTATATCAAATATACCTTTGTTCACTTTGCCATCCTTCTTATCCGCCAAATACTTGGGGTAGTTCTGCTTCCAGTGACCAGTCCCTTTGCAGTAGAAGCACTTAGTCTCAGGCTTAGGTCCAGACTTGGGCTTTTTCACTTGAGCAGCAACTTGCTTTCCGTTCTTCTTGAAGTTCCCTTCTATCCCTTTGCCCTTTTCTTGAAACTAGTGGTCTTGTTAACCATAAACACTTGATGTTCTTTCTTGATTTCTACCTTCAACGATTTCATCATCATGAAAAACTCGGGAATCATTTTTTATCATCCCTTGCATACTATAGTTCATCACGAAGTTCTACTAACTTGGTGATGGTGACTAGAGAATTCTGTCAATCACTATCTTATCGGAAGATTAACTCCCACTTGATTCAAGCGATTGAAGTACCTGGACAATCTGAGCACATGCTCACTAGTTGAGCGATTCTCCCCATCTTTTAGCTATAGAACTTGTTGAAGACTTCATATCTCTCAACTCGGTATTTGCTTGAAATATTAACTTCAATTCTGGAACATCTCATATGGTCCATGATGTTCAAAACATCTTTGAAGTCGATTCTAAGCCATAAAGCATGGTGCACAAAACTATCAAGTTGTCATCATATTGAGCTAGCCAAACGTTCATAACGTCTGCATCTGCTCCTGCAATAGGTCTGTCACCTAGCGGTGCATTAAGGACACAATTCTTCTATGCAGAAATGAGGGTAAACCTCAGATCACGGATCCAATCCGCATCATTGCTACTAACATCTTTCAACACAATTTTCTCTAGGAACATATCAAAATAAACATGTGAAAACAACAACGCGAGCTATTGATCTACAACATAATTTGCAAAATACTACCAGGACTAAGTTCATGATAAATTTAAGTTCAATTAATCATATTACTTAAGAACTCCCACTTAGACAGACATCTCTCTAGTCATCTAAGTGATCACGTGATCCAAATCAACTAAACCATGTCCGATCATCACGTGAGATGGAGTAGTTTCAATGGTGAACATCTCTATGTTGATCATATCTACTATATGATTCACGCTCGACCTTTCGGTCTCCGTGTTCCGAGGCCATATCTGTATATGCTAGGCTCGTCAAGTATAACTGAGTATTCCGTGTGTGCAACTGTTTTGCACCCGTTGTATTTGAGCGTAGAGCCTATCACACCCGATCATCACGTGGTGTCTCAGACGAAGAACTTTTGCAGCGGTGCATACTCAGGGAGAACACTTCTTGATAATTAGTGAGAGATCATCTTAAAATGCTACCGTCAATCAAAGCAAGATAAGATGCATAAAGGATAAACATCACATGCAATCAATATAAGTGATATGATATGGCCATCATCATCTTGTGCTTGTGATCTCCATCTCCGAAGCACCGTCGTGATCACCATCGTCATCGGCGCGACACCTTGATCTCCATCGTAGCATCATTGTCGTTTACGCCATCTATTGCTTCTACGACTATCGCTACCGCTTAGTGATAAAGTAAAGCAATTACAGATGCGTTGCATTTCATACAATAATGCGACAACCATATGGTTCTGCCCATTGCCGATAACCCGGTTACAAAACATGATCATCTCATACAATAAAATATAGCATCACGTCTTGGCCATATCACATCACAACATGCCCTGCAAAAACAAGTTAGGCGTCCTCTACTTTGTTGTTGCAAATTTTACGTGGCTACTACGGGCTTAGCAAGAACCGTTCTTACCTCGCATCAAAACCACAAGCGATAGTTTGTCAAATAGACTCCGTTTAACCTTCACAAGGACGGGCGTAGCCACACAGTTCAACTAAAGTTGGAGAAACAGACACCCGCTAGTCACCGTGTGCAAAGCACGGTGGTATAACCAGTCTCGCGTAAGCGTCTGGCGTAATGTCGGTCCGGCCGCTTCATCCAACAATACCGCTGAACCAAAGTATGACATCTTTGGTAGGCGGTATGACTTATATCGTCCACAACTCACTTGTGTTCTACTCGTGCATATAACATCAACGCATAAAACCTAGGCTCGGATGCCCTTTGTTGGGGAGCGTAGTAATTTCAAAAATTTCCTCGCACACGCAAGATCATGGTGATGGCGTAGCAGCGAGAGGGGAGTGTATCTTCATACCCTTGAAGATCGCTAAGCGAAAGCGTTAATCAACGCGGTTGATGTAGTCGTGCGTCTTCACGATCCGACCGATCCAAGTACCGAGCATACGGCACCTCCGAGTTCTGCACACGTTCAGCTCGATGGCGTCCTCGCCTTCTCGATCCAGCAAGGCGGGCGAAGTAGTAGATGAGTTCCGCAGCACGACGGCGTGGAGCGGTGTTGGTGAAGAACAATTTCGCAGGGCTTCGCCTAAGCACTACGAAAACTATGACGGAGGATAAACTAGAGGGGCGAGGTTGCGGCACACGGCTTGGTGTTTCTTGATGTCTCTTTGGTGCTAGCCCTACCCTCTATTTATATGTTGAGCCTTGGGGTGAAACTTGGAGTAAAAGCCTTCACAAAGTCGGTTTCACCCGAAGGCAAGAGTCCTTCTCGGACTCGGGGCGACGCCGGGGTTCGGCGTCTGGACCCTGACGCCGAGGACCTGGCGTCGCCTCGGACTCATAAAACTTCCTTTTGCGCTTTCCAAAACCTTGTGGGCTTTCCCCTTTGGCCCAAATAACGTGTTCTCGTGCCCAAACATTTCGGGAAACATCTGGAACCCCTTCCGGTGAACTCCGGAACCCTTCCGGAGATCAAACACTATTATCCCATATATCAAACTTTATCTCCGGACCATTAGGAGTTCCTCGTCATGTCCATGATCTCATCCGGACTTGAACAACATTCGGTTACCAACATGCATAACTCATATAATACTATATAAATCAGCTAAAGCGTTAAGCGTGCGGACCCTACGGGTTCGAGAACTATGTAGACATGACCGAGACACGTTTCGGTCAATAACCAATAGCGGGACCTGGATGCCCATATTGGCTCCCACATATTCTACGAAGATCTTTATCGGTCAAACCGCATAACAACATCGTTGTTCCTTTGTCATCGGCATGTTACTTGCCCGAGATTCGATCGTCGGTATCAATACCTAGTTCAATCTCGTCACCGGCAAGTCTCTTTACTCGTCAGTAATGCATCATCCGTAACCAACTCATTGGTCACATTGCTTGCAAGGCTTATAATGATGTGCATTACCGAGAGGGCCCGATGATACCTCTCCGACAATCGGAGTGACAAAACCTAATCTCGAAATCGCCAACTCAACATGTACCTTGGAGACACCTGTAGTACTCCTTTATAATCACCCAATTACGTTGTGACGTTTGGTAGTACCAAAGTGTTCCTCCCGTAAGCAGGAGTTGCATAATCTCATAGTTACAGGAACATGTATAAGTCATGAAGAAAGCAATAGCAACATACTAAACGATCAAGTGCTAAGCTAAAGGAATGGGTCAAGTCAATCGCATCATTCTCCTAATAATGTGATCCCGTTAATCAAAATGACAACTCTTTTGTCCATGGCTAGGAAACATAACCATCTCTGATAAACGAGCTAGTCAAGTAGAGGCATACTAGTGACACTATGTTTGTCTATGTATTCACACATGTATTATGTTTCCGGTTAATACAATTCTAGAATGAATAATAAACATTTATCATGAAATAAGGAAATAAATAATAACTTTATTATTGCCTCTAGGGCATATTTCCTTCAAGTGGGGCGCCCACGTGATCCGTAGATGGATCTGGATTGTCTTGCCTTGTCCTCCAATATATCTCGCAAGTCCGGCGCATTCCCTCTTGGCTTCGTACTCTTGGAGCGATGCGGGGGTACGAACTTGGCTGGGGGCCTGGATGCCTCTCTATCACGACCACGGGGTGGTCGGTCAGCCACGTCGTGCGCTGGTGATGAAGGTATGTATGCTTCCTCCTCTAATCGGGGGAGCAGCTTGCGTCTTGGGTAACTTTTGGAGGGGCGCTCAAGTTTATACTCTTCGGCCGCGAGGACCTCGGTCCATCGATCGGCCAGCAGATCTTGATCAGCTTGAAGCTGTTGCTGCTTTTTCTTTAGGCTATTTGCCGTGGCTGTGAGCCTGCGCTTGAAGCGCTTTTGTTCGACGGGATCCTCAGGTACGACGAATTCGTCATCATTGAGGCTTGCTTCGTCTTCGGAGGGAGGCATGTAGTTATCATCCTCAACCCCTTAAATGCTGCGCCTGTCGTGGGGCTTGCCTGCGTCCTCCGCGCTGAGTCTTCTTGGAGGGATTGTCCTCGGCACTCTCAGTGTTATTGTCTCCGTGCGGAATCTCCATTTTTCTTTGTGGCGGGATTTAGAGCGCGCTTGGCGGCGTCGGCGTTTGGGCTGCTTCTTTAGAGAATCTGCCTCCGCTGCTTCTTCGCCATCCCCATCTTTTGGGGTGTCCACCATGTATATGTCGTATGACGAGGTGGTCTTCTAGTGCCCTGTAGGCGCTGGTTCCTGTTCGTCTCCGGCATCGTCGTCCATAGCGTCGATGTTGTCGGAGTCGTAGTCTAGCATGTCGGTTAGATCCTCGACAGTGGCTACAAAGTGGGTGGTGGGTGGGCTCTGAATTTCTCCATCGTCCGAACTCCAACCGTCCTAGCCATAGTCCGGCCAGGATTCTCCTGATAGCGAGAGACGCTTCAGTGAATTCAGAATATCGCCAAAAGGCGAGTGTTGGAAAATGTCCGTGGCGGTGAATTCCATAACCGGCGCCCAATCCGGATTGGTTGGTAGACGCGCGGGAGGTTCGGAGTCTGGCGGGGAGTCTGGTGCCTCGGAATCACGGGTTTTGCAGGGGACAAGATCAGTGTTCGGCTCCATCGCCGTGGGTGTTGAAGCCCCCAGGGCGGCGTCTACCCACCGGCCCTCGATATGGGCGATCGGCTCCGGGCTAATGGCCAAAGCGGATCCGAGTGCGGCCACCAAGGCACTGTCCGGCGGCAGAGCTAGATCATGCCCATCGTAGCAGTGCGGCGCGCTTGGCTGCGGCTCGAGTCCGTCAAAAATCAAGTCTCCGCGGACATCGGCCGTGAAGTTTAAGCTTCCAAATCTGACCTGACGGCCAGGGGCGTAGCTTTCAATCTGCTCCAGATGGCCAAGAGAATTGGCCCGCAGTGCAAAGCCGCCGAATACAAAGATCTGTCCGGGGAGAAAAGTCTCACCCAGGACAGCGTTGTTGGTTGAAGATGCCATCAAGCCTATCGGTGACGACACATAGGAACTCTCAATGAAAGCACCAATGTCGGTGTCAAAACCGGCGGATCTCGGTAGGGGTCTGAAGCTGTGCGTCTAGGCGGATGGTAATAGGAGACAAAGGACTGATGTTTTTACCCAGGTTGGGCCCTCTCGATGGAGGTAAAACCCTCGCCCTGCTTGATTAATATTGATGATGTGGGTAGTACAAGAGTAGATCTACCATGAGATCGAGGAGGCTAAACCCTAGAAGCTAGCCTATGGTATGATTGTTGTAATGGTCGTTGTCCTACGGACTAAAGCCCTCCGGTTTATATAGACACCGGAGAGGCTAGGGTTACACAGAGTCGGTTACAATGGTAGGAAATCTACATATCCGTATCGCCAAGCTTGCCTTCCACGCAAAGGAAAGTACCTTCCGGACACGAGCCGGAGTCTTCAATCTTCTATCTTCGTAGTCTTGGAGTCCAGCGGATAATGATAGTCCGGCTGTCCGGACACCCCCTAGTCCAGGACTCCCTCAATGGAGTTTTCATATCTTTTTCCTTCACTACGTCCAGCTTGGCGTTCTGCCACTTGTTCGGCATGTCTTCACGATCAGCACACGGCGACCTCGTCATGGAACCGGATGAAGCCATGCCTACAAAAATATGAGTGGTTGTTAGTGAAATATGTCAACATAATGAATAGAGGAAATGAAATAAGAGTGATTACACAAAACAATAAGTACCATTCATATTATTTCAACCATCCGGATTAATCAAAACGTCAATAGGCCTTCCTCTATCGATCCTCCTCGTCCTAGTAAGACTGGAAGCATGACCACCTCCACCGGCGCCTCTAAGACTCGCCTATACTCCACGCCCACCAATAGTAGTCCCTCCTCGTGCACTACCTCTAAGACTATTCCGTCCTCCACGGCCACCAGTCCTACCTCCTCGTGTGCCACCGGAACCTCCTCTACGAACACTCGTTTGTCTAGAGCTCATGTTGGCATCGGTCCTTGTTTTTTGGTGCATGTCCTAACATTGTCTCCCGGATCGTCACATTGTCCACAGTTGTTGATGTCCGGTCGCTCCATGAAATGACCGCTACCAAACTGTTTCATTCTGGTGTAACCAGCTAGATCATCCATGTCAGTCCTAAACCTCTTCTTTCTTCTTCTTCCCTTTGTAGGCACCATGAGTTCAGGGCCAGGCACAATATGTGGGCCATCATATTTAGGCCACTGTGATTGGTCAAGGAAAGGATGAAATCGAGGCGGCCATGTCAACCTCGTGGCTTCCAATGTGAACTCCTGCAAACGCACGGTCCTCCCATCAGAAACATGCAAATTTCTCACCTTGGCCGCCGTCATCAAATGCGAGTACGGCCAGTGGTACTTATGAGGCCTCTCACACTAACACCACCGGTTCTTGAGGTCCACCTTATACGCAACACCACCGTAAGCCACACAATCTCGTGTTGTGCCACCTGGCTCATCCACTTGGTAGATCATTTCTTTGTCATTGAATCTAATGATTTGTTAATGCGAGGACTTCCCTGCTTGAAACCTCAACCAACCATCAACCTTGTCGGGATACTCTTTTTTCTCACCTATCCATTTGGAGGTGGTTTCAGAATGCCTAACAAAAATACTCATTCAGCTTGAAGAAGGTGTATTTCAGTATTGCAGTCACCAGCAAAGAACGGACGCCCTTAAGCACATTGTTGAAGCCTTCAACCATGTTGCACGTCATGTCACCGTATCTCCAACCTCCTTCATCGTAAGCGTGTGACCACTTATGCTTCTCCCCATAATTCCTTTCCAAGAATGCTCTTCCACCTTTGTTCTTTGCCAAAGCCTTGAAGAGTTTATCATACCGGATTTTGAATGCATCGATGGTGAATGCCACAGAAACATGGGTAAGGTCTTTGCAAAACTCCTTGCTCTTGCATGCCCGGTAAAAGTTCTCCACAGAATGCCTCATGCACCATCGGTGATGAAGCTTTGGAAGCCTAGGAATGAAAACTTCTATGGCTTTGAGAATGCCATGGTGCCAGTCCGATATAATGCATACCTGCCTCTTCCCAATCACCTTGGTCCTCACATGCCCCATGAACCACTCCCAATTGTCATCTGCTCGGAAGGAACTAAAGCAAAGGCCACCAGCAACACATTATCATTGGATGAATGAGCCATTGCCACCATTAGTGCGCCCTTGTATTTGCCGGTCAAGAAACTATCATCTATAGACAACACCGGACGACAATGCTTAAATGCCTCGATGCATTGCCCAAAACTCTAGAAGGCACGATGAAACACTCCGTCAGTGTCCTCAACCCCATGCCGCATGGCTGGGTTCTTATGTGCAATGTCTCCCAACATCCTCGGAAGAATATTGTATGCGGGTGCATAATCACCATGCAACATCCTAATAGCATTTGACTTGGCCTTCCGTACCTTCCCATAGTTGACCTTGTATCCGTACATTTTTTCAACAATACTCATCAGAAGATTCACCTTCATGGTTAGGTCATGGGATATCTCATTCAATAATTTGTAGCCCAGAAACTCTGATGTGAGTTGACGGTGGCCCTTGCTTCGGTCAGCTTTGTCTGGAGGTATGCACTCATGAGTAGCTACACAACTTTTCAACTCCCATTGCCCCGTTTCATGAATTTTTCTTCCATGAACCTTCCATTTACAACCTTCTTTGTCACACTTCATGGTGTACCGCACCTCTTGGTTCGAATGACCAACAACAAATGGCCTATGGTTCCGAATTGCGTAGTCACTCAACCACATCTTAAACTCTTGGAAGCACCCAAACTTGATGCCTTTTTTCAAATGAGCATTCTCGTCCTCATCCTTTGGCCTTGGATCGCCGACTCTCGGGCACGGTGTTGGTCCAACCAACCCCAATATCATGCCACCATCAATAATGGCATGGTCGGCAAGGCTAAGATCACGAAACAATGGGGGTCCTCTTTCCTTGACGTGCACCTCTTTAAAGAATTGATTTTCTTGCACCGTGAATCCATCTTCGTCCAAATCTTCCTCAGTACCCTCATCATCCGATCCATAACCACACATACGGTTATAAGGGAGGCTACGATCCATGTCTTGTTGATGGACAATGACATCCAAGTTACCTATTGGATTGTAATGAATATCTTCTTCTTCCGCATAAGCATCATCATCAACAACATCAGCCATAGCATGAATCTTCAGGTCTTGGATTACTATGGCTCTATCATTCATCTCCGCTTCATTTTATTGACTACTTGGTGGTTGGATATAAGAATTGGGGACATACACCTCAACCCTAGCATCATGTATTGGGGAGGAGGCATGCCGGTTCAAGTCAATTTGTAGCAGAGGAGCATCAACCTTGGTGGCAAATAATTCAAGTGAGTTGTCTTGTAATTGCTCTACTTTACCCTTGTACACCTTCCAATGCAATTCTGAGGTGATAGGCATACTCTTCAACCAAGACTTCACCCCCACTCCAACATCATACCTTCCAATAAGTTTAACCTCATCACTTGGGTCCATCCAATGTAACAAACTTTTAACTTTAACAACTACATCCTCATAGGTTGGGCTATACTCAAATACCATGTGTTCTTCCCCTTCATCGTCATGGCCATTCATAAATGTCTCCTTATCCAAATAATGGAGATTCACAAGACTACCCATCTAAATAAATTTTAGAAAATGTCAATGATAGGTGGCAACATAATATGGGACAATATCCATTGTGCATCCCATGGATCGATAAAAGTTCTATGTAATATATTTAAGCAACAAGACAAATAACAACTAAAGAACAAAATATCATGGCTTAACCCTAACAATTAAATAATGGCTTCACTTAACACTAACCCTAACCCTAGAAATAACCAAAAGAATAACCATAGATCTAGCTACAAACAACAAAGTTAGCACACTACACACGGTCAATCACACATATACAACCCTAGATCTAGATCTACCATCCATCAAATCCATTGATTTCACACAAAAAGGAGCACAACTAGGGTTTGCATAAAAGAAATCAATGCCATCAAATAAGTTGATTCCAACCAACCAAAGAGAAGAGAGTGGGTGAGGTACCTTGAGTGATGAAAATGGCCTCAATCCACCGGAGAAAACTCAAGCAATGGAGATGAATTTGATGGAGCCCTAGGATGGGGGAGAGAGGGGGTGAGGGCTCAGCTCGGGGAAGAAAGGATTTGGGGGCGAATGGGTGGCTTGTGGGGCCCACAAACACCCAGTCGTTGGTCTTGTGCATTCAGCACCCTACTGCCACTGTCTCTGGCGGTAGGCTACCTAACCCTACCGCCACGATCTGTGGCGGTAGCCACTTATCCACGTTAGCAGGCAGACGGCGCCATCAACGTTGACCCGGTCCCTACCGCCATCACCTGTGGCGGTAGCACGTTCTAGCCTACCGCCTGCTCGGGTGGCGGTAGGAAAAGGGTCAGATCCAATTTTTTTTGCGGATAGGGATCAGATGCAGCTAAACGTGTAGAAAAGGGTCAAAACAGTGAATTTGGCCCAAGAAGCACTTGCACCTGCTCGTCATGTACGGTACGGGTCGCTGATGGCATCCGAGCTGGGCCACCTGTGCGTGGACCATTGGGTTCTCGTTAGAGTTTAGGAAGATATTGATCCGTTAGCAAGGATTTGAGGGGAAACTATAATTTTCTCTTTCGGCAAACAACTCCATCAACTCAACTCATGAACCGCCAAATCTTATTAGCGCCAAATAGAGACTTACTTTTAGTATTACCTTCATCCCAGAAAAGGACAAATCTAACACAAGCTTTTTGGGAGAGGGGTAGTAAATACAGGCTTATTATTGGGACTTCACCGATAAATATTTTCCCCTAGGGTTTACCTAGGGTCCAACCCTTCCTTCGGCGGCGCCGCCGAAGTACACCATATCCACGTCGATCCATCCGACCGACGGCGTTTTCTTGCGCGATTGAGGACGAGGAGCGGGCAGAGGCAGCCTTCGACGGCTGTATGGAGGACCAAATCGGAGAAGGGGAGCGCGGAGGGATGGAGAAACCGGAAGTAGTGGAGGCTAGGGTTGAGTTCCGCCATAACAAGACGGTGGCGAGGGGTGAGGAGGATGGGGCGAAGATGATTGGGAGCAGTATGGGGAAGAAGAAGACCTAGAAGGTGCGTTCGAGAACCTCAAACTGCAGGGGGAGGAGGAAGAAGATCTGGACCTATCAGGGGAGTTTGAGGATCTGATCAAGGATGTTTGATGGATGGCGCTCTTTAGGGTTCACACCCTACGGCCGTTCAGCCATGCTTCGCTTCTTAATTCCATGAGGAACGCGTGGGCATGTGCGCAGGGGGTGACCTTCAATATCAAGGGACCCAATCTGTTCTTGGTTCAATGTCATTGCTTGGGTGACTGGAAGCGTGTGATGGATGGGGGACCGTGGCAGTTCAGAAGGGATCCGGTGGTCCTAGTGGAGTATGATGGATTCTCAGACGTAGAAGAATATGAGTTGAACATGTATCCATTGTGGGCTAGGATTAAAGGATTGCCGGATGGGCTGACGAGGAAGAAGGAGCTGGCAGAGAAGGTTGCTAAGAAGATAGGGGAACCCCCGTTTACAGTTACGGTGAACGAAGGAAGGATTAACCCATCAAACTTCCTCAGAGTGCGGGTGTTCGTCAACGTAACAGTTCCATTTGTGAGGTTTGTGCACATCACTTTGAAGGAGAGGAAGAGGTACTCGGTGTTTTATGAGAAACTCCCAGATTTCTGCTTTTTCTGTGGGCGTATGGGTCATGTTGTGGAGGAATGTGGTGATGGTGTTCATGATCCTGCTCTTTGTGAATGGGGGGATTGGTTGCACTGGGTCGGTGAACCAGTGGGTTCTGGTGGTCGAGGAGGCAGAGGTGGGGTGAGCGAGGAAGGTAGAGGTGGTGGTGGCCCCGCTGGGTGGGGGGGCGAGGTGGAAGAAGGGGAGGGAGAGGAGGTGGAGCTAGTGGGAATAGGACTGACGCTGCGGAGGAGAAGGAGGATGGGGCTACTCAAAGAGAAGGGGGTTTGGAGCTGGCTGTAGGGATGGATATCATGCAGTTTAAGGCATTGAAGGCGTCCGAGGGACGTACAACAAAGAAGAGGCTGGTGGATGAGGATGGAGGGGTTAATACAAGGGGACAGGGGACGGAGAGCCTCGGAGGAAGGGTGGCTGATGCCGTCCTTCGACTGGAGTGTGGCGATGCCAATGGGGCAGTAATCCCGACGGACCCTAGAGGTACCCCGGGCAAGAATCCAATTGTGAAAAGGAGAAAACAAGGGGAGACTGGAGGGGAGGAGAGTGAAGGAGTAGATATGGACACTAATTTGCAGGCGGCCTCCGGGGAGGAGGACCGCCGGGTCCAATGAATCTAATCAGCTGGAACTGCCGGGGTGGGGGGAATACCCGAACAGTTCGTGAAGTGGCGACTTTCGTCAAGTCGCATTCCCCCGTGTTAGTTTTTTTATGTGAAACAAGACAGACAAAAGATAAAATGAAGAAACACCGAGCAAAGTTTGGCCTGAAGGGTTTTGATGGAGTGGATAGCATTGGCAACAGTGGTGGTTTGGCTTTGTATTGGCATGAAACGATTGAGGTGAAGGTGGTGTTTGCAAGTCAGAGATGCATTGATGCACATGTAAAACTTGGGCCTGACGAGGAGTCTTGGCGCCTCACCTGTGTCTATGGAGAACCAAGAGTGGAGGATAGACATAAGATGTGGACACTTCTTAATGATTTGAGTACTCAGTCTAGTTTGCCATGGTTTGTAGTGGGAGATTTCAATGAGTGCATGTGGGATTTTGAGCACTTCTCTCTGTCACCTAGATCTGATGCACAGATGCAAGCTTTTCGGGACTCTCTTGAAATATGTGAACTTGCAGACTTGGGTTTCTCTGGAGTACCACACACCTATGATAACAAGAGAAGCGGCAATAGTAACGTGAAAGTACGACTAGATCGGGCGGTTGTGTCCCCTAGCTGGCGCAACTATTTTGAGCACCCAACAGTCCAGCATCTGATCTCCCCAGCGTCGGACCATGTAGCGCTGCATGTAAGCTGTGAGAAGTATGTGGACCTGCATGTAAAAAAGAAGTTTAGACAATATGAAGTGATGTGGGAGAGAGAACCGGCTCTTCAAGAGATAATTGCGCATGCCTGGGAAGAAGCTGGTAAAAAAAGGTGTCTTGGGGATGTTCACGCTGCTCTCAGATCCACGATGGGTAAGCTCTACTCTTGGAGCAAAGAAAAATTTGGAAGGGTAACAAAGGAGATCGCCAAGTCTAGAACACAGCTTGAGGAATTAATGCTTATGAATGCAGACAGATGTGAAATTCGGAAAGCTACTGATAGGCTGAATGAACTCCTTTATAGAGAAGAAATGATGTGGTTGCAGCGTTCCCGTGTAGACTGGTTGAAGGAGGGTGACCGTAATACCAGATTCTTTCATGCAAGAGCTATGTGGAGAGCCTGGAAGAACAGGATTAAGAAGTTGCAGGATGCTCTTGGTACTGTCCATACGGGGGTAAAGGAGATGGGCGCGGCGGCTTATGCCTACTTTGAGAATATTTTCAAAGCCGACCCTATGCTTGACCCCTCTCCAATTACAGATTTATTCAGTGCAGTGGTTTCAGAAGAGTCAAATGCTCGATTATGTGCTGACTTCTCTGATCAGGAGATATCTGACGCCCTTTTTCAGATTGGTCCTATGAAGGCACGGGGCCCGGATGGCTTCCCGGCACGTTTCTTCCAGAGAAATTGGGCAACTATGAAGGAAAGTATAATTGCCGCAGTAAAGGAGTTCTTTCGCACTTGCAACATGCCCCCACATATTAATGACACCATTATCGTTATGATACCGAAGGTGGATAATCCGGTGAAGATCACTGACTTTCGGCCAATCAGTCTCTGTAATGTCGTCTACAAAGTTGTGTCCAAGTGCTTGGTGAATAGATTAAGACCAGTCTTGGAGGATATAATCTCTCCGGCCCAGAGTGCTTTCATTCTTGGGAGGATGATCACTGACAATGCCTTCATTGCTTTCGAATGTATACACCACATAAAGCAGGAGAAAGATCCTACAAAGAGTTTCTGTGCTTACAAAGTAGACCTCTCTAAGGCTTATGATAGAGTGGATTGGAATTACCTTAAGCACATGATGCAAAAGCTTGGCTTCGCTCGCCGGTGGGTTGACTGGATAATGACATGTGTGACCTCGGTGAGATATTCTGTAAAATTCAATGGAGCCATCTTGGATTCGTTTGCACCGTCGCGTGGTCTTCGGCAAGGTGACCCACTATCCCCTTATTTGTTCCTTTTTGTAGCTGATGGCCTCTCTGCACTTATCAATCAGAGCATTGAGGAAGGAAAGTTATCACCAATAAAGATTACAAGGAGAGCACCGGGCATATCTCATCTCTTATTTGCTGATGATACACTCTTGTTCTTTAAAGCAAATGCTGAAGAAGCTAGTCTTGTTGGGAGCCTATTGGATAAATATGCAGCTGCTACTGGACAGCTCCTAAATCCCACAAAATGTTCTATGTTGTTTGGTAACTCATGTCCTAGTGACACTATTGAAGTTGTAAAAAATCTGTTGCAAGTTACTTCAAGTGGTTTTGAGGAAAAGTACTTGGGCCTGCCCACTCCGGATGGCAGAATGTCAAAAGGAAAATTTCAGAATCTTCAGGTAAAAATGTCGGACCGTCTGTTTGCGTACGATGGGTACCCCACGCAAGCTAGCAAGGAAGTGTTTATTAGGGCGATTGCGCAATCCATCCCGACGTACATTATGAGCGTGTTTAAACTTCCTATGGAGCTTTGTGATGATCTAAATCGCATGATCCGTCACTACTATTGGGGAGCTGAGAAGGGCAAGAGAAAGACACACTGGTACGGTTGGAATAAAATTACTCGGCCGAAGAAACAAGGGGGTTTAGGCTTTAAGGATTTCCGTATGTTTAATCAAGCATTGTTGGCTCGCCAAGCCTGGAGGATACTAGAGCACCCGACTTCGTTATGTGCCAGGCTCTTGAAAGCGAAATATTTCCCTAATGGACATATTCTGGACACAGTCTTTTCTGGAAATCCATCACCTACTTGGCAGGCGATCGCCCATGGCCTAGAACTCTTGAAAAAGGGCATGGTATGGAGGATTGCCAATGGCCAACATGTCCGGATATGGCGAGACCGCTGGGTGGCGCGTGAACCAACAGGTGGACTGATTTCTGCACGGGGTAGATGCCGACTCAAGTGGGTCTCTGAACTTTTGGATGTCCGAGGCAGCTGGGACTTGGTGAAGCTACAACAGTATTTCCTCCCGGTGGATATTGTTGAGATACAAAAGATTCGGCCGTCACCTCGAATTGGGGAGGATTTTCTAGCCTGGGCGCCCGAAAGAAGCGGTATGTTTACTGTCCGGAGTGCATATAAACTTGCGAGCGATGAAGCCTTATACCATCAAGTGCAATCCTCAAGCTCCGGTCCGGATGGTACGAGAGCAGTTTGGAATCACATATGGAAAAGCTGGGTTCCGCCAAAAGTCCAGCTTTTCGCCTGGAGATTAGCTACTGATTCCTTAGCAAACTGGACTAACAAAGTTAAACGCAAGTTGGAAGTCTCGCCTTTATGCCCAGTGTGCGGTAGAGAAGATGAAGATTCGTTCCATGTCTTCTGCTCCTGCAATCATGCAGTGATCCTATGGAAATTGATGGGTAAGGTGTGGAACCTTCCTCCCAGGACCACGCTCAAACATGTGGGGCCTGATTGGTTCATCCACCTTCTATCTGAAACAAATGAGGAGGGCAGAGTTTATGTGATGATGCTGTTTTGGAGGATTTGGTTTGTTCGAAACGAGTTGGTGCACCATAAGAAGCCGCCACCAATGGAAGTTTCTGTCCGTTTCCTGGCCAGTTACCTCTCCTCTTTATCTGCAATTAAAGCCAACCCTAGTGATGACCCGATCAAGGGCAAAGCGACGCTGAATACTGGCCTGGAGAAGCGCCATAGAAGAGCCCTGACAGACGTGGCTGCAGAAGCACTGTGGACGAAGCCGAGTGTGGGAAGGGTGAAACTAAATACGGATGCTTCGGTGCTAGGTGAGGATGCAGGTTGTGGAATGATATTGAGGGACCATGAGGGGTCTATAATCTTTAGCTCCTGCAGACATATACTTGGGTGTAATGATGTGCTTGAAGCAGAACTGCTAGCTTTGAGAGAAGGGATTTCTCTCGCAATCCAATGGAGCACACAGCCTTTGGATATAGAAACGGATTGTCTTCAAGCAGTACAGATGATAGGCGGAGGCCCTAGCAACAAGTCAAAATTTTCGTTTATCGTAAAAGAGATCATCAGCCTTATGAAGGAAAGAAGTTCTTGCATTGCTCATTCTCGTCGTTGCTATAATTTTGCTAGTCATTCCCTGGCTAATTTTGGAAGAACACAATGCCGAACGGTTGTTTGGCTTGGTTCTGGCCCGGAAGTAGTCTGAGATATTGTAGAACGAGAATGTAATCCTGTAAACTGTGTTGAGTAATGCAAGATCTTATGTTTCGCAAAAAAAAAAATACAGGCTTATTGGTATGGGGCGCACAACCAGGCACGAGCTAAGAGCGAATTGGGTCGATGGCCCATATTATCTCTCCAACCAGTTCCCTTTATTTTTTATGGGTTGTAGGTTTTCTTTGGTTTATCGGGTTTGTTGGTTTTTTGTTTTTGCTTTTATATTTTTTTAAAAAAAATCTTTTTCTTTTTCATTTTACCTTTTTCCATCTTCTTTTATTTTTGTGACCTTTTCAAATGTGTGTACTTTTAAAAAAATCACGACTTTATCAAATCCGTGAACTTTACCAAAAAATTGTGAACTTTTCCTATTTTGAGCACTTTTCCAAAAAACCATGATCTTGTTTCCTTTAATCCGTGAAATTTTTTAAGTCTCATTTTTTTTTGAACTTTAGTTTTTCCCCTCATAGTTGTTAACTTTTTTTTAAAATCTGTGGAACCCATGAGTTTTTTTAAATGTTAACTTTTTCCAAAATGCATGATCTTTTTCATGAACTTTTTTGAAATATGCAAAAAAAATTGAAACTTTTTGAAAACGGCAACAGTCAACGATCAAGCTAGAGTGAATGGATAAAGCCAACGATCAATACGCCTAGTCATTCATCAGCCAATCAAGTTGGGAGAAAACCCATTTTTTAGGAAATTCAACCGATCAAGGAGGGGGACGACCCAAGCAAGCGCCAGTGGCCAATGTTTGCGTTGCTAGGCCGCCCCACATAATGCAGCGTGTGAACCTAGTGGGGGATAACTGGTGCGCATTGTAAGAACTGTTGATAGCATTAAAAAAATGTCCGTGCAACTTGTAAGAACTGTTGATAGCATTAAAAAAATGTTTATGCACTGTGACATAATAAGAAAATGATGATCATGCAAAATGTTAAACGTGTATAAAATGTGTTCTTCAAGTATATGAAAAATGTAAAACATATATTGTAAAAAAGCAGACACCGAAACATATATTAGAGAAATAATATTAATCATGTATTTATAAACTGTTAAACGTGTATAGACCGCCCCCCCCCCCAAAGAAAAGACGTGTATTATTTACTTTTTCTGACATACATGATCTTTTTTAATTCATGAACTTTTTTGAAATATGCGAAGTTTTTTGAATTATTTTTGAAAATGGCAACGGTCAATGATCGACTCAACAATGAACGGATAAAGCCAACGATCAATATGTCTAGTCATTCATCAACCTATCAAGTTAGGAGAAAACCATTTTTTTAGGAACTTCAACCGATCAAGAAGGGGGATGACCCGAGGAAGCGCCAGTGGACAATGTTTTGCGTTGGTGGACCGGCCCACGTAATGCGGCGTGTAAGAACTGTTGATAGCATTAAAAAATGTTGGTGCAATTCGTAGGAACTGTTGATAGCATTGAAAATGTTTATGCACCGTGACAGAAAATGTTAATCATGCAAAATGTTAAACATGTATAAAATATGTTCTTCAAGTATATGAAAAATGTAAAACATGTATTGAAAAAAGCAGACATTGAAACATATATTACAAAATAAATATAAAACATGTAGTTAAAAACTGCTAAATTTGTATAGACCCCGGCGCAAAAAGTGTATTACAGTATTGCATGTGAACTTTTTCAAATGTTTTAACTTTTCTTTCAAATTCACGACTTTTAAAAATTCATGAAGTTTTTCCAAAATTTGTGAACCTATTTTATTTTGTGCAATTTTTCAAAAATAAATTGTGATCCTTTTTTCCTCAAATAAATGATTTTCTTGAAATCTCAAAAAAAAATAGAAATTTCTAAACAAGCTCCTCAATTTTTTTTTAAATCAAATATGTGGAACTCACGGCTTTTTTTCAAAATTATTTACTTTATCTGACATACATGATCTTTTCTAAAATTCATGAACTTTTGAAATATGTGATTTTTTAAAACTTTTTTGAAAATGGCAACGGTCAACGATCGAGTAAACACAGAACAGACAAAGTCAACGGTCGAGATGCCTAGTCATTCGTCAACCTATCAAGTTAGGAGAACAAACCATTTATTTGGAACTTCAACCGATCTTTTTTTCTCAAACTTCAACCAGTCAAGGAGGTGGACGACCCGAGCGAGCGCCCGTGGCCGATATTTGCGCTGGTGGGGCAGCCCAAGTAATGCAGGCGTGTGAGCCTAGTGGGGCATAGCTGACGCGAGAAGCGCTGAATAGGCACTCTTCTCCCGAATCAACAAAGAAGCTCAAGAGCTCCTATATCGGTGCGTTTATAGATCCCTTACTGCAGCGCTGGTCTCTCTAGCGCGTGTTTTTTCTCAACTTTTTTATTTGTTTTACTCCCTCCGTCCGGAATTACTTGTCGAAAAAATCGATACAAATGGATGTATCTAGAACTAACATATGTCCAGATACATCCATCTCTCCGACAAGTATTTCCGAACGGAGGGAGTATTACTTTACCTTTCATCTAAAAAATGGATAATCATTTTACTTATATTTTGGAAGAGTTCGCCTTAAAATATTTGTTTATGCAGTGTTATAAAAATGATCGTCAACTTGTGAAAACTATTGATAGCATTTAAAAATGTTTATGTAGTGTGACATAAAAAGAAAATGATGATCATGCAAAATGTTCAACGTGTATAAAAATGTCCTTTAGGTATATGAAAAATGCACAACATGTATAGGAAAAAACATTGAAAACATACAATTTTGTGTGTTGACATGAAGGCAATAAAAGCAAGCAAACAAACAAACAAAATTTTTTATGTTTTTGTAAAGTTGTTCTACAAGTGGGAGAGATAAAAACGAGAGGCAAATGGCAAATAAAAAGCCAAATGAAAGTAAGAAAAAGTAGATGATGGTTTATGCAAAGGCACTTGATAGGTTTTGGTGAAATTCTTCCTCCTACTTGTGAGCTGCGTTAGGATTTCCTCGAAGAGGAGAGAATGAGGTAGTACAGTAGAGATAAGTATTTACCTCGGTTAAGAATCAAGGTTATCAATCCAATAGGAGAACCACGTAGAGCCTCGTTAACAGTACCTGCACACACAAAAGTAAATACTTGCACCCAACGCGATCAAAGGGGTTGTCAATTCCTTCGGCGGTTATTTGCAAGGATAAAATCTCGTAGTGGTAGATAGATAAAATAAAACACATAATAAAATAACGTTAATAAAATTGCATCAAGGTATTTTTGGATTTTGTATATGATAAATTAGACCCGGGGGCCATAGTTTTCACAAGATGCTTCTCACTTGAAGAAAAAGCATACGGTGGGTAAACAAATTACTGTTGGTCAATTGATAGAAAAATGCATGGTTATGACGTTATTCAAGGCAATGATCATGTATATATGCATCACGTCCGAGACAAGTAGACCGACTCCTGCCTGCATCTACTACTATTACTCCACCCACCGACCGCTATCCAGCATGCATCTAGGGTATTAAGTTGACTAAACAGAGTAACGCCTTAAGCAAGATGACATGATGTAAACAAAGTAAATCCAAGCAATATGCATGAATAAACCCCGTCATTTTATCACTGATGATAATGATACAAATACGCGTCCTTTCCCTTTCCGTCACTAGGATGGAGCACCGCAAGATCAAACCCCTCATAAAGCACCTCTCCACTACAAGATAAATCAATCTAGTTGTCCAAACCAAACAGATAGATCAGAGAGAAATACAAATATATAACAATCATGGATAAAAGAGTTCAGAGAAAACTCAAATAATATTCATGAACAATCTTATCACAAACCCACAATTCTTCGGATCCCAACAAACACATCGCAAAAAAAGAATTACATCGAATAGATCTCCGAAAACATCGAGGAGAATATTGTATTGAAGATCAAAGAGAGACAGGAAGTCATCTAGCTACTAGCTATGGACCCGTAGGTCTGTGGTAAACTACTCACGCATCATCAGAAGGGCAACAAGGTTGATGTAGAAGCCCTCTATGATCGATTACCCCTCTGGCAGAGTACCGGAGAAGGCATCCAGATGGGATCGTGGAAGAATAGAGGCTTGCGGCAGTGGAAAAAGTGTTTCGGGTGGCTCCCTGATGTATTGTGAATATTTGAGAATTTATAGAGAGGAAAGTAGGTCAAGAGGTGCCACGAGGGGCCCACAATCCTGGGGGCGCGCCTCCCGAGCATGTTGCTCCATCGTGACTCTTCGTGTGTTCTCCCGAAGCTTCTAGGGTCTCTCTGGGTCCAGAAAAAATTGTCAAAAAGTTTCGTAGCCTTTGGACTCTGTTTGGTACTAGTTTCCTGAAAAGCCAAAAACAAGCAAAAAAATCAACTGATACTGGTCACTAAGTTAATAGGTTAGTCCCGAACAATGATATATAATTGCATATAAAACAACCAAGATTGATAGTACAATAGCATGGAACAATAAAAAATGTATAGATACGTTGAAGACGTATCAATTCTCATGACTCTGGTCCTACTAACACTCAGTAGATCGTGATTGCGTTAAGCTTGAGACCCCGTAGGTTCGGTAACCCATAGCTATTAACGAAACAATTCGTTCAATGACTGACACCATAGAAGTCCGTATCGGTCCCTATGAGCACACAAATGATATTCGAGTGAACCTTAGATTATCATGTGATATTCCATTTGCTTCGCGATACTTCACAAAACCCGGAATGCATTGGTATCCTCCCGAGTCATCACTATGCTCGCTATACCGAAATCCTCATTACTGGTTTTGTTCTTCTTTCTCGTTATTGTGCTTCGGCATCCCTGTGACGAAATCACGTGTGTCTAGCCAAACGATAATTGATGTCATCACACTGAGAGGGCCCTAAGAATATCTCTCCATTGTTGGAGGAGAAAATACCACTCTTGAGCTATGCGGCCACTTCTCAAGCTTTCCGATGAACCTGTAAGTTGTCGTTATGACCATCGTGTTATATGCGACGTTTGAGCAACCCAAAGCCCACCGCATGGTACGAAGTAACCGGGATACTCTAATGGTTTAGGGAGCAATATCACACGATAACACTCCATGTTATTACAATTGAATTCAGACGATATTAACTCAATTCATAACAAACAAGATTGGGTCGATTCAATATGATCGTTCTTCCAACGTCATAATCTCAACGTTCTTTTAGTATCATAAGATCCAGAAAACGTGATCGCCAACAACACTTGAGCTAGTCTTAGTGGCGAGACTAGGAACCTTTTATTTTAGCGTTTATGATTCCACATGTGCATATGATTTTCCACTTAATCACATATTTCAGGATCATAGCAGTTATAACATAGAATACAAACTCTTTAATTATAAATATGGGAATATAATAATACAAATATTATTGCCTCTAGGGCATATTCAAGAGTATGACATTTTTAATAATTAATAACATGACATTTTGTAGGTCATTTTACTGCCCCACATGGCATTTTTTAGTAAAGAGCATGTCATTTTAATAATTAATAACATGACATTCTCAATTATTCGGAGGACGGCAATTTTATTATTGGTAACATGACATTTTTCATCTTTTAGTTACATGGCATTTTTTTATCAAGAGGGATGGCAATTTATGATAAATACTATGTCGTTTTTTAGTAAAGAGCATGGCATTTTAATAATTAATAACATGGCATTTTTTTCATTATTATGAGGACGGCAGTTTTGTTATTAGTAACATGGCATTTTTATTTTTTAGTTACATGGCATTTTTATTTATCAAGAGGGATGGCAGTTGATGAAAAATACCATGGCATTTTAATTATTAATAACATGTCATTTTTATTATTAGGAGGATGTCAGCTTTATAGTTTGGTTGGTGGCGATATTATTATTGAGAGTATGGCATTTTATTACAGTTGCCATGGCATTTTTATTAGGAAGAAGATGGCAATTTTGTTGCCATGGCAAAAAAAATTCACTACATGGGTTTTTTCATGAATTGTGCACAGTGGACAAAATAAAGCAAGAAAATTGCATCATACTCTCAATTATACAAGAAAATTAATGGCATGCATGAATTTTTCGTGAGTTGTGCAAAGCATTTTTTAAAGTAGCATGGCCTTTTTATAAATTAATGGCATTTTTCATAAAAGTAGCATGACATTTTTCATTTTTTATTCATGGAAATTATACAATGTGTTTTCTCTGTGTTTAAAGAAAGAATATGTATCTTTTTATTCATGGCATTTTGGGAAAAAGGAAAAAAACAGTAAAATAGGCCTCTGGGACATTACGAGTTCACCCTGGCCTTTCCCCAGAGAACGATCGAGGGAGGGTGGTGTGCTTGCGTGGACACTGTGCTGAGTTGGAAAGCGACCCCTGTCAATGACTCAAGCGTTTTATCATTTTTTATTTTATTTTACTTCTCCATCTATTTTTCTCCTCAGCATTTCAGCAAACAGGCTATGGTCGCCTGGAAATCTCATCTGATCGCCGCCACGACCAGGTGAGGCCCCATGGAGACGCATCGAGGAGCCGGCTGGCAACCAGGGAAGGGAGAAGCTCGGGAGGCACCCATGGTGATCTTCTGCAGTTGTGCACGGGATGGTGGGCTCGGGCTGTTCACGCTCAACACTGTGCCGGCTCGTCGAGGACCTCCGCCGAAGTGCCGAGGTCGTTCTTGCGCGCTCTTGCACCGCACCCACGGTTGCTGTTGGCATGCCTCTGCCCGCCCCCGAGCAGTGGCACCAGCGCGCCGCCATGCACGCGCCTGGTCTCTCCTGCAATGGCAGCAAGCGTGCGTGCATGCCACGGCTAGGGGCAGCCTCATGTAGGCAACATGATGACACAGACCATGGCTATCTCGAGCAGGGGCTCGGCTTCCATGGCCATGGTGGCCATTGAGGTCTCGGCTCGCACGAACAAATATGCTCGGGCATCCACTCCGATAGAAGCAGCAGCGGCATTCGAGGTCTCACGCCGCGCGTGCCCACCCCCTCCCCCACCACCCCTAGATGGTGCCTCTAGCCGCGGGAGTCCGGCCACCCACAAGTTGCTCGATGTATTGTTGAGAGACGGGGAGGAAGATGATTTTGCACTTAATGATAGGTGGGGTCCGCGTGGTCAAACTATTTTTTTGTGCTTGGTCTTGGCCACTCAGCCCGATAGGTGGGCCCAATCCGCCAGTTTCACTGTTTGCGCGAGCTTATCCGAGAATCGGTGCGATCTGTTAGTCGTTAGGGGCAGTTTCGATGGTTTCTTGCGTCCAAGCACAAATCTGGTATCAAGTTGTTACCCTAACCCAACTGTGATAGTTTTGCATAAAAAAACTCCCGCAAGGATGAAGTGCCTATCTGCAGACTGTGCAACATCAAAATTTTGGAACCTCTGGCACACTAGAAACCTGGAGTGTATTTCATTATGTATTTCAGAACGCGGGAAAGCTGGGCGTGAACACATGGCCCGGAAAGAATAGCAGGACAGCAGAGATCACTAAGACTGATGGAGTAAGACGTGGAAGGATATCAAGAATCACAAAGACTTGTATTAAAATAATGTGGCGGCTGGCCACCTAATCCTAGTGCCATCCGTACTTCTTGCCATTCTTTCGGCCGTACCTTCCGTCCCTTCCATCAAGAAAAAAAACATGTTACTATCGTATTATATACAAAAAAAGAATCGCCAATGGAATAATTAATCTGTTTTCGATCGTACACCCTTCCGGCCACCCTGTCATCAGCGTCGCCGCCAACTCACGACTTCGATAATTTCCACGGGTTCTCAGCCAGTGTAGGATAGGGTAGAAACGAGTTTCTTGTCATATTGTTTGTGCAGATTCTCCGTCATGATCCTTGTGAGATGTTGAAAGGTCACTTCGTTGTTGTTGGCTAGAAATTTACATGGATCAGATCTGTTTTAGTGGCATTTGGAATATTTTCCATAAACTAAAGATGCTTTATAAGTGATGAATTCTATAGTACTATAGTCACACTTTGTGCATCGGTTTCTCATAATTTTTGTAAGAAAGATGCTTTATACCACCTGGCGGATCCCATGCACCGCCTCCCTCATCCGTGGCCGTCCGATCTATTTTCGATCGGATGACTCAGGAGCAACCTGATGAAACGAGAAACAAGGGCATGTCGTAATTGTAACAAGGTTTTTCTTTTTTGCAAAAGGGCCATGTTTTAGCCTTGTAAAAAACACTTGCAAAAAAAATTCTGCAACAAGACCTATTTACGCAACAGGACTTCTGTTACAGAATTTTTTTTGCAGGAAGATCTCTGTTGCAGAAAGTACTACAACACCGCTCTTGTGGCAAAGGACTTATGTAGGCATATCAGACGGTCATTTGCGGGTCCATGCAATGGTCCGGGAGGCGGTCGATTTTTCTTAGTTATCCATTGGTCGAGAGAGATTTTTTTCTTTTTGAGATAACTTATATGATTTGGTCCTAGTACTACTCTGTATTAAATAAGGTGAACTTATGTACAAGCTAGTTAATTACGATGTATTTTGTACATAGGAGAACTTGAAAACACACCTTAAAACAACATATTTGAGGTTCATTAAGTAGACTAGGTGACATTAGTCGGTGAACTTAAAACAAATACCACACTTTTTTCTCCCTTTCCGAAAGATGGATTCCTCAACTCTTAGCTTAGGCATGCATGGTCATGCATTTCCAGAATATGCGGAAAATTCAAACAGCAAAACTGCTGGGAAAAATTGCTAGTACAACTATAGCTAACTGAATACTCATTCCCCAACAAATAAGTTTTCTTTTTTGAAAAGGGGATAACCCCGGCCTCTGCGTCATGAGATGCACACAGCCAAAATTATTGATTCCCTAACAAATAAGTTAATCGAACCAAAATTGTTGAAGAACACATATGAACACACACCATCAATGACTCCATAAACTATGCATTGCCAGCAAGTTAATATCTGTAGAATAATTATGACATCACACTAATAATAGCTTATATATGTACAATAAAACCGATGTGTATTGTTTATAACATACTCTTCAAGTGTAGTATGTTTGAATCCTATCCACCTATCTGAGGAGCCGGATGTGCTTAGATTGAATTTGCATCGGAATGAAAAGTTTTCAGTTTAGTCTATACGTAGTGCTTGCCCACGGTGATATTCCCAGTGGCGGAGCTTAGTGCAAGCCTGCAGGGGCCACCGGCCCCCCAGGTTTGGGTAAGTTAGTGAAGAAATTTCTTATGGGATAATATAGATTAGAAGAAATAGTATGCCCGGCCCTTCCAAAGGTTCATATTTTCTTATTGGCCCCCCCAATGAACCTTGTCAAGCTCCGCCACTGGATATTCCCATGGATTACTAGAAATTATGGAAGATTAAAATACCTCTTAGAATGAAGATGCTATTTTGATTTTTAAACCTGGGAGTGGTCTTGACTAGAGACAACTTTGTGGGTAGTAAGAGTTGTATCTTTTTCCATCACTAGTAACCACATACGTCTCACGTCCAGTTTGATAGTAATTCCAAAATTAAGCACAATTAATGTTAATTCTAAAGTCAATTATTGTTTAATGCAATTAATGTCGTTTACAACTTACAATTAATGTAGTTAACATGTTTTCAATTTATTGATAATGTGATGGTTACATCATTGAAGCAACATGATACATTGAATATAGGTGGTTGGATGGCTTAGATAATTTGATTCATTGAACTCGTGCTTTTATAAGTAGTAGTAGATAGTAGATGACTAGTCAATTAAATACCTATATTTATTGTGTCATTTGCTCACTCGGGGTGGTCTGTGGTTCACGTAGGTTCAAACTTGTAGTCACGCGTGGTGTCGTTTGCTCACTCGGTGTGGTATGTTGTTCAGGTGGGTTCAAACTTATAGCCACGATGGTGTGCATAATATTTGACAATTGGTTGAGGGATATTCACATACAAAAGTTGCATATCCTCGTGGGTGCAGCAGCCTTGTCGTGAGTTATGTGCTTTTCAGTAACGATGTCGTGTTAAATAAAAAGTGTGTTCCATCTTTCTAGCACAGATTATTCATGCATGTACCCATTGGCTCTGTACTTTGCCTATCACGTAGAGGTCGAAGGACAAACTTTTTTATGGTGAAGTCTACCCAGTTGGAATACAGCTGGGGAAGTCTTCTGCTATTACGGACGGAAGTCCAGTCTTAGGAGAGGACCTCCCCTATCCTAGGCTGCATTTTATTTATTTATTCAAGAAAATCATGTATTTTTGTGTGTTTTCTTGGACATATCGACTGTGTGCATCTTGTTATGCAGAATCGAGTATTCGCGTGGTTGCATAAGCTCAGTATAGATTGCATGAAAATGCCTTTTATAAAAAAGAAATCTAGTAAGTGTGATCAAACAGATCACAACATAAGAAAGTGCCCTGACCATCCAACAAAAGGCACGTACAGGACCAAAAAGAGGAAAAAGGAGAAGTCGCAACCATGCAATCAACCAACGTCTATTCTTGTAACGAGGACCCCCATCCCCAACCCCGCCGAGTCCCTCACACCTCCTTAGAGACGAAATGAGCGAAACCCTAGATTGGGACCGCCACAGGCCTCGCCTTGCATTCCCTACCTCCCTTGTAATCTTCGTTTGATGTCGCTGGACTAAGTCTGCAGTGAACGATGGTAATAACCCACAAGTATATACGTGATCGCAACAATTTTTTAGGGTAGAGTATTCAACCCAAATTTATTGATTCAACGCAAGGGGAGTCATATTAGCAGTTGAGTTGTCAATTCAACCACGCCTAGAGAACTAAATATCCACATCAGAGTGATCAGTAGCACAGATATAATAGTTTGATAGTGGTAATAGCAATAGCAATAGCAATAGTAACAGTTTTGTAGTGATTGTAACAGCAGCAACATCATCAATAGTGACTTAGCAAAGATCAATATTCGAAAAGCTTGTAGGCATTGGATCAATGATGGATAATTATTTTGGATGACATTCATCATATAACAGACCTAGGGTGACATAGAACTACCTCCTATTCATCAATGTAATGTAGGCAATGTATTCTGTATATAGTCATATGTGCTTGCTATAAGAACTTGCATGACATCTTTTGTCCTACCTTCTCGTGGCAGCGGGGTCCATAAGGAAACTAAGGGATATTAAGACCTCCTTTAAATAGAGAACCGGAACAAAGCATTAGCACATAGTGAATACATGAACTCCTCAAACTATGGTCATCACCGAAAAGAATCTCAATTTCTGTCACTTTGGGTATGCGGATCATAACACATAATAGGTGCATACAACTTGTAAGATAGGATTAAGAACACAAATATATTCGTGAAATATAAAGGGTTCAGATATGAAATCATCGCACTCAGGCCCTAGTAACAAATATTAAGCATAGCAAAGTCATATCAACATCAATATCAGAACATAGTGGATACTAGGGATCAAGTCATAACAAAACTAACTCGATTACATGATAAATCTCATCCAACCCAGCATCGTCCAAGAAGCCTACGACGGAATTATTCACTCCCAACGGTGAGCATCATGAAATTGGTGATGGAGTAAGGTTGATGATGAAGACGGCGTCGAATCCCCCTCTTCGGAGACCAGAATGGACTCCACATCAGTCCTCGCGATGAAGAAAATGAGGTGGTGGCGGCTCATTATCGTAAAACACGATGATTCCTTCTCTCTGTTTTTTTATGAACAAATAGGTACTTACGGAATTGGAGTTAGGGTTATGGGAGCTACCGGGGGGCACAAGTCTGCTAGGCATGCCCCCTGGGATTGTGGCGCCCTGGTGGCCCCCTCTAGAATTTCTCTTCACCAGTATTTTTTATATACTCTGAAATAATTCTCCGTAAATTTTTAGTTGAATCCGAGAACTTTTATTTCTGCACAAAAACAACACCGTGACAATTCTGCTGAAAACAACGTCAGTCCGGGTTAGTTCCATTCAAATCATACAAACTAGAGTCCAAAACAAGAGCAAAAGTGTTTGAAAAAGTAGATATGTTTGGGACGTATTGGATGGTTGTGGGGCTTCCCCCTTGTTCTGCGATGGGATCTCGTGGTGGTGGAAGACTCACTCCTCTTCTACAACGCCCCGTGGCGACTATGATGGTTGGTGGATTCAGTGATGGCGCCTCCAGCGGGTGGCATCCTAGGTGACGTTGTTCGCGGGCTCCTGGGTTCGTGTTGGGGAACGTAGTAATTTCAAAATTTTCCTACGCACACGCAAGATCATGGTGATGTATAGCAACGAGAGGGGAGAGTGTTGTCTACGCCCTCGAGACCCAAGCGAAGCGATCACAACGTAGAGGAAGTAGTCGACGTTCTCCTCGCGATCCGACCGATCCGGCGCCGTTACTCGGCGCCCGAGTTCTTGACACACGACAGCTCGATGACGTCCCTCGACTCCGATCCAGCCAAGTGTCGAGGGAGAGTTTCGTCAAGACGACGGCGCAGGACGATCTTGATGTTTCACGGCGCGAGGCTTCGCTTAAGCTTCATGACGGTATAACCGAGGTGGAATATGGTGGAGGGGGCACCGACACGGCTAAGGAACGATCTAAAGATCAACTTGTGTGTTCCAAGGTGCCCCCTGCCTCAGATATAAAGGAGCAAGGGGAGGGGGCGGCGGCCAAGGGAGGCGCGCCAAGGAGTCCTACTCCTCAGGGAGTAGGATTCCCCCAATCCTAGTTGGACTAGGATTCCTGGGGGGAAAGAGAGAGAGGGGGCCGGCCCCTTCTCCTAGTCCTAGTTGGACTAGGGAAGGGGGGAGGCGCGCCACCTAGGGCTGGCCCTTCTCCTTTCCACTAAGGCCCATCGAGGCCCATTTACCTCCCGGGGTTCCGTAACCTCCGGTACTCCGATAAATTCCGCCGCCGGAACCATTCGAACTCCAAACATAGGCTTCCAATATATCAATCTTTATGTCTCGACCATTCCGAGACTCCTCGTCATGTCCGTGATCACATCCGGGACTCGAACTTCTTGGTACATCAAAATACATAAACTCATAGTAAGCATCATCGAAACCTTAAGCGTGCGGACCCTACGGTTCGAGAACAATGTAGACATGACCTAGAACTATTCACGGTCAATAACCAACAGCGGGACCTGGATGCCCATATTGGTTCCTACATATTCTACGAAGATCTTTATCGGTCAGACCGCATAACAACATACGTTGTTCCTTTGTCATCGGTATGTTACTTGCCCGAGATTCGATCGTCGGTATCCAATACCTAGTTCAATCTCGTTACCGCAAGTCTCTTTACTCGTTCCGTAATACATCATTTCACAACTAACTCATTAGTTGTAGTGCTTGCAAGGCTTGATGATGTGCATTACCGAGAGGGCCCAGAGATACCTCTCCGGCAATCGGAGTGACAAAACCTAATCTCAAATACGCCAACCCAACATCGCCTTTGGAGACACCTGTAGTACTCCTTTATAATCACCCGATTCGTTGTGACGTTTGGTAGCACCCAAAGTGTTCCTCCGTAAACGGAGTTGCATAATCTCATAGTTACAGAACATGTATATGTCATGGATAAAAGCAGTAGCAACATACTAAACGATCGTGTGCTAAGCTAAGGAATGGGTCATGTCAATCAGATCATTCTACTAATGATGTGACCTCATTAATCAAATAAAACTCCTTGTTCATGGTTAGGAAACATAACCATCTTTGATTAACAAGCTAGTCTAGTAGAGGCATACTAGTGACATGTTGTTTTGTCTATGCATTCACACATGTATTATGTTTCCGGTTAATACAATTCTAGCATGAATGATAAACATTTATCATGAAATAAGGAAATAAATAATAACTTTATTATTGCCTCTAGGGCATATTTCCTTCATCTCCCACTTGCACTAGAGTCAATAATCTAGATTACATAGTAATGATTCTAACACCCATGGAGTCTTGGTGCTGATCATGTTTTGCTCGTGGAAGAGGCTTAGTCAATGGGTCTCGCAACATTCAGATCCGTATGTATCTTGCAAATCTCTATGTCTCCGTCTGGACTAAGTCCGGATGGAATTGAAGCGTCTCTTGATGTGCTTGGTCCTCTTGTGAAATCTGGATTCCTTTGCTAAGGCAATTGCTCCGAGATTGTCACGAAGATTTTCATTGGACCCGATGCACTAGGTATGACACCTAGGTTGGATATGAACTCCTTCATCCGCACTCCTTCATTAGCTGCTTCGAAGCTGCTATGTATTCCGCTTCACATGTAGATCCCGCCACGACGCTTTGTTTAGAACTGCACCAACCGACAGCTCCTCCGCTTAGTGTAAATACGTATCCGGTCTGCGATTTAGAATCGTCCGGATCGATGTCAAAGCTTGCATCAACGTAACTGCCACGATGAGCTCTTTGTCACCTCCATATCGAGAAACATATCCTTAGTCCTTTTCGTATTTCAGGATGTTCTTGACCGCTGTCCGATGATCCACTCTGGATTACTTTGGTACCTCCAGCTAGGCTTATAGCCAGGCACACATCGGTCCGGTACACAGCATTGCATACATGATAGAGCCTATGGCTGAAGCATAGGAACATCTTTCATTTTCTCTCTATCTTCTGAGTGGTCGGGCATTGAGTCCGACTCAACTTCACACCTTGTAACACGTGCAAGAACCCTTTCTTTGCTTGATCCATTTTGAACTTCTTCAAAATTTTGTCAAGGTATGTGCTTTGTGAAAGTCCAATTAAGCGCCTTGATCTATCTCTATAGATCTTAATGCCCAATATGTAAGCAGCTTCACCGAGGTCTTTCATTGAAAAACTCTTATTCAAGTATCCCTTTATGCTATCCAGAAATTCTATATCATTTCCGATCAGCAATATGTCATCCACATATAATATCGTAAATGCTACTGAGCTCCCACTCACTTTCTTGTAAATACAAGGCTTCTCCAAAAGTGCAGACAAACCCAAATGCTTTGATCACACTATCAAAGCGCTTATTCCAACTCCGAGATGCTTGCACCAGTCCATAGATGGATCGCTGGAGCTTGCACACTTTGTTAGCTCCCTTTGGATCGATAAAACCTTCGGTTGCATCATATACAACTCTTCTTCCGTAAATCCATTCAGAATGCAGTCTTTACATCCATTTGCCAAATTTCATAATCATAAAATGCGGCAATTGCTAACATGATTCGGACAGACTTAAGCATCGCTACGGGTGAGAAGGTCTCATCGTAGTCAATTCCTTGAACTTGCCGAAAACCCTTTGCGATAAGTCGAGCTTTATAAACGATAACATTACCGTCGGCGTCGGTCTTCTTCTTGAAGATCCACTTGTTTTCTATTGCTTGCCGACCTTCGGCAAGTCAACCAAAGTCCACACTTTGTTTTCATACATGGATCCCATCTCGATTTCATGGCCTCAAGCCATTTTATGGAATCTGGGCTCACCATCGCTTCTTCATAGTTCGTAGGTTCATCATGATCTAGTAGCATGACTTCCGAACAGGATTACCGTACCATTCTCAGTGCGGATCTTACTCTGGTTGACCCACGTGGTTCTGCGAGTAACTTGATCTGAAGTTTCATGATCAACATCATCAACTTCCTCGCTACTTGGTGTAGATGTCTCGTAAACTGGTTTCTGCGATTTAACTACTTTCAAGTAAGGGAGAAGGTACTATTACCTCATCAAGTTCCACTTTCCTCCCACTCACTTCTTTCGAGAGAAACTCCTTCTCTAGAAAGGATCCATTCTTAGCAACGAATGTCTTGCCTTCGGATCTGTGATAGAAGGTGTACCCAACTGTTTCCTTTGGGTATCCTATGAAGACACATTTCTCGATTTGGGTTCGAGCTTATCGGGTTGAAGCTTTTTCACATAAGCATCGCATCCCCAAACTTTAAGAAACGACAACTTTGGTTTCTTGCCAAACCATAGTTCATAAGGTGTCGTCTCAACGGATTTCGACGGTGTTCTATTCAGTGTGAATGCGGCCGTCTCTAGAGCATAACCCCAAAACGATAGCGGTAAATCTGAAGAGACATCATAGATCGCACCATATCTAGTAAAGCACGATTCTGACGTTCGGACACACCATTACGCTGTGGTGTTCGGGTGGCGGAGTTGCGAAACTATTCCGCATTGTTTCAAATGTAGACCAAACTCGTAACTCAAATATTCACCTCCACGATCAGATCGTAGAAACTTAATTTTCTTGTTACGATGATTTTCAACTTCACTCTGAAATTCTTTGAACTTTTCAAACGTTTCAGACTTATGTTTCATTAAGTAGATATACCCATATCTGCTTAAGTCATCTGTGAAGGTGAGAAAATAACGATATCCGCCACGAGCCTCAACATTCATTGGACCACATACATCTGTATGTATGATTTCCAACAAATCTGTTGCTCTCTCCATAGTACCGGAGAACGGTGTTCTAGTCATCTTGCCCATGAGGCACGGTTCACAAGTGCCAAGTGATTCATAATCAAGTGACTCCAAAAGCCCATCTGTATGGAGTTTCTTCATGCGCTTTACACCGATATGACCTAGACGGCAGTGCCACAAGTAAGTTGCACTATCATTATCAACTCTGCATCTTTTGGTTTCAACATTATGAATATGTGTATCACTACTATCGAGATTCATAAGAAATAGACCACTCCTCAATGGTGCATGACCATAAAAGATATTACTCATATAAATAGAACAACCATTATTCTCTGATTTAAATGAATAACCGTCTCGCATCAAACAAGATCCAGATATAATGTTCATGCTCAACGCAGGCACCAAATAACAATTATTTAGGTCTAAAACTAATCCCGAAGGTAGATGTAGAGGTAGCGTGCCGATCGCGATCACATCGACTTTGGAACCATTTCCCACGCCGATCGTCACCTCGTCCTTTGCCGAGTTAAGCAATCAGTAGTCCCTGCTTTGAGTTGCAAATATTAGCAATGTAACCAGTATCAAATACCAGTGCTACTACGAGCTCTAGTAAGGTACACATCAATAACATGTATATCACATATACCTTTGTTCACCTTGCCATCCTTCTTATCCGCCAAATACTTGGGGCAGTTCCGCTTCGGTGACTAGTCGCTTGCGGTAGAAGCACTCGAGTTTCAGGTTTAGGGCCAGACTTGGGTTTCTTCTCTGAGCAGCAACTTGCTTGCTGTTCTTCTTGAGATTCCCTTCTTCTTCCCTTTGCCTTTCTTCTTGAAACTAGTGGTCTTATTGACCATCAACACTTGATGCTCCTTCTTGATTTCTACCTCCGCAGCCTTTAGCATTGCGAAGAGCTCGGTATAGTCTTTACTAACCCTTGCATATTATAGTTCATCACGAAGCCTTTGTAGCTTGGTGGCGTGATTGGAGTATTCTGTCTATGACACAATCATCCGGAAGATTAACTCCCAATTGTGTCAAGTGATTGTAGTACCTGACATCTTGAGTATATGCTCACTAATGTAACTGTTCTCCTCCATCTTGCAGCTATAGAACTTATTGGAGACTTCATATCTCTCAATCCGGGCATTCTGTTGGAATATCAACTTCAACTCCTGGAACATCTCATATGCTCCATGACGCTCAAAACGTTGTTGAAGTCCCGGTTCTAAGCCGTAAAGCATGGCACACTCGAACTATAGAGTAGTCATCGCTTTGCTCGCCAGACGCTCACAACATCCGGCGTTGTTCAAAGAAGAAGCCTGTCACCTAGCGGTGCATCCAGACGTAGCTCTTACGTGCAGCAATGAGGATGATCCTCGTTACGGACCCGTCCGTGTAATTGCTACCATCATCTTTCAACTTTGCTTTCTCAAGGAACGCATTAAAATTCAACGGAACAACAAAGACGAGCCATCTATCTACAATCAAACATAAACAAGCAAGATACTATCGGTACTAAGTTCATGATAAATTTAAGTTCAATTAATCATATTACTTAAGAACTCCCACTTAGAAAAAACATCTCTAGTCATCTAAGTGATCACGTGATCCAAATCAACTAAACCATAACCGATCATCACGTGAAATGGAGTAGGTTTCAATGGTGAACATCTTATGTTGATCATATCTACTATATGATTCACGCCGACCTTTCGGTCTCCGTGTTCCGAGGCCATATCTGCATATGCTAGGCTCGTCAAGTATAACCCGAGTATTCTGCGTGTGCAAAACTGGCTTGCACCCGTTGTAGATGGACGAGAGCTTATCACACCCGATCATCACGTGGTGTGCGGGCACGACGAACTTTGGCAACGGTGCATACTCGGGAGAACACTTCTTGATAATTTAGTGAGAGATCATCTTATAATGCTACCGTCAATCAAAGCAAGATAAGATGCATAAAAGGATAAACATCACATGCAAATCAATATAAGTGATATGATATGGTCATCATCATCTTGTGCTTCATGATCTCCATCTTGCAGCACCACCATGATCACCATCGCCACCGCGCGACACCTTGATCTCCATCGCAGCATCGTTGTCGCCTCGCCAAACTTATGCTATTACGACTATCGCTACCGCTTAGTGATAAAGTAAAGCATTACAGAGGCGATTGCATTGCATACAATAAAGCGACAACCATATGGCTCCTGCCATTGCCGATAACTTCGGTTACAAAACATGATCATCTCATACAATAAATATAGCATCACGCCTTGACCATATCACATCACAACATGCCCTGCAAAAACAAGTTAGACGTCCTCTACTTTGTTGTTGCAAATTTTACGTGGCTGCTACGGGCTTAAGCAAGAACCAGTCTCACCTACGCATCAAAACCACAACGATATTTCGTCAAATAGACTCCGTTTTAACCTTCTCAAGGACCGGGCGTAGCTACACTCAGTTCAACTAAAGTGAGAGAGACAGCACCCACCAGTCACCTTTAAGCAACGAGTGCTCGCAGCGGTGAAACCAGTCTCGCGAAGCGTCACGCGTAATGTCGGTCCGGGCCGCTTCATCTCACAATACCGCTGAACCAAAGTATGACATGCTGGTAGGTAGTATGACTTGTATCGCCCACAACTCACTTGTGTTCTACTCGTGCAAAACATCAAACCATAGAAAAAACCTAGGCTCGGATGCCACTGTTGGGGAACGAGTAATTTCAAAATTTTCCCACGCACACGCAAGATCATGGTGATGTATAGCAACGAGAGGGAGAGTGTTGTCGTACGCCTCGTGAGACCCGGCGAAGCGATCACAACGTAGAGGAAGTAGTCGACGTTCTCCTCGCGATCCGACCGATCCCGCGCCGTTACTCCGGCGCCCCGAGTTCTTGACACACGACAGCTCGATGACGTCCCTCGACTCGATCCAGCCAAGTGTCGAGGAGAGTTTCACAAGACGACGGCGTGGTGACGATCTTGATGTTTCACCGCGCGAGGCTTCGCCTAAGCTTTGACGGTATAACCGAGGTGGAATATGGTGGAGGGGGCACCGACACGGCTAAGGAACGATCTAAAGATCAACTTGTGTGTTCCAAGGTGCCCCCTGCCCCGTGATATAAAGGAGCAAGGGGAGGGGCCGGCGGCCAAGGGAGGAGGCGCCAAGGAGTCCTACTCCCTCTGGGAGTAGGATTCCCCCAATCCTAGTTGGACTAGGATTCCTGAGGGGGAAAAGAGAGAGGGGGCGGCCCTTCTCCTAGTCCTAGTTGGACTAGGGAAGGGGGAGGCGCGCCACCTAGGGCTGGCCCCTTCTCCTTTCCACTAAGGCCCATCGAGGCCCATTTACCTCCCGGGGGGTTCCGGTAACCTCCCGGTACTCCGGTAAATTCCCGTTTTCGCCCGGAACCATTCCGAACTCCAAACATAGGCTTCCAATATATCAATCTTTATGTCTCGACCATTCCGAGACTCCTCGTCATGTCCGTGATCACATCCGGGACTCGAACTTCTTGGTACATCAAAATACATAAACTCATAGTAACTGTCATCGAAACCTTAAGCGTGCGGACCCTACGGTTCGAGAACAATGTAGACATGACCTAGAACTATTCACGGTCAATAACCAACAGCGGGACCTGGATGCCCATATTGGTTCCTACATATTCTACGAAGATCTTTATCGGTCAGACCGCATAACAACATACGTTGTTCCCTTTGTCATCGGTATGTTACTTGCCCGAGATTCGATCGTCGGTATCCAATACCTAGTTCAATCTCGTTACCGGCAAGTCTCTTTACTCGTTCCGTAATACATCATTTCACAACTAACTCATTAGTTGTAGTGCTTGCAAGGCTTCAGTGATGTGCATTACCGAGAGGGCCCAGAGATACCTCTCCGACAATCGGAGTGACAAAACCTAATCTCGAAATACGCCAACCCAACATCTGCCTTTGGAGACACCTGTAGTACTCCTTTATAATCACCCAGTTACGTTGTGACGTTTGGTAGCACCCAAAGTGTTCCTCCGGTAAACGGGAGTTGCATAATCTCATAGTTACAGGAACATGTATATGTCATGGATAAAAGCAGTAGCAACATACTAAACGATCGTGTGCTAAGCTAAGGGAATGGGTCATGTCAATCAGATCATTCTACTAATGATGTGACCTCATTAATCAAATAACAACTCCTTGTTCATGGTTAGGAAACATAACCATCTTTGATTAACAAGCTAGTCTAGTAGAGGCATACTAGTGACATGTTGTTTTGTCTATGCATTCACACATGTATTATGTTTCCGGTTAATACAATTCTAGCATGAATGATAAACATTTATCATGAAATAAGGAAATAAATAATAACTTTATTATTGCCTCTAGGGCATATTTCCTTCAGTTCGGCACGGTGCCCCTACTAGAAACTCAGGCAGGGTGTCACCCCCCTTATTGGCTTCTGGTGGTTTCTCCACGTGTGTAGCCTGCAAGCTAGTCGGCCTCTTATGCTTTCTGTGACGGGAGGGGGGGGGGTCGCTAGATCCGGCCGTCTTGGCCGCAGTTGGCTCATCTATGTCTACCGATGGCGAGGTGGCTAACTCTTGCGTGGGGTAGTGTCGTCAACACGCTTGAGGTGGCGGGCTAGCGGGTTTGCAGTCCTGAACCGTCGGATGCATGGGGTTGGAGGCATAGGTTGCTATACGTTTGAGGACAAGCCAGGCTTTGCTGGCATTGTCAAGCCAGGCTTTGCTGGCATTGTCGATGCATCGCATGCGGCTCACTTTGGGGTTGACATGGAGACCTCGCTCCTCCTCTACCCCAAGTCATGTCCTTTGGGCGAAAGCCAAAGACTCCGGTGTGGGTCGGGCGATGGCGGCGCTTCCACTTCGCTACCCCTTGGGGCATCGACTTGAAGGTCATCGATTTCCTTTGCATTTTCTCAGAGTTGGACATGTGCGACGCCATGGTTGGCAGGTGCACAACTGGTTGTTTGTTGGATTTGACATGGTGTCTTGTGTGATAACGATGACGACAACAAGTGTTTTTTGAGTTGTGGTATGGGTTGGTAGCCGGCTTTCCATGTGTGCGCAGATCCCCGTGCTTTGTTTTGTTGGAGTTGGAGCTGCTTTGGCGGGGATACAAGCGGCAACGATGACAAGTGACAAACGTTTGGCTACGGGGATCTGTGCATATCTTCCTCAGTGCCTCACCTTCAGAATAGGAGTTGTCTCGCCATTGATGTATGCGCCGATTGTTTGGCATAGGCCGGCTTGGGCTTCGGGCATCTATTTTGGTGGCTATCTCGTGGATGGTTTTATGGGGCGAAGTCAGAATGCTTGCTTGAGGGGATGTGACGACGATGACTCTTGCAAGTAACCTCGACGGTGTGTGTGGGTGCATGCGCGTGCCCAGACCGGCCAGCCGTTTGGTACCCCGGCTTTGGGCATGTTGTAACGGTTTTCATCCCGTTTCAGGCTGATTAACCGATCAGTTTTTCTTCCGCAAATTAAAGGGTGGAGCCTAAGGTTTTGTTTTTCTTAAGAATGCATATTCTCGCTTCATCCAGCTCATGATATCAGCCACATGAATCTGAAATCTGGAGTCTGGATTATGTTAAAAAAAAATGTTACTTCTCAACGCGGGAATTGAAGACGGCCGGCGCGAACGCATGACACAGAAGCACGACAGCAGAGATCGAGCAAAGAGTTGGAAAGATATCAAGAATCACTCAAGTCGTACTTGTTTTAAAACGGAGTCCGTGGTGGGCGGCCACCTAATCCTAGTGCCGTCCGTACCTCTCGCCGTTCGCTTCGACCGTACCTTCTCATTTTGATCGTACGCAGCTTCGTCCCCTCCCGGCCACCACCACCACCACCCTGTCATCAGCCTCGCCGCCAGCTCACAATCGAGTTCGATGATTTCCACGCGCTCTCTCCTCTCTTGCGGCCAATGCAGGAGGAGATAGGATAGGCACGAGCTTCTTGTCATATTATTTGTGTATATTCTCCGTTACGGTTCTTGTGAGATGTTGAAAGGTCTCTTGGTTGTCGTTGGCAGGAAATTTACAGGGATCACACGTCTGCTCCAACGGGATTTGGAAAGAAATTTCACAAACCAAAGATGCTTTGAAAGTGAACTTTATGATACAATAGCGCTTTGTGTATTGTTTTCTCATTATTTATGTATGAGAGGGAACGTGTGTACTACTACTAGTATGGTTAACTTAGGCAGAAGCTAGTTAATTAATTGGAGTGTATTGGGTACACCGTACACACACACCTTAACTCTACAGATCTGTGGTTAATTAGACTGCAATTAACCAGCTAACATTAGTCGGTGAATTTAAAGCAGATGCATATTTTTCTCCCTTTCTGAAAAGATGGATTCTTCTAAATAAAAGCGGACTACTGCTCAAACAGCAAAACCGGTGGAAGAACAGCTAGTACACTGGTACAGCTATACAGCTAATTGACTCGTTCATTCCATATAACAAATAAATGAAGATAAGACGTGTAACCGTATCACCGTACCCTACATGGATCCAAGTCCCTAACCAAAACCATTGAAGAAAAACACATATGAACACACGCCATTCCATTGACCTACTCCACATACGCTTTCATTACACTGTAATGACAGCCAGCTGAACATTTGTACAATAATCAAGAAAGCATACCCATCCAAGAGAAATAATAGTAGTAGCTTTTTTTGGTAAAGAAGAGAAATTATAGATGATATGTGCACAATAATAAGATATTCCCCATAATAAATATATTCCATGTGTGTTGTTTATAACATATTCTCCAAGAGTAGAATAAGATATGAGCCTTGCTGCAAGGCTGCTCCAGCTATGCCAAAGGCAGCTCCAAGAACAAGAGCCGCCCTTTGGCTCCGACCCCAACCACCCCGCCCATAATATACACCCGCCCTCGCAAGAACCACCAGACCTCACATGCTTTGATCCCTCCCCCCCTTCCTCCTCCTCCTCCTCTTAACCTCCTCCGCCGCAGCCCGTGCTCTCCCGTACTTCTTGGAGCCGATCATCGCAAGATCATCGACCAACCAGCCACTCTCCCCCGGCCGTTTCTTTGGCACCACACCACCGCCGATCGCCGAGATGATGATGGGGTACTTCTGGGCGCCGAGGAAGTCGGCGGCGGTGGAGAGGGACCAGAGCCTGCGGGCGGGGCTGCTCGTCGACGGCGGCAGCGGCGAGGCGGCGGCGGTGCCCAAGGGGTACTTCGCAGTGTACGTGGGCGCGGAGGCGCGGCGGTTCGTGGTGCCGATGAGCTACCTCCACCAGCCGGCGTTCCGGGCGCTCATGGAGCTGGCGGCCGAGGAGTTCGGCTTCGGCCAGGCCGGCGGGCTCCGCATCCCCTGCCGCGAGGAGGACTTCGTCGCCATCGTCGCCGCGCTCGAGGCCACGGCCGAGTCGCGCCAACGCAGGCGGAGCGCCGCCGGCAGGAAGAGCAGGAGCAACGCCACACCATGGTGATTGATCATGCTCATGCATGGCGACGTAGAAGAAGAGTTTTTTGTCCCGATCATGTGGATGGACGCCGTGTCTTTGCGTAGCGCGAGCATGGCCGTCGCCGATGATCCGTCTGATTTCCGAGTCACCAATTCACCATCGGTTTGCCAGTAGATAGATAGCCTCGAGTCTGGAATAATTAATGATGATCTTGTAAGGGCTCTGGAACTGACAATTGAAAGATGATTTTGATTCCCATGATACATGCATGCATCCTCATGTTCCTCCAGCTGATCAGAAGATTTGAGCCAGATATTGTTCTCCAAAAATTATGGATTTTTCCTTTATAATTAAAAAGGTGTCCTCTTATTTATGTCTACTCAAATATGAACAGCCTGTATCCAAATGGACCTCCTCCTAGCATTCTGCAAGCTGGAGAAGCTGCACTGGCATATATTTTTGTTATCTGTTTAGAATGTTCCCCAAATTTGCTATAACATGCACCTAGCATGTTATATTAATATCTAAGAAGATACTTGCAACTGGGACAACTGAAACAGGTGGCACAATTAACCCCATAATTCCTGGGAGAGAGGACTTCTCCTCTTTTAACATTTTTTTTCCAAAAAACCAGGAGAAACACAATCTTCTAATCTTCTGTATATGAATAGCTAGCCCCACACTAACCTATTTATCTCAATATGCAATCATGCCACATCAGCATGCGACATGCATGGAAAAAAAACTCACCTCAACCAATCATGCAGAAAAAAGTTCACCTCACTTTGCAAACATGTGCATGAGAATTTACATCCTGTTATGCTATTTATATTTAATAAATGTTTTACAACTATACAATGATCAAACACAATAAATCATATGTAGTTTTTGTTAGGAAACGTTGCATGGAAAACAAAAAAAATCCTACGCACATGCAGGATCTATCCACGGAGATGCATAGCAACGAGGAAGGAGAGTGTGTCCACGTACCCTCATAGACCGTAAGCGAAATCGTTTCACAGCGCGGTTGATGTAGTCGAACTTTCTTCGTGCTCCAACCGATCTGGTACCGAACGCACGCACCTCCGCGTTCTGCACATGTTCAGCTCGGTGACGTCCTCCGCCTTCTTGATCCAGCAAGACGGGGAGGTAGTAGATGAGTTTCGACAACACGAGGGCGTGGTGATGGTTATGGTGAAGTGATCTCCGCAGGGCTTCGCCTAAGCACTACGAAAAATGACCGAGGAAGTAAATGGTGGACGGGGGTGCCGCACACGGCTAAGACAATGTTGTGTCCTTGTGTGGCGCCCCCACCCTATGTATATATAGGTGGGAGGGGAGGAGGCAGCCCCTAGGGCGCCCCAAGAGACCTGGCGGCAGCCCCAGGGCTGCTGCCTTGCCCTGCGCCCCCCCCCCCCCTTCCTTATTTGAAGAAGAGGGAAGGAAAGAGACGGGGAGAGGGAAGGAAGGGGGAGTCCTACTCCACACTTTTCTTTCCTTCCCCTCTTTCCTTCTCCTCCTCATTGGGCCGGCCTCTATAAGGGCACACCATCCCCTTGTGGGCTGGTGTGTGTTCCCACTCTTGGCCCATAAGGCCCATATCTTTGCCGGGGGTGCTCGAAACTTCTTTCCGGTGACCTGATAAGTACCTGGTAGCCTCCGAAACACTTTCGGTGTTCGAATACCATCGTCCTATATATCAATCTTTACCTCGTGACCATTTCTCAAGCCTCCTCGTCATGTTCGTGATCTCATCTGGGACTCCGAACAACATTAAATCACCAAATCACATAACTCATATAACACTATATCGTCAACGAACGTTAAGTGTTCGGATCCTACGGGTTCGAGAACTATGTACACATGACCGAGACACCTCTCCGTTCAATAACCAATAGCGGAACCTGGATGCCCATATTGGCTTCTACATATTTTACGAAGATCTTTATCGGTCAAACCATTATGACAACATATGTAATTCCCTTTGTCCATCGGTATGTTACTTGTCCGAGATTCAATCGTCGGTATCTTCATACATGGTTCAATCGCGTTACCGCCAAGTCTCTTTACTCGTTCCGTGATTCATCACCTCTTGACCAACTCCTTAGTCATTTGCTTGCAAGTTTATGATGTGTATTACCGAGAGGGCCCAGAGATAGCTCTCCGATACTCGGAGTGACAAATCCTAATCTTGATCTATGCCAACCCAACAAACACCTTCAGAGATACCAGTAGAGCATATCTATGATCACCCAGTTACGTTGTGATGTTTGATAGCACATAAGGTATTCCTCAGATATTCAGGAGTTGCATAATCTCATAGTCGAAGGAATATGTATTTGACATTAAGAAAGCAATACCCACAAACTGAACGATCAATATGCTAAGCTAACAGATGGGTCTTGTCCATCACATCATTCTCCTAATGATGTAATCCCGTTATCAAACGACAACTCATGTCTATGGTTAGGAAACCTTAACCATCTTTGATCAACGAGCTAGTCTAGTAGAGGCTTACTAGGGACACGGTATTTATTTATGTATTCACACATGTATTTATGTTTACAATCAATACAATTCTAGCACGAATAATAAACCTTTATCATGAAATTAGGAAAGATAAAATAACAACTTTATTATTGCCTCTAGGGCATATTTCCTTCAATTTTAGTTTTACTTCTCATATTATTACTCAAAATATCCATGTACCATACAAGTAAATATCACTAAAATATATGTTATTATGTTCTATATCTAAATAATTAGCCTCCACTAACTTATTCATCTCAACATGCAAGTATGCCACATAAGTGTGCTGCATGCATGAGAAAAAGACCCACCTCAACATCTAATCATGCATGAAAAAAACCCACCACAACTTACGAACATGCACGAGAATTTCTTTTCATTACGCTATTTATATTTAATAAATGTTTTGCAACTATACAAAGATCAAACACAATAAATTATATATGTTTTTAGTTTTAGTTCTCATGTTAGTACTTCAAATATCCATGTTCCATACGAGTATATTGCAAAATATTCTCGTAACCACTAGCCATAACTACCCGCAAAAAAACAACTAGCCATAACCCCCTTCCGGTTTCTCCCTCCCCCAAGGAGAGTTGACTCAGATCTCCCGGCTCTTCTTCCTCGCCTCTGGCGATCAACAACTAGGGTAGGTTAGGAGGCTGACTCATCCTTGTACATACTAGGTCTAGGGTTTCGTTTGTTATTAGGTTCTTAGTAGTATGCCATTTAGGAGCTTCACTCCATCGCAGTCAATGGCGCGTGAAGGTGTAGGATCTAGGCGAAGCTCTTGCAGTAAGCTCAGGGTTGTGGTGGATCAAGCCAAGGTTGTAGATCCCTCTCTTTCTATTTGCCATCATGCTGGCAGACAAGGAAAGATGTCACTAGCGAGAATATCCTGGGATGTCGACATCGTTTGTGCGAACTCCCATCTAGGGTTTTCCTGCCTCATGTCGGCGTCGCCGCCAGTCCGCCTCGTCTCCTATGGTCCTTGGACCATGGAGGCGCGGTGGATCCCGAGCCTTACCAGCGGGAGGGCTCTGTTTTTAGGTGATTTCTGAGTTTTGTTATGGTTTGTGCCATGCTCAAGAAGAAGAGGCGGCGGCGACTTCTTGAAGATGGAATAAGGTTCTCCCCACCTAGCCCCCATCCCGGTGATGCTTCAAGCATCAGCGAAGGGTGTGTGGAGGTGTGTCTTCGGCGGATCTCGAGGGATCCGGTCGGTGTTTGTTTTCGGTGGATCCGCCTAGATCCGGTCTTTGTTCGTCTATGTCCATGTGTTTGCAGGCTGGATCCTTTTGATCTACGCTTCTCTTCATCGGCGATGGTTGATGTTCTGTTGCACTGGTCCTATGGGGCCTTAACACGACGTCTTCCCGACTGTCTACTACAACAATGTTTGTCTGACTCCGACGAGGGAGGGGCGATGATGGCGGAGCGCCTTCGGCTCGCTCCAGTGTTTGTAGTCATCGCTAGGTGGTCTATGGACCTAGATGTAAATTTTACTTCTAGTGTTCTTTGTACTATCATGACATTTGATGAATAGATCAGAAGTTTTCTCCAAAAAAGGAAAATACGCTAGATCTGTGCACAATTTTGGTCTTTTGGTGTGTGGCTTGCTGAGTATGGGTCTCTGACGAATGTCTAGGAGCAAGTGTAGTTGCTCTTACCTGAGACATTACCAACGGTTTTTTTGGCGAAAAGGGTCGAATCTATTATAAAGGTTCATGATAAACACAGAGCACCCCAAACATAATGAGAATTACATCGAGGTACTCGGACCACTAAATGACCAATGCCGCCCCAGAATGGTGGAGCTACTATACTCGTTGGGAATTTGGGGTTGTAGTGGTCGATTGCCCGTCTTGGTTGCACCACCCTTGACTATTCTGGGTAAAGGGTGACCTCTCAGGGCCCCGACGTTAGGTGAGCGACGGCTCCTATGATTCCTCATGTCTCTACCAATGGAGGGAGGTAGCTTGGCTTTGGCTTGGCTTTCATAGCTTCTACCTTCAACTAGTGTTGACGGTGTTGTTACGGCGACTACGTGATCCTTTGGTCTCATCTCCAATGATGGTGTTTTTTTAAAGGGGCTAAAACCCCGGGCTTCTGCATCATTTCAACGCACACATCAATTTTTTATTAATTATTAAGCAAAGTACGGGATGAAGGCAACCACTGCAAAACCATTACAAGATACTCCCTCCGTTCCAAATTACTTGTCGTGGTTTTAATTCAAATTTGAACTAAAACCACGACGAGTAATTTGTAACGGAGGGAGTATATGAAAACAAACACCGTCTGCCATGTCCAACAGGTGACAACATGGCCAAGGATTTTCATTCTGGTTGCCAAGACTAGCCCCTGAAGATCAACACAACAACAAGAAGACGACGCCTCCAACAAGGTAACAATGCAGTTTCGCCACCGCTGAACCCGACCAGTAATGATCAGCCCGCTTATAAAGGCTCAACAAGGAAGGGTCACATTACAGTCTTTTGTGTAAAGTTCTTGCACCAAGATGTAATTTTTCATTCTATTCAGGTCCTTAGAGAAGCAGCTCTAGGTCCTTCGAGACCCTTTGTTAAAAATCCAAATTACGAAAGCACAGAGCTTGACCAATATATACATGTGTTGCTTCCTTTAAATGCAACACCAAATAATTCCAAAAGAGTCGTATGTGAACTATTACCTTCCTCCAGGTTTATTGGTCCACTTCATATTTTACGCCCAATATTAAGCATAGATTTGAATAATAAAATAGAAGTTGCATGTCACAGAAGTTATATTGTTGGACTCATATTTGAAAGAGGCTTGCTATTTTTGTGGTATATAACTTATTTTTTATAGTTAAATTAAAAGTTAAAGTTTGACCCAAAATACATGAGGGCTAATAAACCAGGACCAAGGAAGTACTCTACTCCTGGTATCGATTTGCAACAAATGCCAACCCTCTATCGTGGCTGTTCTCGAGGGCCGGGCTCATAGTTTCGCTGAAGGTGAGTCGCTTAGAGCATCTACAGCCGGACTTGGCAAATCGAACCCCCTATATGTCCGCGGACGCGCCCGCGAGCGCATCCGGACGGGCCCTCATATTTCTGCCCTGGCATCCACATATCTCAAATTCGGGCTCTCAAATGCATGCAAATACATGCACGTCGATCATACAAGCCAATGTCGTACGTAAATAGCAAATGTTGGTACGAAGCACAGGTAGTCACTAGTAGAAAAGGGGGCAATGGTCCAGGCCGGGCCAGCCCATTAGTCCCGGTTCAATCCAGAACCGGGACCAATGGGGGCATTGGACCCGGTTCGTGAGCCCCGGGGGCCGGCCGGGCCACGTGGGCCATTGGTCCCGGTTCGTCTGGACCTTTTGGTCCCGGTTGGTGGGATGAACCAGGACCAATGGGCCTCTCTCCTGGCCCACCACCATTGGTCCCGGTTGGTGGCTTGAACCGGGACCAAAGGCTGACCTTTAGTCCCGGTTCAAGCCACCAACCGGGACCAATTAGTTGTTTATATATACCCTCGCTCATGAAAGCGAGAGCACTCCAGTGCTCTGTTTTTTCGTGGTCGGGCGAGGGAGAGCTTTGTGGTGCTCTAGCTCACCTCCTATGCACACGAGGTGTTCGATGGAATGCCCGAGCCACACTACTTAAACTTTCTCTCTCCAAGCTCGACCTCCAAGCTCCATTTTCCTCAATATTTGTCTAGGTTTAGCGGCCCGTCACGCCCCGTCCCGTCTTCACCGCCGCCGATCGCCCGCGCCGATCTGCCGCCCGGCACCACCGTGGTGAGCCTCTTGTTCTTATCTTCTTTCCGAAAGGAAAAAATTCTTACTTGTATGTTTATATAGATACTTGTATAATTTTCTTACTTTTATTATTGCATCTTATATAGTGCGATGGTTTTGGTATCCGCCCCGCCCTCGCCCTGTCTATGATTCGGATGTGGTATATATTATCTTTTCATAACTATTGGTTCATTTATTGTTTATGACAATTATGCCGACCAACGTGACATAGATTTTATTTATCTAGGAGGTTGTTGAACCGAAATTCCAACCGACCCTATTGTCGAGAGGTTAAATTTAGTTGAAGAAGAAAACAATTTGTTGAAGGAAAATATTAGAAAAATTGAGGAGGAGAAGATGATATTGGAGTTGCATGTTGAGGATGTCGTCGATGATCACAAGATCAAGATGGATGCAATGCGCTTGAAGATTAGAAAGATTAGAAAATATGCCATTCATACCGAGGCTTGGTATCATTATGTCGTTGGATCAATTATTACATTGGTTGCGATTATGATCGCATTTGTTTTCGCATTGAAATATTTTACATAGTTTCAGTGTATGGTTTAATTAATTTAGATGCTCTGTAGAGCTTTATGTTGTTAGATGAGAACTATGTATGTATGGTTTTAATGTGATGATGAACTTCTATTAATTTGGTCACTTAATTATCTATTCATGATGTTCTGTAATGATTTTTGACACACTTTATTATATATAATGCACGCAGATGAACCAGCAATGGATGTACGGTTCAAGACACACCTCCGAGTACATTAAGGGCATGCATGATTTTCTCGAAGTGGCTGAGGCAAACAAGCAGAATGGTTTTATGTGTTGTCCATGCCCTATATGTGGGAATACGAAGTCTTACTCTAACCGGAAAATCCTCCACACTCACCTGCTTTACAAGGGTTTCATGCCACACTATAATGTTTGGACGAGGCACGGAGAAATAGGGGTTATGATGGAAGACGGCGACGAAGAAGAGTACGATGATAACTATGTGCCCCCTAAATACGGTGATGCTACTGAAGATCAAGAGGAACCAGACGATGTGCACGATGATGCTGCAACGGGCGAAGCTGCTGAAGATCAAGAGGAACCAGACGATGTGCCCGATGATGATGATCTCCGCCGGGTCATTGTCGATGCAAGGACGCAATGCGAAAGTCAAAAGGAGAAGCTGAAGTTCGATCGCATGTTAGAGGACCATGAAAAAGGGTTGTACCCCAATTGCGAAGATGGCAACACAAAGCTCGGTACCGTACTGAATTGCTGCAGTGGAAGGCAGAGAATGTTGTGCCTGAAAAAGGATTTGAGAAGCTACTGAAAATATTGAAGAAGCTTCCAAAGGATAACGAATTGCCCGACAGTACATACGCAGCAAAGAAGGTCGTATGCCCTCTAGGATTGGAGGTGCGAAGATACATGCATGCCCTAATGATCGTGATCATCTACGCGGTGCGCATAAGGATCTGAACGATGCCCGGTATGCGGTGCATTACGGTATAAGATTAGACGAGATGACCCTGGTGATGTTGACGGCGAGCCCCGTGAAGAGGGTTCTGCGAAGGTGATGTGGTATGCTCCTATAATACCACGGTTGAAACGTCTGCTCGTAAACGGAGAGCATGCCAAGTTGATGTGATGGTACAGTGAGGACCGTAAGAAAGATGGGAAGTTGAGAGCACCACGACGGGTCGCAGTGGAGAAAAATCGAGAGAAAGTATCGGGATGAGTTTGCAAGTGAGCCAAGGAACGATGGTTTGCTTTAAGCGCGGATGGCATTAATCCTTTCGGGAGCAGAGTAGCAATCACAGCACCGCCCGTGACTCTATGTATGTATAACCTTCCTCCTTGGATGTGCATGAAGTGGAAGTTCATTATGATGCCAGTTCTCATCCAAGGCCATAAGCAACCCGCAACGACATTGATGTGTACCTAAGGCCATTAGTTGAAGAACTTTTACAGCTGTGGAATGGAAACGTGTACGACGTGGGATGAGCACAAACATGAGGAATTTAACCTAAAGGCGTTGCTGTTCGTGACCATCAACGATTGGCCCGCCTCAAGAACCTTTCGTGACAGATAAACAAGGGATACCACGATGCACGCACTGTTTACTTGACACCGATAGTATATTCCTAGCAAGCTGCGGGAAGAATGTGTACCTGGCCATCGTTGATTTCCTCCGACCAACCATCAATGTCGAAAGAAAGGCAAGCATTTCAAAGGCGAGACAGATCACTGGAAGAAGCCCGCCATGCGCATCGGTGATCACGCATTTGCTATGGTCAATGATTTACACGTAATGTTTGGAAAGGGTCCCGGACTAGCTGTTCCGAGTGACGCTGGGGACACACACCCATGTGGAAGAAGAAATCTATATTTTGGGACCTACCTCACCGAAAGACCTAGAGGTCCGCTCTTCGATCGACGTGATGCACGTGACGAAGAACCTTTGCGTGAACCTGCTAGGCTTCTTGGGCGGTATGGGAAGACAAAAGATACAGGTGAGGCACGGAGGACCTGCAACGTTTGCACGAAAAAGACGGCATGCCTCCAAAGCAGATGAAGGTCCCGCCAGCTATGCTTTTACCAAAGAAGAGAAGGAAATCTTCTTTGAATGCCTGCTTAGTATGAAGGTCCCGACCGCTTCTCGTCGAATATAAAAGGAATAATAAATATGGCAGAGAAAAAGTTCAAAGACCAAGTCTCATGACGCCACGTGATTATGACGCAATCGCTTCCGTTGCATTGAGGGGGCTTCTACCGGAAAACGTCCGATTAGCCATTGTGAAGCTATGTGCATTCCTCAATGCAATCTCTCAGAAGGTGATCGATCCAGAAATCATACCAAGGCTAAGGAGTGATGTGGTGCAATGTCTTGTCAGTTTCGAGCTGGTGTTCCCACCATCCTTCTTCAATATCATGACACACGTCCTAGTTCATCTAGTTGACGAGATTGTCATTCTGGGCCCCGTATTTCTACACAATATGTACCCTTTGAGACGCTCATGGGAGTCCTAAAGAAATATGTCCGAATCGCTTAGGCCGAAGGAAGCATCTCCATGGGCCATCAAACAAAGGATGTCATCGGGTTTTGTGTTGACTTCATTCCTGGCCTTAAGAAGATAGGTCTCCCTAAATCGCGGTATGAGGGGAGACTGACCGAAAAGGCACGCTTGGAAGGGACTCAATAATATGCAGGACGGATATTCTTGGTCTCAAGCACACTACACAGCTTCTACGTAACTCTACCTTGGTGACCCGATGTCGATGAACACAAGAACATCTGCACTCCAAACACCGAGCAAAGGCGGCGATGGACTACATGTGAACACATCAGACTTTCAGCAGTTGGTTGGAAGCACGACGAGGTGACAACACTGTTTGTGATGAGTTGTACTTGTTGTCCAGGGGACCATCTTTGACTGTATTGATTTGGAAAGGATACGAGATGAATGGGAATACATTTTACACGATTGACCAAGATCAAAAGAGCACCAACCAAAACAGCGGTGTCCGCTTTGATGCAACAACCGAGAGGGGAAAGGACACATATTATGGTTACATAGTGGACATATGGGAACTTGACTACGGACTTGATTTTAAGGTCCCTTTGTTTAAGTGCAAATGGGTCAATCTGTCAGGAGGCAGGGTACAGGTAGACCCACAGTACGGAATGACAACAATGAATCTGAAAAATCTTGGGTACACTGACGAACCGTTCGTCCTAGCCAATGATGTGGCACAGGTTATCTATGTGAAGGACATGTCTACCAGACCGAGAAAGAGAAAAGATAAGGAAGCGAATACATCATACGATGAGCCAAAGCGCCACATAGTTCTTTCAGGAAAAAGGGACATCATGGTAGTGGAGGACAAGACAGACATGTCTGAAGATTATGAAAAGTTTCACGAAATTCCTCCCTTTAAAGTCAAGGCTAACCCCAGCATCCTGATAAACGATGAAGATTATCCATGGTTACGGCGCAATAAGCAAATGACACAAGCGAAGAAAAAGTGAAGACTTTCTCTCGCAACTATTATGATGATACCATGCCAACTTTGTAACTGACGAGTATGATACCATTGTCCGTTTTGTACATGCACATGCTATGTGTGGGTCAATTTATGATACCATGCCAACTTTCAACTTTTTCAGAGTTCATTTGAAATGCTTTAATGTCTTATGGTTCGGCCCTCGTAATAATTAAAAATAGCAACAATAAGTATTTTGTTGTAAGTAGAAACAAAATAAAATAAATAAAGCAAGAAAGAAAACGAAAAAACAAAAAAAGTGTTTTCAAATTTGAAAACTAATGGCACTAATAGAAAGTTTATAATTTTCCTAAAACTAAAAGCAAAAAGAATTAAAAAATAAAGCAAAAAACAAAAGAAAATAAGTAATGCAGAAAACAAAACAAAAACAGGAAAAAAGATAAAAATAGCAACAATAAGTAAAGAAAAAAATGCCTCCTACTGGGCCCCCACGGCCTGAATACGACATGAAACCCTACTATGGGCCAGATTCAGCCCGCAAGAGGGCCTGTAAGGCCCACCGTGCAAAGTTTAGCAAGTAGGCCCGAAGCTCATGGTCGAGAGGAGCTCGAGAGGGTGCAGCAGTGGGGCTTATAAACCGCTGCGCGCGCCTCTCAACTAGCGAGGTGGGACTAAACTTTGGCCCCGACGCTGGCAAAGACAGGGGTTTTGGTCCCGTTGGTGGCACCAACCCGACTAGCAGATGGTCCGGTTGGTGGCACCAACCGACCACGCCTCTTTAGTCCGGTTGGTGCCACCAACCGACCAAAGGTCGCCGCTTCCGCCCTTTGGGCTGCTGAAAAGAGGTTTGGTCCCGGTTGGTGGCACCAACCGACTAGCAGATTGTCCCGTTGGTGCCACCAACCGACTAAAGGCTATGCTATATAAGCAGACTTAGCGTTTCCGCCAATCGCCCACTTCTCCCCCGACGCCTCGCCTCCTCCTCGTCGCCGCCGCCCGACGCCTGCCTCCACCTTGTTGCCGCCGCCGCCACCGACGCGCCAGTTGCTCGCTCATTCGCCGCCGCCGCCGCCCCTGTGAGCATAGCTCTGCTCAGCGCTGCCTCCGCCTCCATGCCACTGCCGCCCGCCCACCGCCTTTGCACGGCCACCGATGTTGCCCCGCCACCCCTGCCTGCATTTTCCTCCATAGCATTTTTTTTTGCATTTTGTGTATATGTGTTTGTATGTATATATGTGTACATGTTCATAGTATTTTTTTCATAAGTGTATTTTTTGTTTATTGCATTTTTCATATATATAATGTATATATGTATGTGGTAGCTATATATATGATGAATGGATGTGGCTATATATGTATGTATGAATATAATGTTCATAGCATTTTTTTGTTTATATATGTTTTTTCATATATGTATTAATTTTATATTTAGGTTGCTAGTAGATATCGATTTTAGGTTAGTGCATTTTAGGTTAGTGTAGAGGAGAAAGTAAAATAAGGAAAAGGAAGAAAAGAGGAAGAAGGAAGAAGGAAGAAGAAGAAGAAAAAGAATGAGAGGAAAAAGGAAAATAAGAAGAGGAAGAAAGGAGAAAAGGAGGAGAGGAAGAAGAGGAGAAATAAATAAGAAGAGGAAAAAAGAAGAAAAAGAAGAGGAGAAGAAGAAAGGAATAGAGGAGAAGAAGAAAAAATAGAAGAAAAAAATTCTATTTTTTCTTCTTCTCCTCTATTCCTTTCTTCTTCTCTTTTTTTCTTCTTTTTTTTTCTTCTTCTTCTTCCTTCTTCCTTCTTCCTCTTTTCTTTCTTTTCCTTAATTATTTTCCTTTCTCGAGGGAGAAGAAGAAAAAGAAGAGGAGAAGAAGAAAGAAAGGAATAGAGGAGAAAGAAGAAACTTCAACACGAGGGGGTGGTACCGATACCCCCTCCCTGATAACATTATTTTCCCATGTATATGTATGTCGTGTCATTGTCGATATAACCCCCTCTAGATAATTAACTTCGACATGAGGGGCGGTCGATATATATACCCCCTCTCGACCGTGATAAGTTATACAACTGCAGCACCCCCTCGGCCCTCTCGCTCGACCAAAACTCTCGAGGGCACCCAAACCCTAGAGAGAAAATGATGTTGGTCTCCTACCCCCTCCCGCCGCGCCCCTACCCGACAAATTAACTCTCTCGAGGCCACCCAAATTTATCAACTTAAAAGAGCGTTGTCGTCGAGGCCACCCCAAACCCTTGAAGCGTTGTGTCGAGGCGACCCCAAACCCTAGAGAAGCAGCGTCGAGGCCACTAACATGATTCCTTATTGTGATTAGCTAGCTATTTTTACGTTTGCCACTAATATATATATATATATATATGTATGTATATGTACCATGTTTGAATAATAATTGACATGTTGTAAATATTTGCAGAAACTATGGAGCACTCCCGAGACGAAGAAATGAGGTTTATGTTGGGGACATAATCGCACAAGGAAGTGATGAAGTTGCGTCATTTCTCAATGAGACCGATGGTCAGGAAGGAGTGGGTGAAGAAGAGGGCTATGTTCATGATGGCTTCGACCCATTAATGCCGGTACAAGAAGAGGACTATGTTCATGATGGCTCCGGTGACACAATGGAGGTACAAGAAGGAGACCGTGCTGACTACTCCGGTCACCGAACCGAGTCTGGCCAGGTATATATATATTAGTTAAGCCCGTGCTGACTAGTTAATTGATGCATCCATTGTTTTGGTATATGTACACATATTAATTACTCTCGTCTTTTTTCCTTATAATTTCTAGCCCTTCGGATCGAGCACAACTTCGGTAAGGAGACGAGGCCCGAAGAAAAGGTTGAGCTCGGATGAAAAGTTTGAGATCATAGAAATCGCGCCCGACAGCGAACCAATTGAACCCATCCGGACAAGGAAGGCATTTTCTGCTGAGTGCGGGGTTCTTGTTAGGGACAAGATCCCAATTAGCATCCAGCAATGGTACAAGCCTAAGGAGGAGGACCCTGAGTTGTCTTATGTCAATGATATGGAGAAAGAAGATCTTTGGACTGAGCTGAAGGCAAATTTCACCCTACCGCCAGAGGAGGACCCGGAGAAGCCAGTTAAAGAGCAATTAATCAAGTCTTGTGCTCTTAAGAAGATGGCAACCCTAATGAGGAGGTGGAGGAAAGAGCTGAACCAGTTTGTCGAGAAAGAAAAGACACCAGAATTCATCGGCAAATATGAGAAGATCAAAGATCACTGGCCCGCATTTATGGCCCACAAGACATCGGAAAGGAGTAAGAAGATGTCGGCGACAAACAAGAAAAATGTTGCGAAGAAGAAGCTTAACCATCGCACGGGGTCAGGTGGCTACCTCAAAGCCCGGCCTAAGTGGTCCAAGGCTGAGAATGATCTGCTTGAAAAAGGGATCGAACCAGAGACAATGTACTGGCCAGACCGTTGCCAGACTTGGTTCTTCGGGGCTGGCGGTGTCGTGGTTCTAAGTCTGACAGTGGAGTGGGGGTAGGTATGGAGAGGCAAGGTCCTAGCTATGGAGAGGTTGTAAGCACAAGCGATGTACGAGTTCAGGCCCTTCTCGGAGGAAGTAAAAGCCCTACGTCTCGTAGCCCTGAGGCGGTCGAGTGGATTATGTGTATATGAGTTACAGAGGTGCGAACCCTTCTTCCTGTGGAGGGGGGTGGCTTATATAGAGTACGCCAGGACCCCTGCCAGCCCACGTAATGAAGGGTTTGAAGTACATTAAGTCTAGGGCGTTACTGGTAATGCCCCACATAAAGTGTCTTAACTACCATAAAGTCTATTCAATTACAGTGCCGCAGAAGACAGAGTGCCTCTTGACCTTCTCGGTGGTCGAGTGAGTCTTCATGGTCGAGTCCTTCAAGTCACGAGTGGGTTCCTCGAGGTCGATCGGAAGGTGATCTCTTCTAAGGGTGTCCTTGGGTAGGGTACTTAGATCAGGTCTATGACCCTACCCTAGGTACATGAATCCATCATTAGCCCCCGAATGGATTGAGGCTTGAGTGAGGAAGGAGTTGATGCTGTTTCCGATTGACTTCTACGTACTGGTCATGCGTTGTTTTGGATCAAGAACCTCTTTGTTGATAACGAGCAACTTTTCTTCAGTCGACTCGATCCATTCTTATCTTTCGTCGAGTGATCTTTTAGACCTTGCTGATTTCCGAGCGACGGATCGCAGGAAATCCCGCGTCTGACAGACCGATCTGCCGTTCGCGGATTCTGCGGGATACGAAATTTGGGGAAGCGCGCGAAGCGGGGCGGACCGTGGCGCTCGGATGGAATAGGACATAGACGCCTCGATCCCCGCGCCGCTTTTTCTGCCACGTATCGCGTCCGTGCAACTGTTTTGGGATATGATTAGATCGACCGGGCCCAACTGTCATCCACTCGGAAGGGATCTTATAAATGCGCCCGGTGAGGGTTTTTGAATAGTGTCTCATCATTCCCTCTCTGCTCTCCTCATCTCCGCCCACTGCGTCCGCTCTCGCCTCCGCGCAACTTCTCCTCGCGCGTCTCGCCGGCGGTCATGGTCAAGGAGAAGACGGCGGCGCTGGAATGCGCGAAGAAGGCGTCGGCGACGGAGAAGGCGAAGGGGAGATCCACCGCCGCGGCGGTCTTCGCTTCAGATCTCGCCGCCGAAAGGCTGGGTCCAGGAGATTGATCCGTCGACCATCACGGAGACGGATCTCCTCGACATGGCCAACGACGGGCTGATCCCCCACGGAGCCGCAAGGCTTCCGGGGAAAGAGTGGCAGCCCCAGCCGGAAGAGGGTGAGTGCGTGCTTCTGGCTACCCATGTCGACCGTGGATTTTCTTTGCCACCGAGCGTTTTCTTCCGTGGTTTCTTGAACTTCTTTGGAGCGCAACTCCACCACTTCAACCCGAACTCTATCGCCTATCTTGCTGTGTATGTGTCCATGTGTGAGAATTTTCTGGGCTGTCGACCGCACTGGGGCTTGTTCAAGCACATATTCACGTGTCGCTCTCAGACCGTGAAGAAGGCGAGCCCAGGCGATGAAAAAACCCAAGTTGTCCGAATGTGTGGAGGCCTGGGGATCCAGGTGAGGAACAAGAGCACCTTCCCAGCCATGACATTTCCCGAGTCGGTCAGAGGCTGGCAGTCGACCTGGTTCTACTGCCGGAATGAGCCGACGCCGGGGCAGTCGAGTGGACTCCCTCAATTCACCATGGACCGAGTGAACAAGCCCTCCTCTCTGAAGGTGATTCCGGAGGAGAAAGCCGACGTGAAGATGCTGATGGAGCGTGTAGTTCAGCTGGTTTGAGATGGAGTAACTGATATGGATCTCTTAGAAGTTTTCCTTAGGCGGCGTATCCAGCCTCTTCAGTTCCGGAGCCATTGCATGTGGTTGTACCGCGGGACTGAAGATGAGACTCGGATCAATCCAGAAGCAGTCGACGATGCCACTCTGGAAAGGTGGATGGCCGCTGTCACTGGGAACAAGGATAACCCTCGTGGAGCCAGAAGGATTCCTCCACTCGACCACCGCAGTGTTCCAGACAAGGTATGCCTGCTCCACTACCTATTGTATTCTTGTCATATTTATTTCTGTTTTCTCCGCAAATCGGTCGATTGATCTTTGTCTTGATGTCTATCAGGCCCTCACTGAGCTGTACTCGATGCCCAATGGAGCACAGTTCGATCAAGAGGAGAAGCGAAGCGGGGCGAGAGCAGGAGGAGGGGACTCGGACACCGCCGAAGATGACGATGACGATGACGACGATGAGGAGGACGAAGAAGAGGAGGAGGAGGAGGTCGCACCATCGCGTTCGGAAAGGCGGTCGAAACTTGTCCATGACCCTGCGACTGAACGTGGCAAGGGGTTGCGATCGTCGCAAGAGCCGACCAAACGCCTCGACCACTTCTCCGGCGCCGACCGAAAAGGCGCCAAGCAATCCAAGGTGGCCCCGCCAAAGCCGACCAAGCTCCCGCCAAGATGAAGATGTCCATCCCCACCATATCAAGGTAAACGTGCCGCTTAAGTCTTCTTGTTTTGTGCAAGCTTTATCTTTGATTGATACTTGAGTTAGCCGATTGATTCTTTGGAATTGCAAAGGTTGCTACTTCTAAGACCTCGAGCAAGGCCGACGATCATGAGATGGAGGATGCCGCAACCTCAAAACCTGGTACTATACTCTTAATTCCTGCTTTTAGTCGATTGATTCATGACCTCTAATTTCGATTCTTTTCTCGCAGTTCTATCCAATGTCATTATCACTCTTCCCGATGATGATGACGACGAGGAACCGCCAAGCATAGGAGGAGCAGGAAAGCGCTCCGCAGGGGCACCCAGATGTGATGGCACCCGAGACTCTGATCACGGAGGAGGAAAACACCACTCGACACACCGTGTCTTTTGCGGTGCCACTGACGAGTGCTTATCCCACTTCGTCGAGTGCCGCACAACCTTCTCTCTTCACGACGCACCACGCCCCTGAGGACCAAGCCTGCTGCGCAAGGAGGCTATACGCCAGCAGGGGTCATGATGGAGCAGGTGAAGGCCATCCGGGACGCAAGTCAAGCAGCTTACGACGCCAGCTCTGCCCTTCAAAGCAATGTTTAGGTCAGTCGACCATCGCTTGTTCTGTTAGGATATGCTATCAAAAAACTTCTCTTTCTGGAATCCATAGCAGTCACCCGCTGGGTATGTCGATTAAAACTCCGTGTTAGCGGGGCACGCTGAGTGCACCCGCCGGGTGTAGTCCCCAAGGCTATGGTCGATCACCGGCAATGGCCTTAGGCTTTATAAGTTAAATTCTTCCGTCATTCGACTAGGCGAATGGATTTTCAAACCGTGGGGGCACGCTGAGTGCACCCACCGGTGTAGTCCCCGAGATCGTGGTCGATCGCTTGCGCTGATTACAAATCAAGAATACGCCTTGTTGTTTTTATTTGGTCGATCTGGTCGACTCTTATCTTAATAGAACTAGTGGGGCACGCTGAGTGCACCCACCGGTGTAGTCCCCGAGACTACGATTGAATGTTTGTATTCGGCCGTAGTCTTAGAAACGCATGATTTTTCTTATCCACTCGGAAGTGAATTATCCTTGACATTTTGTCGATTGGTTCTTACTGTGACCTTATGCTCGTTACACCGAGCTGGAGAACAAGCACAATCAGCTCGAGCTGGATCTCAAGCTGGTTCAGAGAATCTTATGAAGGCGAAGGAGGAGACCAAAGGTATGTTTGGTGAGATCTCGACAACTCGCTTTTGTCCTTCATTTGTTTCAAAATCAGATCTTCATCAGAACTTGCGTGTAAGGTGAAGGAGGCCCGTAAGAAAAAAGACCTTGAGCTAGCTGAGAAGATCAAACTTGCCGACGAGAAGCTAGCTTCGTCGCCAAGCTCAAGAAGAAAATACTAATCTGAAAGCTGCTCTCTAGATTGCCAACAAGGAAGTTAGTCGATCAAGAACGACAAAGCTGCCGTCAATGACAAGATCAATCAATTGGCTGGGAAGAAAAATGACTTGGAGGCCTTTCCGAGTGGACTTGCCAAGAAATTGTTCCTTATGCTCAAGGTAACTTTGTGCCGATAACCATTTTCAACAAAGGATTTTCCATTCAACCATTGCCTTGACTCGGTGATTGTCCTTGCAGAATTTTGCCAAAACTTTGAAGAGGAGACTAGCGGCCGAACCAAACCTTGACCCGCCAACTCTCCGTGAATGATGAAGTTGCCATGAATGTTTTCCGACCGAGTTGCTGCTGTTTTGGACTATCTTGCAAGGCTGAAAGTCGCAACTTCTCGATCGACACCACGCCTCGCCTGTGGAGACACTCCGTAATCCACCTCGAAGTCTCCGATGGCTCGACTAAACACGGTTCTTGATCGAGGGCAGGAGTGGAAAAAGTCCTCGCTAGGTGTGGTGCAGATGTTGCTCGCGGTCCGCTCGAGTCCATCGCAAGGATGCGCGAGAAGACAAGCCGGCGGCTCTTCGGTGGCCAACACCAAGAAACACGACTTCGTGTCCTTCATGGAAACCTTCATCGCTGCTGCCACTGGATCGCGGACGGAATTGATCTTGATGAGTTCGCAGATTCTTCCAGCCTCCACAGAGGGGTAAAAACTTCTTTTGAGCTCGACACTTTAGATTTGCCTCGGTATGCCGAGTGATTTTGTAATCGATAAACCTTAACAGTGCTTAGTGCCCGAGCACTTTCGGTTCCTTTAGGTATCCATCTGAACTTGGATTTGATGCTTGAATATGATTGCTTTTGGCTTGAAATGTCTTTTGCAGGTTCAAAGCAAGACGCTCACTGCAATGACTTATTCCTTAATCCACTTAGGCAGCACTGGCTGCAGCTAAGCCCCGAGTAAGAGGTTTGCTCTTCACTCAAGATGATTTTTATATCTTAGGCGCAGCACTGGCTGCAGTTAAGCCCCGAGTGAGAGGTTTGCTCTTCACTGCAGGATTTTTATACCTTAGGCGCAGCACTGGCTGCAGCTAAGCCCCGAGTGAGAGGTTTGCTCTTCACTGCAGGATTTTTATATCTTAGGCGCAGCACTGGCTGCAGCTAAGTCCCCGAGTGAGAGGTTTGCTCTTCACTGCAGGATTTTTATATCTTAGGCGCAGCACTGGCTGCAGCTAAGCCCCGAGTGAGAGGTTTGCTCTTCACTGCAGGATTTTTATATCTTAGGCGCAGCACTGGCTGCAGCTAAGCCCCGAGTGAGAGGTTTGCTCTTCACTGCAGGATTTTTATATCTTAGGCAGCACTGGCTGCAGCTAAGCCCCCAAGTGAGAGGTTTGCTCTTCACTGTAGGATTTTCACGTTGTACTTGTGGTGTAGCTCAGAGGAGAGGGACGAATCGACCTGCGCCTCATCCTCCTCACGATCAAGACATTATACTTGTGGCGAGCTCAGAGGAGAGGGTTGCATCGACCTGGACCTCGCCCTCCTTATGCAGTGACGTTGTACTTATGGCGAGCTCAGAGGAGAGTGACGCAGCCGACCTGCACCTCGCCCTCCTTATGAGCGACGGTGTACTTATGGCGAGCTCAGAGAGAGGGACGCAATGACCTGCACCTCGCCCTCCTTATGAGAGCGACGTTGTACTTATGGCGTAGCTCAGAGGAGAGGGTCGCAGTCGACCTGCACCTCGTCCTCCTTGCGAGCGCATGTTGTACTTGTACTTAGGCGAGTGTTTAGACTGCAGCTAAGCCCCCGAGTGGGAGTCTGGCTCACCACTCGGTAGGATTTTATTTGAACATAGGCGCAGTACTTGACTGAAGCTAAGCCCCGAGTGAGAGTCCTGCTCACCACTGTAGGATTTTATTCAACTTAGGCGCAGTACTTGACTGCAGCTAAGCCCCGAGTGGGAGTCCTGGATCACCACTCTAGAGGATTTTATTTAAACTTAGGCTAGTACGGACTGCAGCTAAGCCCCGAGTGGGAGTCTGGATCACCACTCGGTAGGATTTTTTTTAAACTTAGGCTAAACGGGTTCGCAGTTAAGCCTTCCGAGTGGGAGTCCGCTCACCACTGACAAGGATTTTTACAAACTTAGGCTAAACGGATTCGCAGCTAAGTCACCCAATCGAGGGGGAAAGTTTTATCGACAAATAAAAAGTGACAAAATTATGGAGGAATTATGACACTATTATTTCAAATCCATGAACTATGAAGTATTTTGTTACAACTCATCCGAGTGGAAAACTTATGTAAATGGGCGGAGTAGATCCGCTGCTCCAAGCTCGGGCTCTTCGATATTGTGTTTGACGTTGTAGATACGGTATGCCCTGCTATGGAGAACCTTGGTGACGACGAAGGGTCCTTCCCAAGAAGGAGCAAGCTTATGTTGTTTCTGCTGATCCACTCGGAGAACTAGATCTCCTTCCTGGAAGGCTCGACCTCTCACATTTCTGGCATGAAAGCGATGCAAGTCTTGTTGGTAGATGGTCGATCGGATCAGAGCCATCACCCTTTCTTCCTCTAGAAGGTCGATCGCGATCCCGCCGCGCTTGTTCAGCTTCGCTTCGCTGTAGAGTTCAACTCGAGGAGCATTGTGGAGAAGTTCACTCGGCAAGACTGCTTCAGCCCATAGACTAAGAAGAATGGAGTTCTTCGGTCGACCGATTGGCGTGGTCCGCAATCCCCAAAGCACCGAGGGAAGTTCATCGACCCATGCTCCAGCCGCATGCTTGAGATCACGCATCACCGGGTTTCAAACCCTTGAGGATCAGGCCATTGGCTCGCTCGCTTGTCCATTCGATCGCGGATGGGCGATCAAAGCGTAGTCGACTCATGTGCCTTGAGAGTTGCGAAATCCTGAATTCTTCCGAGTCAAAGTTCACCCATTATCCGTAATGATGCTGTAAGGGACTCCATATCTGAATATCGCCTCGATGAAGCTAACAACAAGACCGGCCAAGGTTCTTGATTGGCTTAGCCTCAATCCACTTAGTGAACTTGTCGATCGCTACCAAGACATGCGTGAAACCACTTCGACCTGTTCTCAAGGGACCCACCATATCCGCCCCCCACACCGCGAAAGGCCGACGAGTGGAATGGTCTTCGTAATCGACGCAGCTTGTGTGACATATTTGAATAGAACCGACATCCTTCACACTTGTCCACTATTTCCTTCACCATCTCATTTTCCTTGGCCAAGAAAACTGCTCGGTATGCTTTGGCCACGATGGTCCGAGAGGACGATGATGACCACAGTCCCCGAGTGGATATCATTGAGAATGATTCGACCTTCCTTCCGTGTTATGCATTTTGACCAACTCCAACGCGCTCTCTCTATACAACCGCCCTTTGATTACGGTAAAGGCTTTGGATCGACGGACGATCCGCCGAGCCTCTTCCTCATCCTCCGGGAGCTCTTTTCTCGTGATATACGCGATATATGGAATTGTCCAATCAGAGTGACCACTAAGACCTCCATGACCAAGTCGACCACCGCTGGGACTTCAACCTCACCGGATCTGTGGCACTCTTGGGCTGTGGAGCTTCTTCGATGAAAGGATCTTCTTTAATCGATGGAGTATGTATATGCTCCAGAACACACCACTGAATGGCTTTCTCTTGAACCTATCTTTGCTAGATCATCAATCGCTGATTTTTCACCGGGTATGTGATGGAGCTCTAACCCTCAAACTTCTTTTTCCAGCTTCCTCACTGCATTGCAAGATCCAATCATGGCTGGGCTTTCACGCCCCACTCCTTCATCACTTGGTCGACCACTAAATCTAAATCGCCATAGACCATAAGGCGACGGACGCCAAGTGAGATGGCCATGCGAATCCATATAAGAGGGCCTCATATCGCCTCATTGTTGGAGGAATCAAAGTGAATCGAGCACATATCCGAGCTTATCTCCTCCGGGGAAACCAAGACAACCCCAAAGACCGAACCATTCAACATCTTAGAGCCATCAAAGAACATGGTCCAATGTCCGAGTGAACTTCACCGGCTGCTGTTGTTCAATCCACTCGGTGAGGAAATCAGCTATTGCTCGGGACTTAATGGCTTTCTTGGCCTCAAACTTGATATCAAGGGAAGAAGTTCAATCGCCCATTTCTCCACTCGACCAGCTTGCATCTCACAGCAAAATCTCGAAAGTGGAGCATCACGACGATCGTGATGGAATGATCAGAGAAATAATGAGCAACCTTCTTCGTGGTCATGTATATCCCATACACAAGCTTCTGATAATGAGGGTATCTCTGCTTGGATGGAGTTAAAACTTCAGATAGATAGTACACTGGGCGCTGAACTTTGAAGGCTTTCCCTTCTTCTTCCCGCTCGACCGTAAGTACTGTACTAACGACTTGTCCTGTGGCTACGATATAAAGCAATAGAGGCTCTTTGCTGATTGGAGCAGCAAGCACCGGCTGGGTGGAGAGCAGAGCTTTTAGCTCGGCAAACGCTGCATCAGCTTCTGGAGTCCACTCGAACTTGTCTGCCTTCTTCATCAGTCGGTAAAGAAGCTATGCCTTTTCACCGAGTCGTGAGATGAATCGACTTAATGCGGCCAAGCATCTAGTAAGCTTCTGGACATCGCACTTGCACGGGCGTTCCATTCGGAGAATAGTGCCGATCTTCTCTGGATTAGCGTCGATCCCTCGTTCGGAAACGAGAAAACCGAGTAATTTGCCACCAGGAACTCCGAATGTGCACTTTGATGGATTGAGCTTGATATCATACCTTCTAAGGTTGGCAAATGTCTCGGCGAGGTCAGTGAGCAGGTCGGAACCTTTTCGCGATTTGACCACGATATCATCCCTATACGCTTCCACATTCCGACTGATTTGAGTGAGCAGACACTTCTGAATCATTCGCATAAATGTGGCTTCGGCATTCTTGAGGCCGAATGGCATGGTGATATAGCAGAAGCACCCGAATGGAGTGATGAAAGCTGTTTTTATCTCATCGGGCCCGTACAGACAGATCTGATGGTACACGGAATAGGCGTCTAGAAAAGACAATCTCTCGAATCATGCGGTCGAGTCAACAATTTGATCAATGCGAGGGATAGGAAAATGGTCTTTCGGGCAGGCCCGATTGATGTGCTTGAAGTCAACGCACATTCGGAGCGAGTTGTCCTTCTTAGGAACCATGACGACATTAGTGAGTCACTCGGAGTGGTATATCTCTCGGATAAATCCTGCCGCCAACAGTCGAGCCACTTCCTCACCAATAGCTTTTTCTTCCGACGGTGGACCGTCAAGATGCTCTTTAACTGGTTTTGCTGATGAGTCGACTCGAGATGATGCTCAACCAGTCCCCTGAACACCCGCATGTCACCGCTTCCATGCAAAATGTCCCAGCTTCTCACGGAGGAACCGGATGAGCGCTTCTTCCTATTTCGGTCGAGTGTTGTGGAGATGTGGGTCGGGCTGCATTGGGGTCGTCGGTGAATGTGAACAGGCTTCGCCTCACCGACGATCAAATGCGTTCTGTGGCGGGTTTCTTTGATCGCAGCAAATCACTCGGATCTCGCGCTTTGCTTATATTCTTCAAACTCGATCGCTGCCACCGAATCGCAATCTTTGAGCCCTTCGAAAGCACTCTTCGCTTTTTTCCGATCACCGTGATGTTGATCACCTTTGGGACCGGGCATCTTCAGTTTGAGGTAGACATAACATGGTCGAGCCATGAACCGTGCGTAAGCTGGTCTCCCCAAAATAGCGTGGTACGACTCAAAATCCACGACCTCAAACGCCAACTTTCCTTGCGAAAATGTTTTGAATCACCAAACACCACGCCCAGAGCTATTTGGCCGAGTGACTCGGCTTTCTTCCCGGTATAACTCCATGAAAGCTCATGTTGCCGGTGCTCACCGACATCGGAATGCCCATTCCTTTCAAGCAGGTCTCAGATACAACAAGTTCAGCCCGCTACCACCGCCCATCAAGACCTTTGTCGACGAGTGCCTTCGATAACCGGGTCGACCACCAAAGCTTGCCTCCTGTGGGTGGCAATATGAGTCGGGTGATCGATTGGTCGAATGTGATGGGTGTTTGGGACCATCTCGATAACTTGGTTTTGCTGGGCAACCATGTTCACCTCACGTTAATGACCTTAGTCGGCTCTTGCTTTCCACATCTGCAAAGATCATCGAGTGGAGTTGACATGTGGATATCCTCCTCACCGTCCTCCTTGTCTTCGCCTTGTCCGACTCCTTCTCCTTGTCCTTAGACTGTTTTCCTTGAAACCGCTGGATCAGGAGTCGACATTGGCGAGTGGTATGCTTTGGGTAAATGATATTACCTCTTCATCTTTCTTCGTGTGGATGTGACACGGCATATCCATCACGCCGCTTCCTTCTTTATCCTTCACCTTCTTAGGGTTCCAAGATCCCTTAGGTTTCCTTTGAACTTTCCCTCGAGTCACGCCGAGCCTCTCCAGAGCTGCTGGTTCAGCCTTCCGCTTCGTTTCCGATCGGTGTTTCTTCTCCGATCGACTCGGCTTGTACTTGCCACTCCGAGTCGGTCTTCTTCTTCGCCGCTGGCATACTTGGTAGCAATTCCATCATCCGACTCAGTGGTCATGTCTCCGGTTCGACCAAATTTCAAACTCAATTCTCGTTTTGACACCATCCTTGAAGGCGCAGATCGCTCGATGGTCGACACATTCTCCACGGTATGATGCAAAGTGATCCATCTCTGAATATACTCTCTCGAGAGTCTCATTGGTCTTCACGGACTTTCGCAATCCAGCTGGTCGCTTGCAAGTTCCTTCAAATTGCACACTCGGGACAGATATTCCCAAGTGTAAATGCTGCTAGGGTCGATTCAACCATGCAAGCGCGTAACCTTCCAACATGAGGGCAATGCTTCATGGTCACCTCGTCATTCCCACCACCAATCTGAACACTCGGTAGTCCTCAAGCCAATCAGCTTAGACCACCAAGTGTAAATGCAATGAAACATTCTCGACCGTAAACATGTACTAGTGTTGGGGAACGAGTAATTTCAAAAATTTCCTACGCACACACAAGATCATGGTGATGTATAGCAACGAGAGGGGAGAGTGTTGTCTACGCCCTTGTAGACCCGGCGAAGCGATCACAACGTAGAGGAAGTAGTCGACGCTCTCCTCGCGATCCGACCGATCCCGGCGCCACATCTCGGCGCCCGAAGTTCTTGACACACGACAGCTCGATGACGCCCTCAGACTCGATCCAGCCGAGTGTCGAGGGAGAGTTTCACAAGACGACGCAAGGCAGGACGATCTTGATGTTTCATCGGCGGAGGGCTTCGCTTAAGCTTCATGACGGTATGACCGAGGTGGAATATGGTGGAGGGGGCACCGACACGGCTAAGGAACGATCCGTAGATCAAACTTGTGTGTTCTAGGGTGCCCCCCCCTCAGATATAAAGGAGGGAGGGGAGGCCGGCCGCCCCTATAGGAGGCGCTAAGGAGGAGTCCTCCTCCTCCGAGTAGGATAGGACTCCCTTCCTAGTCCAACTAGGAAGGAGAAGGGGAAGGAAAGAGAGGAGAGAGGGGGGGGGGCCCCTTCCTTGTCCTAGTAGGACTAGGGAAGGGGGGGCGCGCCACCTAGGGCTGGCCCTTTCTCCTTTCCACCAAGGCCCACTAAGGCCCATTTTCTCCGGGGTTCCGTAACCTCCCAAGACTCCGGTTTTCTCCGAAACCCGAACCATTCCAACTCCAAACATAGGCTTCCAATATATCAATCTTTATGTCTCGACCATTTCGAGACTCCTCGTCATGTCCGTGATCACATCCGGACTCAACTTCTTCGTACATCAAAATACATAAACTCATAATAACCGCCATCGAAACCTTGCGTGCGGACCCTACGGTTCGAGAACAATGTAGACATGACCTAGAACTATTCTCGGTCAATAACCAATAGCGGACCTGATGCCCATATTGGTTCCTACATATTCTACGAAGATCTTTATCGGTCAGACCGCATAACAACATACGTTGTTCCCTTTGTCATCGGTATGTTACTTGCCCGAGATTCGATCGTCGGTATCCAATACCTAGTTCAATCTCGTTATCGCAAGTCTCTTTACTCGCTCCGTAATACATCATCTCACAACTAACTCATTAGTTGTAGTGCTTGCAAGGCTTCAAAGTGATGTGTATTACCGAGAGGGCCCAGAGATACCTCTCCGACAATCGGAGTGACAAAACCTAATCTCAAATACGCCAACCCAACATCTGCCTTTGGAGACACCTGTAGTACTCCTTTATAATCACCCGATTATGTTGTGACGCTTGGTAGCACCCAAAGTGTTCCTCCGTAAACGGAGTTGCATAATCTCATAGTTACAGAACATGTATAAGTCATGGATAAAAGCAGAGCAACATACTAAACGATCGTGGTGCTAAGCTAATGGAATGGGTCATGTCAATCGATCATTCTACTAATGATGTGACCTTGTTAATCAAATAACAACTCTTTGTTCATGGTCGGAAACATAACCATCTTTGATTAACAAGCTAGTCTAGTAGAGGCATACTAGTGACATATTGTTTTGTCTATGCATTCACACATGTATCATGTTTCCGTTAATACAATTCTAGCATGAATGATAAACATTTATCATGAAATAAGGAAATAAATAATAACTTTATTATTGCCTCTAGGGCATATTTCCTTCAGCCTCCCACTTGCACTAGAGTCAATAATCTAGATTACATAGTAATGATTCTAACACCCATGGAGTCTTGGTGCTGATCATGTTTTGCTCGTGGAAGAGGCTTAGTCAACGGTCTCGCAACATTCAGATCCGTATGTATCTTGCAAATCTCTATGTCTCCCACCGACTAAGTCCCGGATGGAATTGAAGCGCCTCTTGATGTGCTTGGTCCTCTTGTGAAATCTGGATTCCTTTGCTAAGGCAATTGCTCCAAGATTGTCACGAAGATTTTCATTGGACCCGATGCACTAGGTATGACACCTAGATCGGATATGAACTCCTTCATCCGCATCCTTCATTAGCTGCTTCAAGCTGCTATGTACTCCGCTCACATGTAGATCCCGCCACGACGCTTTGTTTAGAACTGCACCAACCGACAGCTCCTCCGCTTAGTGTAAATACGATCCGTCTGCGATTTAGAATCGTCCGGATCAGTGTCAAAGCTTGCATCAACGTAACTGCCATTTATGAGCTCTTTGTCACCTCCATATACGAGAAACATATCCTTAGTCCTTTTCGTATTTCAGATGTTCTTGACCGCTGTCCAAATGATCCACTCGATTACTTTGGTACCTCCCGCTAGGCTTATAGCAAGGCACACATCAGGTCTGGTACACAAGATTGCATACATGATAGAGCCTATGGCTGAAGCATGGGGAACATCTTTCATTTTCTCTATCTTCTCGCAGTGGTCGGGCATTGAGTCTTACTCAACTTCACACCTTGTAACACGTGCAAGAACCCTTTCTTTGCTTGATCCATTTTGAACTTCTTCAAAATTTTGTCAAGGTATGTGCTTTGTGAAAGTCCAATTAAGCCGCCTTGATCTATCTCTATAGATCTTAATGCCCAATATGTAAGCAGCTTCACCGAGGTCTTTCATTGAAAAACTCTTATTCAAGTATCCCTTTATGCTATCCAGAATTCTATATCATTTCCAATCAGCAATATGTCATCTACATATAATATCGTAAATGCTACAGAGCTCCCACTCACTTTCTTGTAAATACAAAGCTTCTCCAAAAGTCTCAGATAAACCCAAATGCTTTGATCACACTATCAAAGCGCTTATTCCAACTCCGAGATGCTTGCACCAGTCCATAGATGGATCGCTGGAGCTTGCACACTTTGTTAGCTCCCTTTGGATCGATAAAACCTTCTCGTTGCATCATATACAACTCTTCTTCCGTAAATCCATTCAGAATGCGCTTTACATCCATTTGCCAAATTTCATAATCATAAAATGCGCAATTGCTAACATGATTCGGACGGACTTAAGCATCGCCACGGGTGAGAAGGTCTCATCGTAGTCAATCCCTTGAACTTGTCGAAACCCTTTGCATAAGTCGAGCTTTATAGACAAGAATATTACCGCCAACGCGGCCTTCTTCTTGAAGATCCACTTGTTTTCTATTGCTTGCCTACCTCGGCAAGTCAACCAAAGTCCATACTTTGTTTTCATACATGGATCCCATCTCGATTTCATGGCCTCAAGCCATTTTATGGAATCTGGCTCACCATCGCTTCTTCATAGTTCTTAGGTTCATCATGATCTAGTAGCATGACTTCCGTAACAGGATTACCGCATCACTCGTGCGGATCTTACTCGTTGATCTACGAGGTTCAGAGTAACTTGATCTCAAGTTTCATGATCAACATCATCAACTTCCTCACTACTTGGTGTAGGTGTCTCGTAAACCGTTTCGCGATGAACTACTTTCAAGTAAGGGAGAAGGTACTATTACCTCATCAAGTTCTACTTTCCTCCCACTCACTTCTTTCGAGAGAAACTCCTTCTAGAAAGGATCCATTCTTAGCAACGAATGTCTTGCCTTCGGATCTGTGATAGAAGGTGTACCCAACTGTCTCCTTTGGGTATCCTATGAAGACACATTCGATTTGGGTTCGAGCTTATCAGTTGAAGTTTTTTCACATAAGCATCGTGATCCCCAAACTTTAAGAAACGACAACTTTGGTTTCTTGCCAAACCACAGTTCATAAGGTGTCGCCTCAACGGATTTCGACGGTGTTCTATTCAGGTGAATGCGGCCGCCTCTAGAGCATAACCCCAAAACGATAGCGGTAAATCTGTAAGAGACATCATAGATCGCACCATATCTAGTAAAGCACGACACGACGCTCGACACACCATTACGCTGTGGTGTTCCGGTGGTATGGAGTTGCTAAACTATTCCGCATTGTTTCAAATGTAGACCAAACTCAGAACTCAAATATTCACCTCCACGATCGATCGTAGAAATTTAATTTTCTTGTTACGATGATTTTCAACTTCACTCAAATTCTTTGAACTTTTCAAATGTTTCAGACTTATGTTTCATTAAGTAGATATACCCATATCCGCTTAAATCATCCGTGAAGGTGAGAAAATAACGATATCCGCCACGAGCCTCAACATTCATCGGACCACATACATCTCAGTATGTATGATTTCCAACAAATCTGTTGCTCTCTCCATAGTACCGAGAACGGGTTTTAGTCATCTTGCCCATGAGGCACGGTTCGAAGTGCCAAGTGATTCATAATCAAGTGACTCCAAAAGTCCATCAAGATGGAGTTTCTTCATGCGCTTTACAATCGATATGACCTAAACGGCAAGTACACAAATAAGTTGCACTATCATTATCAACTCTGCATCTTTTGGTTTCAACATTATGAATATGTGTATCACTACTATCGAGATTCATCAAAATAGACCACCTCAAGGGTGCATGACCATAAAAGATATTACTCATATAAATAGAACAACCATTATTCTTGATTTAAATGAATAACCGCCTCGCATCAAACAAGATCCAGATATAATGTTCATGCTCAACGCAGCACCAAATAACAATTATTTAGGTCTAAAACTAATCCCAAGGTAGATGTAGAGGTAGCGTGTCGATCGCGATCACATCGACTTTGGAACCATTTCCCACGCCGATCGTCACCTCGCCCTTTGCCGTTGTTCGCTAATCCGTAGTCCCTGCTTCGAGTTGCAAATATTAGCAATGTAACCAAGATCAAATACCCAGTGCTATCTGCGAGCTCTAGTAAGGTACACATCAATAACATGTATATCACATATACCTTTGTTCACCTTGCCATCCTTCTTATCCGCCAAATACTTGGGGCAGTTCCGCTCCAAAGGACTACCGCTTGCAAGAGAAGCACTCTCGGGCCAGGTTTAGGTCCAGACTTGGGTTTCTTCTCCGAGCAGCAACTTGCTTGCTGTTCTTCTTGAAGTTCCCTTCTTCTTCCCTTTGCCTTTCTTCTTGAAACTAGTGGTCTTATTGACCATCAACACTTGATGCTCCTTCTGATTTCTACCTCCGCAGCCTTTAGCATTGCAAAGAGCTCTGTATAGTCTTTACTAACCCTTGCATATTATAGTTCATCACGAAGCCTTTGTAGCTTGGTGGCAGTGATTGAAGAATTTGTCAATGACACAATCATCCGGAAGATTAACTCCCAATTGTGTCAAGTGATTGTAGTACCTGCACATTCCGAGTATGTGCTCACTAATGTAACTATTCTCCTCCATCTTGCAGCTATAGAACTTATTGGAGACTTCATATCTCTCAATCCGGCATTCTGTTGAAATATCAACTTCAACTCCTCGAACATCTCATATGCTCCATGACGCTCAAAACGCCGTTGAAGTCCCGGTTCTAAGCCGTAGCATGGCACATCGAACTATAGAGTAGTCATCGCTTTGCTCGCCAGACGCTCTTAACGCCGCCGCCAGCATCAAGAAGAGTTCGCACCTAGCGGTGCATCCAGACGAACTCTTTCAGGCAGCAATGAGGATAATCCTCAAGTTACGGACCCAGTCCGTAATTGCTACCATCATCTTTCAACTTTGCTTTCAAGGAACGATTAAAATTCAACGGAACAACAAAGACGAGCCATCTATCTACAATCAAACATAAACAAGCAAGATACTATCAGTACTAAGTTCATGATAAATTTAAGTTCAATTAATCATATTACTTAAGAACTCCCACCGTAAAGACATCTCTAGTCATCCAAGTGATCACGTGATCCAAATCAACTAAACCATAACCGATCATCACGTGAAATGGAGTAGTTTTCAATGGTGAACATCTTATGTTGATCATATCTACTATATGATTCACGCTCGACCTTTCGGTCTCCGTGTTCCGAGGCCATATCTGCATATGCTAGGCTCGCCAAGTATAACCCGAGTATTCTGCGGTGCAAAACTGGCTTGCACCCATTGTAGATGGACGAGAGCTTATCACACCCGATCATCACATGGTGTCCGGGCACGATTTAACTTTGGCAACGGTGCATACCGGGAGAACACTCTTGATAATTTAGTGAGAGATCATCTTATAATGCTACCGCCAATCAAAGCAAGATAAGATGCATAAAAGGATAAACATCACATGCAAATCAATATAAGTGATATGATATGGTCATCATCATCTTGTGCTTCATGATCTCCATCTTGCAGCACCACCATGATCACCATCATCACCGGCGCGACACCTTGATCTCCATCGTAGCATCGTTGTCGTCTCGCCAAACTTATGCTTCTACGACTATCGCTACCGCTTAGTGATAAAGTAAAGCATTACAGGGCGATTGCATTGCATACAATAAAGCGACAACCATATGGCTCCTGCCAGTTGCCGATAACTTCGTTACAAAACATGATCATCTCATACAATAAAATATAGCATCACGCCTTGACCATATCACATCACAACATGCCCTGCAAAAACAAGTTAGACGCCCTCTACTTTGTTGTTGCAAATTTTACGTGGCTGCTACGGGCTTAAGCAAGAACCAGTCTCACCCACGATCAAAACCACAACGATATTTCACAAATAGACTCCATTTTAACCTTCTCAAGGACCGGGCGAGCTACACTCGGTTCAACTAAAGTGAGAGAGACAGCACCCACCAGTCACCTTTAAGCAACGAGTGCTCGTGAGCGGTGAAACCAGTCTCGCGAAGCGCACGCTGTAATGTCGGTCCGGGCCGCTTCATCTCACAATACCGCTGAACCAAAGTATGACATGCTGGTAGGTAGTATGACTTGTATCGCCCACAACTCACTTGTGTTCTACTCTGCAAAACATCAAACCATAAAAACCTAGGCTCGATGCCACTGTTGGGGAACGAGTAATTTCAAAAATTTCCTACGCACACACAAGATCATGGTGATGTATAGCAACGAGAGGGGAGAGTGTTGTCTACATACCCTTGTAGACCCGGCGAAGCGATCACAACGTAGAGGAAGTAGTCGACGCTCTCCTCGCGATCCGACCGATCCCGCGCCACATTCGGCGCCCAGTTCTTGACACACGACAGCTCGATGACGCCCTCAGACCGATCCAGCCGAGTGTCGAGGGAGAGTTTCACAAGACGACGGCGCAGGACGATCTTGATGTTTCACGGCGCAGGCTTCGCTTAAGCTTCGCGACGGTATGACCGAGGTGGAATATGGTGGAGGGGGCACCGACACGGCTAAGGAACGATCCGTAGATCAAACTTGTGTGTTCTAGGGTGCCCCCCCCCCGTGATATAAAGGAGGAGGGGGAGACCGCCGCCGGCCTAGGAGGCGCAGGAGAGGAGTCCTCCTCCTAGTTGAGTAGGATTCCTTTCCTAGTCCAACTAGGAATAGGAGAAGGGGAAGGAAAGAGAGAGAGAGAGGGGGCCGCCCCCTCCTTGTCCTAGTAGGACTAGGGAAGGGGAGGCGCGCCACCTAGGGCTGGCCCTCTCTCTCCCTCTTGGCCCACTAAGGCCCATATTCCCGGGGTTCCGTACCTCCCTCCCAGACTCCGTTTTCTCCGAAACTTCCGAACCATTCCGTGTCCAAATATAGCCATCCAATATATCAATCTTTATGTCTCGACCATTTCGAGACTCCTCGTCATGTCCGTGATCACATCCGGACTCAACTTCTTCGGTACATCAAAATACATAAACTCATAATAACCGCCATCGAAACCTTAAGCGTGCGGACCCTACGGTTCGAGAACAATGTAGACATGACCTAGAACTATTCTCGGTCAATAACCAATAGCGGACCTGGATGCCCATATTGGTTCCTACATATTCTACGAAGATCTTTATCGGTCAGACCGCATAACAACATACGTTGTTCCTTTGTCATCGGTATGTTACTTGCCCGAGATTCGATCGTCGGTATCCAATACCTAGTTCAATCTCGCATCGCAAGTCTCTTTACTCGCTCGTAATACATCATCTCACAACTAACTCATTAGTTGTAATGCTTGCAAGGCTTCAAATGATGTGTATTACCGAGAGGGCCCAGAGATACCTCTCCGACAATCGGAGTGACAAAACCTAATCTCAAATACGCCAACCCAACATCTGCCTTTGGAGACACCTGTAGTACTCCTTTATAATCACCCAGATTACGCTAGACGCTTGGTAGCACCCAAAGTGTTCCTCCGTAAACGGAGTTGCATAATCTCATAGTTACAGGAACATGTATAAGTCATGGATAAAAGCAGAGCAACATACTAAACGATCGTGGTGCTAAGCTAATGGAATGGGTCATGTCAATCAGATCATTCTACTAATGATGTGACCTTGTTAATCAAATAACAACTCTTTGTTCATGGTCGGAAACATAACCATCTTTGATTAACAAGCTAGTCTAGTAGAGGCATACTAGTGACATATTGTTTTGTCTATGCATTCACACATGTATCATGTTTCCGTATAATACAATTATAGCATGAATGATAAACATTTATCATGAAATAAGGAAATAAATAATAACTTTATTATTGCCTCTAGGCATATTTCCTTCAAGATCTCTGTAGGGTCCGCTCGATGGGCTCTGCTTCGCCGACCAAGCCTTGCACAATAATGGATCGCGTCAAGCTCGGGTTCCCGGGGTCGAATGGAGCTCTTCGCCCCACATCGAAGCCGACGTCATCTTGTTGCCGAGGAGCGTAAGACCCACCCCTCGAGGGGAAGTGGGCACTTGACGCCTATCATCTCGGTCATGTCGGTCTCCATACTTGGTCTCGCTGATTCTCGCACCCTTCACGCCGGAGGCGATCTGGGGATCGTGGAGCCGATCGAACCGTGATTCGCAGCGACGGATCGATCGTGAATTCTGTTGCACGATCGCGGACACGGATGAATTCTGGTCCTCGCTGCCCGGAGCAAATCCTCGATCTGATCAAGCCTCCGCCACTTCCGATCGAGAGGGCTGGATGGACTCGCTATACGGGTCGCAGCTGCTAAATTCTGGATTGGGGTTCGATATACCGAGTCAGCGGAAGAGTTGACGCCGATTGGCGCGGGAACTCGCTCAGCGCTCGCCGAAAGTGCTCGCTGAAGATTCTCCAAGCGAGCGTGTTCGGCCAAATTGGCCAAACGTGCCTCCTCCAAGGCGCGAGCCTTGGGGGTTTCTCCTGCGATGGGAGTATGCAGGGCATCCATGTTCCTGCGGCGAAGTTCCTCTCTTTGCAGAGAGTCGAGTGGCTCGGGCTGGTATTCCTCGTGGTCACGTGCGGGGCCGTCTCCGCCACCTGCCCCGTCCTCATGGGCGAAGCCAGGGGGACTGCGAGGTCCGTTGACCATCAGGATTTCCGCCGCCGGATCACTGCTATCGCATTCGGATGCAGTCTCTACGGAGCCAGTCGACAGATCGAACAGGCCGTAGAGAGATTCGTCGGGCTCGATTGCCGCAACTTGGGTGGTGGCTGTTTGGCGAGCCACCGCGTGTCTCACCCACCGCTGAAGCCTCGACCGACCAGAGCGCTTGCGCTGGCGGGAGACCGGGAGGGTAGTCGATAGGGGAGTCGACCGATACGGGGTCGACGGTTGTCGCAGCAGAACGCCGCGGACACATGCGCGAAAATGCGTCGCACCGCAGACGGGGAGCGCATCAACATCGAGTGGAGCCTCCTGGAGCCAGGCGGAGTCGTCGGCGACGAAGGTGAGAGCGCCGAGACGGATCTCGCGACCCTCGACCAAAACTCCAGCAGTCATCATGATGAATATACTCGGAAGAATCGCAACTTCTCCAAAAAATCACTAAAACACCGGCCCCAAGGTGGGCGCCAACTGTCGTGGTTCTAAGTCTGACAGTAGAGTGGGGGTAGGTATGGAGAGGCAAGGTCCTAGCTATGGAGAGGTTGTAAACACAAGCGATGTACGAGTTCAGGCCCTTCTCGGAGGAAGTAAAAGCCCTACGTCTCGAAGACCTGAGGCGGTCGAGTGGATTATGTGTATATGAGTTACAGAGGTGCGAACCCTTCTTCCTGTGGAGGGGGGTGGCTTATATAGAGTACGCCAGACCCCTGCCATTAACGTAATGAAGGGTTTAAAGTACATTAAGTCTGGGCGCATCGTAACGCCCACATAAAGTGTCTTAACTACCATAAAGTCTATTCAATTATGTGTCGTTGCAAGACAGAGTGCCTCTTGACCTTCCGTGGTCGAGTGAGTCTTCATGGTCGAGTCCTTCAAGTCAGTCGAGTGGGTTCCTCGTAGGTCGACTGGAAGGTGATCTCTTCTAAGGGTGTCCTTGGGTAGGGTACTTAGATCAGGTCTATGACCCTACCCTAGGTACATGAATCCATCAGGCGGAACCTTGGACCCTGTAACAGGGAAGTGCCAGTGGACGGACGAGCAACTGCAAATACCTGTCAAGAACCTTCGACACTATATCGATGCAGCGCAACAAGGGACGTTCCTTCCAAATAGGGAGAAGGACGAGCTCACAATGGCCCTTGGGAATCCTGCGCACCCTGGACGGACACGAGGCATGCCAGGCTCCATTCCGTGGAAGGTTGGTTTTCCGGACGCAGGGGGTTACAAAACCCACGAGAGGAGGAAGAAACTAGAGCAGGACCAACTGCAGGCGCTGCATGAAAGGGTAATGGGGCTAGAGGAACGAGAAGAGGAACAAGAAGCAGCAGATCGCAGCAAACGACCTGCCGAAGCTTCCCCCGAAGCTACCCCGCCATCTCAGCGGAGAAGCAGCGTGGCTTCCACCGAGCTGCTTCAGCCGGGGCATGTCTTGACGGCTCCTGCCAGCTATCCCGTGGATGGTATCACGGAGTCTCAAAATTGCCACATTATGGCGCGATGGATGAATTTGAAGGTCAAGGCGGCTGTTGGCCAAGTTTATCCTAGTGGACCCGCACAACTTATCACCGCCACTGATTCCGTATGATATGCTAAGGTGATGGTGGATGAAATAACGGAGGATTTGAGAACCTCGTGCTTGAGCACCCTACCGTGAAGGGGAGACTAGGCTGGGTTCTCGCTCAAGACTCCATGCCTATGGCGGAAGGAGCTCATCAACCTTCCGAATTGACGCCTCCGCCTCCTCCTCCTCCTCCCGTGAGTCAGGCACTCCGCCTCCACCGCCTCCTCCTCCGCGAGTGACGATCAGGCACGCGCGGCGGCACTCCGCCTCCTCCACCGCCTCCTCCTCCGGCGAGTGACGATCAGGGCATGCGTGGCGGCACTCCGCCTCCTTCTCCGGCGCGTGGCGGCACTCCGCCTCCTTCTCCGGCGCGTGGCGGCACTCCGCCTCCTTCTCCACCTGCGCCGGCGCTCCCGAGAAGCTAGCAGCCTCCTCCTTCTCCGCCTTGCCAGCAAGGGCGAAGAGACCGCCGCCGCCCGGCTGCTCCGTCAAGGTCGTAGTCCTTCTCCTCCGCCTCGTAAGCAAGCACGAAAGAAGACAGACGCCGCAGCCACTCCGTCTGCTCCGGCGTCTAGAAACACAAGAAGAGGAGAGGGGCAATACAGATACGGTCCACCTCTAAAGCCTCTAGAGAAGTTACCATACGAGAGGACCGAGGAGGAAAACAATACAATCGTGCAGGCCCACGTGAAGGAGTTCTTTGAAGGGGTGAAAGCAAAGAGACATCCACCTCCGGAGGAGAAGGTAGATCCGGTGAAAGCAAAGGGCACTCTCGATGCCCTGAGGAAACCGGCAAAGTCTCCGCCGAGAACCAGCTATGAGCGCATTACTGAACAGACATATCTCCAAGCGGAGCGGTCGGGAAGTACTATCAGACATCAAAGAGCAAAAGAACGAGCAGCTGCGAAAAAAATTGACCAGCTTGGCGAACAAGCAAACCAATCGTGCCCCCCGCTCAATGTGTCTAACGGCAACATCGTCGCTAATGTTCCGGGGATGGTGGCAGGTTATGGCAATCTACAAGATTACCTGCCTGACGATGCACTTCCTGATTACATGATGGTGGAAGAACACAGATACGAGTACGGGAAGCCTCTTGTCAAAGATGAAAAATCTCTAACAATGATGGTGCGAAGGTTCCATACTTGGTACATGAAAACCTGCAGAGAGTCTGGGGGGCGCGAATAGTTTGTATCTGCACATTAAAGAGGAGCACGACCTTGTTGGAACTGATCTATTGTGTGTTCCATTTGAGGAGTTCTTCGCGTTCTTCAATCAAAAGGCCCTCGATAAATTAACGGTCTTTTGCTACTGCCTGTAAGTACTATTTCTGTCATTAAGTCTCTATATATAGCTCGGCTCTTTCATTGCATGTATTTATAATTAATTATCCTCGATATATTATGCAGATTGAAGATCGTCGAGTGCCAAAAAAAATGAAATCTATGATATTGGGTTCATTAACACAAATATCATAGATGTATTTCTGGTTGAAAAGGACGTCAAAGAGGCCGAGGACAACTTGCTAGAATCGTTGATCAAAAATCAAAACAAAGATACCATACTCTTTCCTTACAACAGCAAGTGAGTGTTACTGATCGTTTGCATATTCGGTTTCCCTTATTACTCGAGCGAGGTTATAGTAATGTAATTGATGAGTTATGCATGCGTGCGCAGTTTCCACTATATTCTTCTGGAGATTAAGCTTGAGCATGGACTAGTAACCGTCTTAGACTCGAGACGGAAAGATCCCAGCACCTATGCGGACATAACTGAAATGCTCAGCAAGTAAGTTCAATCGATCATTATCGCACCATATCGGCAACTTTTTGTTCATTTCCTGATATCTCAAGTAATAATAATTATTTTTTTGTCTTGCAGGGTTTGGAAACAGTTTACCATAGAAGCTCCGGGACTGCCGAAGGAGCTGCGATATACATACCCAAAAGTAAGTACTACTTGCTAGCTAGTTGTGCGCATCTCCCGTTGATTCTATAGCTATACTTTCATCAATGCCATTTATAATGCTTCATTATCAGTTTGATTGACCTCTATTTCTCGTAAAGTGCTTATGGCAGGAACAAGTGAATGATTTCTGTGGATACTACGTGTGCGAGTTCATCCACACCGCGACTTTGAAAAACAAGCGGGGCTACTCTCAAGACAATATGAAGTGCGTAAGCAATTAATAATATTCACAATTTCATTTTATTACACCATTATTTCTGTTGAGTTTCATTCATATATATGTATTAATTAACCCCCTTCTTCAAATTAGACGTGGCAGATGCAGAATGAACTCCTAGAACCAGATTGCATGAAAGCAATTCAAGAGGAATTGGCGGGATTCTTTCTTGACCACATCATCAATAAAGCCGGAGAATACCATGTGGAAGTTGATTTCAAATGCTAGGGGACTGTAATGGAGAGATCTTATATATTGTACATGTATGTAGCCAGTAGCGTCGGACGTACATGATACGAAAACTTGTTGTTCGACCAATCTCTCGGAGAAGGAGAGGTAGATCGATCATTTCTCTTGGTATCCATGAAGAACTTCTGTACTCGATGGTTCCCTTCATTTTCTTACTAGCTAGCGTGTCGAGGGCTATATGTATATAGTACGTAGCGTCGACCAAGCACGGACATAAGAGAGGACACTTCTCTCTATTAATTAGTTAGCTAACACAATATATGAAACACCTAAATTAACCCCCAACCCCCCCCCCCTTCAAAAAAACAAAAACCCCAGCCACTGGAATGCTGACGCGTGGATGCCTTTTGGTCCCGGTTGGTGCCACCAACCGGGACCAAAGGCCCCCCTGCCTGGGCTCGGCGCACCGGCCATGTGGAGGACCATCTGTCCCGGTTCGTGTTAGAACCAGGACTAAAGGGGGGAGGTATTAGTAACGACCCATTAGTCCCGATTCATGAACCGGGACTAAAGGCCCTTACGAACCGGGACTAATAGGTGTTTTTCTACTAGTGAGTGTTTACATAAAATTTATTTTAAGTGCCAAACTCATGCATTGGCTTCTTGGTTGCCATTATGGGTCCACATGTGCTCCACAAGATCATTGAGTAGTTGCACATGCACCTGCTAATCTCAAAGATTCTGATGCATCCGCAGAAAGTTCAGCAACTGAGCCGCATCTTGATCTTTCGGGATTTCAACTTGTTCTCTAGGTGCTTCGAAATCATGGGTTTGGACTACACCATCACCCTCATCCTCGACAATCATATTATGCAGAATAACACAACATGTCGTCAGCTGCCACAAAGTTTCTGATTCCCACATCATTGCAGCGCTCCTCACAATTCCCCAACGAGCTTGAAGCACACCAAATGCCCTCTCCACATCCTTCCTAGCCGCTTCCTGCATTGTTGCAAAGTGGCTCTGTTTCCTGCCACACGGCTCCGATATGGTCTTCACAAACGCCACTCACTAAGGATAGATACCATCGGCAAGGTAGTATCCCATGTTGTAGTCCCAGCCGTTGATGGTGTAGTTGCACGGCGGTGATTCCTCATTGCAAAGCCTCCTGAACACCGGAGATCATTGAAGCATGTTGATGTCGCTGTGAGAACTCGGCATTCCAAAGAAAGCATGCCAAATTCATAAATCATGTGATGCCACCGCTTCTAGTATGATGGTGGCCTCTCTCGTGTGACCTTGATGCATTCCTCTCAAACCTTTGGGGTAGTTCTTCCATGGTCAATGCATGCAATCAATTGATCCGAGCATTCCTGGAAACCCCCTTGCCAGTCCAATAGCCAACAACTTCTCCGTGTCCTACACATTTTGTTCTCTGGGATACTCAGGTCCAAACACCTCCACCATGGTGCAGGAAAACTTGATAGTAGTCTTCAAGCACATGCTCTCCCCCATCCTGACCATCTCACCAACGGCATCTGCAATAGTACCAAGTGCAAGCATCCTCAGAGCAGCCATGCACTTCTGTTTGGGAGAGAAAGAGAGTTGTCCGCAACAATCCCTTGTGAGCCTGAAGTAGTCATTGTGTGCCTCCACTCCCTCCACAGTGCGCAGGAACAATGGTTTCCGCATGCGAAAACAGCGACGAAACCATGGATCATCCGGGAAAGTAGGCTTGGGAGCAAACTAGTCTATGTACAGTAGCTTTGCTCCGGACTGAAGGAAATATGCCCTAGAGGCAACAATAAAGTTATTATTTATTTCCTTATATCATGATAAATGCTTATTATTCATGCTAGAATTGTATTAACCGGAAACATAATACATGTGTGAATACATAGACAAACATAGTTTCACTAGTATGACTCTACTTGACTAGCTCGTTGAATCAAAGATGGTTAAGTTTCCTAGCCATAGACATGAGTTGTCATTTGATTAACGGGATCACATCATTAGGAGAATGATGTGATTGACATGACCCATTCCGTTAGCTTAGCACACAATCGTTTAGTATATTGCTATTGCTTTCTTCATGACTTATACATGTTCCTATGACTATGAGATTATGCAACTCCCGTTTACCGGAGGAACACTTTGTGTGCTACCAAACGTCACAACATAACTGGGTGATTATAAAGGAGCTCTACAGGTGTCTCCAAAGGTACATGTTGAGTTGGCGTATTTCGAGATTAGGATTTGTCACTCCGATTGTTGGAGAGGTATCTCTGGGGCCTCTCGGTAATGCACATCACTATAAGCCTTGCAAGCAATGTAGCTAATGAGTTAGTTACGGAATGATGCATTATGTAACGAGTAAAGAGACTTGCCGGTAACGAGATTGAACTAGGTATTGAGATACCGACGATCGAATCTCGGGCAAGTAACATACCGATGACAAAGGGAACAACATATGTTGTTATGCGGTTTGACCGATAAAGATCTTCGTAGAATATGTAGGAGCCAATATGAGCATCTAGGTTCCACTATTGGTTATTGACCGGAAACGGTTCTCGGTCATGTCTACATAGTTCTCGAACCCGTAGGGTCCGCACGCTTAAGGTTTCGATGACAGTTTTATTATGAGTTTATGAGTTTTGATGTACCGAAGGAGTTCGGAGTCCCGGATGAGATCGGGGACATGACGAGGAGTCTCGAAATGGTTGAGACGTAAAGATCGATATATTGGACGACTATATTCGGACTTCGGAAAGGTTCCGAGTGATTCGGGTATTTTCGGGGGTACCAGGGTGTAACGGGAATACGAGGAAGAAGCAATGGGCCTCATGGGCCAAGTGGTGGAAGAGAGGAGGAGGCGCCCGCCCCCTAGCCCAAACCGACTGGACTAGGGGCCGGCCCCTTCCTTCTTCTCCTCCTCTCCTTCCTTCTCCTTCTCCTCCCCTTCCTTCCCATCTCCTAGTAGGACTTGGAAAGAGGGGGGAATCCTACTTGGAGTAGGATTGCCCCCCTTGGGCGCGCCTCCTCCTCCTTGGTCGGCCCTCCTCCCCTTGCTCCTTTATATACGGGGGCAGGGGGCACCCCAAGACACACAAGTTGATCTACGGATCGTTCCTTAGCCGTGTGCGGTGCCCCCCTTCACCATATTCCACCTCGGTCATATCGTCGCGGAGTTTAGGCGAAGCCCTACGCCGGTAGAACATCAACATCGTCACCACGCCATCGTGCTGATGGAACTCATCCCCGAAGCTTTGATGGATCGAAGCCCGGTGATCGTCATCGAGCTGAACGTGTGCTGAACTCGGAGGTGCCGTACGTTCGGTACTTGGATAGATCGGATCGTGAAGACGTACGACTACATCAACCGTGTTGTCATAACGCTTCCGCTTTCGGTCTACGAGGGTACGTGGACACACTCTTCCCTCTCGTTGCTATGCATCACCATGATCTTGCGTGTGCATAGGATTTTTTTTGAAATTACTACGTTCCCCAACAGTGGTATCAGAGCCAGGTTTTATGCGTTGATGTTATATGCACGAGTAGAACACAAGTGAGTTATGGGAGATACAAGTCATACTGCTTACCAGCATGTCATACTTTGGTTTGGCGGTATTGTTGGATGAAGTGGCCCGGACCGACATTATGCGTACGCTTACGCGAGACTGGTTTTACCGCCGTGCTTTGCACACAGGTGACTAGCGGGTGTCTGTTTCTCCAACTTTAGTTGAACCGAGTGTGGCTACGCCCGGTCCTTGCGAAGGTTAAAACAGCACCAACTTGACGAACTATCATTGTGGTTTTGATGCGTAGGTAAGAACGGTTCTTGCTCAGCCCGTAGCAGCCACGTAAAACTTGCAACAACAAAGTAGAGGATGTCTAACTTGTTTTTGCAGGGCATGTTGTGATGTGATATGGTCAAGACGTGATGAGATATAAGTTGTTGTATGAGATGATCATGTTTTGTTGAAGTTATCGCAATCGGCGAAGCCCTATGGTTGTCTCTTTGTTGCATAAGATGCAAGTGCCAAATAATTGCTTTACTTTATCGCTATGCGATAGCAATAGTTGCAAGAGCGATAGTTGGCGAGACGACCATGTGACGACACATTGATATAGATCAAGATGATGAAGATCATGGTGTTGTGTCGGTGATGATAGAGATCATGACAGCACTTTGGAGATGGAGATCAAAGGCGCAAGATGATCATAGCCATATCATGTCACATATTTTGATTGCATATGATGTTTATCTGTTATACACCTTATTCTGTTTTGATTGACGGTAGCATTTTAAGATGATCTCTCACTAATTATCAAGAAGTGTTCTCCTTGAGTATGCATCGTTGCGAAAGTTCTTCGTGCTGAGACACCACGTGATGATCGGGTGTGATAGGCTCTACGCTCAAATACAACAGTGCAAAACAGTTGCACACGCGAATACTCAAAGTTAAACTTGACGAGCCTAGCATATCTGAGATATGGCCTCGAACACGGAGACCGAAAGGTCGAGCGTGAATCATATAGTAGATATGATCAACATAGTGATGTTCACCATTGAAAACTACTCCATCTCACGTGATGATCGAACATGGTTTAGTTGATTTGGATCACGTGATCACTTAGATGACTAGAGAGATGTCTGTCTAAGTGGGAGTTCTTAAGTAATATGATTAATTGAACTTAAATTTATCATGAACTTAGTCCTGGTAGTATTTTGCAAATTATGTTATAGATCAATAGCTCGCGTTGTTGCTTTCATACGTTTATTTTGATATGTTCCTAGAGAAAATTGTGTTGAAAGATGTTAGTAGCAATGATGCGGATTGGATCCGTGATCTGAGGTTTATCCTCATTGCTGCACAGAAGAATTATGTCCTTGATGCACCGCTAGGTGACAAACCTATTGCAGGAGCAAATGCAGACGTTATGAACGTTTGGCTAGCTCAATATGATGACTACTTGATAGTTTAGTGCACCATGCTTAACGGCTTAGAATCGGGACTTCAAAGATGTTTTTGAACGTCATGGACCATATGAGATGTTCCAGAAATTGAAGTTAATATTTCAAGCAAATACCCGAGTTGAGAGATATGGAGTCTCCCACAAGTTCTATAGCTAAAAGATGGAGGAGAATCGCTCAACTAGTGAGCATGTGCTCAGATTGTCTGGGTACTTCAATTGCTTGAATCAAGTGGGAGTTAATCTTCCAGATAAGATAGTGATTGACAGAATTCTCTAGTCACCATCACTAAGTTACTAGAACTTCGTGATGAACTATAGTATGCAAAGGATGACGAAAACGATTCTCGAGCTCTTCGTGATGTTGAAATCGACGAAGGTAGAAATCAAGAAAGAGCATCAAGTGTTGATGATTGGCAAGACCACTAGTTTCAAGAAAAGGGCAAAGGGAAAGAAAGGGAGAATTCAAGTAGAATGGCAAACAAGTTGTCACTCCCGTGAAGAAGACCAAAGCTGGACCAAAACCTGAAACAGAGTGCTTACACTGCAAAGGAAATGGTCACTGGAAGCGGAAATGCCCTGAATATTTGGTGAATAAGAAGGATGGCAAAGTGAACAAGGGTATATTTGATATACATGTGTTTGATGTGTGCCTTACTAGTGTTTATAGTAGCCCCTGAGTATTTGATACTTGTTTGGTTGCTAAGATTAGTAACTCAAAACAGGAGTTACATAATAAACAGAGACTAGTTGAGGGGAAGTGACGGTGAGTGTTGGAAATAGTTCCAAGATTGATATGATCATCATCACACACTCCCTATATTTTTGAGATTAGTGTTAAAACTAAATAAATGTTATTTAGCGTTTGCGTTGAGCATGAATATGATTTGATCATGTTTATTGCGATACGGTTATTCATTTGAAGTTAAAGAGTAATTGTTATTCTGTTTACATGAATAAGACCTTCGATGGTTATACACCAAATGAAAAAAGTTTGTTGGATCTCGATCATAGTGATACACATATTCATAATATTGATGCCAAAAGATGCAAACTTAATAATGATAGTGCAACTTATTTGTGGCATTGCCGTTTGGGTCATATCGGTGTAAAGCGCATGAAGAAACTCCATAAAGATGGATCTTCGGAATCACTTGGTTATGAATCATTTGATGCTTGCGAACCGTGCCTTTTGGGCAAGATGACTAAAACTCCGGAACAATGGAACAAGCTACTGACTTATTGGAAATAATACATACCGATGTATGCGATCCAATGAGTGTTGATGCTCGTGGCAAGTATCGTTATTTTCTGACATTCACAAGATGATTTGAGCAGATATGGGTATATCTACTTGATGAAACATAAGTCTGAAATAATTGAAAGGTTCAAAGAATTTCAGAGTGAAGTGGAAAAATCATCGTAACAAGAAAATAAAGTTTCTGCGATCTGATCGCGGAGACGAATATTTGAGTTACGAGTTTGGTCTTCAATTAAAACAATGTGGAATAGTTTCACAGCCCACGGCACCTGGAACACCACAACGTTATGGTGTGTCCGAACGTCGTAACCGCACTTTATTGGATATGGTGCGATCTATGATCTCTCTTATTGATTTACCATTATCGTTTTGGCGTTATGCATTAGAGACAACTGCATTCACGTTAAAAGGGCACCATCTAAATCCGTTGAGACGACACTATATGAACTGTGGTTTAGCAAGAAACCCAAGTTGTCGTTTCTTTAAGTTAAGAGTTGCGACTTATGTGAAAAGGTTTCATCCTGATAAGCTCAAATCCAAATTGGAGAAGTGCGTCTTCATAGAATACCCAAAGGAAACTGTTGGGTACACCTTCTACACAGATCCGAAGGCAAGATATTCGTTGCTAAAGATGGATCCTTTCTAGAGAAGGAGTTTCTCTCGAAAGAAGTGAGTGGGAGGAAAGTAGAACTTGATGAGGAAACTGTACCTTCTCCCGAATTGGAAAATAGTTCATCATTGAAATTAGTTCCAGTGATTCCTACACCAATTAGTGAGAAAGCTAATGATGATGATCATGAAACTTCACATCAAGTTACTACAGAACTTCGTAGGTCTTCCAGAGTACAGTCCGCACCAAATTGGTACGGTAATCCTGTTCTGGAAGTCATGTTACTAGACCATGATAAACCTACGAACTATGAGGAAGCGATGATGAGCCCAGATTCCACGAAATGGCTGGAGGCCATGAAATCTGAGATAGGATCCATGTATGAGAACAAAGTGTGGACTTTGGTGGACTTGCCCGATGATCGGCAAGCCATAGAAAATAAATGGATCTTCAAGAGGAAGACGGACGCTGATAATAGTGTTACTATCTACAAAGCTAGACTTGTCGGAAAAGGTTTTTGACAAAGTTCAAGGTGTTGAATACAATGAGATTTTCTCACTCGTATCGATGCTTAAAAGTCTGTCCGAATCATGTTAGCAATTGCCACATTTTATGAAATTGGCAAATGCATGTCAAAACTGCATTCCTTAATGGTTTTCTTAAAGAAGAGTTGTATATGATACAACCAGAAGGTTTTGTCAATCCTAAAGGTGCTAACAAAATGTGCAAGCTCCAGCGATCCATCTATGGACTGATGCAAGCATCTCAGAGTTGGAATATACGCTTTGATAAGTTGATCAAAGCATATAGTTTTATACAGACTTGCGGTGAAGCCTGTATTTACAATAAAGTGAGTGGGAGCACTACCGCCTTTCTGATAAATATATGTGAGTAACATATTGTTGATCAGAAATGATGTAGATATTTTCTGGAAAGCATAAAGGAGTATTTGAAAGGAGTTCTTTAAAAGAAAGACCTCAGTAAAGCTACTTACATATTGAGCATCAAGATCTATTGAGATAGATCAAGACGCTTGATAAGATTTTCAATGAGTACATACCTTGTCAAGATTTTGAAATAGTTCAAAATGGAACAGTCAAAGAAAGAGTTCTTGCCTGTGTTGCAAAGGTGTGAAATTGAGTAAGACTTAAATCCCGACCACGGCAGAAAATAGAAAAGAGAATGAAAGTCATTCCCTATGCCTCAGTCATAGGTTCTATAAAGTATGCTATGTTATGTACCAGATCTATTGTATACTCTGCCCTAGTTTCGCAAGGGAGTACAATAGTGATCTAGGAGTAGATCACTGGACATTGGTCAAAGTTATCCTTAGTGGAATAAGGATATGTTTCTCAATTATGGAGGTGAAAAAAGGTTCGTCGTAAAGGTTACGTCGATACAAGTTTTGGCACTGATCCAGATGACTTTAAAGTCTCAATCTGGATACATATTGAAAGTGGGAGCAATTAGCTAGAGTAGCTCCGTGCAGAGCATTGTAGACATAGAATATTTGCAAAATACATACGGCTCTGAATGTGACAGACCCGTTGACTAAACTTCTCTCACGAGCAAAACATGATCATACCTTAGTACTCTTTGGGTGTTAATCACATAGCGATGTGAACTAGATTATTGACTCTAGTAAACCCTTTGGGTGTTGGTCACATGAAGATGTGAACTATGGGTGTTAATCTATACAGATATGAATATTGGTATTAAATCACATGGCGATGTGAACTATATTATTAACTCTAGTGCAAGTGAGAGACTAAAGGAAATATGCCCTAGAGGCAATAATAAAGTTATTATTTATTTCCTTATATCATGATAAATGTTTATTATTCATGCTAGAATTGTATTAACCGGAAACATAATACATGTGTGAATACATAGACAAACATAGTGTCACTAGTATGCCTCTACTTGACTAGCTCGTTGAATCAAAGATGGTTAAGTTTCCTAGCCATAGACATGAGTTGTCATTTGATTAACGGGATCACATCATTAGGAGAATGATGTGATTGACATGACCCATTCCGTTAGCTTAGCACACGATCGTTTAGTATATTGCTATCGCTTTCTTCATGACTTATACATGTTCCTATGACTATGAGATTATGCAACTCCCGTTTACCGGAGGAACACTTTGTGTGCTACCAAACGTCACAACGTAACTGGGTGATTATAAAGGAGCTCTACAGGTGTCTCCGAAGGTACATGTTGGGTTGGCATATTTCGAGATTAGGATTTGTCACTCCGATTCGGAGAGGTATCTCTGGGCCCTCTCAGTAATGCACATCACTATAAGCCTTGCAAGCAATGTAGCTAATGAGTTAGTTACGGAATGATGCATTACGTAATGAGTAAAGAGACTTGCCGGTAACGAGATTGAACTAGGTATTGAGATACCGACGATCGAATCTCGGGCAAGTAACATACCGATGACAAAGGGAACAACGTATGTTGTTATGCGGTTTGACCGATAAAGATCTTCGTACAATATGTAGGAGCCAATATGAGCATCCAGGTTCCTCTATTGTTTATTGACCGGAAACGGTTCTCGGTCATGTCTACATAGTTCTCGAACCCATAGGGTCCGCATGCTTAAGGTTTCAATGATAGTTTTATTATGAGTTTATGAGTTTTGATGTACCGAAGGAGTTCGGAGTCCCGGATGAGATCGGGGACATGACGAGGAGTCTCGAAATGGTCGAGATGTAAAGATCGATATATTGGACGACTATATTCGGACTTCGGAAAGGTTCCGAGTGATTCGGATATTTTCGGGGGTACCGGCGAGTTACGGGAATACGAGGAAGAAGCAATGGGCCTCATGGGCCAAGTGGTGGAAGAGAGGAGGAAGCGCCCCCTAGCCCAAACCGACTGGACTAGGGGCCGGCCCCCTTCCTTCTTCTCCTCCCTCTCCTTCCTTCTCCTTCTCCTCCCCTTCCTTCCCTTCTCCTAGTAGGACTTGGAAAGAGGGGGGAATCCTACTTGGAGTAGGATTGCCCCCCTTGGGCGCACCTCCTCCTCCTTGGCCGGCCCTCCTCCCCTTGCTCCTTTATATACGGGGGCAGGGGGCACCCCAAGACACACAAGTTGATCTACGGATCGTTCCTTAGCCGTGTGCGGTGCCCCCCTCCATCATATTCCACCTCGGTCATATCGTTGCGGAGTTTAGGCGAAGCCCTGCGTCGGTAGAACATCATCATCGTCACCACGCCGTCGTGCTGACGGAACTCATCCCCGAAGCTTTGCTGGATCGGAGCCCGGGGATCGTCATCGAGCTGAACTCGGAGGTGCCGTACGTTCGGTACTTGGATCGGTCGGATCGTGAAGACGTACGACTACATCAACCACGTTGTCATAACGCTTCCGCTTTCGGTCTACGAGGGTACGTGGACACACTCTCCCCTCTCGTTGCTATGCATCACCATGATCTTGCGTGTACGTAGGAATTTTTTTGAAATTACTACGTTCCCCAACACAGACACCCTATTCCGGTTGATCACTCTTCTTCCTTTGATTGAGCCCTTGAAGTTGAGAATATGCTCCACTTGGCGGTCCATTTCCTCTTGCTTGCTCATGAGCATAATCATGTCCACTTCTTCGTTTGAATCCGAGGAATCGAAGAACTCATCTTGAATGATTTGGTCAAGCTCCGTCGGTCCATACTCCTCGTCCGACGAAGCATTGGAATCCATCGTTTTCCCTAACAAAATTACAAAAAATCTGGTCAGACAATGTGTCGAACACATCAAGCGCAAGGCGGAGCCAGAGAGTTGCCGTACGTACCGCGGTGGCGTCCGGGCCAGAGACGATGTCCCCCGTGGCGAGGACGGGAGAGAGGACTACTCTGCCAGAGCTGCTGGCGCAGAGGCTAGGAACGGCTGCGAAGCGTGCGCGGTGGCGAAGCTGCGAGCCGAATGGCATGGATGAGGAAGAAAAGAGGAGATAGCAAATGGATCCAGCATCTCAGGGGTGGATTTGGTGCAAGTTGGCGTGGGGTCGGGTTGTCGGTTCCAATGTGGCGGGCGTGGCCGGGCGCCCCCATATCCGCCTCATATTTTGGGGTGGATATGAGAGGTGCCGGTTAGCGTGGGCGTTTGGGGGTTGTTTGAAGGGGCCGTCTGGATTAAAAAAATGTGACCGGAAGGTGATCGGGCGGCTCGCCCGGGCATATGAAACTGGTTTGAGGCGTCCAACTGTAGATGCTCTTATACCTTTAAAATTGTGTGCTACTACTTTGCTTCTCCAAATGAAGCAGAACACCTGCTCGTCGGGAGACCGTCTACCCGCCGGCCTGAGGAGAGACCAGGGAAGTGCTTTCCCACCATGACCATCCCTCCATCGAGGGAACATTGCATGAATAAACAAAAAAAATTCTATGCACACGCAAGATCTATCCATGAAGATGTATAGCTACGAGAAGGGGTTCAACGTAAACATAGAGTGTTGGGGAACGTTGCATGAAAAAACAAAAAAAAATTCTACGCACACGCAAGATCTATCCATGAAGATGTATAGCTACGAGAGGGGGAGAGTATCTACATACCCTTGTATATCGCTAAGCGGAAGCATTTATCAACGCGGTTGATGTAGTCGTACACCTTCATGATCCATCCCGATCAAGTACCGAATGTACGACACCTCCGCATTCAGCACACTTTCAGCTCGATGACATCCTCGCCTTCTTGATCCAACAAGAGGGGGGCGAAGTATTAGATGAGTTCTGGTAGCATGATAGTGTGGTGACGGTAGTGGTGAAGAATAATCTCCGCAGGGCTTCACCAAGCACAACGGAAACTATAATGGAGGATAAACTAGAGAGGCGGGGTCGCCGACACACGGCTTGGTGAATCTTGATGTGTTCCGGTTGCTAGCCCTGCCCCTCTATTTATATGTTGAGACTGGGGTCGTTTCTTGGAGAAAGAGCCTCCTCAAAGTCGGTTTCGCACGCAAGGCAAGAGTCCTTCTCGGACTCCAGGACCAGCCGCCAGGGTCCTTGGCGTCTGGCCCCAGGCACCAGAGTCCCTGGCGTCTGGCCCCCTGGCCTCCGCAAAACTCCTTTTGCACCTTCCTAAAGCCTCGTGGGCTTTACCCCTTGGCCCAAATAAAGTGTTCTCGTACCTGAACATTTCGGGAAACATCTGAAACCCCTTCCGGAGACCAAACACTATTGTCCCATATATCAATCTTTACCCCCGGACTATTCCGGAGCTCCTCGTCATCTCATCCGGAACTCCGAACAACATTCGGTCACCAACATACATAATTCATATAATACTATATCATCAACGAACGTTAAGCGTGCGGACCCTATGGGTTCGACAATGATGTAGACATGACCGAGACGCTTCTCTGGTCAATAACCAATAGCAGGACCTGGATGCCCATATTGGTTCCTACATATTCCACGAAGATCTTTATCGGTCGAACCTTTATGACAACATACGTAGTTCCCTTTGTCAGTCGGTATGTTACTTGCCCGAGATTTGATCGTCGGTATCTCCATACCTAGTTCAATCTCGTTATCGGCAAGTCTCTTTACTCGTTCTGTAATACATCATCTCATAAATAACTCCTTAATCACTTTGCTTGCAAGCTTCTTGTGATGATGTATTACCGAGAGGGCCCAGAGATACCTCTCCATCATACGGAGCGACAAATCCCAGTCTCGATTCACGCCAACTTAATAGACACCTTCGGAGATACCTGCAGAGCATTTTTATGATCACCTAGTTACGTTGTGACGTTTGATAGCACACAAGGTATTCCTCCAGTATCCGGGTCGAAGGAATATTTATTTGACATTAAGAAAGTAGTAGCAATAAACTGAACGATCATATGCTAAGCTAATGGATGGGTCTTGTCCATCACATCATTCTCCTAATGATGTGATCCTGTTATCAAGTGACAACACATGTCTATGATTAGGAAACCTTAACCATCTTTTGATCAACAAGCTAGTCTAGTAGAGGCATACTAGGGACTTGGTATTTTTTTTATGTATTCACACGTGTATTTAAGTTTTCAATCAATACAATTATAGCATGAATAATAAACTTTTATCATTATTAAGGAAATATAATAATAACAACTTTATTATTCTCTAGGGCATATTTCCAACACAGAGCACCCCAAACATAATTATAATTACATCGAGGTACCTGGACCACTAAACCACCACTACCGCCGCCGGAATGGTGGAGCTACTATACTCGTTGGCCACTTCGGGTTGCAGTGGTTGATTGTCCGTCCTTGACTCTTCTGGGTGAAGGGTGGCCTCTCAGGGCCCCGACGTTAGGTGAGCGACGCCTCCTGTTATTCCTCCATGTGTCTACCCATGGAGGGAGGTAGCTTGGCTTTGGCTCGACTTTCATAACTTCTACCTTCGGAAGTGTTGACGGTGCTATTACGGCGACTACATGATCCTTGGTCTCATCCCCAACAATGGTGTTTATTTAAAGGAGACTGAAACCCCCCGGCTTCTGCATCATTGGAATGCACACATCAATTTTTATTGATTATTAAGCAGAGTACAGGATGAAGGCAACCATTGCAAGATATATGGAAACAAACACCTATGACTAAGTCAACTTCTTCCACTGCAACACCTTTAAGAAGAAAAAATGTCCTCCTATTGGTGTCGCCATGTCCTACCGGTGACAGCATAGACAAGGATTTTCATCTTGGTTGCCAAGAGCAGCCACTGAAGATCGACACAACAGCAAGAAGACGACGCCCCCAACAAGATATATTTCACCGCTGCTGAACCCGACCAATAATGATTGGCATGCTTATGAAGGCTCAACAAGGAAGGGTCACATTACAATCTTTTCTGTGAAGTTCTTACACCAAAATGTAATTATTCATTCTATTCGGGTCCTCAGAGAAGCTGCTCTAGGTGCTTCGAGACCCTTTGTTAAAAATTCAAATTCTGAAAGCACAGAGCTTGACCAAGATATAGATGTGTTGCTTCCTTTAAACGCAACACCAAAAGAATTCCAAAAGAGCCGCATGTGAACTACTAACTCCATCCGGGTTTATTGGTCCATTTGATATTTTTTGCCTAGCTTGACCGTAGATTTTGACTAACAGAATATAAGTTGAATGTCACAGAACTTACATTGTGTTGGACTCATATTCGAAAAGTGGCATGTTATTTTTGTGGCATATAATCTATTTTTTGACGGTTAAATCTAAGGTCAAAGTTTAACCTAAAATATAAGGAGAACTAATAAAGCAGGACAGAGGTAGTTGCTCGCTGCTACCGATTTGCAACGAATGGCAACCCTTTCTTGTGTTTCGCTGGAAGGTGAGCGGCTTACCTTTGAAAATTGTGTACTACTCCCTCCGTTCGGAATTACTTGTCACAAAAATAGAAAAAAAAAATGTATCTACAACTAAAATACATCTAGATATATTTATTTTTTGGACGAATAATTTCGAACGGAGGGAATAGTACGTGCTGTACTTTGCTTCTTCCAAATGAAGCAGAATACCTGCTTGGCGGGAGACCGCCTACCCGCCTGCCTGAGGAGAGGCCAGGGATGGGAGTGCCTTCCCACCATGACCATCCCTCCATCGAGGCAAACGCCGAGGGAGATGGATCACATGTCGCCCTCAGCCAGCCACTGAGAAGGTTCCATACCACGACGGGAAGAGAGACTGCAGGCAGATGTTGGGACGTCATTTCAGTTTTCTGGTGTCAGGCTGAGGCAGGCAGTGCGTACAAACATTTTACCTGTAGGCAGGCAGCATGTACAATACCTGCTCGCTTCGAGACCGCCTAGTTGCGTGCGAAGGAGAGGCTAACCCTCAGCCAATCATGGAGAAGTTTCCTTCCTTCCAAACCACGAGGAGGGGAGACACTTCACACACGCTGAGACGCCATCTCAGGAGCACTGGAGGGTCGTGAAGCCACCCACTCCGTGCCAACGGGTCAGCCAGGCAGGCCAAGATCATGCATTTCGGGGCGCAACTTGGTTTCCGCAAAGCACATTGTCCGCGTGCGTGCACCGTCCTTGCCACCGGCACAGCACATGCTCCAGAGGATGTACCGAAGAATGCACTCCCGAGGATGGAAGAGATTTCCAAGAGGGTAAACAGATAACATACTGAATGATTTTACCATGTATTTTCCTTACATTGGCGCTCTTGCTATGTGTAAAACTGTACCGCGTCTTCCACTTCACGGAACTCTGTTTTTAAGTCTTAAGAAAGAAGAATGTAATTGTGCAGCTTGCAATACATAAGTGCATTGTATTGCCGTATTCTTCCTGAGTAGAAGATCAACGGAGCACATGTGTGAGCCTTGCCTATTGTCGGTTTCTGGCGGCCAGCTGCATGGCACGCCAGGAAAAATTCTGGTGACATTCGAGCTATAAATTTCCCGAGGTGTTAGTTCAGCGCATCCAAATATCTGATGGGAGTCCATGTGTCAGCAAGCAGTTTAACAAGGCATCTCTGCTACGTTAAAGCATTGAATTCACTGTTTCTGATTTAGTATTGAATACTACCTGCTTAAGTAAATCAGGACAGAACTATTGGGTACTGACTGCAAGTTTGAAGATCAACCGAGACGCATGGAGTTGACATCTCATTGTTGCATATTCGCAAAGAAAAAGAAAAAAGACATCTCATTATTGCAAGTGTTGAGCAAGAAAGCAACCAAAGTGTAGACAGATTACAGAGGTCAAACTATTCCTTACATATGGAACTGAAGAACAAACAATAAGTGAATAATTATTTATGCAGGTATTTTTGTGTGCCTAAGACACTTGTTTTGAATCCTTCATTTTTACTCAAAAAGGATGCAGCACGCAGAAGCTCACCTTATACAACAGTTCAAGGGAGTCCATGTGTCAGGAAGCAGTTTAACAAGATGTCTGTAGTACTTACTAACCTAAAGCATCGACTTCCCTTGAGCTGTTGCAGATCCATTGAATGGTTGTTTAAGCAAAACAGGACGGAAACATTGGGTACTGTCTACATGGTAGGAACCCAAAGTTTGAAGATCAACTCATCAGACACTTGGAGTTGACATCTCATTATTACAAGTGCTGAGCAAGAAATCAAACCAGTGTGAAACAGATTACAGGAGTCAACCTATTCGTTACATATGACAATGATGGACAAATAATAAGTGAATTATTATTGATGCGCGAGTTTTTACCTAAGATACTTATTTCGAATGTTTCAGATTATACTCAAAAAGAATGTGACTCCTTCGTTTCACCCTCTTGTACAGACTGTGAAGCTCATCGAAGCTCTCTTGTAGACGACGAGCTCTTCCTCCTCTTCTCCTTCGAAGAACAAAGAATCAAGAACCAATAATGGACAAGTAAAGCTCATAGCCGACGAACTCTTCCTCCTCTTCCCCTCAGGAGAACCAAGAACCAAGAATGGGAACAAATGGACGACAGAAAACAAGTGGCCACCACCATCATGTGCACAAGATCCCATGCTCCGAAGAAGAGCAGTAGGACACGGCCTCCTTCTTCCCGCCCACGAGCCTCAGGATGCCCTCGAACACCTCCACGTCGCAGGGGATCCTCAGGGCGCCCTCGTGCCGGAACCCGAACTCCTCCTCGGCCTCCCTGAGCAGCTCCTCGAACGCCCAGTGCCCGAGGTACTCCGTGGGGATCACGAACCTCCTCATCTCCTCCCCGACGCACACCGCGAAGAAGCCCCGCGGGACGTCGGCGCCACCACCGTGCCTGCTGCCGGCCTTGGGCGTCAGCGCGAGCCGCTTCCACTTCCGGAGGAGCTGCTGCAGCCTGACGATGTCCCTGATCTTGTTGCTTGCCCTGCCTTGCTCCCCCATTGCCAGTGTGTGTGCGTGTGGGTGTGGGTGGGTGTCTCTCTTGTCTCAGGCTGCTGCTGCTGCTGCCTCCTTAGCCTGGTGCAAAGACTTGTAAAGGGGCTGACAATATATAGGGGGTTGGATTGGACGAGTGTTCGAGTCGCGGGTTAGCGTGTTCAACGGGTTAGCTCTGATGTTCTAATCAATGGCTTGATACGAGGCTTTGTTTAAGCCTGGGAGCTCTGTTTTATATGCTCTGCTCTTAGGATGACACTAAACTAATGCAAAGCGAAACAACGGGCCGGCACCACTAGTTTTTGGAGTTCTTTGCTTTCTTCATCAGATTACCTTAACTACCATAGTTAGCAAATGTAGTGCAAACTCTGAAGGACTCTACTCCCTTCTGCAATGAAACCAGAAGCACTTACTTTTCTTCCACTTCACTGGCTTGACATGTGTTTGCATGGGCTGCCCTTAAAGAGGGAGAAAGAAAAAGGTTACAAGGATAAACATATCATCATGCACAAGTCAGGACACATGATTATTTGGCTACTAGCTTGCTGAAGAAAGCAAAACAAGTAGCAACTACTAGGAACTAGGGTATCCTTATGTCATCTGATCAACTGCATTTGGTCCAGGTAAAGGCAAGAAATGTTCAGTGCGAAACCGATGGAAGATTCCTGACGTTTTGGACACGGCCACTGGATTTTATTCTATATATTTGTGAAGAGGTTGTTCTTTCAATATCATGTCAGAAACCTGACCTCTCAAAGTGCGATCCAACTGATGGAAGATTCTCTCATCCCTGCTAATGATGAGCAATCAGCGCCCGCTCTGCTCCGCTTATCTGAGCAACCACCACCATGATTTGCTTCGACCTCATCATTGCTGCAAAGCCAAATAACAGTTCATGTATCGGAAAAGGACTGCTCTAGTCCTAGCTTTAGGTGGCAGCGCGAACTGCCCGTCTACTCTTGAAGGTTTTAGTGTTTGACTCTGAAACAAAAAGGTGCTTGCGGAATAGTATATCGACGGATTTGGATTTGTTTACCCCTCTGTTTTCCTTCTGGTAATCATTCACGGATTTGGGGGTTATTGCGTCGATATCAGTGTTCAAACTTCACGATGCCCTCAATTCCCATGTTCGGTTAGCTCCTGAGAGCACAGTTCCGCAGCATCCACATTCACCTGAAAAAAGAGAGGAAAAGGAGGATTGTAAGTTTGAGTTTTGCGAACAAAACAGAACAATCTACACCGTTGCTACTCTGAAAGATTTCTGCTCCCAGGAAGACATGAACAATGACATCATGTTTATAGCAGTAACTAGCATCATGTTTATAGCAGTAAACTAACAGGAACTCTCTGCAAGACAGCAAGTTTGCCGTACAATCAAAAGATTTCCATTTAAGCAACCAAGAACTAAGGCAGATCACTCTTAAACCTCTGATTACACACATTGTGTACCTTTAACTGGAGATATATATGAATCAGATAGCTCTCTATTCTGGCCTGTATACCACAAAGTTGGAACCTCTTTCCAGTCATCAGGCACAGCACAGGACATCAACTGCAATACCTGCATCTGAACTTGAGCAATTCTTTCGTTCTGTCCACACATCTCAAGCGAGATGAAGATTGCTGTCAGAACCAGGGTCACATCTTAAAATAAGCAAAGAGGCTCTGCCCCTGCGGCACAGAAATTGTTGCACCAGATGCATAACTGAAGTAACTGTTGCTCCCCTTCTTTCTTAAGATAACATGTCATGCACATGGCAACTGAAAACATGGCATCTGAGCAGATGGAAAGTACCAGAGATCAGGCTGCATATGGCTGCACATGCCATTGGTCACATAGCTGACACAAATCCCCCAGATCCGGCACAGAGTTCCTTGCTTGGCAAGTTGGCGCGGACTGTAGCACCGGCACATGCATGGAGATCACTTCCGTATTCTCAGAGATAATCACTAATAGCCTGAAAGATGAACAATGTTAATTCAAATTCTTCTAGCTAAAAAAATGGTTACAGTATGGCAGATTATTTATTCTGGAAGAAACCGAGTCACGGCAGAAACACATAGGATAAAATGTCTACAGTAGATGATAACAATCACTTGCATAATATATTCTCACTACAGTAATCTATGGATTTAGCTTTTACTGAAGGTAATATCACCAATATACTGACATAAGAGGATAAAAAGGGACCTTGCATTATCTACCTTGTCTGACGGGACCGAAATATGTAAATGAAATTTTAAACAATATATATGGCCACTTTCTGCAGTCAGACCTACCAAATCTATGCAACCAACCAATCAGGAAAACTTTATGGTCCGAAACAAGCACACGCACAATGATTACCATGATAGGGACAACACACTGTCCATCAGAACTTTGTGAAGAGGACAATTTTGATTTAGCTTCATCCATTCAGATACTTTTTTCTTTCTCTGTGGCTTAAGATACAATAATTCCAGTTAGACAGCTGTGCCTGTACTCCATAGTCCTTGCAATGACATAAAAAAATCATGTGTCAAGATAAAGCTACAGTGCTGTACTGACACCTTGATAACAAGATAAATGATGAAGTATGAGACTCAGAGGAACTGAAGTATCTCACAGATAGTGATACAGCATAATCATCAAAGGGTGGTATTCATGAGGAAGTATCTTGGATTGAATACCATAACATTCAGGAGAGTGCAAACAATTCTTTGCAGTCACATGAGACAACTCAGGGCAGTGTTGGATTTGCCATGTGTCCAGTTTCAACTGTGTTATCAGATAAAAGCACATAGAGAATTTCAATGTCAATACTCAATAGCAGCCACTTGGATCTCCTTTAATATCCATATATGCTTATTTGCTGACGCAGAAAAAAAATAATGCAATAAATAAAGCTAAAGAGTAGAACTAACTAGGATGAGTTTCTTTAAGCCGGGAAGATGGACAGGGCAAAAGGGTCTCACTGCCATTGAAAACAAGATAAATGATATAGTATGAGCTATGGATTGCAACATTAAACTCGGAGGAATTGAAGTGTCTTATGGATAGTGATACAGTGTAATCATCGGAGGGTCATGTTCATGACTCATGAGGAAGTATTTTGGATTGAATACCATAATAAATTGAGGACATCACATTCATTATAATCTCACAGGAGACTCCCCAGGAAATTGTTGTTTAGGAAGTGATTTGTCATGTGGCAAGTTTGAACTAAGTTATCAGATAAAAAGCACATACAGCAGTCGAATGGAAGCAATCTATGTCAAAAGCAGCTTCTTGGATATCCTGTTATATTCCATATTATGTTATAAAGGAAGCTGAAGAAGATTTATTAAGGTGGACAGAATTAAGGTAACAAAGTTAACTTGGATGAGTTTCTTTAGGCTGGGAAGATGGACAAGGTAAAAGTGTCTCACTGCCATTGAAAACAGAACAGTATATTGGCACTCCCTCCGTAAAGAAATATAAGAGTGTTCAGATCACTACTTTAATTGGTAAGAGATTTAAGGTACAAACAATTCAGGTGGGGCTGCCTGAACAATCATGATAGAGCTCTCCAGTGTGATTGGCATTTCCACATGTATACTATTTTTTTAAGGAATACTTATAGTAAGATGACAAAGCCAGAGCACAAAAACTATGCAGCAAACTTAATCAATTACATGGAGTGCCTTTTTTTCAGCTTTCTTAAGGTAGAAGTCATAAAAGCAGAGGATGCACAATTGTTAACTGTCGGAAGCAAGAAGCACCACAATGATATTTCCAGTACAGAAATTGTTAACTGTCCGAAGCAAGAAGCGGCGCAATGATATTTCCAGTCCAGAATGTCTCAGATTACCAATACTATACAACTAAAAACTGGTAACAAGATTGACTGCAAACAAATATGAAGTTGAGCAAATGTTGCAAAATTGTCATATTATTCTAGCCACCCAAGCAGAAGACGAACAAATATCAGATGATCTTTTTGCAGTGTACTTTCAGCAGCAAGAATGAACTAGAAACATCGACACCTTAAACTTCTTAGATAGACAACATTCTAGCACAAGCATAGTTTCACATACACTGCCAGGAAGACAGACTGAGCTAGTACATTGGGTCCATAACTCCATTTCACTAAGCAATCTTGCAAATGCTGCTGGAATTGCTTCTGGAATTCAAATGAGACTCCATCCTATCTCACTGAGCAACCTTGCAAATGTCCTCATACTCAATGGCCTTGAGAACTTTCCCATCATAGAGGCCCTTCTCAACCTGCAGTTTGGCAGAGAATCTCTCCGTGTCCACTGAGAGCAACCTTGCATTGGAGCCCCGGTAAGCCCCATTAACGATCCGCACCAGCCCGCCAATCTGCGGGAGGACAGTCTCAAGCTCATCTTGGTCGACCCTGAGAACATGCTTGCTCTCCAGCATCTCAATCTCCCCGACATACTTATCGATCACCCTCTTCACCAATCCCTTCTGCTTGTAGTAGCCCTTTTCGGCCAGCGACTTGCTCATCACCTTGACAACGATACCAGGGCACAGCCAGTAGTCCTTCCGGTTGCTCCGCTCCTTGGCCTTCTCCTCCTCCTTCATCAGATCATCGATCGCCGACCTCCTGGTGTCCGTTGCCTTCCCTGCAACTTTCGCCTTCTTGTTGGGCACCTCCTCCTCTTCCTCCTCGAAGCCAAATTTCATCTTTGGCTTATCATCAAAAGGATTAATCTTAGGCGGCGGCACAGCCCGCTGGAGCGCAATCGCAATCTTCCCAGTTGGCTTATTGGTCTCTTTCCCATCCTCCTGACGTTCCTCCTGATCATCCTCGTCTGATCCCGAATAATCATCATCATCATCGCTGCCAAGGTCATCATCAGCACTAGCATCATCGTCTTCTTCGCCATTAGCCTGGGCTTTCTGGGCGCGCTCGATCTGCCGGGCAATCATGAGCTCCTGCCGCTCGTCCTCGGCGAGGTCGGACTTGACCCTCTTGCGCTTGAGCCTGGCCTTGATGGCCTGCTCCGAGTCGCGGTCGATGTAGGTGATGAACCAGCCCTTGGGCGTGTCCTCGACCTTGGCGTGGCCCTCGCGGCCGAGGAACTTGACGAACTCGGTGAGCGTGGCCCAGCGGGTGGAGTTCATGTGCACGTGGTGGCGGTCGGCGATGAACTCGTTGTAGATGACGGTGGCGGCGACGCGGGAGCTGCGGTGGGCGCGGCGGAGCAGGGTGAGGAACTCCTCGAGGAACTCGTCGGAGAAGCCCTCGACGACGCGGTCGGGGGCCTGGCCGAAGATGGCCATCTGCCGCTGGTGCGACTCCGACATGCAGTGGCACTTGAAGCCGTTCTCGTCGCGGCACTGCTTCTGGCACATCTGGCAGTACCACCGCAGCTTCTGCAGCCCCTTGGCCTTGATCCGGTTCGCGATCGCCTTCGGCGTCAGGAAGTCGCTCTTCCCCATCGCGCCGCCGGGAGCGTGCGGAGGGGAGGGAGGGGGTTTGCGAGGGGCTGGGAGGGGCGCGGGGTTTGGGTTGGTCGGCGGGCGGCGGCGGTGGTCGACGGCCGGAGAGATCCGCGAGGGCAGGCAAGCGGTGGATTAGGGATTGGGGATTGGACTGTGGAGTCGGTTTGGAGACGTGGGGATCTCGAGGACTTATTAGTAAACCAGCACGTACCCGAACCGACGCGGTGGCTAACACGTATACAACTCGGACATGTATACAATTTTTTTTCACGAATACGCAAAGTTTGGGTATTTTTTCAAAAAATATAGAATGGATTCAACGATCTGTGAGAAACAACCTGAACCAACACGACGATTAACATCTCCAAATTCAAGAAATAATGTCGCCAAAAAACAATACGGTGCCTTTGTAAAAAGAAAATGATATTGTGGCGCCGGCCGGTCCAACAAGCTGGACCTAGGGCTTCCCGGATGATGAAAAAGGGCACAAATATAGATCATGACAGCGCCTCCAAGAAGGGGACGACACCCCTGGGTGTTGCTGTTGCAAGCATCGGTAAATCAAACAGGGATTTTTGCCCCGGCCTAAATTTCAAGCAATATGCCACCAAATGAGAATCCGGAGATGAGAAAGTCAGATGGTTCGTCGAAACTACCACCCAGGAAGGAGAGCTACGCCCGCTGCCCAAGGGTGGCACCGGGCTACATCGGTTGCCTGAGCTATGAATCTGATCGAAGAATGATACGTCAATTTTGCATTATGTTTTCATATTGTTATTTATTATGTTCTGGGTTGTTATTTCACTTTATGATGCAATTCTAATGCATTTTCTATCTTAATTTGCAAGTTTCACGTGAGGAGGGAGATTACCGGCAACAAGAATTCTGGAACAAAAAAAGCTACATGTGGTACATGTGGGTTGCTAGTGGTGTTGTGTGACGCCCCGACTTAATCGTGCACTAATCATACACGCAAACGTGCAAGGTCAAGATCAGAGACTCACGAAAAGATATCACAACACAACTCTAGACACAAATTACAATCATACAAGCTTTATATTACAAGCCAGGGACTCGTGGACTCAAATACATAAGCTCGAATACAAAGTCAGCGGAAGCAACAATATCTGGGTACAGACATGAGTAAACAAGTCTGCCTTAAGAAGTGAAAGGATCGATATGATAGGCTAGAGGGGGGTGAATAGGTAACTACCAATTTTTTTAGCTTTTCTTAACAAATTAGGTAAAGCAACAAATAGGTTGTGTTGATGTGCAACTAGATGAGTAACCTATATGATGCTAGCAACAACAACAACACAAGCAAGCAAAGGATACAACACAAGTAAATCTTGCACAAGGTAAAGGTAAGAGATAACCGCACGTGGAGTCGGTGAAGACGAGGATGTGTTACCAAGTTCCTTTCCTTTGAGAGAAAGTACGTCTCCGTTGGAGCGGTGTGGAGGCACAATGCTCCCAAAGAAGCCACTAGGGCCACCACATTCTCCTCACACCCTCGCACAATGCAAGATGTCGTGATTCCTTAGTGGTTCCCTCGAAGACGGCAGCCGGACCTTTACAAACAAGGTTGGGCTCTCTCCACAACTGAATTGGAGACTCCCAACACCACCACGGAGTTTCGCCACAATGGAATGTGGCTCCGAGGTGACCTCTACCGTCTAGAGTGCTCAAACATCGTAGAGTAACAAAATCCACACAAGAAAGTATGGGGGAATCAATTTTCCTTTGGTGAAAGTGTAGATCTAGGTCTCCTGCTTCAACCCCTAGCTAATTAACAAGTTTGAGTGGCTAGAGAGAGAGATCGGGCAAGAGAGCTTAAAGGGCATCAATGGAGGAGAGAGAGATAAGAGGTAAAGCGGTAGGTCCTGGTACAACTGGGATTCACGGGTATGCTGTAGAAAGCCTAGCAAGCAGTACAACCGGTAGCACGAGCGGTAGTACCGGTTACAAAGAGTAATCGTACCAACCGCTCGACTACCACCCAACCACCGCCTCAAAACAGAAGGGAGTCGCCCCTATAGTGGTAGTTGCACCGGAACTACCGCCTAGTCTGAGTCAAGGTGGAGGCTAAGTCCAGAGCTGTAGAACCGCTCCGGCCACCGGTAGTAGCGGTTATCAGAGTATAACCGAGACAACTGGGCCACCACCGCCTAAGGACCGCCCCATCACAGAAGCTAGTCTGGTGGTTGGGCGGTACCGGACCGGTACAACCACCCGTGATGACTCCCAAAATTTTCCCAATGCAGAGGTGGTACCACCGCCCGGGGGCAGCGGTACAACCGCTAAGCATGAACCTGGGAGCGACAACCCCAGGGTATCACCCCTGGGGTGGCGGTTTGTGCCGGTTGAACTGGACAAGCGGTACAACCACCCATCCCAACGGTACAACCGCTCGGGGGTTAAAACCACTTCTTTGGAAGGAAATGGGGACCTACTGAAAATTGGGGGGGGGGGTGTCTGACCCCTGCTAGCACCCCCGGATCCGCCCCTGGTTAATATGGTACCAAGATTATCCGAGACGCTAAAAGTCCACATGATTGTATATATCTCAAATAACTAAACTTCAGTGCATGTTGTGCTCTGTTAGTCATTAGTTCTTGCTAGTTGATGACTGGTACCAGACAATTCTCAGTTCTTCTAAAACAATAGTATTCCAATAATGAAGTATTTGAGTGATTGGGCAACGGATATTTCAATTTTGTATAATACTTCAGTTTACAGAAAAAGTGGTCTGGATTGAAGTTTTTATTATGGCAAAAAACAGATGTTTTTATACCTTACCTTAGTTTGTAAAACACAATATTTATTGGATCCAAACGCTATGAAGTATTTCAATTTTTTTAGAAACTGAAGTATTACAAAATACTTGAAAAAAGGGAGCTCCCAAACGGACCCTGCAATGATACCGGAAAGGTGAGATAGCAGTCCAATTTTTTTAACATATGTACATTACAGAATATAAAATGTAGACATAGAATATACCTATCAAGTATCAACTAGCTTACAAACGAACAATCAAACCTATACAATATCAATTAACAGCTAGTCTATAATAGTTTTCGGGCAAACGTACGGTGGCCGTCCATCGACTTAGTTTGTGTCGATCAAGGGTTATACGAAAGTATCAAGTTGATATTAGTACAACCGGCATCTGTAGTAATACAATATCAAATTAAAGTACGTCAAAACAACGATACTTTACACAACTAAATTTTAAAAAAGAATAAAGACATGTTGGGAAAAAATTCATCTAACAAAAAGTATCGGCAAAAACCATCACTTAACAACACAATAATCGTGAGATGGTTTTCCAAAAGTAACGCATACAGAAAGAGAACGATGAGGAAGTGCCATCATCGTTTGATGCAACCACGAAAGGCTAGAACTATCGGCTGGTCTAGCTACCTCGCGGCTTCTCCAGTGATCAACATAAACCTGAGCACACGATCGATGAGCCAACTCGTTTCAGTTTGTTGCATTTAAAGACAGTACAACCGTGCACTTTTCGGACCCTCTCAGGCCATCACCATTTTTGGTCGTTCGATCTGGACTTTTGGACATCGCTGGCCGTTTGATCTATTTGCAATGTCTCCTGGCTTCAGTTGATGTACACAGGGAGCGCTACAGGGGATGGGGCGATGCTCCGGTGACAAAATCAGTAGCCTGTTATTAATTGGGTCAACTGGGCCTTTGAATCTAGGGTGTCCGTGGTTTCAGAAGTGCACACGCGTTGTCTCTCCCCTAAAAAAACATGTGTTATCTGTTCTACTAAAACGTGCATGCGAAATGCTCGAGTTTGGTGACAGCGGACTCCACCACGCGATGTTGACCTTTCGCCGGGCGGCCGACGCGAAGTCAGGCGGGGTGATGCTATTTCCCGCGACAATCGATCAGTTACTCACTACTTAACCTACATTTTGGTGGATAATGAAGCAAGTAAAATTGGTCGTGTACTAACCATTGTGCTATCGATCATTGGCCTTGTTGTGCTTGCTATTGGACTATTCCTCTATTGTCTTCTATGGAGGGCAAGAAAGAGTACAAGTGAGGGGGGCCATCGCCCCCTCCCCCCTTCCTCCCCAAAACAATCATAATTTGTCTTTCGCCCCTCCGAGAGTTTTTGTCAAGCTCTACCACTAACTTTCAAGTTGAAACTGTAACTAACCGTGCCAAATTCTTTACATTCAAGGTGAAGTAATGGTTATGTCGGGTTTATTTGACCCCGAGGATAGAAAAATCAGGCATGCTGTACTAGACGTGGTGGATAGCGTCCAGGGTCCAGGCACAAGTGCAAGTGCAATTGTTGAACTCCAGGATAGCGTCCCGGCTGTAGGCACAAGTGCAAGTGCAACTATTAATCTCCAGCTGAGTAATCACTTCGATCGTCTCCTGCCAACCACATGTACTTTGACATAGAAGACTTGAAAATTTGTGCAACTATTCTCCAGGTGAGTTGCATACATGTAGGAAGAGTCCCAGGTCGCGATATAGATAGATAACACCTTCAGACGCCAAGTCAAAATCCGTACTACCTGGCAGTGCTCGGATCAAAATATGTTTCTATGTGGATTTTCCCCATTCCTCAGGGCTTCAGTGCATGCTGCTTAGATGGCTGCGGCGACATGTTTCAGGTCCCTGCACCAGAGCCTAACCCGACCTCTAGTCTAGTTACAAATCCCCATACTCCTGTGCGTCGGTCAGCCTTGAAGGAAGAGGTCCATCGATATTGATTTTAACCTACTCATCTTACGGTCTGTTGCATATGTGTGTGGACGGACAGGTTGCTCTGGTTTGTCCATGCCGCAAGAATTGCAAGTCGTATGTTGTCCACTTTTTGGCCTGCACCACCAGCTTCTTCTCTTAGTCCCACCTTCTCATTTGCATTTAATTCATTCCGTCTTGTCCACCAGCGCCGCAAAAGATTTACAGACAAGAGTGCGCTCCTCTGTTTGGTGGTGTGTTTGGTGGCTCACTTCTGTTTAACTTGTTGTTCCTTGCTGAAATTAATGGTAAAGCTACTGTAATTTACTTCCTTTTTCCTTTGTTGATTCCAGGAACCATGTATAACCACCCAAGGAGATCCGCGCACAGATGGAACTGAAAACCCACAGGTTAGATATTTCTACTTATTTCTCATATAACATGAGGCAAATGAATCATGTTTCATTCTAATAAACTTTGTAGATAATAAAGAACTATGATCTCGAAGAAGTTTGTGAAACTGGATCTGGAACTTTTGGTACGGTATTTGGCGACAATCGATCAGTTACTCACTACTTAACCTACATTTTGGTGGATAATGAAGCAAATAAAATTGGTCGTGTACTAACCATTGTGCTATCGATCATTGGCCTTGTTGTGCTTGCTATTGGACTATTCCTCTATTGTCTTCTATAGAGGGCAAGAAAGAGTACAAGTGAGGGGGGGCATTGCCCCCTCCCCCCTCCCTCCCCAAAACAATTATAATTTGTCTTTCGCCCCTCCGAGAGTTTTGTCAAGCTCTACCACTAACTTTCAAGTTGAAACTGTAACTAACCATGCCAAATTCTTTACATTCAAGGTGAAGTAATGGTTAGGCCGGGTTTATTTGACCCCGAGGATAGAAAATTTGCCAAATAATGGGGAAAATAGGCATGCTTGTGTTGTATCATGGAGTAGTCACTAACGCCAAATCATGGGGAAATCGGGCATGATGTACTAGACGTGGTGGATAGCGTCCAGGGTCCAGGCACAAGTGCAATTATTGATCTCCAGGAGAAATTTTAGTTAGTATGTTCTTTAATCATTCAGAGTTGCGTGTACTTTGATATAGAAGACTTGAAAATCTGTGCAACTATTCTCCAGGTGAGTTGCATACACGTAGGAAGAGTCCCAAGTCGCGATATAGATAGATAACACCTTCAGACGCCAAGTCGAAATTTGTACTACTTGGCAGTCCTCGGATCAAAATCTATTTCTATGTGGATTTTCCACATTCCTTAGGGCATCTTCAGCCGCGCCCCCAAGAAGGCCTTCCCAGGCGATTTTTTCGCGCCGACGCCGAAAAAACGGCCCAGTCGCGCCCCTAGGACGCCGAAAATCGTCGGTTCGGACCTTTTTTCTGCCCGGCGGTCACAGGCCGAACCCGGCGCGCTGGGGAGCCGTTGGGGGCTCCGGCGCTAGTGAAAAGCATGCCTGGCCCACACCGACAGGGGAAAAGTCAAGTTTTTCTTCCCCGACTCGCCTCGCACCCCCCGCGCCCTCGGCCACCACTAGCTGTTTCCCGGCGACGGGCGCCGGCCTACTCCGCTAGATAGCCATTCCCCGCCGGAAAATAGCAGCGCTTCGCCGCGGCAGCCCCTCCCGCAGCAGTAGGCGCTGCCGACCGCCGTTTCCGGCCGCGGAGGCGCGGTTTAACGGCGGGTACACGCACACCGAGCGCAATGTGTTTGGCGTTTTGACTGACTCGGCGATGGACTCCGATGAGGAGGAAGAGCTCGCCGCGCTGCTGGAGGAGGAAGCCGCGGCCGACGTCCAGGAAGAAGAGCATCTGATGGTGCTCGCCGCCCTCGCCCAGCTGCTGGCGAGCAGTGAAAAGCCACGTCGAGGTGGCTCAGCACCGGGGCGGGTGAAAGCAAAGAACCAGCATCGTCTGCAAGGCTACTGCATGCTCTACTCCGACTACTTCGCCGATGCTCCACTTCATGGCGAGAGAACATTTCGGCGCCGTTATCGGATGAGCCGAAAGCTCTTCCTCAGGATTGTGAATTCCATCCGGGAGTTCGACAACTACTTCAAGTGCAAGATGGATTGCACTGGCGCTCTTGGATTCACCTCCATCCAGAAGTGCACGACAGCGATGAGGATGCTTGCATATGGAGCTCCCAGTGATTCACTCGACGACTATGGGCGCATGGCCGAGTCCACCAGCATAGAGTGTTTCTACAAGTTCTGTCGGGCAGTGGTGGCAGTGTTTGGGCCACAATACTTGAGAGCACCCAATGCGGAAGACACTGCTCGGATCCTAGCCCAGAATGCAGCAAGAGGATTTCCTGGGATGCTTGGAAGCATCGACTGCATGCATTGGAAATGGAAGAACTGCCCATTTGGTTGGCAGGGGATGTACAAAGGCGCCAAAGGCGGTTGCAGTGTGGTGCTTGAGGCGGTAGCCATACATGACCTCTGGATTTGGCACTCCTTCTTTGGTATGCCAGGAACTCACAATGACATCAACGTGTTGCAGTGCTCTCCTGTTTTTGCCAAGCTCGTTGAGGGCCATTCTCCTCCGGTGAACTTCGAGATCAACGGGCACCAATACAACAAGGGGTACTATCTAGCTGACGGCATCTATCCGAGATGGTCGACATTTGTGAAGACGATCTCAAACCCTGTGCCAGGAGGCAAGAACGCCTGGTTTGCAAAGGTTCAGGAGGCTTGCAGGAAGGATGTCGAGCGGGCATTTGGTGTGCTCCAATCTCGATTCATTGTTGTTTGGTACCCCGCTCAGACCTGGTCGAAAGATCAAATGTGGGAGATCATGACTTGCTGTGTCATCTTGCACAACATGATCATCGAGAGCGAGCAAGAAGACCCAGTGTTTGACACTGAACCATACTACAGGCAGGGTCCTCTAGCCGAAGTTGATCACCAGCTACCGGCAACTTGGACTGCCTATCTCAGTATGCGTCAAGAGATCCGAGACCCACAGGTGCATCATCAACTGCAGAAAGATCTGATTGAGCACCTATGGAGGCTCAAGGGGGACGCCGCGTGATGAAATACGAGTTTTTATTTGTTGAACTATATAATTTGTATTGAACTATTTGTTGTTGTACTATTTTGTTGAAGTATTTGATTTTTCTGTGATGAAATATGTGATAAGGAATAATTATGTTGATAATTGAACGCCAAGACAGGGCGAAACCACGCCGAATATGGGCCTATTCTTGCCCATATGGGCCGTTTATTCGCTGAAATTGGGCTGCAAAGTGGGCCAATTTCGGCGCCTGGGGGCGAGCTGGGGGCGGCGACTGGGCGAAAAACCGCCCCCAGCGCCGAGTGTCTCGCCGGCTCGCCCCCAGGGGGCGATTTTTGTGCGTCCTGGGGGGGCCAACAGCTGGAGATGCCCTTAGGGCTTCAGTGCACTCTGCTTAGATGGTTGTGGCGACATGTTTCAAGTCCCTGCACCAGAGCCTAACCCGACCTCTAGTCTAGTCACAAATCCCCATACTCCTGTGCGCCAAAGGGCGGAGCCAGGCCCCGGGCACCCAGGGCCCAGGCCCGGGGTGTGAGAAGTGTTTTAGCCCTATACCTATGCATATTTTGTACTAGGCCTGGGGCGCAGCCCTGCACAGGCTAGGCACACACAAAGCCCGAAGCCTCGTACGAACGATCCATCCCTTCCGATCGCCGCGAACTGCCGACCTAGAGACAGACCGCACGTACGTAGCACCGCTCGCCCTGCTCGGCGCTGCTGTCCGCCGTCTTCCTCACGACCTCGACTACCCCTCCCCTTCCCTGTGCGCTGCATGCCCTCTTCTGCCGTTGCCACCCGGGCCTCAAACGTCGTATTGTTGCGATGTTGTTGTGTGCCTATCCCTGCATCTGCAGCGCGCACATGATTCCGCCCCTACTGCTAGTGTCCCCGGCCTAAGCCCCGGCCCCTGGCCCTGGTGTTGCTTCTGCAGCCGCCCCGTACTCTATTCTCCAACATTGGTAGGTTCTCTATGCCTAGAATTATCATAAAATCCATTGAAATTTACTGCGTATATGTATTGTTTGATCTTAAATAGATGAATTTTCATATCAATTCCATTTCATGTTTTAGAAAATATAGACGATGAAGAAACTGTTTTTTCATCAGTGCTCATAAGTTCTAATAAGAGTGTCTATTTTGTTGGATTGTTATAGATTGAGTTCATATTCTAGTGCAATTGGGTGATATATTTGTGTGCTTTTCATATGCGGTATTTTTTACGATAGTGGAGAACTTCTGCAGTTTTTATGTGTGATGGTAAGTTTTCATGTCGCCGAAAAAAATTTAGGCCCGGGGTTTACATCAATCCTGGCTCCGCCACTGTGTGCGTCGGTCAGCCTTGAAGGAAGAGGTCCATCGATATTAATTTTAACCTACTCATCTTATGGTCTGTTGCATCTGTGTGTGGACGGACAGGTTGCTCTAGTTTGTCCACGCCGGCAGAATTGCAAGCCGTCTGTTGTCCACTTTTTGGCCTGAACCACCAGCTTCTTCTCTTAGTCCCACCTTCTCATTTGCATTTAATTTATTTCGTCTTGTCCACCAGCGCCACAAAAGATTTACAGACAAGAGTGTGTTCCTCTTTGCCAAGACTCAATATAACTTTTACTACCTCCTCGGTGAAAGGACATGCGGTGCCCCCATGTGTGGTTTTGGTAATTGATGACATTCTCTATGGACTAATGGTTGCATCGAGTTATATTTGAAGGATGTTTCAATAGGCATTTCTTGAAGTCCATGTGTTGGTTTCAAGGAGTTTATGGGTTGACCAAGGTGCTATTAAGGAATTATCCAAAGATTGGTCATGTGAGTGTTGAGTTTATTGCAAGCATGTCTTGAAGAAGAAGATTGTGTGATCATTCATATTTACCTTCAATACATCATCCAAATGAAGAGAGTTGGAAAGATTCAAGGTTGATCAAGACTAAGTCAAGAGTGAATCAAGTTGATCAACTCACAAAGCATAGAAGATGTACCGAGTGGGACCAAGTGTTCCCATGGTATGGTAAGCATTGTCCATTACGCTTTGTGTACTAACCCATGGTCTACGTGAGAGTTCTTTGTGGGGTTAGGTATGTTTCCATGGTCTTGCGTCAAGAGGAAGATCCCATACAACCCATGGAGGATGACATCAAGTGGTGATCGTCATCAAGTTTGCAGTGTGCAAGTTCAAGTGGAGCAACAGAAAGAGTGGCTCACCCATAATGGAGTATGGGGGAGCAATCAAGTTTGAATCTTGCCATCCATTGTGGTGTCAATGGTCTTGTGAAGATGTGCCGAAGAGTCGCTCACCCATAGTGACTATGGGGGAGCAATCATCTAGTCTTCATCGAGCCAATGCAATTAAGAAAGGTGGTCCAACTTGAGGGAGTCAAGATCGTCATCATCTAGCTCAAGTGGACCATGTGCAAGGCAAAGGTTTGCCCTTGATAGGTTTTCTATTTTACTGGTCTCATGGTGGTAGTTGGGAGACCGGGTTATAGGATCGATAGCCGTACTATCAAGGGGGGCTCTCAAGTGAGTAGCTTGATCGTATCGTTCGTCGAGAGCTCAAACCATTGCATCCTTGCATCATGTTTCTTGGTCCTTGTTTGATTCTCTTTGTGAGTCTTAGAGCTTATGGTCATCTTTATGACAAGCTTGAGTTCATCGAAAACGGAGTTTGCATGCGTCTTCTATGATGTTTTCGGTGTTGGAGGTTTTACCGGTCTTCTCCGAGGAAGGGTTCTCACCATTTTCTTTTTGGCCTTTTCACATTTTCTTATTATTGGTATTTCTTTCAATATTGTGTTAGCCCTTGTCGCTAGCTTTCCAACAAACTTGGTTTCATCGAATTCGGAGTCCGTTTGCAAAAGTTGTGGTTGTTTTGGTGAAGGCTGCAGCGGTACTACCGCGACTAGAGCGGATGTAATTTTTTACTACCGCTCTAGAGCGGTACTACCGCGGCTCCTGAGCGGTACTACCGCTCCAGAGCAGTACTACCGTGGCTCCTAAGCGGTAGTACCGCCCCGGACCAAAAACTCGTGTTTTCTCTCTCGTTTGGGCTGTTTTGAGCGTGCTAAGCGGTAGTACCGCTCCTCCAAGCGGTAGTACCGCTCCTCCAAGCGGTAGTACCGCTTGTGCACGGCCTGAGCACATAACGGTTGGATTCGGGAGGTCCTATAAAAGGGGTCTTCTTCCCCATTGAACCTTATCCTTTGAGCTCGTTCTTGCCCCCATTGTTGACCTTCTTCGAGCTTGCTAACTCTCAATACCTCCATGGATTCTTGCTAGTTTTTGAGGGAAAAGAGAGAGGAGATCTAGATCCATGTTTCCACCAATCACTTTCTCCTCTTAGTGAGGGGAACCCCTTGGATCTAGATCTTGGAGTTCTTCGTGTTCTTCTTTCATTCTTCCTCTCATTTTCCTCCCTAGCATTAGTTGCTTTGGTGGGATTTGGGAGAGAAGGACTTGGGCACTCCGTGTGCCCTTGCCGTTGCATTTGGTGCATAGGTTTGAGTTCTCCACACGATACGTGGAAGTTACAAGTTGAGAAGCTTATTACTCTTGGGTGCTTGGTGCCCTTGAGCTTGTTTATCTTGGGTGCTTGGGCCCCCTAGTCGGTTGGTGGTGTTCGGAGCTCAATCATTGTGGTGTAAAGCTCCGGCAGCGTCGGGTCTCCAATTAGGTTGTGGAGATCGCCCCGAGCATTTTGACGGGTACCGGTGACCGCCCCAAGGGTTGCCAAAGTGTACGGGTTCGGTGACCGCCCCCAAGGGTCGCCATTTGTACGGGTTCGGTGACCGTCCTCAAGGGTCCCTTAGTGGAATCACGGCATCTTGCATTGTGCGAGGGCGTGAGGAGATTACGGTGGCCCTAGTGGCTTCTTGGGGAGCATTGTGCCTCCACACCGCTCCAAACGGAGATTAGCATCTGCAAGGGTGTGAACTTCGGGATACATCGTCGGCTCCGCATGCCTCGGTTATCTTTTACCCGAGCCCTTTACTTATGCACCTTACTTTGTGATAGCCATACTGTTCTTTGTCATATATCTTGCTATCACATAGTTGTTTATCTTGCTTAGCATAAGTTGTTGGTGCACATAGGTGAGCGTAGTTGCTTTAGGTTTTGCGCTTGACAAATTAACCGTTAGGTTTATTCCGCATTTGTTAAGCCTAAACCGTAATTATTTTAAATCGCCTATTCACCCCCCCTCTAGGCGACATCCACGATCTTTCAATTGGTATCAGAGCCTCGTCTCTCTTTGTTGGGCTTAACCGCCTAGAGAGTAAAGATGTCGACTAGAGGATTAGGATTCTCTGACACTCTTAGTTTCGATGGCACAAATTTTGATGTTTGGGTTATTCGCATGCTTAATATCTTTAGGGTCATGGACCCAAATTTAGAGCGAATTGTAGATATGGGTTTTTCTCCTCCAAAGGATCCCCAAAGATTATCTTTAGAGGATGAGAAAAACTCTTATCTCAATGCTCAAGCCTCTAATGTGCTTTTCGATGCCTTGAGCAATGTAGTTATATTTCAACTCATGCCGTTTCGGGATGCTCATGAGTTATGGACAAAGCTTCAAGATAAATATGGTGTGTCCAAGATTTGTGGGGATGGTTGTTCTCCTCCACCTCCGGTCATATAGTCTTCTCAACTTCTTCTACTTCACCTACATGTGGTTTGCCACAAGGTAATGATATGGTGAGTAGTGTTGGTCATTGCAATGATGATAGTATGCTTATTGTGGATGATCCTTCACCACTATATTATTGCAATGCTCCTCTTTGGGCTTTAACACTTCGAGCACTCCAAATGTTTCACATACTTGTGTTGATAGTCCTTGCATATCATCTAGAAATTGCTTGACTAAATATCATGATGATATGCTTGCTATGTCTTGTTGCCATGATAAAATGCATCTATTTCCTCGAATTGTTGTGCTAACAATGTAGAGGAAACCAACACCCATGGAACAAGATGTGGTGCTTAATGGTGCCTCGAGGATCCTACATCATCATCTATTGCGTTTTGCCTTATGGCTAAGGCGTCAAAGGTATCTCCTACTTTGTACCCCAATATGTCTCTTGATGATGATGTTGATGCTAATGATGATGAGGATAATGATGAAGAGAATGATAATGTGACCTCCTTAAAAATTAAGGGGGAAATGGTTTTTAAAGCTCTTCATAAAAATAAAATTGCTCGTTCCAACTTCATGGAAATCATGTCCATTGCTATTGAGAGCAAGAAATATATTGATGAGTTGGAATCTCGTCTTGAGGAGCATGAGGTCACCATTGACAAAATGGAAGGTCATGGGCGTGATTATGCTAATGAGATTGCGGACCTCTCTCAAGCTCTTGAACTTGAACAAACCACCAAGGAATCTCTTGAGGAGACTTTTGCTCTAGAATTGTCTAGAGTGAAGAAATCTACTGATAGAGCCCTTGAGGTGGCCAATGTTTTTGAAACTAAAAATGCTAAGCTTGAAGTTTCTCATGCTAGACTTCTTGAGGATTTTGAGCACCTCGAAAATGGCTCAAGGGTCATCAAGGGTGAGCTCATCAAACTCACCGAGTCTCATGCCCAACTTGAAGCTTCTTATTTAAAAGAGCTTGCCAAGTTGTCCTCTCCTATTGTTGTAAATGATGATGCTTGTGCTACTAACTCTATTACTTGTGAAGCATCCATTTTGAAGGAGAATGTTGAGCTACGGGCTCAACTTGAGGTGCTATCTAGCAATTATGGGAAATTGGAAGAAAGTCATGAAAAGCTCTCAAGCTCTCATGATGATCTTCTAGTATCCCATAGTGTGCTAAAGATAGCTCATGAGGCCATGAATGCCAAGGTAACATCTAGTGAGCCTCATGTGGATACTAGCACTACTTCTAGTCAAAATAGTATATTGCCATGTGCTAGTCCTTGTAATTCATCTACTCACAATGTTGGTACATCTTGTGATGAATTGCTTTCCTTGCCTTGTTGCTCTAACGATGAAGCTTATACTTCCTATAGTACTTGTGTTGAGACTAACCATGTAGAGGAAATCAAAGAGCTCGAGGCCCAAGTCACTTCTTTGAAGAAAGACTTGGAAAAGAGTCATCAAGGGAAATCCACACTCAACAATATCTTGAGTGTGCAAAAATCCCCCAATGACAAAGGTGGACTTGGATTCAACTCCAACAAGAAGAATAAGTCCAAGATCAACAAGAAGAAGGGCCAAAAACAAGTCAAGGATTCGGCCAAGATTATTTGCTTCAAGTGCAAAATTGAAGGGCATCATGTTAGATCTTGCCCATTGAAGAAGAAGGCTATTAGTGACAAGCAACAAGGGAAGCGGCTACAAGTGCATTCTCATGCTCAGCCTCAAGTTGAAGAAAGGCCTCTTCCCAAGAAGACTCAAGCTAATGCTTCTCAAGTTGAGAAATCAAATGAGAAGAAAGTGAAGAGTAGACGTTGCTACTTATGTCGTGAGAAAGGTCACGTCGCTTCTTCATGCACTAGTGGTAACTTATCCAACCCAATTATTATTGATGATATCTATTCTCTTGGGAAGGATAAGGTTGGCAATGTGTTTGCCAAGTTTGTTGGTACTCAAAGTGGTGTCAAGAAAAGAACCATTTGGGTAGCCAAACCTATTGTGACTAACCTCTTAGGACCCAACTTGGTTGGGGACCAACAAGCTCAAACTTGATCAATAGGTGTTGTTGGAGGGCATTGGAGACTTGGCTAAATTATGAAGAATTAAGGGGACTTCATCATTCTCTTTGTCTCAAGCCAAGTCAATTGGATTATCAAGTTTCTATCTTATATCCAATGTGCCTCCTTATGTAACTTGTACTTAAATTGTTTACCTTGAAAGTTACTTGCCCCCTTGCATGTTTGGTTTTGTTCCTTGCATGTGTTTGTATATGTTGTGATTCCAACGTGCTTACCTTGAGCAATCAAGTATGTGTGTGTTGGTTAGCACATCATGTACGTGTGTGTCGTGCGTTGAGCCTTTATGCTTCTTGTTTGTATCCTAGTTGGCTCGTGTGAGAGATTAATGGAACATCCCATTTTGGGGGAGTGATGTGCTTTGTGCACCTCACAATCCTATAAATGTGTGTACATGAGGAATACCATCTAGTATTGATATTTCAATATTATCTAGTCGCTAGGTGGTATATCTCTCATGAGAAATTCAAATTCTAAATAGTCCATTAATTATCTCTTGTTTGTTCCTCTTATTGCCTCTTGTTAAGTTCTTATTGGTATCACATTATGGAGGAGTAATATGCTAAGTGCATATTACAAGCCTAGAAAATGTGTACATTTGAGATATTGTCACCTAGAATTGATATTGTAGATTATCTTGTTCCTAGGTGGCATGTTAGCTCTACAAGTTGCAATTTGCTTGTGGTTGGTGTGAATATGATGTCGGATATCCTTGTAATCTACCACCGGGAATTATTTCCAAATACTTCTTGTCTTTGACAATTGGTAGTCTTATGTGTGGTAGAATTTGTTGATCATCTTTACATTGGCTTTTGTTTTACTTGCCTTTTCTCTTGCCAAGGTTTGTGTCAACTCCCATTGTCTTCCATACCACTTGTGGATCTAGTTTATTTCTTGTTCTTGTCTAGTGTTTTCTAGATATAGTGAAAGCGGTGATCCCACCTTGTGCTTTTTGTATTCAAATACAAATCCTATATAATGCACAACTCGTGGGGGAGCTATTCTATTTTCTTTAGAACACTCTTTTTGTGATCCTTATCAAGTGTGTTTTGGTGGAAGGCAAGCCTTTTTTTGGTACTTTGTGCCATCATGAAACTTTGTCGAGAGCTTGGTTTGTTTGGAACCATCCTCTCTTTGGGAGTTTGACATCTTTAGTTTCGTGTGTATCAATGGATATCTCATTCCTTGATGTATCTTTAATGATATCTTCCAAGTGATGATTTCTCCATTTGGTATCCTTTTCACTTGGCATTTCTTTGTCTTTTGGTTTCGGGTTTTGAAAGTCTTGAGCATGCATGTTTACTTCATGTATTTCATTTGGCATGCTTTCTTTCTTTGACTCAATATATAGCGGAAACTCCACCTAGTCTCAATTTGGATGAGATGTGCATGAAATTCATTATCATATCTATATGCACATATTTATGTGGAGTTTGTCCTATGTATTGGTGTTTCTAACTATTTGGTCCTGATGAGTTTGGGTACCGTTTAGTTTGTGTTGTTCTTCTAGGAACTTTTGGAGATGCATTGGATGCTCGGCTCACTCTCAAGGAAGGTGTTGTCACCATGTGCATATTGGAGTCAAGCTAGGATGATCAATGAACTACTATCTACCTTCAATTGGTATCTACTACTTCCTTCCAATGATATCTCAGTAACAAGTATCTATTCATGCTTTCCCTTCTTGCATTCAACCTTGTGTAGGTTTCATCTTGGCATGATATTCATTTCATATCTTGTGATACTTGTTTCCTTTCTCAAAGCATCCCAACGATGATCTCTTGTTGCTAGTTGTGATGTCTTTGATGGTTGTGTGATTGGACTTCATTTATATACAATAAGACCATATCTAGCCAAGTGTTATGCTTTCAAGCAAATATCTTATTGGTATATTTATGACTTCCTTGTGGATATCTTGTTCCTTCGTGGTGTAACTATTTCGGGTGTACATCCTTCTTTGTAGATATATATATATATATATATCATGATTTCGTCTACATAGAACCTTATACACTTGAGAGAAATTACATCTCTAGTTGATATCCTTTCTTTCACGTCCACCTTGTCTTTCTTATGTTATTTCTTTGGTGGCTCCGTGAAAGCTTTTGCCTTGAGTGTGTGTCCTCTATCGTTGCATCTTTATGCACTCTTGTGTGGTGAAGATTATTTTCTTCATGCTTATCTTTACAAGGCTTTTGCCATCTTAATTGGCATCCCTCGTCTTGATGAGTCTTTCATGTTCTATCTTCACCACGGGTTGTCACAAGCATAAGTTCTTTATATGCTTATTAGTAAGCTTGTGAACCCATTTGCTAGTTGTGTGTGTGGGAATGATAGGCCTTGCACCGTGTGCCTCATTATTTCAAGACTATGTTGATGCTTAATGCTCATCCTATTTTTAGTCCTCTCAAGTGCTTCGCCATGACTCACACACATCATTTTGGTTGAGCCTATTCTTAAGTTGCCTCTTTTACATGTTGCTCAACCATGTGCTTGTTGCAAGCGCTAGGCTTTGTTTCCTATATGCTCACTTGCACTGGATGTGAGTTTCTATTGATTTTATGGGAGCTATGATCCTATTTTGTGCACTTTGTATTCAAATACAAAATTCTTATGTGTGCACAAATCATGGGGAGCTTCTCTAGTTTCTTTAGAACACTCCTTTGCGTTTATCATAATATCTTTTTTCTTGTGGCATGTAGGATCATTGGTCTAGTTGGTTCAATTGATATCCGTTGATTGCTTGCTTCAATTGGTATCTTCTGATTGCTTGTGTCTCTCTTTGTTATGTCTTTGTGTCATATATTTTTGTTGCAATCTTTGGGCCTCAATATAGTTTGTCTTCCCCCAAGTATTGGAAGTTGGATATGTGTATTGCATTCCACTCTCTTGTTGAGAAATACACAATTTATGGAGGAACACCTTTTATTTTGGCCTTCTCAGCTTTTCACCCATTTTGGCAATCGATGCCAATGGGGGAGGAGTTTCAGAGAGTTTTGTGGAGAAGTCTTCTGAGTTTTCTCCTTGCTTTGGTTTTGGTCCTAAGCATTTGCATCTCATTCTCCTGCATCATTGGTTGTTGCATTGCATTGTGATGCATAATTCCTTATATAAACTCTCTTGAAAGTGATTGTCATCAATTACCAAAATGGGGAGATTGAAAGGACATGCGGTGCCCCATGTGTGGTTTTGGTAATTGATGACATTCTCTATGGACTAATGGTTGCATCGAGTTATATTTGAAGGATGTTTCCATAGGCATTTCTTGAAGTCCATGTGTTGGTTTCAAGGAGTTTATGGGTTGACCAAGGTGCTATTAAGGAATTATCCAAAGATTGGTCATGTGAGTGTTGAGCTTATTGCAAGCATGTCTTGAAGAAGAAGATTGTGTGATCATTCATATTTACCTTCAATACATCATCCAAATGAATAGAGTTGGAAAGATTCAAGGTTGATCAAGACTAAGTCAAGAGTGAATCAAGTTGATCAACTCACAAAGCATAGAAGATGTACCGAGTGGGACCAAGTGTTCCCATGGTATGGTAAGCATTGTCCATTACGCTTTGTGTACTAACCCATGGTCTACGTGAGAGTTCTTTGTGGGGTTAGGTATGTTTCCATGGTCTTGCGTCAAGAGGAAGATCCCATACAACCCATGGAGGATGACATCAAGTGATGATCGTCATCAAGTTTGCAGTGTGCAAGTTCAAGTGGAGCAACAGAAAGAGTGGCTCACCCATAATGGAGTATGGGGGAGCAATCAAGTTTGAATCTTGCCATCCATTGTGGTGTCAATGGTCTTGTGAAGATGTGCCGAAGAGTCGCTCACCCATAGTGACTATGGGGGAGCAATCATCTAGTCTTCATCGAGCCAATGCAATCAAGAAAGGTGGTCCAACTTGAGGGATTCAAGATCGTCATCATCTAGCTCAAGTGGACCATGTGCAAGGCAAAGGTTTGCCCTTGATAGGTTTTCTATTTTACTGGTCTCATGGTGGTAGTTGGGAGACCGGGTTATAGGATCGATAGCCGTACTATCAAGGGGGGCTCTCAAGTGAGTAGCTTGATCGTATCGTTCGTCGAGAGCTCAAACCATTGCATCCTTGCATCATGTTTCTTGGTCCTTGTTTGATTCTCTTTGTGAGTCTTGGAGCTTATGGTCATCTTTATGACAAGCTTGAGTTCATCGAAAACGGAGTTTGCATGCGTCTTCTATGATGTTTTCGGTGTTGGAGGTTTTACCGGTCTTCTCCGAGGAAGGGTTCTCACCATTTTCTTTTGGGTCTTTTCTCATTTGCTTATTATTGGTATTTCTTTCAATATTGTGTTAGCCCTTGTCGCTAGCTTTCCAACAAACTTGGTTTCATCGAATTCGGAGTCCGTTTGCAAAAGTTGTGGTTGTTTTGGTGAAGGCTGCAACGGTACTACCGCGACTAGAGCGGATGTAATTTTTACTACTGCTCTAGAGCGGTACTACTGCAACTCCTGAGCGGTAGTACCGCTCCAGAGCAGTACTACCGTGGCTCCTAAGCGGTAGTACCGCCCCGGACCAAAAACTCGTGTTTTCTCTCTCGTTTGGGCTGTTTTGAGCGTGCTAAGCGGTAGTACCGCTCCTCCAAGCGGTAGTACCGCTCCTCCAGCGGTAGTACCGCATGTGCACGACCTGAGCACATAACGGTTGGATTCGGAGGTCCTATAAAAGGGTCTTCTTCCCATTGAACCTTATCCTTTGAGCTCGTTCTTGCCCCATTGTTGACCTTCTCCGAGCTTGCTAACTCTCAATCCTCCATGGATTCTTGCTAGTTTTGAGGGAAAAAGAGAGGAGATCTAGATGCACGCTTCCACCAATCACTTTCTCCTCTTAGTGAGGGGAACCCTTGGATCTAGATCTTGGAGTTCTTCGTGTTCTTCTTTCGTTCTTCCTCTCATTTTCCTCCCTAGCATTAGTTGCTTTGGTGGGATTTGGGAGAGAAGGACTTGGGCACTCCGTGTGCCCTTGCCGCTGCATTTGGTGCATAGGTTTGAGTCCTCCACACGATACGTGGAAGTTACAAGTTGAGAAGCTTATTACTCTTGGGTGCTTGGTGCCCTTGAGCTTGTTTATCTTGGGTGCTTGGGCCCCTAGTCGGTTGGTGGTGTTCGAGCTCAATCATTGTGGTGTAAAGCTCAAGCAAGCGTCGGGTCTCCAATTAGGTTGTGGAGATCGCCTGAGCATTTTGACGGTACCGTGACCGCCCCAAGGGTTGCCAAAGTGTCGGGTTCAGTGACCGCCCTCAAGGGTCGCCATTTGTACGGGTTCAGTGACCGCCCTCAAGGGTCCCTTAGTGGAATCACGGCATCTTGCATTGTGCGAGGGCGTGAGGAGATTACGGTGGCCCTAGTGGCTTCTTGGGGAGCATTGTGCCTCCACACCGCTCCAAACGGAGATTAGCATCCGCAAGAGTGTGAACTTCGGGATACATCGTCGTCTCCGCGTGCCTCGGTTATCTCTTACCCGAGCCCTTTACTTATGCACTTTACTTTGTGATAGCCATACTGTTCTTTGTCATATATCTTGCTATCACATAGTTGTTTATCTTGCTTAGCATAAGTGTTTGGTGCACATAGGTGAGCCTAGTTGCTTTAGGTTTTGCGCTTGACAAATTAACCGTTAGGTTTATTCCGCATTTGTTAAGCCTAAACCGTAATTATTTTAAATCGCCTATTCACCCCCCCCCTCTAGGCGACATCCACGATCTTTCACTCGGCATTTGCACATTCGGCTTCCGAAGCTGACTTTTCCTAGGCTAGTTCACATCTTTGCGTTTTAGAAACAAGTGTGCACCGTCCAAATCCAACCGCCTACAGCAGACACAAAGGGTGGGTGTGTTTGGTAGCCTGTGTGGTCTCAGAATGTGTTTCTCACCTGAGACATGCTGGCCTCGTACATACAGGTCCACCGGAGATTTGGTGGTGTGTTTGGTGGCTCACTTCTGTTTAACTTGTTGTTCCTTGCTGAAATTAATGGCAAAGCTACTGTAATTTACTTCCTTTTTCCTCTATTGATTCCAGGAACCATGTATAACCACCAATGGAACTGAAAACCTACAGGTTAGATATTTCTACTTATTTCTCATATAGCATGAGGCAAATGAATCATGTTTCCTTCTAATAAACTTTGTAGATAATAAAGAACTATGATCTCGAAGAAGTTTGTGAAATTGGATCTGGATTTTTTGGTACGGTATCTATAATACCTAAATATTCATCCCCACTATGTTATTTCTCTTGACATGCAGCCTATCCACATCAGCAATACTTCCACATCAACGTTTCATTAGAGGCTTACAAGCGGGACCCATCACAATAGAAAGCAGCCACGTTTGCTTCAGTTACTGCCGGTAGGACCCATAAGAGCAGCTGCGCACCGATGCCTCTGTCCGTCCTCAGCTGCCTCCTTTACCGCTTGGCCAGCGAATAGGACAGTCGTCTCTCCACCCCTTGCGTTGGCTCCATGTCACTCCACCTTCCTTTGTTAGAATAAATCCGAGATTTGCCGTCAATCATCGAGGACCAAGCAATCACACGACCACGACACCGAGATTTGTTAACGAGGTTCACCGATATGGCTACATCCCCGGGGCCTGACTACAGGCGCTCCTCCCCGTGACACTGTCACAATACTGCACACCGGCCACCCGGGCGTCGGCACACGCCGCTGGCTCCCCCTTGCACGCATGTGCTATTATGTTGGCATAGGTTACATCGTGGGTCTACCCCCTCTATATATGAGAGGCCTAGGATACAAGTGTCCTACTTGGACACGACTGCATATCCTATTTGAACATAATACTACTACAAATCCAACTGTAACCTACCTTGTACACTATATTCGACACAACTCTAACAAACTCCACCTTGGCGAATATTCTCCACCACCTTGAATTCGTCAACGCGTCAAACTTCCATGTACATTGGACTTGAGCTTATTCCATGAGCACCGCTGCTACTTCAAAGACTCCATATGACTCCACCTGCAACTTGTAGTCCCTTATTTTCTTGACCACAGTCAACACTCGAGCAAAAATAAGTTCCTTGTTACTCTAGTTTGTGCTCCCAACTTCCACAGTATTAGTCCAACGCAATCACACACTGATCACTGACCTGCGTGAAAGTGAATGATAACCCACAAGTGTAGGGGATCGCAACAGCTTTCGAGGGTAGAGTATTCAACCCAAATTTATTGATTCGACACAAGGGGAGCCAAAGAATATTCTTAAGTATTAGCAGTTGACTTGTCAATTCAACCACACCTGGATAACTTAGTATCTGCAGCAAAGTATTTAGTAGCAAAGTAGTATGATAGTAACGGTAACAATGGCAAAAGTAAAGATAGCAATTTTGTAGTAATTGTAACAGTAGCAACAGAAAAAGTAAATAAGCAAAGCACAATATGTGAAAAGCTCGTAGATAATGCATGCAAGAGTGTAGTTCTCTTGCTGTCAAAAAAAGGTGTATTTCTCTTAACATAATAATGAAATTGAAAACTTTTTCCTTTTCTAAATGTAAACTAAGTCGTTGATGCTGCATTGATCTTTTGGTCTGATTTTGTCACAAACTAATAACATCATAGTAGAGGATTCATGTAGACAAATGAGTTGCATTATAAAGCATCTTAGCACCGGTTTTGTATTTAATATTTCATTGCAAGTTGACTCGCAGCTGCCTATGACAGCCTCTCAAGTAATGGGTTTCGTACGCCATTCCAGGACCTAACAAACAACGACAATTCAAGTCAATATATCACCAATCTTGTGTACATCATGCTTTGATATACGAAAGATGTTATCGGTAGGACAAAGGATGGATCTGAAGAATTAAAGAGACAAAGGAAAATGGGGTGGTATGCACGAAACAGAGATCGGATATTAAAAATGCGGCATAAAGTCTCAAATCATAAGTAACTTGTGTCTGCATTTCACAATGGAAAGGAAATTCCGTCTAACACACCAGTAGCCATGTCAACAGGTACGTCCATGTTTTTGGTCCACCATATATGATGCACCAATCATTATTATGATGTTGACATCATTCACACGTCTGATGCATTCTTTCTGAATGCTTCATATTGATTTTTTTGATGTTAATACATACTTGCTGATTACCTCGAGCAAGGATACTACATCCTTTACATCATATTTTGAGTACATGTGTTGCTCATGATTTTGAACTGATGAAGCTCTTGCTTTTTCTCTAATATGCTGATAGAAATCCAAAAGAAAGTATACTAATCTTATAATCGTCAATTTATTTTTTCACTGACATTTTTCTTATGGTTTGCAGTTTATGCTGATGGAAACATATGCTTTAGATATCATACAGAAACGGTGTAGTACAACTTATGATGTAGCTACTATCGTTACATCCATCTAGGTACAAGAAGTAAGCAGCTCAGATTATTTACACAACAATGTTTTGCTTGTTACATAATTACGAGATCGTATAACTAATTCAAGATGTGCTTTCAAATTTTGAGTCTCTGAAAATGTTTTAACATCGGACATATTTGTGTAGCCCTTTAGCACATATCTGTTGGGGAACGTAGCAGAAATTCAAAATTTTCCTACGTGTCACCAAGATCTATCTATGGAGAAACCAACAACGAGGGGAAGGAGAGTGCATCTACATACCCTTGTAGATCACTAAGCGGAAGCGTTCAAGAGAACGGGGTTGAAGGAGTCGTACTCGTCGTGATCCAAATCACCGGAAATCCTAGTGCCGAACGGACGGCACCTCCATGTTCAACACACGTACAGCCCGGTGATGTCTCCCATGCCTTGATCCAGCAAGGAGAGAGGGAGAGTGTCGGTGTCAAAACCGGCGAATCTCGGGTAGGGGGTCCCGAACTGTGCGTCTAGGCGGATGGTAACAGGAGACAAGGGACACGATGTTTTACCCAGGTTCGGGCCCTCTTGATGGAGGTAAAACCCTACGTCCTACTTGATTAATATTGATGATATGGGTAGTACAAGAGTGGATCTACCACGAGATCAAGGAGGCTAAACCCTAGAAGCTAGCCTATGGTATGATTGTTGTAATGGTTGTTGTCCTACGGACTAAAACCCTCCAGTTTATATAGACACCGGAGAGGGCTAGGGTTACACAGAGTCGGTTACAATGGTAGGAGATCTACATATCCGTATCGCCAAGCTTGCCTTCCACGCCAAGGAAAGTCCCATCCGGACACGGGATGAAGTCTTCAATCTTGTATCTTCATAGTCTTGGAGTCCGCCAATGATGATAGTCCGCTATCCGGACACCCCTAGTCCAGACTCCTCAAGAGCTCCCTAAACCAGGCTTCAATGACGATGAGTCCGGCGCGCATATTGTTCGGCATTGCAAGGCGGGTTCCTCCTCCGAATAATCCATAGAAGATTGTGAACACCTGGATAGTGTCCGGCTCTGCAAAATAAATTCCACATTCCACCATAGAGAGAATAATACACACACAGGTTCAATCTGCTGACGTATTTTGTGGCATGACGTCACACCACCACCAAGCCTTTACTTGAATTGTTATTATTATACCACCTCAGCGCGTTTAGCGAAGCGGTTTCCTTGGCACGTCTTGTCGAAGCAGAGATCGTGTTCCCCTTATTCCGGGATTCCCATCAATACGGACGTGGGTAACCTAACCGCGCCATTGATTATGGCGCTTGGGAGATAAGCGAGTTTTACCAGGTCGGGGGGGACGAATAATCTCCGTCCGCCCATATATAAGGGGATAAGGATCAACCCTCTTTACCTACGCCTTCTCCCTCCTTTTGCTTATCCATCTCTGTGCACTCGAGCTCCAGCGCCCAAGTCCGCACATCTCGTCTCAACCTTCTCTAGCCATGTCCGGAGCGGGAGGCAAATGGATGGCCTCCTCCGTTACGGAGGGACACATCGAGAGGCTACGCGGCGCCGGATACTTGTCCCGCGACATCGTGCACCGGCTGCCCGACAAGGGGCAGCTCATTCCCACCCCCAGGCCCCATGAGAGGGTCGTATTCCTTCCCCACTTCCTCCACGGACTGGGTTTCCCACTTCATCCCTTCGTCCGGGGGCTCATGTACTATTACGGCCTGGACTTCCATGATCTGGCGCCAAACTTTATCCTCAACATCTCGGCGTTCATCGTCGTGTGTGAGGCTTTCCTCTGCATCCAGCCCCACTTCGGCTTGTGGTTAAAGACCTTCAATGTCAAGCCGAAGGTGGTGAAGGGCGTCCAAGCAGAGTGCGGAGGCGCCATGGCGGGCAAAATGCCCAACGTCCTCTGGCTCGAGGGTGCCTTTGCGGAGTCCGTCAAAGGGTGGCAATCGGGGTGGTTCTACATCACCGAGCCGCGCGACCCTAAATGGGCAGCGGCCCCCGAGTTCAGATCTGGTATCCCCGCGCAGCTCACCTCCTGGAAAGAGAAGGGCTTGCTATGGGGTAGTTCGGAGGAGCTGACAGGACTCCAGTCCTACCTTCAGACCCTGGTGAACAAGAAGCTTAAGCTTGTCAACGTGATCCAGGTCATGCTCGTCCGCCAGATTCTCCCCTGCCAACAACGGGCTTTCAATCTGTGGGAGTTTGATCCGGCACAGCACCAGACCCTGAGCAGGCTCTTTGACACGACGTACGAAGCCACCTGGAAGGTGCTGTTCAAGGGCGCCGAAGCTCCCGCATCCGCTACTGAAGATCGCGGATTTTGCTTGCAGCGTCCAGCTGACGAGGTAAGTATTTCTACCCTTTACAGGACACTTGTTTTCGATAGTTCGACTTTATGCGGGATCTAATCTCCCCTTTCCTCTGACAGGGATGGATGAAGGAGGCCGAGCAGATTATCTGTCCGGCTCCCATGCCAGAAGACCTAGTAGACGCCCGCCTAACGGGGCTGCTGGCCCCGGCACCCCACGTGGTGCCGGAGAAGAAGGCCAAGAATAAGGCCACGGGTACTCGAAAGAGTTCCCGTTTTCAAGTGTTATCAGATGATGAATCCGAGGCTGACTCCTCCCACAAGGGCGAGGAGAAGAGAGAGAGCTCTCCCCGGGAGGGGGGAGAGAGGAAGAGGAAGGCTTCCCTAACGGGGAAGGCCGAAGGGTCCAAGAGGGGAAGGACCCTTCCTCCGGACAGCTCCGCCCATGCTGACGAAGGCGACGAGGGGTGGCCCTCAAGGGCCAAGCCCCTGGCTAGATCGTAAGTATCCGGATTCCTGCATGATTTATAATTTCTCTTTTTCGCCACACAGTGTCCTTCTAATGCCGCATACAACCTGTAGTCCGGCCGAGGATGATTTTCCCGCTTCTTCGAGCGGGTCCTTGGCTCCGTCGGATGTGGATTCCATTCCGACCGCCTCCACCCCTCGTGACGCCGAGGACGCCGAGGTGGGGTCCCAGGAGGGGACCCGCCAGGAGGGTGAGGCTCCGGAGGTGCCACAAGGCAGCCTCCCGGACTTCGCTCCGGACTCCGCCCCAGAACCCGCAGTGGTTCCGGAGTCCGGCAGGCGGCCCCTTCGTAAGAAGGGCAAGACCGTGGCACCGGCGGCCTCCGTCCAACCGGAGGCGCCGGATAACTTGTTGGAGGCACTCAACGGCGCTTCCATCGAGGAAGAACACCGCACTATCATGAGTGCGGTGATTCAGAAGGTTCAGCTCGCCAAGAGCGGGCTGACCGAAGCCTGCAGCAGCCTTCTATCAGGCTTTGAGGTAAGAAGTTTTTAAAATATGAGATGTAATACCGCATAGACAGTTGCCCTTGATGCTCGGTTCGGTGTTCGGAAAGAAAAACCGGACTAAGGATCTACAAAGATATACGCAGGAGTTCTAAAAATCATGTCAATATGGGATTGCAGGCTGCGCTGCTGACCTCTGCCACATTGACTGCGGAGGTCGATGCTTTGAAGCAGAACCTCGAGCAGACCGAGAACGAGCTCGGCCTTGCCAAGAGGGAGCTCGAGGACAAAGAAGGTGAGTAACACCGGATTAAATTTGTACCTTACAGAAAAGGATTTTGGTTGCAATGGAAATAACAAGGATAACGTGGGAACTGCAGGGGTCACGAATGAGGTGGCGACCCTGGAGGAGGCCGTGTCCGTGGCCGAACGTAATGCGGCCGTGGAACGAGCGGAGCAAGAGAAGCAGGAGGCGCGGGTGGCGGAGGTGCGGCAAGAGCTCCAGGCTCTCATGGAAAAGCATGAGAGTTTGGAGCGCGACTTGAAGACTCGGGAGTCCGAGCTTGCCTCGGCTCTTGAGAGTGCCAAAGCCGCGAAGGCCGAGGCCCATAAGTCCCTCCAGGAGATTGAGGCAGTGAAGAAAATAGCGGCGGGTAAGGCATTTTTCATGCAAAGCAAGCATGTGAGTGTGAATTACCTGTTACTTACCCGGATTCAGAGCTCTCCAGGAGCGTTTGCAGATCTGCCTCGCAGCATGTCCGATGCCGCCGCATTTTACCGGGCCGAGGAGGGGAGCTCAACGGAGAAGGTCTTCTGGTCTCAGTATGCTGAGGCCGGACATCCGGTGCCCCTTAGCGACCAGCTAAAGAGCTGGTCGAGCTCCACAAGGTAGCCGAGCAGGCCATGAAGGGCCTCATAGTCCGGCTGTGGCCTGAAGAGGCCATGCCTGGGAGCTACTTCGGCCTCGTGCGGGGGCTGGTGGATGCGTGCCCTTGGGTGGAAGTCATCAAGCGCTCCGACTGCATCGAAGGTGCCCGTCGGGCCCTTGCCCGTGCAAAGGTGCACTGGGGCAGGCTGGATGCTGAAAGGCTTCTAACAAACGCGCCGCCGGCGGGCAAGGAGTATCGTACGCCCGAAATGTATTATAAGAGTGTCCTGAAGGGTGCCCGCAAGATTGCGGACGAGTGCCCCAAAGATGTAATATTTGAGTAGACTCGCAATGTGTTATCCTGTGCGCTTGAAAACTTTGTTCATATGTGCTAAGCAACGCTTGTTTATTTAAAATATTACCTTCTGCTTGGCCGTTTATCAAATCTGAGAGATGGAAAGTCGTCGGCTTCAGCCCCCATGCCACGAGTGCTGGGGTGTTCGGGATAAATTTGAGCACTCTTGTTCCCATATTTGGGTCCATCTAGGGAGGCGCTCAACACAACGAACTAGGCAACGGGACTTATAGTGCTTGAACACTCTCACTTAGCCATAGAATTCTATAATTTTAAATTTCGGCGAAGCCCCTAGTGTTCGAAAGGCCGAATTTGGGGCGCTATCCACGCCTGGGCCGGACAGTTAGTCGGCTCATCGCTCTAAGCGGCATAAGTCTTTAGGGACTCGAAAAGACCTCTCGAATAGCGACCAGCTCTCGCCTTATCATGACGGTCAATTTTAGCTTTCTCCACTGATGCGTTAACCCAGCTCAACTGGGGTGCAATCGCAGTGGTTCTCCCAGTGCTACCTTAGCCGATGTAACGGAACGTAAGGTACCAAAACATGGGAGCCGGGCAAACCCAACTATTGACCCAAGACATGATTCGGAGCCGATTCATATAATGCTATAAATTCGGGGTGCCGCACTTGTGAAAGTGTCCGGACTTGTCACACCATAATGCGGGGAACATAAGCCCCTGGTGTATTCGGCCGTACCAAAGTGTACGGATGCAAAACGTCATAAATGAACATATATGTAAAAAGGGAATGCAATTATAAGCAAAAAGTGATGCATTGTTCATTCAAGGAATTCTCCCATGAGTGCAGAACGATACAAATAGTGCGGTAGGCAAGGGATTGGACTATTAGACATGTCCCCCTCCAGGGGTAGGCCGCGGAATGGTGTATTTAACAGATTTAATGCTCGTAATGGAGACCACCTGATTGTTCGTCGTAGCCTTCGTTCTTCCCTGGCTGTTGCATCGTGAGTTCAGCAGATTCGCCGCCGGACATGGTCTCTGACGAACGGAGTCCTATGGATAAAAAGAAAAAGGAAAAGAAAAAGAACGACACACTTGGGAGCCCCTGGTGTGGTTGAGCCGCACTCTGGGCCTGTCGTGGTCGAGCCCCTCCACCAATGCCCATGGTATCTCCAGAGCGTAATGATGTACGCGGAGAGCTGGTCTTGCAATCATGCAAGGGCTGGGGTTGGGGCCGCACTGCTACTTGTGCTCGGAACGTGCCAGGTGGTCTTGATGTATGTTGCTCCGGGCGCATTTGGCCGTGTCCGGTTGTTTAACGACCGGACTCGAAAGTTGCCTTAAGAGGCTGCTCTGTACTTCTGCCGCAAGAGCCGCTGTATGTTCCTCCGTTCGGAGGGAGCGTTCAGTGTTTCCGTTGACCGTGATGACTCCACGAGGGCCTGGCATCTTGAGCTTGAGGTATGCATAATGCGGCACCGCGTTGAACTTTGCAAACGCGGTTCGTCCGAGCAGAGCATGATAGCCACTGCGGAACGGGACTATTTTGAAGATTAACTCCTCGCTTCGGAAGTTATCCGGGGATCCGAAGACCACTTCTAGTGTGATTGAGCCTGTACAATTGGCCTCAACACCTGGTATGACGCCTTTGAAGGTCGTCTTTGTAGGTTTAATCCTTGAGGGGTCTATGCCCATCTTGCGCACTGTATCCTGATAAAGCAGGTTTAGGCTGCTGCCGCCGTCCATCAGGACTCTAGTGAGGTGAAATCCGTCGACGATTGGGTCTAAGACCAATGCGGCGAACCCGCCGTGGCGGATACTGGTGGGGTGGTCCCTTCGATCGAAAGTGATCGGGCAAGAGGACCATGGATTGAACTTCGGGGCGACTGGCTCCATTGCATATACGTCCCTAAGTGCACGCTTCTGCTCCCTCCTGGGTATATGGGTTGCGTATATCATGTTTACCGTCCGCACTTGTGGGGGGAACGCCTTCTGTCCTCTACTGTTCGGCGGCCGGGTCTCCTCCTCGTCATCGCTATGCGGCCCCTTGTCATTGTTCTCGGCAATTAAATTGCATGCCTGCTTGAATACCCACAATCCCTGTTGGTGTGATTAGCTGGCTTTTCGGGCGTGCCATGTATCTGGCAAGGGCGGTCGAGTATTTGGTCCAAATTGGACGGACCTGGAGTAGTTCTTTTAAATGGCTTTTTCCGCTGACCGGGTTTTGAGCCTCTGAATCCGGCGTTGACTGCCGTATCCTTAGTGTTATTGCCGTTAACGCGGCGTTTGTCTTTGTTGCGACGCGACCTGCCATTGCGGTCCTTGTAGTCCGGACTGCCATGTCAGGACCCCGACTCAATGTCACATCGATCTAGCATGTAACACCTCATATCACTTTGCGGCCTCACGCACGGCATTCCCACGGGTGTCGCCTTACCTTTGCCCGGGACTGTTTGCGCCTTTTGGCACACGTATATGATAGTGTCGCTAGCATCCATATGATAATGAGCTCGGGCTGACATGGCTAGTCGTAAACCCAAAGTGGCACAAACTTACAGGGATAGGCATCCATGACCCAGCATCGAACGTGTTGGTCATCAGCAAGTGAATCCAGGCTGTAGCACTGGGCTAGCAGGACTCCGGTGAACCGGGCTGTAGCGGGCTAACAGGACTCCGGTATTCATCGCGTGACATTTCCCCGAAGGGACAGACACAGGAACAAAGAAGGACACATGCCGGCCAGCCTAAGTGTTCCGGAGCAGTAGCAAGCTACCATGGCTCGGTGGAAACACTAGGAGACATTTCCCGGTAAGAGGGGCTACTAAGGATAAACAACTAGATAGTCAGATCCCACACATACCAAGCATTTCAATAACATACACACAATATGCTCGATATGTGCAAATACAACATGGCATCACAACATGACTCTACGACTCAAGTATTTATTCAATAGGCTCCGAGGAGCGAGATATTACAAACATAGGTCTCATGACCCAACATTCAGAGCATACAAGTCAAGGCACAAGCGGAAGCTAACATGTCTGAGTATAGACATCTACAAATGTAAAAGGCTTGAAAGCCTGACTATCTACCAGATCCTGCCGAGGGCACAAGATCGTAGCTGAGGTAACAAGCTAAACGTCGAAGTCCACGCGGAACTACTAGCGAGACTGAAGTCTCTCTGCAAAAACGTAAAATAGGCAAACGTGAGTACAAATGTACCCAGCAAGACTTACATCAGAACTAACTACATATGCATCATTATCAACAAAGGGGTGGTGGAGTTTAACTGCAGCAAGCCAGCTTTGACTCGGTGGCTAACCTGAACTACGACTGCAATTAACTCTTCTGAGGTGGCGCACACGAGTCCACATATTCACCATATCAATACGCCACTATGGATCCGCTCCCGTCTCCCTACGAGAACGCCATCCATAGCACTCACGCTTATCTTGCGTATTTTAGAGTATCCACTTTCACTTGTCTATGAACTATGCAAGGGTCCAAGTTTCCATATCCGAGGAATCCGGCTATTCAATAGATAATGATAACCCTGCAGGGTGTACTTCTTCACACACGCTCGCCACTTATCGCTCAGACACGTCATGTACCTCGGCAACCTTCAAGCGGAAGTCGGGCGAGGGAGTCAGCCACGACCGACTAACCACACAAGTCTCTCGTCCGTGTTTATCGCCTATTCGGTTCCATCCGCAAGGAGATCCGCCGGGTGTCGCCGACGGCCCCAAACGATGTGTGCAGGGTTCCCAAGCCCACCAACCGGTGCCACTTGGTACACGGGCCACTATGCCTAGTCTGTCCCAAGCCCACCTGCATCGGTGCCACTTGGTAGACTACTAACACTACCTACAAACACCGAAACTAGTTGCAACTCCCGGATAGAGATCAAGTTGATTAATAAATCGAGAGGGGTCGAGTTACCGGAACCCAATGTGTGGTAGTAACTGTTCATGGATCACAAACACGGAACTCAGTTCCTGAGGACGGCTGCAATGAGACAACCCACCATGTACTCCTACATGGCCTCTCACCGCTACCTTTACCAAATCGTGTTCACACACTTAGCTCTCAACAATAGGACATGTTCACCACACCTCCAATTCATCCCTGATGAATCAGACCTGACACAACTCTAAGCAATAGCAGGCATGACAAACAAGCATGAATGAGTAGGCACATCAGGGCTCAAACAACTCCTACTCATGCTAGTGGGTTTCATCTATTTACTGTGGAATGACAGGTCATGCAGAGGATAAAGGGGTTCAACTACCGCAACATGTAACAGTTGAAACGTTGTTGTCCTAATGCAGTAAAAGAGAGCAGGAGCAAGAGAGTGGGATTGTATCGGAATGAACAAGGGGGTTTTGCTTGCCTGGCACTTCTGAAGATAGTATAGCTCTTCATCGGTGTCATCGATCTCATCGTCGGTATCACGTCTATCGAGAGGGGACAAACACCGACAAACAAGGAAGAACACAATCAATGCAATGCACAATATGATGCATGATCATGACATGGCAATATGCTGTAATTTGAGCTAATGCAACTAGCAACAGATTAAATGAAGTTGGTTTGAATCCTAAGTTCAAATCCAAACTCCATATGTGAAATTCAAATGCCATTATTTGATTTGCCCTAAACAGTAGCCATAAGTTGTTCTAACATGCATGAAAATGGTACAGATGGATAGATTGGATTTTTCTGATCATTTTTCATATATAATTTATTTCATTTGGAGTTACGGTTGAATTACTATGATTTTTTGAAGTTTATACTATTTTCTGGAATTTCCTAAAAAGAATAGATCCAGAAAATGATTTATGGCGTCAGCACTACGTCACTGTGACGTCAGCGGGTCAACAGGCCGGTCCAGGTCAAACCTGACGTGTGGGGTCCACACGTTAGTGACACAGCTAATTAACAGGGTTATTGCTAATCTAATTAAAAGATTAGGGCTCCGGGGCCCACTGTCAGTGTCGTTTGTTTAACTAACTAAATTAATATTAGATTAACTCCTAATCTAGGTTTGACTAGGGCTGGGCCCACATGGTCAAATGGGTCAGACCCACCGGCGACATGACGCCGGCGAGGCCCGAGACGGCGGCGCGGTCCGGAAACGCAGCACAGGCCACGGTTCGGGGTGCGGATGGCACCGTTGGAACCCTGGGCCTCGTCCGCGTCGGCTGGTGCTAGAGGGGTCGCCGGAGACGACCTAAATCAACGGCGGTGTCCGCTTCCGCGGCGGCCGGAGTTCGGGCGCCGACCGATTCGACGCTTCGGTGCACTATGGGAGGAACTGGTGGGTGCTGCGTGCTCCTCAGGAAGTACTAAACACGGGGACACGCTTAGGTGCGAGCAATGGCATCAGTAGCCGCGGTGGGGCCATGGCCGGCGGTAGTGAGGTCTCGGGCTTGACGGAAGCGGCAGCCAGAGGGGGCAAACGAGCACGGGGAGAGAGGGGTTCGACGTAGTGGCTCACTGCGGTTGTAGGGGGCATCGAAGTGGGCTCGGGGAAGCACGGACGGCGTCATGGCGTTGCCGGCGATCTCGGCGACCGGAGGGAGAAGAAGGCGATGCAGACGGCGATGCAGGGCGGCCGAGCTCAGGTGACTCATCGAGGAGGAAGAGTGCGTCTTGGCGGAGCTTCTTGGCGCGTCGGTGGGGTATGGGGTGGCCGGTGGCCATGGCAGCAGCGAGCGGCGGCGATGAGCGTGCTCGGGCGCGAGAGGGAGAGAGAGTAGAGAGGGGAGAGGCACGGGAGAGAGTGAGAGCGGTCCAGGGGGTGCGTGGCATCCTCAGGGCGACGGGGAGACAGGCAGGGAGGCAGGAGGTGGCTTGGGCATGTGCCCGCGCGCTCCGGCCACGCGCCTGCGTCCTACTGTCCAAGGAGGAAGACGACAGGGATGGCTGCGGTTGTGGGCTGGGCTGCTACAGCAGAAGGCCAGGTAAGTGGGCTGCCAGGTGAGCGCCAGGTAGTCCTTCTCTCTCTCTCTCTTATTTGTTTTTGTTTTTCTATTATTCTGTAACTTCAGGGCTTTATTAAAAATAGTTAGACACCTTCAAAAATCCTGAAAATAATCATGGCTCTGTTTAGATTAATTCCAATAGCCCACACTTATTTACAGAATTATTTGAGCATTTAAAATATTTACTAGCATTTAAATGCCCAAATGCAAAGTACATATGATTTAATTCAGTGACCAAATATGTCATGGAAAAATGTGCAACACCTCTGGTTATGGTTTCTATCATTTTCCAGAAATGATGAACATTTTTGAAAGCCATTTGGATTTACTGAAAATATTTTTAGGTTGAACCTATTTGAATTCCATTTGGTACTAGGGTTTGGACATCCCCATTTCAGGTTTAAATGAAATTTTAAACATGATGCAGCAACAAGCTAGTCCAAGTGCATAGCAAGGCTAGGGACGTGACATGCCAGAATTTTTACTGAGGTTGTTACTGCGGGCTAGCCAGCTGTCCTCCCCCGCACAAAAGCGGGTCATGAGTGATGTGAGGGCTGCCATGGATTTCGGCTTTTCCTGTCCTAGGTGTCGGGCCAGCCACTCGTCGCGGATGTTATGTTTGAAGGCTGCGAGGGCCTCTGCATCCGGACAGTCGACGATTTGATTTTTCTTTGTTAAGAACCGTGTCGTAATTGTCCGCCGATTTGTCTGGCTGCTGAATTATGTGGCTTAGGTCATCGGCGTCTGGTGGTCGCACATATGTGCCCTGGAAGTTGTCGAGAAATGCGGCTTGCAGGTCCTCCCAACACCCACTTGACTCTGCTGGCAAGCTGTTAAGCCAATGCCGAGCTGGTCCTTTAAGCTTGAGTGGGAGATACTTGATGGCGTGTAGATCGTCACCGTGGGCCATGTGGATATGAAGGAGATAATCTTCGATCCAAACCGCGGGGTCTGTTGTGCCATCGTAGGATTCAATGTTCACGGGTTTAAACTCTTCGGGGATTTGATGATCCATTACTTCATCTGTGAAGCATAGTGGGTGTGCGGCGCCTCTATACTGGGCAATATCACGACGTAGCTCAAGAGAGCTGTGTCTGCTGTGTTCGGCCCGGCCGGAGTTGCTGTATCCGGCGCGACGGTAATCGTCGTGGATCGTGGGGCGCCCACGTGATCTGTAGATAGATCTTGATTGTTTTGCCTTGTCCTCCAATATGTCTCGCAAGTCCGGCGCATTCCCCCGTGGCTTCATGCTTTTCGAGCGGTGCCGGGGTACGGTTCTGGTGGAGGGTCTAGATGCCTCTCTGTTGTGGCCACGAGGTGGTCGGTCATCCGTATTGCGCGCTGGTGATGAAGGTTCGTATGCCTCCTCCTCTAATCGGGGGAGCAACTTGCGTTTTGGGTAGCTTTTGGAGGGGCGTTCTAGTTCATGTTCTTCGGCCGCGAGGACCTCGGTCCATCTGTCGGCCCGCAGGTCTTGATCAGCTCAAAGCTGTTGCTGCTTTTTCTTTAGGCTATTTGCCGTGGCCATTAGCCTGCGTTTAAAACGCTCTTGTTCGACGGGATCCTCGGGCACGACGAATTCGTCGTCGTTGAGGCTTGCCTCGTCTCCGGAGGGAGGCATGTAATTGTCATCCTCTATCTCCTCGTCTACCGCTGTAACACCCCGGATCCGAGGTGCCAGGTGTCCGCCAGTTATTCGCCGTTGTTGCCATGTCATGTGCTTGCGTGTTGCACTTTGCCATGTCATCATTTGCATTTTATCATGTCATCATGTGCATCTCATTTCGCATTCATGTTCGTCTCATGCATCCGAGCCTTTTCCCCGTTGTCCGTTTTGCAATCCGGCACTCCTATGTCACCCGGCGTTCCCTTCTTCTCTCTTGTCGTGTGCGGGTATTAAACTTTCTCGGAATGGCCCGAGGTTTGCCAAGCGGCCTTGGTATAGCACCGGTAGACCGCCTGTCAAGTTTCATGCCATTTGGAGGTCGTTTGATACTCCAACGGTTAACCGGGTAACCGTAAAGCCCTCTTTGAGTTGCAGCCCAACACCCTTCCAAAGTGGCCCAAAACCCAGCAAACTCCCTCCATGCTCTCGGTCGTTCGATCACGATCGGCGTGGCGAAAACCGCACCTCATTTGGACTCTCCTAGCTCCTCTACCTATAAATCTAGCCCTCCTCAAATTCGCGGTGCAAACCCTAATTTTCCCCTTCTTGCCGCCACGGACACGTCCGGCCGCAGCGGACACGTCCGGTCGCCCGACGCCGCCACGTGGCACGTCGCCACTCGTCCGCGCCCTCCGTCGCCCGGCCCGCCAGCCCGCCGGCCCCATGGCCTGCCGCGCCCCGCCGCCGCGCCGCGCCGATCCGCTCGCTGCCTCGCTCGCGCCGCGCTGCCATCGCTGCGCGACGCCGCGCCCGCCTCCCGACAGCGCCGCCGAGGCCGCCGCCTCGGCCGCGCCCACCGCTGAAGCCGCCGCCCGTCGCGCCCCTCCTCCGCCGGCGGCGCCTCGCCCGTCGCCTCGAGGCCCGGCGGAGCTGCGCCCGACCTCGCCGCTGCGCCGCCCGGCCTCCGCCACGCCGCCACGGCCCGCCAGCGTCGGCCGCCCGCCTCGCCAGGCTGCCCGGCCTCGGGCGCGCCCCTCTCCCTCGCCTCCCCGACCGGATCCCGAACTCCGGCGGCCTTCCCCGGCCCGGATCCGCCATCTCCGGCCAACTCCAGCCGAACTCCGGCGAGCTCGCGTCCCCGCCTCGAAGTCCGTGCCACAGCCCCAGATCCAGATCCAAAAACTAGGTTGACCTCGATTTTCGTCTAAGTCCTTGAAATTTTACATTCTGGACCCATATTCATCGCATCACATCTCTGCATCCGTAGCTCTGTTTCGTGCGTATAATATGTCAAATTGTTCGCCTCGACGAGTACATCATTTCATTCCATTGCATCATTTTCATTTGAGCTCATCTTGATGCCCGAAATGCTGTTGGAAGAGTGCATGTAGTTGTTAATCTGCTGAAACTGTTATAACTTGCTGTTTTATCATTTTTGCCATGATTTATGTGTGCATCCTATGAGTATGAGCTCTACATGAATGTTGGACTATGCCATGCCATCTTTCCAGGGGTGTTGACCTTGTATTTTTTTGAGTTGTGTGCTGAGTGTATCAAGCTTGTAAAGTAGGGTAGTTGCTGTTGCTGTTTTCCTGGCAGATTCTGTTATATTTTGTTGCTATGTTAACATGCTTCCACTAATCATTCTATGCATAATCTGGAGATGCTCTATAAACATGTTTTGATATACATGTCATGTTCTATTCATTCATTCCATTGGTTGCAATTATAGCCTGCTGGAACATGTTCATTTCTTGCTCCAAAGTTGCTTGAAAATGTTTCCTGACAGATTGTTTGCATGAGATTCAATTTTCACGAGGTCGTTGTAGTTGATCCGTGTATGCTATGACCTTGCTCTTGCCACGCTTAGCTTCATAAACATGCCTTCTTACTGTTGGTTGCCTTTCCATGCCATGTCTTGCTTTGTGGTGAGTGGTTCGAGCTCACGAACATGCCTACTTATTGTTGTTTCTGCCATGTTCAAATCTGTAATATAACTTGCCATGTTTACATGGGTGCCATCATATTTTTCGTGCCTTTTTGGCTTATGGTCAGTAAGGGTCTTTTGATATATGCAATTAGTAGATTCATGCCATGCCTTTGTTTGCCATGATAAGTTCTTGTAACATGTTGTTTGCTTCCTCTAAACATTGCAACCTGATGTTATTTCTGCTAAAGTCTGAAACTGTTATTATTTGCAATATCTCCATGTCATTTTAAGCATGTTCTAGTTGTTTCTGGAGATAGCTCAGTGTTCATGTTTTGTTATGCTTTACGTGTACTTTATGCCCATGCCTTTTGTTATTATGTTGGGATGCTGTAGCTTATTGTTTTGATGCTTGCAATATGCCTAGTTGCTGTTATGGACAGTTTGTTGCTATGACTTGTATAGTGTGCATGTGTTGAACCGTTGCTCCGTTTTGAGTGTGCTCTATATGAAACTTGCTTGTTTTTACATGTAGCTTCATTTTATCATGTTGCATCCTTGTTTTGGTGTGTTTGCTTGATGTTTGGGTGCATTTTGCATCAATGCCATGTTTAACTTGCTTTGCTCATATCTTCTAGGCCGTAGCTCCGAATCTAATGAACTTTATATGTAACTTGACTAGAATTTCGTGTAGATCATCTTGGTGAACTTTAACTTGCTGTTTAACAACTTGAACATAATGTTTATTCAGTTCTGGACTAATTTCGAAATTTGCATATGAGGACTTACCGGAATTGTTATATGTTGTTCCCGGCCTCATTTAAACTTGTCTTGGTGTGTTGTTCTTGTTTGCATCATCTCTTGCCATGAGTAGCTTCATGTAGCTTGGTCATGCATCATGCTTGTTGTGCATCATGTCTTGTTCATGTGTGGTGTGTTTACCTATGTTGTGTGCTTCTTCTCGATAGTTCCCGTTTCGTTGCGATCGTGAGGATGCGTTCGTCTTCGTGTGCTTCGTCTTCTTCATGGACTCGTTCTTCTTCCTTGCGGGATTTCAGGCAAGATGACCGCTACCCTGGATCTCACTACTATCATTGCTATGCTAGTTGCCTCGTTCTTTCGCTATGCTGCGCTACCTATTACATGTTTGTCAAGCCATCCCATATTGCCATGAACCTCTAACCTTTGACACCATTCCTAGCAAACCGTTGTTTGGCTATGTTACCGCTTTGCTCAGCCCCTCTTATAGCGTTGCTAGCTGCAGGTGAAGTTGAAGATTTCTCCATGGTGGACAGGATTTTGGTGGGATATCACAATATCTCTTATATTATTAATGCATCTATATACTTGGTAAAGGGTGGAAGGCTCGGCCTTATGCCTGGTGTTTTGTTCCACTCTTGCCGCCCTAGTTTCCGTCATACCGGTGTTATGTTCCCGGATTTTGCGTCCCTTACGCGGTCGGGTGATTTATGGGACCCCCCTGACAGTTCGCTTTGAATAAAACTTGTCCAAAGAAGGCCCAACATTGACTTTTACCATTTGCCTCACCACCACCTATTTTTCCCTTGGGAGTCGCTCTCTCGGGTCATCTTTATTATAGCCCCGGGCGATTGCTTGTCTAGCGTTGGTCCAAACTAGAGCACCGTCGGGACCATCCCTTGGCAACTTGGGTTACGTCGGTACCATGACGCTTAGCTCATCCGGTCGTGGCCTGAGACGAGATACGTGCGGCTACTATCAGGATGTCGGCACGCCGGGAGGTCTTGCTGGTCTTGTTTTACCATTGTCGAAATGTCTTGATGTACCGGGATTCCGAGACTGATCGGGTCTTCCTAGGTGAAGGTCTATTCCTTCGATGATCGCGAGAGCTTGTCATGGGCTAAGTTGGGACACCCCTGCAGGGTTTAAACTTTCGAGAGCCGTGCCTACGGTTATGTGGCAGATGGGAATTTGTTAATGTCCGGTTGTAGATAACTTGACACCAGATCCGAAATAAAACGCATCAATCGAGTGTGTAGCCGTGATGGTCTCTTCTCGGCGGAGTCCGGGAAGTGAACACGGTTTCTGGGTTATGTTTGACGTAAGTAGGTGTTCAGGATCACCTCTTGATCATTGCTAGCTTCACGACCGTTCCGCTTGTTCTCTTCTCGCTCTTATTTGCGTTGGTTAGCCACCATACTTGCTTAGTCGCTGCTGCAACCTCACCACTTTTCCCCTTCCTTACCCATTAAGCTTTGCTAGTCTTGATACCCATGGTAATGGGATTGCTGAGTCCTTGTGGCTCACCAGATACTTCCAAAACCAGTTTGTAGGTGCCTATGTTACCGAGCAGGTGGCGCAATCAAGCTCAAGGAGGAGCTCGATGAAGATCTTGCCCTTTGTGTTGTTTCGTTCTAGTTGATCAGTAGTGGAGCCCAGTTGGGGTCGATCGGGGACCTTTGTCGCATTTGGGGTTCTTCTTTTATTTTGGTTCCGTAGTCGGACCTTGATTGTATCTGTATGATGTAATGCTTTATTCATGTAATTGTGTGAAGTGGCGATTGTAAGCCAACTATGTATCTCTTTCCCTTATGTATTACTTGGGTTGCGTGAAGATTACCTCACTTGCGACATTGCTTTCAATGCGGTTATGCCTCTAAGTCGTGCTTCGACACGTGGGAGATATAGCCGCATCGAGGGCGTTACAACCGCCCTCTCTCGAGGGCTGGCTTCTCCGTCCTCCTGCGCTGAATCTTGCTGGAGGGGGTTGTCTTCGGCACTCTCTGGGGTGTTATTATCTCCGGTGCCGGAATCTCCATTCTTGCTGTGGCGGGATTTAGAGTGGCGCCGCTGACGTCGGCGCTTGGGCTGTTTCTTAGAGGAATCTGCCTTCGCTGCTTCTTCGCCGTCTCCATCCTTTGGGATGTCCACCATGTATATGTCGTATGACGAGGTGGTCTTCCAATGCCCTGTAGGTGCTGGTTCTTGATCGTCTCCGGCATCGTCGTCCATACCGTCGATGTCTTTGGAGTCGTAGTCTAGCATGTCGGTTAGGTCGTCGACAGTGGCTACAAAGTGGGTGGTGGGAGGGCTTTGAATTTCTTCGTCGTCCGCATCCCAACCGTCCTGACCGTGGTCCGGCCAGGGCTCTCCTGATAAAGAGAGCTTTAGCGAATTCAGGATGTCGCCAAAGGGCGAGTGCTGAAAGATGTCCGCAGCGGTGAACTCCATGATCGGCGCCCAATCGGATTTGATTGGCAGGGGCGCAGGAGGTTCGGAGTCCGGCAAGGAGTCCGGCGCCTCGGAGTCACGAGCTTTGCAAGGGACAAGGTCAGTGTTCGGCTCCATCGCCGTAGAGATTGCAGCCCCCGAGGCGGTGTCCAGCCACCTGTCCTCGATCTGCGCGGTCGGCTCCGAACTATGGGTCGGAGCAGACTCGTGTGCGGCCTCCAGGGCACTATCTGGTAACAGAGCTAAATCATGTCCACCGTGACAGTGCAGTGCGCTTGGTTGTGGCTCGAATCCATCGAAGATCAAGTCTCCGCGGATGTCAGTCGTGAAGTTTAGGCTTCCAAACTTGACCTGATGGCCAGGGGCGTAGCTTTCAATCTGCTCCAGATGGCCAAGCGAATTGGCCCGCAGTGCAAAGCCGCCGAACACGAAGATCTGTCCGGGGAGAAAAGTCTCACCCAGGACTATGTTGTTATTGATTGAAGAAGCCATCAAGCCTATCGGTGATGGCACAGAGGAACTCTCAATGAAAGCACCAATGTCGGTGTCAAAACCGGCGGATCTCGGGTAGGGGGTCCCGAACTGTGCGTCTAGGCGGATGGTAACAGGAGACAAGGGACACGATGTTTTACCCAGGTTCGGGACCTCTTGATGGAGGTAAAACCCTATGTCCTGCTTGATTAATATTGATGATATGGGTAGTACAAGAGTGGATCTACCACGAGATCAAGGAGGCTAAACCCTAGAAGCTAGCCTATGGTATGATTGTTGTAATGGTTGTTGTCCTACGGACTAAAACCCTCCGGTTTCTATAGACACTTTGGAGAGGGCTAGGGTTACAGAGTCGGTTACAATGGTAGGAGATCTACATATCCGTATCGCCAAGCTTGCCTTCCACGCCGGAAAGTCCCATCCGGACACGGGACGAAGTCTTCAATCTTGTATCTTCATAGTCTTGGAGTCCGGCCGATGATGATAGTCCGCTATCCGGACACCCCTAGTCCAGACTCCCTCGGAGAGATTGAGGAAGACTCCATCCAGCAGCAGACGACGGCGTGGTGGTGGTGGAGGGCGTGGCAATCCTGCAGGCTTCGCCAAGCACCGCGGAGAGGAGGGGACTTGGAGAGGGAGGGCTGCGCCTGAACCGTTGCGGCTGCCTCCCCCCCCCCTCATATATAGGGGCAGGGAGGGGCGGCCCCTCAGATCCAATCTGGGGGGGCGGCGGCGGGGGTTGCCTTGCCCCCAAGGCGGGGCCCCTTGAGGTTTCCCAAGCCCTAGGTGCCTTGGGCCTTGGTGGGGGGCGCACCAGCCCACCTGGGGCTGGTCACCTCCCACACTTGGCCCATGCAGCCCTCTGGGGCCGGTGGCCCCACTTGGTGGACCCCCGGGACCCCCCCCGGTGGTCCCGGTACATTACTGATAGCACCCGGAACTTTTCCGGTGACCAAAACAGGACTTCCCATATATAAATCTTTACCTCCGGACCATTCTGGAACTCCTCGTGACGTCCGGGACTCCGAACAACATTCGGTAACCACATACAAACTTCCTTTATAACGCTAGCGTCATCGAACCTTAAGTGTGTAGACCCTACGGGTTCGGGAACCATGCAGACATGACCGAGACAACTCTCCGGCCAATAGCCAACAGCGGGATCTGGATAACCATGTTGGCTCCCACATGTTCCACGATGATCTCATCGGATGAACCACGATGTCAAGGAATCAATCCCGTATCCAATTCCCTTTGTCTAACGATATTGTACTTGCCCGAGATTAGATCGTTGGTATACCGATACCTTGTTCAATCTCGTTACCGGCAAGTCTCTTTACTCGTTCCGTCATCCCGTGATCAACCCCTTGGTCACATTGTGCATATTATGATGATGTCCTACCGAGTGGGCCCAAAGATACCTCTCCGTTTACACAGAGTGACAAATCCCAGTCTCGATTCGTGCCAACCCAACAGACACTTTCGGAGATACCTGTAGTGCACCTTTATAGCCACCCAGTTACGTTGTGACGTTTGGTCCACCCAAAGCATTCTACGGTATCCGGGAGTTGCACAATCTCATGGTCTAAGGAAAAGATACTTGACATTAGAAAAGCTTTAGCATACGAACTACGATCTTTGTGCTAGGCTTAGGATTGGGTCTTTTCCATCACATCATTCTTCTAATGATGTGATCCCATTATCAACGGCATCCAATGTCCATGGTCAGGAAACCGTAACCATCTGTTGATCAACGTGCTAGTTAACTAGAGGCTTACTAGGGACATGGTGTTGTCTATGTATCCACACATGTATCTGAGTTTCCTATCAATACAATTATAGCATGGCTAATAAACGATTATCATGATCAAGGAAATATAATAATAACTTATTTATTATTGCCTCTAGGGCATATTTCCAATAGTCTCCCACTTGCACTAGAGTCAATAATCTAGTTCACATCGCCATGTGATTAACACTCACAGGTCACATCACCATGTGACCAACATCCAAAGAGTTTACTAGTGTTACTAAACTAGTTCACATCATCATGTGGTTAAGACTCAATGAGTTCTGGGGTTTGATCATGTTTTGCTTGTAAGAGAGGTTTTAGTCAACGGGTCTGCAACATTCAGATCTGTATGTACTTCGCAAATCTCTAGGTCATATTGTAAATGCTGCTTCCACGCTCCACTTGGAGTTATTCCAAATGGTTGCTCCACTATACGTATCCGGTTTGCTACTCAGAGTCATTCGGATAGGTGTTAAAGCTTGCATCGACGTAACCCTTTACGTCGAACTCTTTATCACCTCCATAATCGAGAAACATATCTTTATTCCTCTAAGGATAATTTTGACCGCTATCTGGTGATCTACTCCTTGATCACCTTTGTACCCTCTTGCCAGATATGTAGCAAGTCATACATCAGGTGCGGTACACAGCATAGCATACTGTAGAGCCTACGTCTAAGGCATAGGGGACGACCTTCGTCCTTTCTCTCTTTTCTGCCGTGGTTGAGCTTTAAGTCTTAACTTCATACCTTACATCTCAGGCAAGAACTCCTTCTTCGACTGGTCCATCTTGAACACCTTCAAGATCATGTCAAGGTATATGCTCATTTGAAAGTACCATTAAGCATTTTTTGATTTATCCTCATAGATCTTGATGCTCAATGTTCAAGTAGCTTAATCCAGGTTTTCTATTGAAAAACACCTTTCAAATAACCCTATATGCTTTCCAGAAATTCTACATCATTTCTGATCAACAATGTGTCAACAACATATACTCATGAGAAATTCTATAGTGCTCCCACTCACTTCTTTGGAAATGCAAGTTTCTCATGAACTTTGTATAAACCCAAAATCTTTGATCATCTCATCAAAGTGCACATTCCAACTCCGAGATGCTTACTCCAGTCCTTAGAAGGATCGCTGGAGCCATCATACCTTTTAGCATCCTTAGGATCGACAAAAACTTCCTGATTGTATCACATACAACCTTTCCTTATGAAGACTAGTAAGGAAACTCGTTTTGACATCCATCTGCCAGATTTCATAAATGCAGCTAATGCTAACATGATTCCGATGGACTTAAGCATCGCTACGGATGAGAAAATCTCATCGTAGTCAACTCCTTGAACTTGTGAAAAACTCTTCGCCACAAGTCGAGCTTCATAGACGGTGACATTACCGTCCACGTTCGTCTTCTTCTTAAAGATCCATTTATCTCAATGGCTTGCCGATCATCAGGCAAGTCCACCAAAGTCCATGCTTTGTTCTGATACATGGATCCTATCTCGGATTTCATGGATTCTAACCATTTGTTGGAATATGGGCCCACCATTGCTTCTCCATAGCTCGTAGATACATTGTTGTCTAGCAACATGACCTTCAAGACAGGATTACTGTATCACTCTAAAGTAGTACGCATCATTGTCACCCTACGAGGTACGGTAGTGACTTGATCCGAAACTTCATGATCACTATCATAAGCTTCTACTTCAATTGGTGTGGGTGACACAAGAACAACTTCATGTGCCCTACTACACACTAGTTGAAGTGACGGTTCAATAACCTCATCAAGTCTCCACCATGCTCCCATTCAACTTTCCGAGACTAACTTTTCCTCGAGAAAGGACCCGATTCAAGAAACGATTCCTATTGCTTTCGGATCTGAATTAGGAGGTATACCCAGCTGTTTTGGGTATCCTATGAAGATGCATTTTATCCGCTTTGGGTTCGAGCTTATCAACCTGAAACTTTTTCACATAAGCGTCGCAGCCCCAAACTTTCAAGAAACGACAGCTTAGGTTTCTCCAAACCATAGTTCATATGGTGTCATCTCAACGGAGTTACGTGGTGCCCTATTAAAGTGAGTGCGGTTGTCTCTAATGCCTAACCCATGAACGATAGTGGTAATTCGATAAGAGACATCATGGTACGCACCATATCCAATAGGGTGCAACTATGATGTTCGGACACACCATCACACTATGGTGTTCCAGGCGGTATTAATTGTGAAACAATTTCCACAATGTCTTAATTGTGTGCCAAAACTCGTAACTCAGATACTCATCTCTATGATCACTTCATAGACACTTTAGCCTCTTGTCACGATGATCTTCAACTTCACTCTGAGATTACTTGAACCATTCAATAATTCAGACTTGTGTTTCATCAAGTAAATATACTCAACATCTACTCGAATCATCTGTGAAGTAAGAACATAACGATATCCACTGCATGCCTCGGCACTCATTGGACAGCACACATCAAAATGTGTTACTTCCAACAAGTTGCTATCTTGTTCCATCTTACTGAAAAACGAGGCTTTTCAGTCATCTTGCCCATGTGGTATGATTTGCATATCTCAAGTGATTCAAAATCAAGTGAGTCCAAATGATCCATCTGCATGGAGTTTCTTCATGCGTATACACCAATAGACATGGTTTGCATGTCTCAAACTTTTCAAAAACGAGTGAGTCCAAAGATCCATCAACATGGAGCTTCTTCATGCGTTTTACACCAATATGACTTACATGGCAGTGCCACAAGTAAGTGGTACTATCATTACTATCTTATACCTTTTGGCATGAAAATGTGTATCACTACGATCGAGATTCAATAAACCATTCCTTTCGGTGCAAGACCATTGAAGGTATTATTCAAATAAATAGAGTAACCATTATTCTCCTTAAATGAATAACAGTATTGCGATAGACATAATCCAATCATGTCTATGCTCAACGCAAACACCAAATGACAATTACTAATCTTGATGGTAGAGGGAGCGTGTGATGTTTGATCACATCAAACTTGGAAACACTTCCAACACATATCGTCAGCTCACCTTTAGCTAGTCTCCGTTTATTCCGTAGCCTTTTATTTCGGGTTACTAACACTTAGCAACCGAACCGGTATCTAATACCCTGGTGCTACTAGGAGTACTAGTAAAGTACACATTAACATAATGTATATCCAATATACTTTTATCGACCTTGCCAGCCTTCTCATCTACCAAGTATCTAGGGTAATTCTGCTCCAGTGGCTGTTCCCCTTATTACAGAAGCACTTAGTCTCGGGTTTGGGTTTAACCTTGGGTTTCTTCACTGGAGCAGCAGCTGATTTGCCGTTTCATGAAGTATCCCTTCTTGCCCCTGCCCTTCTTGAAACTAGTGGTTTCACCAACCATCAACAATTGATGCTCCTTCTTGATTTCTACTTTCGCGGTGTCAAACATCGCGAATACCTCAAGGATCATCATACCTATCCCTGATATGTTATAGTTCATCACGAAGCTCTAGCAGCTTGGTGGCAATGACTTTGGAGAAACATCACTATCTCATCTGGAAGATCAACTCCCACTCGATTCAAGTGATTGTTGCACTCAGACAATCTGAGCACAAGCTCAACGATTGAGCTTTCCTCCCTTAGTTTGCAGGCTAAGAAAATCGTTGGAGGTCTTATACCTCTTGACGTGGGCACGAGCCTGAAATCCCAATTTCAGTCCTCGAAACATCTCATATGTTCCGCGACGTTTCGAAAAATGTCTTTGGTGCCTCAACTCTAAACCGTTTAATTGAACTATCACGTAGTTATCAAAACGTGTATGTCTGATGTTCGCAACATCCACAGACGACGTTTGGGGTTCAGCACCCTGAGCAGTGCATTAAGGACATAAGCTTTCTACTGTCCGCATAATCGCTACTGTCAACTTTCAACTATATTTTCTCTAGGAACATATCTAAATAGTGGAACTAAAGCGCGAGCTTAAGACATAATTTGCAAAGAACTTTTTGACTATGTTCAGGATAATTAAGTTCATCTTATGAACTCCCACTCAGATAGACATCCCTCTAGTCATCTAAGTGATTACATGATCCGAGTCAACTAGGCCGTGTCCGATCATCACATGAGACGGACTAGTCATCATCGGTGAACATCTTCATGTTGATCGTATCTACTATATGACTCATGCTCGACCTTTCGGTCTCTTGTGTTCCGAGGCCATGTCTGTACATGCTAGGCTTGTCAAGTCAACCTAAGTGTTTCGCGTGTGTAATCTGGCTTACACCCGTTGTATGTGAACGTAAGAATCTATCACACCCGATCATCACGTGGTGCTTGAAGCAGACGAACTTTCATAACGGTGCACAGTTAGGGGGAACACTTTCTTGAAATTTTAATGAGGGATCATCTTATTTACTACCGTCGTTCTAAGCAAATAAGATGTATAAACATGATAAACATCACATGCAATCAAATAGTGACATGATATAGACAATATCATTTTGCTCCTTTTGATCTCCATCTTCGGGGCTCCATGATCATCATCGTCACCGGCATGACACCATGATCTCCATCATCATGATATCCATCATCGTGCCTCCATGAAGTTGTCTCGCCAACTCATTACTTCTACTACTATGGCTACCGGTTAGCAATGAAGTAAAGTAATTACATGGCGTTGTTCAATGACACGCAGGTCATACAATAAATAAAGACAACTCCTATGGCTCCTGCCGGTTGTCATACTCATCGACATGCAAGTCGTGATTACTATTACAAGAACATGATCAATCTCATACATCACATATATTCATCACATTCTTCTTGGCCATAGCAAATCACATAGCATACCCTGCAAAAACAAGTTAGACGTCCTCTAATTGTTGTTTGCATGTTTTACGTGGCTGCTATGGGTTTCTAGCAAAACGTTTCTTACCTCATAAAACCACAACGTGATATGCCAATTGCTATTTACCCTTCATAAGGATCCTTTTCATCGAATCCGTTCCGACTAAAGTGGGAGAGCGGCACCGCTAGCCACCTTATGCACCAAGTGCATGTCGATCGGTGGAACCTGTCTCACACGAAATGCGTGTAAGGTCGGTCCGGCCGCTTCATCCCGCAATACCATCGAAACAAGATTGGACTAGTAACGGTAAGCATATTGAACAAAATCAACGCCCACAACTACTTTGTGTTCTACTCGTGCACATAATCTACACAATAGACCTAGCTCATGATGCCACTGTTGGGGAACATAGAAGAAATTTAAAATTTTCCTACGTGTCACCAAGATCTATCTATGGAGAAACCAGCAACGAGGGGAAGGAGAGTGCATCTACATACCCTTGTAGATCGCTAAGCGGAAGCGTTCAAGAGAACGGGGTTGAAGGAGTCGTACTCGTCGTGATCCAAATCACCAGAGATCCTAGTGCGAGCGGATGGCACCTCCGCGTTCAACACACGTACAGCCGGTGGCGTCTCCCATGCCTTGATCCAGCAAGGAGAGAGGGAGAGATTGAGAAGACTCCATCCAGCAGCAAAGACAATGGCGTGGTGGTGGTGGAGGGCGTGGCAATCTGCAGGGCTTCGCCAAGCACCGCGGGAGAGGAGGAGGACTTGGGAGAGGGGGAGGGCTGCGCCAGAACTTCGTTGCGGATGCCCTCCCACCCCCCTAATATATATAGGGGCAAGGGAGAGGGGGGTCGGCCCCCTCAGATCCAATCTGGGGAGGGGGCGGCGGCCAGGGGGGTTGCCTTGCCCCCCAAGGCAAGGGGGGCGCCCCCCTTTAGGGTTCCCCCAAGCCCTAGGCGCCTTGGGCCTTGGTGGGGGGTGCACCAGCCCACCTGGGGCTGGTCCCCTCCCACACTTGGCCCATGCAGCCCTCTGGGGCCGGTGGCCCCACTTGGTGGACTCCCGGGACCCTCCCGGTGGTCCCGGTACATTACCGATAGCACCTGGAACTTTTCCGGTGACCAAAACAAGACTTCCCATATATAAATCTTTACCTCTAGACCATTTCGGAACTCCTCGTGACGTCCGGGATCTCATCCGGGACTCCGAACAACATTCGGTAACCACATACAAACTTCCTTTATAACCCTAGCGTCATCGAACCTTAAGTGTGTAGACCCTACAGGTTCGGGAACCATGCAGACATGACCGACACAACTCTCCGGCCAATAACCAACAGCGGGATCTAGATAACCATGTTGGCTCCCACATGTTCCACGATGATCTCATCGGATGAACCACGATGTCAAGGAATCAATCCCGTATACAATTCCCTTTGTCTAACGATATTGTACTTGCCCGAGATTCGATCGTTGGTATACCGATACCTTGTTCAATCTCGTTACCGGAAAGTCTCTTTACTCGTTCCGTAACACATCATCCCGTGATCAACCCCTTGGTCACATTGTGCACATTATGATGATGTCCTACCGAGTGGGCCCAGAGATACCTCTCCGTTTACACAGAGTGACAAATCCCAGTCTCGATTCGTGCCAACCCAACAGACACTTTCGGAGATACCTGTAGTGCACCTTTATAGCCACCCAGTTATGTTGTGACGTTTGGTACACCCAAAGCATTCTACGGTATCCGGGAGTTGCACAATCTCATGGTCTAAGGAAAAGATACTTGACATTAGAAAAGCTTTAGCATACGAACTACGATCTTTGTGCTAGTCTTAGGATTGGGTCTTGTCCATCACATCATTCTTCTAATGATGTGATCCCGTTATCAATGACATCCAATGTCCATGGTCAGGAAACCGTAACCATCTGTTGATCAACGAGCTAGTTAACTAGAGGCTTACTAGGGACATGGTGTTGTCTATGTATCCACACATGTATCTGAGTTTCCTATCAATACAATTATAGCATGGATAATAAAAGATTATCATGATCAAGGAAATATAATAATAACTTATTTATTATTGCCTCTAGGGCATATTTCCAACAATATCATCGTTAAAGTCTTGACTTAGGATTTTTTTATACTGATGTGACCCTGTTGTCCACTCTGTTATGTTGAATTGCAACACTCTTTTCCTGGTCTAATATGTTCTAAATTAACCTCATACCTACATGTTTAAGATGTTCCTCTTATCTTATGTCCTATTTGGGGTGATATAGAGCATTTGGACGCAGAACTTCTTACTACTGAACTATTGCTTTGCATGATGCAGAGGGAGTATAAAATCAAGCTCTCCATCATCCAACAATCCGTCTTCATGCTCCTCTTCTACCAGCACTAATTCATCTCTGCTTTTCTATTCTCTGCCCTACCATGGGTTCCATGTTTTTCATCTTTCTTGATCTCATTTCTAGCTAGGCTTAGCATATTCTTTGGTGTGGACATACTATGTTGGGTAGTTCACGAGGTTTCATATATACATGTTCCTGACAATGTAGATGTATGGTTTATGTATTATGATGCTTCTAAGTCATGTAATGCCAATTAATGTACAAGTATCAATGTGTTATGTGTTGGAATATTACTTTTGTATTTGCTCAAAGGAAGATGATTACCTCGACCAAGAATGAGCACATGCGTGTCATACAATGTGGTTCTAGATCGATATCCATTGTTTTGATCCCATATTAATTGGTTGGCAACCTGATGAATGGGGAAATTCATTCGATTACACGTGCGTTGCATGTGCATTGTTAACTAGTATTGGAAACAACCTTCTCCTTCTGCCTATGCAAGCTGGGGACGACAACGTTTCATGCTAGCGTCCTTGCAGGGACGGCTCTAGGATTTCCAAGGCCCTGGGGCGAACTTCACCAATGGGGACAACAAAGAAAAATCCGATTCTATACATGAAAGAAAATCTAAAGATATAAACGGTGAGACCCCTTGGAGACTCCTCAGCGATTTGGGCTTTTTGGCCGTCCGATTCTTCCCGCTCCGTCCGATCGCTACCGGCTCCTAGAGTCGGAATGAATAGGGATTCACAAAGTCGCTAACCGTACCATCCTTATTGCACCCACTCTCGCTGACATCCTACATGGACCGTCCTTGTAGCCCGAGGGCCTGCCCGTCAGCCTCACAGTTCATGTTTAATCAGTGTGGCAGACTGTCCAGATTCGCACTGCATTCCTCCCATTGGTCAATTTGTTCATTTACCGTAGTGGGTATTATGGAATGCGTTGCATGCCCCTCTGGGAGACCTTTCTTCATATGTCCTTTCTTCCCCCTCTCTCTCGTTGATGATGGGCCCTGTCCCTTATGTGGCCCGCATGTCGGTTGCTCGGGACGGTGCATCGCCGATGTTTCCCTTCGACGTGTCGCTGCTACGTATTTTCTACAGTATGTCAGGGCAAGCTGGGTATTTCGCACGATCGTCAGGTATGTTGCACTATTTGTGATGTCAGGGAGAATTCGCGCCTGATTTCTCCGTTCGAGCTGGCCTCTCTCCATTCGTCGGCAGGTACGTTGCAATGTGCCGGTCGTCAGAAGGCACGATTTCTTTCTTGCTGGCGGCTTGCCATTGGTTCATTAAGACGGTAGGAGGTACGTTGTACTATGTTGGTAGTCAGAACGAATTTGGGCCCGATTTTGGTGTTGCTGGCGGCCCACCATTGGTTCTGAGTGGTTACCAACTTAATGGGGTTGCCATGTACACTGTGCTGGGGAACGGAGTGTTCTCGATAAGATGGTTATTGCAGCTCTCATTTCCCCTCTTTTCTTCTCCCTATTTGTTCTTGCTCCATCGTGTTTTCTCGAGCTCTGCCCCCCGTTATTTCTTCCTCGGTGTTCTGAAGGAAATATGCCCTAGAGGCAATAATAAAGTTATTATTTATTTCTTTATTTCATGATAAATGTTTATTATTCATGCTAGAATTGTATTAACTGGAAACTTAGTACATGTGTGAATACATAGACAAACATAATGTCACTAGTATGCCTCTACTTGACTAGCTCGTTGAATCAAAGATGGTTAAGTTTCCTAGCCATAGACATGAGTTGTCATTTGATTAACAAGATCATATCGTTGGAGAATGATGTGATTGACTTGCCATTCCCTTAGCTCAGCACTTGATCATTTAGTATGTTGCTATTGCTTTCTTCATGACTTATACATGTTCCTATGACTATGAGATTATGTAACTCCCATTTACCGGAGGAACACTTTGTGTGCAACCAAACGTCACAACATAACTAGGTGATTATAAAGGTGCTCTACAGGTGTCTCCAAAGGTACTTGTTGAGTTGACGTATTTCGAGATTAGGATTTGTCACTCTGATTGTCGGAGAGGTATCTCTGGGCCCTCTCGGTAATGCACATCACTATAAGCCTTGCAAGCAATGTGACAATGAGTTAGTTGCGAGATGATGTATTACATAATGAGTAAAGAGACTTGTCAGTAACGAGATTGAACTAGGTATTGAGATACCAACGATCGAATCTCGGGCAAGTAACATACCGATGACAAAGGGAACAAACGTATGTTGTTATGCGGTTTGACCGATAAAGATCTTTGTAGAATATGTGGGAGCCAATATGAGCATCCAGGTTCTGCTATTGGTTATTGACCGGAGACGTGTCTCGGTCATGTCTACATAGTTCTCGAACCCATAGGGTCAGCACGCTTAAAATTCGGTGACGATTTATATTATGAGTTTATGTGTTTTGATGTACCGAAGGTAGTTCGGAGTCCCAGATGAGATCGTGGACATGACGAGGAGTCTCGAAATGGTTGAGACATAAAAATCGATATTGGACGACTATATTCGGACTTCGGAAAGGTTTCGAGTGATTCGGGTATTTTTTAGAGTACCGGAGAGTTATGGGAATTCGTCGGAGAAGTATTGGGCCTTATTGGGCCATACGGGAATAGATGAGAGAGGCCAAAAGGAAGGAGGTGTGCGCCCCCCCTCTGGTCCGAATTGGACAAGGGTGCAGCCCCCTTTTCCTTCTTCCTGTCCCCCTCTTTCCTTCTCTCCTACTCCAACAAGGGAAGGAGGAGTCCTACTCCCGATGGGAGTAGGACTCCCCCCTTGGCGCGCCCTCCTCCTAGGCCGGCCGCCTCCCCCCTTGCTCCTTTATGTACGGGGGCAGGGGGGCACCCCATAGACACAACAATTGATCCCTTGGATCTCTTAGCCGTGTGCGGTGCCCCCCTCCACCATAGTCCTCCTCGATAATATCATAGCGGTGCTTAGGCGAAGCCCTGCGTCGGTAGAACATCATCATCGTCACCACACCATCGTGCTGACAGAACTCTCCCTCGACACTCGGCTAGATCGGAGTTCGAGGGACGTTATCGAGTTGAACATGTGCAAGAACTCGGAGGTGCCGTGCTTTCGGTGCTTGATCGGTCGGGCCGTGAAGACGTACGACTACATCAACCGCGTTGTGCTAACGCTTTCGCTTTCGGTCTACGAGGGTACGTGGACACACTCCCCCCTCTCGTTCCTATGCATCACCATGATCCTGTGTGTGCGTAGGAATATTTTTTTTAAAATTACTATGTTCCCCAACAGTGGCATCCGAGCCTGGTTTTATGCGTAGATGTTATATGCACGAGTAGAACATAAGTGAGTTGTGGGCGATACAAGTCATACTGCTTACCAGCATGTCATACTTTGGTTCGGCGGTATTGTTGGATGAAGCGGCCTGGACCGACATTACGCATACGCTTACGCGAGACTAGTTCTACCGACGTGCTTTGCACATAGGTGGCTGGGGGTGTCAGTTTCTCCAACTTTAGTTGAACTGAGTGTGGCTACGCCCGGTCCTTGAGAAGGTTAAAACAGCACTAACTTGACGAACTATCATTGTGGTTTTGATACGTAGGTAAGAACGGTTCTTGCTCAACCCGTAGCAGCCACGTAAAACTTGCAACAACAAAGTAGAGTATGTCTAACTTGTTTTTGCAAGGCATGTTGTGATGTGATATGGTCAAAACGTGATGCTATATTTTATTGTATGAGATGATCATGTTTTGTAACCGAGTTATCGGCAACTGGCAGGAGCCATATGGTTGTCGCTTTATTGTATGCAATGCAATCGCCCTGTAATTGCTTTACTTTATCACTAAGCGGTAGCGATAGTCGTGGAAGCAATAGGTGGCGAAACGACAACAATGCTACGATGGAGATCAAGGTGTCGCGCCGGTGACGATGGTGATCATGACGGTGCTTCAGAGATGGAGATCACAAGCACAAGATGATGATGGCCATATCATATCACTTATATTGATTGCATGTGATGTTTATCCTTTATGCATCTTATTTTGCTTTGATTGACGGTAGCATTATAAGATGATCTCTCACTAAATTTCAAGTTATAAGTGTTCTCCCTGAGTATGCACCATTGCGAAAGTTCTTCGTGCTGACACACCACGTGATGACCGGGTGTGATAGGCTCTACGTTCAAATACAACGGGTGCAAAACAGTTGCACACGCGAAATACTCAGGTTAAACTTGACGAGCCTAGCATATCTGAGATATGGCCTTGGAACACCGAGACCGAAGGTCGGCGTGAATCATATAGTAGATATGATCAACATAGTGATGTTCACCATTGAAAACTACTCCATCATACGTGATGATCGGACATGGTTTAGTTGATTTGGATCACGTGATCACTTAGATGATTAGAGGGATGTCTATCTAAGTGGGAGTTCTTAAGTAATATGATTAATTGAACTTTAATTTATCATGAACTTAGTCTGATAGTATTTTGCAAATTATGTTGTAGATCAATAGCTCGCGTTGTTGCTTCCCTATGTTTTATATGTGTTCCTAGAGAAAACTAAGTTGAAAAATGATAGTAGCAATGATGCGGACGGGACCCGTGATATGAGGTTTATCCTCATTGCTACACAGAAGAATTATGTCCTTGATGCACCGCTAGGTGACAGACCTATTGCAGGAGCAAATGCAGACTTATGAATGTTTGGCTAGCTCAATATGATGACTACTTGATAGTTTAGTGCACCATGCTTAACGGCTTAGAATCGGGACTTCAAAGACGTTTTGAATGTCATGGACCATATGAGATGTTCCAGGAGTTGAAGTTAATATTTCAAGCAAATACCCGAGTTGAGAGATTTGAAGTCTCCAACTAGTTCTATAGCTAAAAGATGGAGGAGAATAGCTCAGCTAGTGAGTGCTCAGATTGTCTGGGTACTACAATCGATTGAATAAAGTGGGAGTTAATCTTCCAGATAAGATAGTGATTGACAGAGTTCTCTAGTCACCATCACCAAGTTAGTAGATCTACGTGATGAACTATAGTATGCAAGGGATGACGAAAATGGTTCCCGAGCTCTTTGTCATGCTGAAATCGACAAAGGTAGAAATCAAGAAAGAGCATCAAGTGTTGATGATTGACAATACGACTAGTTTCAAGAAAAGGGCAAAGGGAAAGAAATGGAACTTCAAGTAGAATGGCAAGCAAGTTGTCACTCCATGAAGAAGCCCAAAGCTGGACCAATGCCTGAAACTTAGTGCTTCTACTGCAAAGGAAATGGTCACTGGAAGCGGAAATACCCTGAATATTTGGTGGATAAGTAGGATGGCAAAGTGAACAAGGGTATATTTGATATACAGGTTATCGATGTGTACCTTACTAGTGTTTGTAGTAGCCCCTGGGTATTTGATACTTGTTTAGTTGCTAAGATTAGTAACTCGAAATAGGAGTTACAGAATAAACAGAGACTAGTTGAGGGTGAAGTGACGATGTGTGTTGGAAGTGGTTCCAAGATTGATATGATCATCATCGCACACTCCCTATACTTTCGGGATTAGTGTTGAACCTAAATAAATATTATTTGGCGTTTGCGTTGAGCATGAATATGATTTGATCATGTTTATTGCAATACAATTATTCATTTAAAATCAGAGAATAATTGTTGTTCTGTTTACATGAATAAAACCTTCGATGGTCATACACCCAATGAAAATAGTTTGTTGGATCTCGATCGTAGTGATACACATATTCATAATAATGATGCCAAAAGATGCAAAGTTGAAAATGATAGTGCAACTTATTTGTGGCATTGCTGTTTGGGTCATATCGGTGTAAAGCGCATGAGGAAACTCCATAAAGATGGACTTTTGTAATCACTTGATTATGAATCATTTGATGCTTGCGAAGCGTGCCTTATGGGCAAGATGACTAAAACTCCGATGTATACGAGCTACTGACTTGTTGGAAATAATACATACCGATGTATACGATCCAATGAGTGTTGATGCTCGTGGCGAGTATCGTTATTTTCTGACCTTCACAGATGATTTGAGCAGATATGGGTATATCTACTTAATGAAACACAAGTCTGAAACATTTGAAAAGTTCAAAGATTTTTAGAGTGAAGTGGAGAATCATCGTAGTATCTTACCAATTTACCATTATAGTTTTGGGGTTATGCATTAGAGACAGCTGCATTCCTTTAAATAGGGCACCATCAAAATCCATTGAGACAACGCCTTATGAACTGTGGTTTGGCAAGAAATCAAAGTTGTCGTTTCTTAAAGTTTGGGGCTGCGATGCTTATGTGAAAAAGTTTTCAACCTGATAAGCTCGAATCCAAATCGGAGAAGTGCGTCTTCATAGAATACCCAAAGTAAACTATTGGGTACACCTTCTATCACAGATCCGAAGACAAAAATTTTGTTGCTAAAAAAATTGGATCCTTTCTAGAGAAGGAGTTTCTCTTGAAAGAAGTGAGTGGGAGGAAAGTAGAACTTGATGAGGTAAGTGTACCTGCTCCCTTGTTGGAAAGTAGTTCATCACAGAAATCAGTTCCTGTGATTCCTACACCAATTAGTGAGGAAGCTAATGATGATGATCATGAAACTTCAAATCAAGTTACTACAGAACCTCGTAGGTTTTCCAGAGTACGGTCTGCACCAGTGTGGTACGGTAATCCTATTCTGGAAGTCATGTTACTAGACCATGATAAACCTACGAACTATGAGGAAGCGATGATGAGCCCAGATTCCGCGAAATGGCTGGAGGCCATGAAATCTGAGATAGGATCCACGTATGAGAACAAGTGTGGACTTTGGTGGACTTGCCCGATGATCGGCAAGCCATAGAAAATAAATGGATCTTCAAGAGGAAGACGAACATTGATAGTAGTGTTACTATCTACAAAGCTCGACTTGTCTTAAAAAGGTTTTCGACAAGTTCAAGGTGTTGACTACAATGAGATTTTCTCAACTGTAGCGATGCTTAAAGTCTGTCCGAATCATGTGAGCAATTGCCACATTTTATGAAATCTGGCAAATGGATGTCAAAATTGCATTCCTTAATGGTTTTCTTAAAGAAGAGTTGTATATGATGCAACCAGAAGGTTTTGTCAATCCTAAAGGTGCTAACAAAATGTGCAAGCTCCAGCGATCCATCTATGGGCTGGTGCAAGCATCTCGGAGTTGGAATATACGCTTCGATGAGTTGATCAAAGCATATGGTTTTATACAGACTTGTGGAGAAGCCTGTATTTACAAGAAAGTGAGTGGGAGCTCTGTAGCATTTCTAAAACTATATGTAGATGACATATTGTTGATTGGAAATGATATAGAAATTCTGGATAGCATAAAAGGATACTTGAATAAGAGTTTTTCAAAGAAATACCTCGGTGAAGCTGCTTACACATTGAGCATCAAGATCTATAGAGATATATCAAGACGCTTGATAAAGATTTTTCAATAAGTACACACCTTGATAAGATTTTGAGGTAGTTCAAAATGGAACAATCAAAGAAGGAGTTCTTACCTGTGTTTCAAGGTGTGAAGTTGAGTAAGACTCAAAACCCGACCATGGCAAAAAATAGAAAGAGAATGAAAAGTCATTCCCTATGACTCAGTCATAGGTTCTATAAAGTATGCTATGTTGTGTACCAAACCTATTGTATACCTTGCTCTGAGTTTATCAAAGGAATACAATTTTGATCTAATACTAGATCATGATTGACGCGCGTTTCCGCCCCATCTATTTTGACTATAAAATATTAGGCACATCTACAAATATATGAAGGCATACAACATGAAGGTTGTGTTCGCATAAAGTGATATATAGTGGGAATTTTGGCTTATAGCCTGAATTTAGGAGTATTCTGTTTAATGTCTCGCCATTTAGCGAGGATTTGTGAATAGTGTGGTTGCTTGGGAAATACATGAAACCAAAGATTGTCAGTCACACAATAATCCTAATGACTCGTCCCATGCACAAATATACAGTATAGTAGATCTATAAATACTAAGACAGATAGAAGCAATTTGGTTATATTGTCTTTCCATGTATAGATGACAAGCAACCATATTCGCATTGGTTGAAGGTAGATCGATCAAAGAAATGTGAAAGCGGATGTATGATTCCTAAGTTGGATTGAAGTTGCAACTTGCAAGAGCGGATCCATGGATAAGTTGTTAGGCTGAATTTTCCTGATCGAATGGATCAAAATCAGGATCCAACACTTCAACATAACCATGCAGCAAATATGTCATTCAATCCTGACCCGCTTTAAATCCCAATGGTGTATAGGCAGAGGAATTAAATAAGGCTTGAAGATTATCATCATTTGGCTATGGCACTTTATTTCCAGATGATCTCGAATAGCAGAATGCAGGATCAACAAATGTCATTTTTCATGATTCATGGATCATGCATATATATTTTGTCCATTCCAACTCAACAATTATAGACTAATGTATTTTACTTGGCTCAAATGATTTTAAAGTGTTAATAGCAATATCGCAGGGAAGAACAAAGCCAAGAAGAGTTATCTATTCTTACAAAGTATCCTAGCCTTACCAAAGAAACCAATCCCTGTAAGACAGAGATGGAGCTCGCACCTAGTTAGCTTGAAGAGTATATTTGCATTGTCACCCTCCTGTAGTAAATATTTTGAAAACTCCATCAACCAAAAAAAGGATTAGAATCGAGAAACAATCTCATTCTCTAAGGATCCACACTTTCAAAACTATATAAAGAACTTTTAGAAATGTGAAGATGAAATGATAATAAATAATTAAAGAAAGATCTCTATGGACCATGAAAACGCTAAAACTATTCTCTGCCTAAAAGCAGAGCAATGGTAAACTCGTAACTCTGAAACTATATTAACCAGGGGATAACAACATTTAGTTGAAACAAAGTGTGTCATTCATGGGCTATAAGTCGTGCATAACGGTATAGAATTTAAGAAAATTAACTCATCAGTATTCATCTATGTTAACCTGAATGACTCTATTACTGGTGTGCAATGGGTCAGAATTCGGAAATCAAGTGCTTACGTCAGATAGAAATTTCGCATGCCACCTATCATGCTTTGACAGTTATCACTCAAGCTTGAGCTTCTTTTCCACCACTACTTTATATCAAGGGAAGCATTTTTGTTAGATGAAATTCCCCACAGTAAAATAATAGTGACCAGTCAAATAAAACTCAGTAATCAACATAATATTTGAGTACATGTCAATCTGAAGTGACGGTGATAATACCAAGCTGTGAGCTACATCAAAAATTTAATTGTTGCAGAAGATATATTTTGGGTCGTTGGGACCTAGCATACCTGTTCTCTGCATTAAAAAATTTCACTTATCAACCAAAGTAAAGCATATCAGACCTTGTGGCTATGCATTAATTTATCTTAATCTTCCCTATAGCAAATGTCCCTCAATAACAGTACAGGTACGAATACAACATTGCTTCTGTGGTGGCATAAGTCAGATTAGACAAGTGCCAAACTGAAGACTCCCTATGTTGGTTAATGCCTTTGAAAAAAGACTTTGCATACTGCATTGACTCTGCAAAAAAATAGAGAAAATCATCTCAGTTCTTCACCGACGAAAAGATTGACACATGTTCTTCTCAGTCTACAAACAAAATAACTGATTGCAAGATAGCAAGGATATTCCTAAATTCATGTGTAATCCTGTATAGAATATAAGTTACGTGCCAACATCATGGCAGGCAACATGATTAGAGATCAAAAAGCAGAGGTTGTTGCGTCGCCATTGGATGATTTCTGTCTTTCTAGAGTGCTTTGCTGCAGCCTGACCGTGTTGAATCAACCATGCGAATAGACAGTGGAGGAGCAGAGATACAGAGGGCATGAGCCACCACAGTCATTGTAATCTAATTGTTTTAGGGCTTCTCAAGTGTTAATCAGACCTTCAATTCAACTACTCATAGATTAACCAGATGTCAATTTCAAAACATCCAAAAAGAGCATGAGGCATGGGGAAGTTGTGACCTCTGGATACCGACCGGAACACAGTCGATAAGCGCTGTAGAGGTCGATCCGTAGCCCTGGACAATGACCAGATCAGGAGCGCATGGACGAGCGACACAATGGGTTGGGTCAGGAGGAGGTGGGAGGAAGGGTGACCTTGCAGGTGTCGCGCTGGGGTCGGGCGGTGGCGGCGCTTCCTGCTGCTAGGTCATTGAACAGCCGCCGCGTCGCTTCCAAATCGATGGACAGCGGGACAGGAACAGATGTGGCAGCGAAGGTTCTTCATTTTCCCCAAGTATTTCTCCATGTCTCCATTGTCGTTGGATGGAGTGTTAGTGTCAGAGAGCTTGGAGGAAGCTCGACCACCACAAATAAGCGGGGCAACACGGGCAGCGCGTCAACCGCAACTGCAACCGAACGAACCGAGGAGGTGACGCCCTTCGCGTCGTGGTAACCCAGCGTAGTCGCCATGCGAGTCCAAGCTCTAGCATCGCTGGATCATGGAGAGGCGCCGCCACGCGAGGGTGCGAGCGAACGAAAGCAGGGCGATCGTCCTATGTTTTAGGTTTTCAAAGTCCCACAGGAGCCTGGTACAGGCCCATAGGCCCAATTGAATCTCAGACGCCCAAGAAAACCACCAGAGAAGCGGCCCGATAAGGTTAGCACTCGTGAGGACTGTACGAAGTCTGGACGGTGCAATTAAGAGCCAATCTGATGGCCAAGAATGCATACAAGTGACGATCCAACGGTTACAAATGCTAATGGTCTAAGAAGGCTGGAAAGATGCTCGGTTATAATATATCTAAATAGTAGATCACTGGACAACGGTCAAGAATATCCTTAGTGAGGACTAAGGAGATGTTTCTTGATTATGGAGGTGATAAAAGAGTTCGTCATAAAAGTTACATCGGTGCAAACTTTTACACTGATCCATATGACTCTAAGCCTCAAACTGGATACATATTGAAAGTGGGAGCAATAAGCTAGAGTAGCTCCGTGCAGAGCATTGTAGACATAGAATATTTGTAAAATACATACGGCTCTGTATGTGACAGACCCGTTGACTAAACTTCTCTCACGAGCATAACATGATCATACCTTAGTACTCTTTGGGTGTTAATCACATAGCGATGTAAACTAGATTATTTACTCTAGTAAATCCTTTGGGTGTTGGTCACATGACGATGTGAACTATGGATGTTAATCACATACAATGTGAATATTGGTGTTAAATCACATGATGATGTGAACTAGATTATTGACTCTAGTGCAAGTGGGAGACTGAAGGAAATATGCCCTAGAGGCAATAATAAAGCTATTATTTATTTCCTTATTTCATGATAAATGTTTATTATTCATGCTAGAATTGTATTAACCAGAAACTTAGTACATGTGTGAATACATAGACAAACATAATGTGACTAGTATGCCTCTACTCGACTAGCTCGTTGAATCAAAGATGGTTAAGTTTCCTAGCCATAGACATGAGTTGTCATTTGATTAACGGGATCATATCATTGGAGAATGATGTGATTGGCTTGACCCATTCCCTTAGCTTAGCACTTGATCATTTAGTATGTTGCTATTGCTTTCTTCATGACTTATACATGTTCCTATGACTATGAGATTATGTAACTCCCGTTTACCGGAGGAACACTTTGTGTGCAACCAAACGTCACAACGTAGTTGGGTGATTATAAAGGTGCTCTACAGGTGTCTCCGAAGGTACTTGTTGAGTTGACGTATTTCGAGATTAGGATTTGTCACTCCGATTGTCGGAGAGGTATCTCTGGGCCCTCTCGGTAATGCACATCACTATAAGCCTTGCAAGCAATGTGACTAATGAGTTAGTTGCAAGATGATGTATTACATAACGAGTAAAGAGACTTTCCGGTAACGAGATTGAACTAGGTATTGAGATACGGACGATCGAATCTCGGGCAAGTAATATACCGATGACAAAGGGAACAAACGTATGTTGTTATGCGGTTTGACCGATAAAGATCTTCGTAGAATATGTGGGAGCCAATATGAGCATACAGGTTCCGCTATTGGTTTTTGACCGGAGACGTGTCTCGGTCATGTCTACATAGTTCTCGAATCCGTAGGGTCCGCAGGCTTAAAATTCGGTGACGATTTATATTATAAGTTTATGTGTTTTGATGTACCGAAGGTAGTTCGGAGTCCCGGATGAGATCGGGGACATGACGAGGAGTCTCGAAATGGTCGAGACGTAAAGATCGATATATTCGACGACTATATTCGGACTTCGGAAAGGTTCCGAGTGATTCGGGTATTTTTCGGAATACCGGAGAGTTACGAGAATTCGCTGGAGAAGTATTGGGCCTTATTGGGCCATACGGGAATAGAGGAGAGAGGCCAAAAGGAGGCGTGCACCCCCCCTCTGGTCCGAATTGGACAAGGGGTGCAGCCCCCTTTTCCTTCTTCCTCTCCCCCTCTTTCCTTCTCTCCTACTCCAACAAGGGAAGGAGGAGTCCTACTCCCGGTGGGAGTAAGACTCCCCCCTTGGCGCGCCCTCTTCCTAGGCCGGACGCCTCCCCCCTTGCTCCTTTATATACGGGGGCAGGGGGCACCCCATAGACACAACAATTGATCCCTTGGATCTCTTAGCCGTGTGCGGTGGATTTTTTTTTTGAAACTATGATGATTTTTATAGCAAATTCGGAAACTATACACCCTAATGGAGAAAAATCAAAAGTATCACCCCGTCGGCCTCCTGTTGGCCGAAAAGGGACTTTTCGGCCTCCTATTGGCCGAAGAGGGACTTTTGGCCAACCGTTGGCGAAAGAGTACTTTCCGGCCAACCGTTGGCCAAAAAGTACTTTTCGGCCAACCGTTGGCCAAAGAGTCCCTCTTCGGCCAACACCTGCTCTACTGTTTTAAAAAATTCATATCAATTAGGATTTCTAGTATTTTAATTTGATTCTTTTTGCATTAGATTAGTAATTTTATGAAGTTTCTGTAGATATCAAGTTTCACTAGATTTGAAAGTTTGAATTTGAATTTTTCATGGATTTGCTCAAACAACTAGATTGCCTATAATTTGAGCTAGGAGTATTTTTTTAAGATGATTCTTTTTGCTACTGGTTCTTTGTGAATTTGTTTATCAGTAGTAATTAATTGGCGAATTTTATAATTATTTAAAGTTACGTTTTTATGAAAAGAGTCTTGTTTTAGTGTTTGTTAGGTTTTATGCTATTTCTTTTAATTTTAATTGTTTTAATTTTTTTCTTTAGTTTTTTGACATATTCTTTTTGTTTCTGTTTTGTTATCAGTAGCTATTTTATTTGTAGTATTTTATTTTTATTTTATTTCTTTTATCCTACTAGAAAACTTGTTTTGAGCTTCATAGGAGCTTCATAGAATGGCGGGAAAGAAAATGGAGGGAGAGAATGGCGGGAAATAAAATGGCAAGAGAAAATGGAGGGAGAGAATGGCGTAAAAACCTAATTTTAAATAATCCTAAAATTCACCAATTAATTACTAGTGATAAACAAAGTCACAAAGAACCAGTAGCAAAAAGAATCATCTCAAAAGAATACTCCTAGCTCAAATTATAGGCAATTTAGTGATTTGAGAAAATTCATGAAAATTCAAATTCAAACTTTCAAATCTAGTCAAACTTGATATCTACAGAAACTTCATAAAATTTCTAATCTAATACAAAATGAATCAAATTAAAATACTAAAAATGAATTTTCTAAAAAGTAGAGCAGGTGTTGGCCGAAGAGGGACTCTTTGGCCAACTGTTGGCCGAAAAGTACTTTAAGTACTTTTTGGCCAACGGGAGGCCAAAAAGTCCCTTTTCGGCCAATAGGAGGCCGACGGGGTGATACTTTTGATTTTTCTCCATTAGGGTGTATAGTTTCCAAATTTGCTATAAAAATCATCATAGTTTCAAAAAAAATCTGTGCGGTGCCCCCCTCCACCATAGTCCTCCTCGATAATATTGTAACGGTGCTTAGGCAAAGCCCTACGTCGGTAGAACATCATCATCGTCACCACATCGTCGTGATGACGGAACTCTCCCTCGACACTCGGCTGGATCGGAGTTCGAGGGACGTCATTGAGCTGAATGTGTGCAAGAACTCGGAGGTGTCGTGCTTTCGGTGGTTGATCGGTCGGGACGTGAAGACGTACGACTACATCAACCGCGTTGTGCTAACGCTTCCGCTTTCGGTCTATGAGGGTACGTGGACACACTCTCCCCTCTCGTTGCTATGCATCACCATGATCCTGTGTGTGCGTAGGAATTTTTTTGAAATTACTACGTTCCCCAACATGTTCTTGCTCCTTCGGCCGGTTAGCTCCGGGTTGGGTTGTGTTTGGGTTCTTTTGTTTGTTCTTCTCTGTGCTTTCCGGTTTGCTGCTGTTCTGTTCGATTTGTTTGTTTGTTGTTTTCGTTTCTCTTTTCAGCGTGCTATTGTTTGATTTTTCTTTTGGTTTTTAATGGGTTTTGTTGTTCATGTGCTTACTCTCATGTTGTTTTTTGTGTTTCTTTTCTATTTACGTGTCGTTCTTTTACTTTATTCCTAGTTTTTCAATCATTTCCGAGTTTTGTTTAAAAAGGGTTTCTAATGTTATTCTCTATTTTTATCTGTGCAGGTCGTGATCTTGCTCGATCTCTCTTGGTTGGGCACACGTTATTTGACGTGTTCTGTTTGGGCAGGTGTGCTTCCGGTGAGTTTTGGTGTTATGTATTTCGTATGGTTAATCGTTTACTATTTTCCTCGGTTTTCTTTAGAGTTTTTTTTTGTTTTTTGATTTCTATTCATGTCGATTTTTTTGTACAGATCTACGATCATGGTGTTCAGGCGTGTTTTTCTGTGTCTACAATCTTTCCCTTTATTTGTGAGTTTTAATGTTTCATGTTTTTCCTATGGTTTTATTATCCTTGGGGTTTTTAGTCGGTTTATTATGTGTTTTTTATATTTTTAATATTAATATGCATCGTTGTTTCCGTGTTTTGGTTTGTTTGATTCTGTTTGTTTTTCATGTTTTTTATATGTTGTTAATCATTGGCGTTTAAGGTACGCCTCTTTTTGCGATGTGTGTGACTTTCATGTATACATGTATTGTTTTTTCCCGTGAATTTGATTTTTAATTGTCTGGTGATTCCTCGTGCGTATGTTTCTTATGTGTTTCTCTGCTGTTTTTTTTCATTTATGGGTTATTTGGTTTTTGTGGATGTGTATGCTCTTGTTTTTTTTGGTTTGATGACCCTGTATTTTTTGTTCTTTATCGTTCTTGCCTTTCGATTGTTTTGGGCTCTTATCCTTTTCTTTTGTATCCTCGCTATGTTTGTAATTTGTCCGGTTCAATTTTCGTGTGCTTTCTATTGTTGTTCGTTGTATTGATCTTTATCTGTTTTCTTGCATTTGATTCATTTTTCACCCGACTGTGAAAGCGTGTTGGAGTTGATCACCTGAGTCGTCCGTGAGTATCTTTACTTGCTGGTGGCTTAATTTTTTAGATCGTCTTCTCCCGTACATAGGGTTGTTTCGGCTGTTACTACATGTTTGATTGATTACATGGTTTGGGCTGTGATGATGGGCTGGTCGTTCAGTAGTGGTGTTGTTGATTAGCTTTACTTCTATGCACATTAGGCTCTGTAGGCTGTTATTAGTGTCCATGTCCTTTTGTTGGGTCTGATGTGCTAAGTAGATCTGTTAGTGACAAGATTGTTTTTTTCTTTTGAATCGCGTGTGTTCTATAGTCGTGTGTCACATCGTACCGTATTAGTTTTGTGCTTATGTTATGGTATTCCCTCACGTGTTCGTCAGGTTGTGCTTTCTTCTTTTAGCCATGACAATGTTTCCAACCTTGAGCCTTGTTTTGACGACACGCCTTACCCATCGCTGACTCCCTAGAGTCGGTTTCAACTGACATCCATTTACCCATCCATCACCGCCTCGCCCTCCATTAGCATCGGCGTGGCTGCCACGGCCGCGTCTGGATCCGCCTGCCATGGATCTATTGTCGACAACGAAAAAGAAGAGGAGAGGCGCAGCTAATTGCTTGCCAGAGTGCTTTAAACCTAGTGGCAGAGGAGATGTTTCACAATGGAGGGGATCCGATTTGCTAACCCCAAAAGCCCCCTAACCCGTACATATAGCAACGGAGGGGCACATATGCGGGTCGCCTCAAAAAAATTTATGGGCCGTCAACTTTTAATAGATTTGTTCGGGCCGGAAAAAGCCAAAACCCGCATAACAGATAGAATTTTACACGTCGACGAGCTATTAGTGAATCTGTTACAGATGCTTTTATGCCCCAACTCATCGGTAGAGTGGGGGAGATGAAGGAGGGGGCGGGGTGTTCGAGAGAAGAGAGCAGCACAACATGACTATGAGAGTTGATATCATTGACTGAGGTGATGTATGAAAAAAAGAGATCTTTTTGCTACATGAACATAACCTCAATGGCGAGATGTAGTGCAATGGAATAAGGCGAAGTATCAGGTGAAAATAGGTGCAATGAAAAAAGAGATCTTTTTGCTACATGAACATAACCTCTACTTGAACATGGTACTTTATGCTTCATATTATTATCCAATGATGTGTTGCCATCCTATGATGTCTGAGTAGATTTTCGTTGTCCTATTGGTGGTTGATGAATTGCTATGATTGATTTAATTTGCTTGTGGTTATGTCGTTGTCCTTTGGTGCCCATCATATGAGCGTGCACGTGGATCACACCATAGGGTTAGTTGTATGTTGATAGGACTATGTATTGGAGGGCTAGAGTGACAGAAGCTTCAACCTAGCATAGAAATTGATGCGTACGGGATTGAAGGGGGGCCAATATATCTTAATGCTATGGTTGGGTTTTACCTTAATGAACATTAGTAGCTGCGGATGCTTGCTAATAGTTCCAATCATAAGTGCATAGAATTTCAAGTCAGGGATGACATGCTAGCAGTGGTCTCTCCCACATAATACTTGCTATCGGTCTAGTAAAGTAGTCAATTGCTCAGGGACAATTCCACAACTCCTACCACAACTTTTCCACACTCGCTATATTTACTTTATTGCATCTTTATCTAACCAGCCCCTACTTTTTATTTACGTGTTCTTTATTATCTTGCAAACCTAACCTATCACACCTACAAAGTACTTCTAGTTTCATACTTGTTCTAGGTAAAGCGAACACTAAGCGTGCGTAGAATCGTATCTGTGGCAGATAGGGCTTGAGAGAGTATTTGTTCTACCTTTAGCTCCTTGTTGGGTTCGACACTCTTACTTATCGAAAGAGACTATAACTATCTCGTATACTTGCGGGTTATCAGATTACATGATCAAGATTATGGTAGATAGCATTCCACATCAAAAATTATCTTTTTTATCATTTACCTACTTGAGGACGGGCAGGAATTAAGCTTGGGGATGCTGATACGTCTTCGTTATATCTTTAATTTTTTATTGTTCCATGCCAATATTATTTAACTTTCATATACTTTTGGCAACTTTTTATACTATTTTTGGGACTAACATATTGATCCAGTGCCTAGTGCCAATTCCTGTTTGTTGCATGTTTTATGTTTCGCAGAAGACCCATATCAAACGGAGTCCAAACGGGATAAAAATGGAGGGAGAATTATTTTGGAATATTTATGATTTTTGGGAAGTAAAATCAACGCGAGACGGTGCCCGAGGGGGCCAGGAGATAGGGGGCGCGCCCCAGGGAGGCAGGCGCTCCCTGGACTCTCTTGGGCCCCCCGTAAGGCTGTTGGCGCTCTTCTTTTGCCGCAAGAAAGCTAATTTTATGAGAAAGATCTAGGCGAAAGATTCACCCCAATCGGAGTTACGGATCTTCGGATATAAAAGAAACGGTGAAGGGGCAGAATCTGAGAACGCGGAAACAGAGAGAGACAGAGAGATAGATCCAATCTCGAAGGGGCTCTCACCCCTACCACGCCATGGGAGCCAAGGACCAGAGGGGAAACCCTTCTCCCATCTAGGGAGGAGGTCAAGGAAGAAGAAGAAGAAGGGGGGCTCTCTCCCCCTTGCTCCCGGTGGCGCCGGAGCGCTGCCCGGGGCCATCATCATCACCGCGATCTTCACCAACACCTCCGCCATCTTCACCAACATCTCCATCACCTTCCCCCGTCTATATCCAGCGGTCCACTCTCCCGCAACCCGTTGTACCCTCTACTTGAACATGATGCTTTATGCTTCATATTATTATCCAGTGATGTGTTGTCATCCTATGATGTCTGAGTAGATTTTCGTTGTCCTACCGGTGATTGATGAATTGCTATGATTGGTTTGAGTTGCATGTTTTATTTTTGGTGCTGTCCTATTGTGCCCTCAGTGTCGCGCAAGCGTGAGGGATTCCCGCTATAGGGTGTTGCAATACGTTCATGATTCGCTCATAGTGGGTTGCTTGAGTGACAGAAGTATAAACCCGAGTAAGTAGGTTGTTTGCGTATGGGATAAAGGGGACTTGATACTTTAATGCTATGGTTGGGTTTTACCTTAATGATCTTTAGTAGTTGCGGATGCTTGCTAGAGTTCCAATCATAAGTGCATATGATCCAAGAAGAGAAAGTATGTTAGCTTATGCCTCTCCCTCAAATCCTATATACTCAAGAAGTTCACCCCCACTACTTGATTTATCTAAACATGCAACATAGACACATCAGCATCCAACCAAACCCAGCCACGTCACCTCATGCAGTCTCATGTACACCCAGCCACTCTACGTTTCCAGCCGTAAACCATAGGCCTGGAAAAACACCCAACTAGCCTAAGTTGGCATCACATTGATGACCCGACCACTCTTTATTCTCCATGCTAGCGTTATATTTTCCCACGCAGTGTCTCCTGTCCTCCCTCCTATCTTCTTCATGGAAGCTCTCTCCCTCATCATCTTCTCTACCCCCCCCCCCCAATAAATCAAATCGGTGGAAAAGGATGCATCAGCACCTTTGACTCCTCCTCTTCCTTGTGTCCAATCCCTTGGGTACCTGCCGCTTGGGTAACCGGTGCCACCTGATTCACCCTCTTCTTCTCCTGGCCTGTAGAGTTCTGCGGCCCTCTCTCCCATGTGCTACCATCACCTCCACACCATCGACCTAGCCGCGGCCGGCGGGAGCGTTGGCTTGGTCCGGAGAAGGAGAATCATTGCGTCATATGTTTGGCGACAACTGCGCCATGATCCGTTGCGATGAGAAGAGACATTGAGCAGTCAAGATCATACAACTCATCTCTCTCACCTGCTCCTCTAGGTAGCTCACGTGATGCTCTTACGATCCTGCTCAAGGTAATCACCCTGCTCTTCACGATCTCAAGTTTACCGGGAGCCATTCAACGCCCCTGGCTTATTCTCACTCTCGACCCCCTGTCTTCTTCGAGGCGCATGCATCTGTGTTGTATCAGATTATGGTGAGGAGACTCGAGCTCTTTAGCAATTTTGACATCAGAGGTAGCCAAGTAGGTATACATTATTTATCTAATCAGAGTTATGTTATCTCTAAGTAACAGGGGACGCATGAAGAAAAATAGAATCGAATGTTATAGGTTTTACCAGTCCTAACTGCTATCCATGCAACTCACCGTTTGTAGATGACAGTGGAACTAACTTTTTATGTTACATCCAGCAGTGCAAATGATGTGATTATAATCAATCCGACGCTAATCTATGCAATCTGTTATGCTTCAATAGCAATGTAACTAAATGGGAACATAGTCTGATATGTAATTTGACACCCTTTTGAAGGATATGAAGACTCATCAGCTGCTTTCCGTTCTTGCTTTTGTTCTTCCGTTTGGAGGAGCTGTGTGGGTATGGCCATGTGGGTCTCCCAGGTCATGGTGTAAAAGGTGTGCTAGAGCTCAGTTATAGAGAGGTTGGCATTAGGGTATATCAGTGTATGTGTATGGTGTACAAATTCTGAAGTTGTGGTCGAGCAGCTAGCATGCCCATCCTTTATGTAAATTGGAGAATTGGAGAATGAGTAGTCGTCAGCATGGTGGTTTAAGGCAGACGGTAGCATGAATAAATTGGAGAATGAGTAGTCGTCAGCTGCACACAAAGAATAATACCAACATACATTATATGAGGTCCTCAGGTATCTCTGTCTTTCTCTTTCCCTCCTTTATGTAATATTTTTTGTTTGTGTTTCCGCTCTTTGACTATTTGATTATGTGAATATAATTCATTGGAGCTAAATCTAAGAGGTGCAAATTAAATTGATTTTTTAGATACCATGCTAAACTTAAATCGCTCACAAATGCATTCCTACACATTACAATGCAGTTATGTATTGACTCGAATGTACTTACTTCATGTCTTTTGTATCACTCCATCATTATTTTTTCACTCCTTAAATCCTGCTTCTATATTGTGCAACAAATTTCCGTAGCAACGCACGGGGTATCATCTAGTAGAATTGCAATAGTGATTACCGGTCTAGTAACGTAGTCATTGCTTAGGGACAATTTCACAACTCGTACCACCACTTTTCCACACTCGCTATATTTACTTTATTGCTTCTTTATCTAAACAACCCCTAGCTTTTATTTACGCGTTCTTTATTATCTTGCAAACCTATCCTATCACACCTACAAAGCACTTTTAGTTTCATACTTGTTCTAGGTAAAGCGAATGTCAAGCGTGCGTAGAGTCGTATCAGTGGCAGATAGGACTTGAGAGAGTATTTGTTCTACCTTTAGCTCCTCGTTGGGTTCGACACTCTTACTTATCGAAAGAGGCTGCAACTATCCCTTATACTTGCGGGTCATCAGCCGTCAACTTTTAATAGATTTGTTCGGGCCGAAAAAGCCAAAACCTGCATAACAGATGGTATTTTACACGTCGACGAGCTATTAGCGAATCTGCTAGAGATGCTTTTATGCCCCAACTCATCGGTAGAGTGGGGGAGATGAAGGAGAAGGCGGGGTGTTCGAAAGAAGAGAGCAACACAACATGACTATGGAAGTTGATACCATTGACTGAGGTGATATATGGAAAAGAGAGATCTTTTTGCTACATGAACATAACCTCAATGGTGAGATGTAGTGCAATGGAATAAGGCGAAGTATCAGATGAAAATAGGTGCTCAGTGAAAATTTGAAAAATTTCACATGGTTTATCAGATCTATAATGAACAACACTGATCAAAAGGTGGGATCACTAATGATCCACTTAAACACAATTAGCAGAATACCCCCTTGACTCATTCACCATCAAGGAGGAAAAAATCTTTCGTGAGTGTCCCTATGAAAAGTTCACGTCTCAATCTTATACGCCGCCACGTTTCATGGACCATGATGAAATTTTCAGATTTTCACTGGATACTTTGCCAGGAAATAAAGTTATCCATACTCCAAAAATATGTTACTCCTAATTTATTTCTTGAATTCACCCGCAAAATAATAATAATTTATTTCTTGATTTTTTTGTTTGATTTTAAGTCGGTTCACCCCGTCCTAAAAAAAAGCCGGTCATATTCCGTGCCCCAGAAAAGAAGGCGGTTCCTTTTTTCCCCAGATTAATCAACGGCCCAGCGGCCAGAGTTCTCTGCGATCTACTCGTACTTCGCCAGATCCCAACTTCCCAAGTCCAAACCATTCCTTCCACTCAATCTCGCCTCGCCTCCCCCCCCCCCCACCCCTCTCTCGCGAAACCCTAGCCCCGCGCCGCCGCCATGGACGGGATCGACGCGGAGCTCGCGCGCGCGCAGGACGAGCGCCGGAAGCTGGAGGAGGCCCTGGCGGCCGGCGCGCCCATGGCCGTCTCCTCCGTCACCTTCGACAAGGACCTCTACGGCGGGGGCGGCTCCGGCTCCGACCGCTTCGCCGGCTACGACACCTCCATCCCGGCCTCCGAGGACGACGCGCCCGAGGACGACAGCGCCGAGCCCTCCGCCACCAACCCCGCGGTGCGCCGCCTCGCGTCCTACACGGGCCACGCCGTCGCCGCCGCCGACATCCCCCGCTCCGAGGACGACGACGGGATGCCCGCCAAGAGGTCCCAGCGCATCATCGACCGCGAGGACGACTACCGCCGCCGCCGCCTCGACCGCATCATCTCGCCCGAGCGCCACGACGCCTTCGCGTCCGGGGAGGCCACCCCGGACCCCTCCGTTCGAACCTACGCCGATGCCATGCGCGAGAGCAAGGTGCAGCAGGAGAAGGAGCACGTGCTGCGTGAAATCGCGAAGAAGAAGAAGGAGGAGGAGGAGAAGGCCAAGGAGAAGAAGGCTGCGCCTCAGCCCCAGCCAGCCGCCACCAAACGGCGCAATAGGTGGGATCAGTCGCAGGATGGCGATGCTGCTGCTGGGGCCAAGAAGTCCAAGACCTCAGACTGGGATGCCCCTGATGCAACTCCTGGTATTGGGCGCTGGGACGCCACTCCAGGCCGTGTTGGAGATGCAACGCCCTCTGTGAGGAGGAATAGGTGGGATGAGACTCCAACTCCAGGGAGGATGGCTGACGCAGATGCCACTCCTGCAGCCGGTGGCATTACTCCAGGAGCCACCCCTTCTGGGGCATGGGATGCTACTCCAAAGCTGCCTGGTGGGCTTGTCACACCAACACCCAAGAAGCAGAGGTCGAGGTGGGACGAGACACCAGCGAGTATGGGGAGCGCGACACCTGGTGGTACGGCAGCGACACCTGCAGGGTTCAACACTCCTGGACAAACACCATTCGGAGCAGAGAACCTTGCCACGCCAACACCTGGCCACCTTGCTGCCCGTGGCCCGATGACTCCTGAGCAGTACCAGCTCTTGCGGTGGGAGCGGGACATTGAGGAGCGGAACAGGCCTCTCACTGACGAGGAGCTTGACTCCATGTTCCCGCAGGAGGGATACAAGATTCTTGAGCCTCCAGCTTCATACCAGCCCATACGTACCCCAGCAAGGAAGCTGCTCGCTACGCCAACACCTCTGGGCACACCAATGTATGCTATTCCAGAGGAGAACCGTGGACAGCACTTTGATGTGCCCAAGGACCTGGGTCCTGGTTTGCCACTCATGAAGCCAGAGGACTACCAGTACTTTGGGACGTTGCTGAATGAGGACGAGGAGGAGCAGCTAACGCCAGAGGAGCAGAAGGAAAGAAAAATCATGAAGCTCCTGCTCAAGGTAAAGAATGGCACACCCCCACAGCGGAAGACAGCACTCCGGCAGCTGACGGACAAAGCACGTGAGTTTGGTGCTGGCCCATTGTTCAACAAAATCCTGCCATTGCTCATGCAGCCAACACTTGAGGACCAGGAACGTCATCTCCTGGTGAAGGTCATTGACAGGGTGCTGTATAAGCTGGATGAGCTGGTCCGGCCATTTGTGCACAAGATTCTTGTTGTTATCGAGCCACTTTTGATTGATGAGGATTACTATGCTCGTGTTGAGGGCAGGGAGATTATCTCAAATCTTAGCAAAGCTGCTGGTCTTGCTACTATGATTGCTGCCATGAGACCTGATATTGATAACATCGACGAGTACGTGAGGAATACGACTGCTAGGGCATTCAGTGTGGTGGCTTCTGCTTTGGGTATCCCGGCCCTCCTCCCATTTTTAAAGGCTGTTTGTCAGAGTAAGAAGTCCTGGCAAGCTCGGCACACTGGTATCAAGATTGTTCAGCAGATTGCTATTCTCATGGGCTGCGCTGTTCTGCCTCACCTTAAGAACCTAGTTGAGATCATTGAGCATGGTCTAAGCGATGAGAACCAGAAAGTGCGGACGATCACTGCCCTCTCTCTTGCTGCACTTGCTGAAGCTGCTGCGCCCTACGGTATAGAAAGTTTCGATAGTGTCTTGAAGCCTCTCTGGAAGGGTATCCGATCTCACCGTGGAAAGGTCCTTGCTGCCTTCTTGAAGGCTATTGGTTTCATCATCCCTCTTATGGATGCTCTGTATGCTAGTTACTACACGAAGGAGGTCATGCAAGTCCTGATTAGAGAGTTCCAGTCCCCAGATGAAGAGATGAAGAAGATTGTCCTGAAGGTTGTTAAGCAGTGTGTCAGTACAGAGGGTGTGGAGGCTGATTATATCCGGAGTGACATCCTTCCAGACTTCTTCAAACACTTCTGGGTTAGGAGAATGGCCCTAGACCGTAGGAACTATAAGCAACTTGTGGAAACAACAGTAGAGATGGCAAACAAGGTGGGAGTTACTGGTATTGTTGGGAAGATTGTTGAGGATCTGAAAGATGAAAGTGAGCCTTACAGGAGAATGGTGATGGAAACAATTGAAAAGGTGGTGGCCAACTTGGGTGCCTCGGATATCGATCCTCGTTTGGAGGAGCTGCTTATTGATGGCATCCTGTATGCTTTCCAAGAGCAGACAAGTGATGATGCAAATGTCATGCTTAATGGTTTTGGAGCTGTTGTGAATGCGCTCGGCCAGAGGGTCAAGCCTTACCTTCCTCAGATATGTGGTACCATTAAGTGGCGGTTGAACAACAAGAGTGCTAAAGTTAGGCAGCAAGCTGCTGATCTGATCTCAAGGATAGCTATTGTTATGAAGCAGTGCCAGGAGGAGCAGCTTATGGGTCACCTGGGTGTTGTGCTATATGAGTACTTGGGAGAGGAGTATCCTGAGGTGCTGGGTTCAATTCTTGGAGCATTGAAGGCTATCGTGAATGTTATTGGTATGACTAAGATGACGCCTCCGATCAAGGATCTCCTTCCTCGTCTGACTCCCATCTTGAAGAATAGGCATGAGAAGGTCCAAGAGAACTGCATTGATCTAGTTGGTAGGATTGCTGATCGTGGAGCAGAATTTGTTCCAGCTAGGGAGTGGATGAGGATTTGTTTTGAGTTGCTGGAAATGTTGAAGGCTCACAAGAAGGGTATCAGAAGAGCCACTGTGAACACATTTGGTTATATCGCTAAGGCAATTGGGCCACAGGATGTGTTGGCCACTCTGTTGAACAACTTGAAGGTGCAGGAGCGACAGAACCGTGTCTGCACCACTGTAGCAATTGCTATTGTTGCTGAAACTTGCTCGCCTTTCACAGTTTTGCCCGCCCTCATGAATGAGTACCGAGTTCCGGAGCTAAATGTCCAGAATGGTGTTTTGAAGTCTCTCTCTTTTCTCTTTGAGTATATTGGTGAGATGGGCAAAGATTACATATATGCTGTCACTCCCTTGCTCGAAGATGCCCTAATGGACAGGGATCTGGTTCACAGGCAGACTGCTGCATCTGCTGTTAAGCATATGGCTCTGGGAGTTGCTGGCTTGGGTTGTGAGGATGCTCTTGTCCATTTGCTTAACTATATCTGGCCCAACATATTCGAGACATCTCCCCATGTTATAAATGCCGTCATGGAGGCTATTGAGGGGATGCGAGTTGCTCTAGGTGCAGCTGTGGTTCTGAATTATTGCCTCCAAGGCCTTTTCCATCCAGCAAGGAAAGTACGTGAAGTATATTGGAAGATCTATAACTCTCTGTATATTGGTGCACAAGATGCACTTGTTGCTTCTTATCCTGCACTGGGCGATGATGGAGACAATATCTTCAGCCGTCCAGAGCTAGCCATGTTCGTGTGATCAATGTGAGTCTTATTTTTTATTTCGTATTTCTCACTGTAATATCTGTAATGTTTGAGTAGCTACTGAAAAATTCTGCCAAGATATGAAATAAGTTTGTAATATTGGTTGATGCATTTTATGTTTACTTGTTTTGGGTGCTTAATTCAGCAATTCCTTTTGATCCAGACTATACTTGTAGGAGTTGGCTGTTCTTAAGCTGTTGGAGTAATGTTTACTCAAATACGGACAACAACTTTTAACCTGCAGTTATTGAACACTATGCTCGAGAGAAAAAAAAACTCAGCCAGTAATGGATTGAAACTCTGATAATAGGTTGTTATTTAATTTCATTCAGCTCCATCAGAATTTGCAACTATAGTTTAAAGTGCAAAATCTAGAACAGGAACACAATCAGATCGATTTTACATTGTCAAGACTTGAGCATGAAATTTTTTAAACTCCAAACATGTATTTTGTCCACTTTAACAAAAGGTGGATGCAGGTAGAAAACAAAATTTTGTTAGTGGGTAGTTGTTTCTTTTCCTGTTTTTTCACATCTACTTTCTTGCCTTTGTATTCAACTGTTGTCAAGATTCTTTGTTTCATGCTCATTCATCTATTTGCGTAGATTCTTAAAATATTACAGTCTTGTATTGTACTTCCTCCGTCCCATAATATAGGACGTTTTTTGACACTAGTGTAGTGTCAAAAAACGTCTTACATTATGGGACGGAGGGAGTATTACTTTCAGTTTTACATTAGTCCCGAACTCCTAATAAATATCTAAGATTGGTGTCATTTTGTTGTGTTGTCCTGTAGATTTACATATCCTGCTTTGTGGAGACTTCACATTTTGAGGAGTATCTTATGTCCAGGTAACGAATCTGTATATGATGCTATACATTCTGCTTGCAATTGATCATGGACATGTATTTTTGTATGGCATATGCATGTTTTGTGCTAAAATGTATAAATTCTGCCAAGAATATTATTTTCTAGCTAGTTGTGTTCGTAGTAAGTAGCTGCTCAGTTTAAGTAGAATCAGCTGTACAGGGAGTAGCACTCTGACCCATTGAGTGTATGTTTAAATAAATAGCTGCTCTGTTTAAGTAGAATCAGCCGTACATGTCATTTTAGCATGCGAGCAGTAGCAAGTGGTGTTTAATCTGTATCGTCACGTTTCCTTTTGCATTTTGCTGTATGTTGTATTTTTTTTGCTCTCTGCAAGTAATACAAAAGCAAGAATCTGATATACAAACGCATTGACAGGCAGGATGTGCATGTCCATGTATCGTCATCCACATGCATCGATGCAGATGCATGTGAAGCTTGAACTGTGGTGGTATTTGAATTAGTGCTCACATTTATTTGAAGTGGTGTTGTTTGTTCTTGCGAAGTCTGTTTTTATGAAGCTGCATTTTTGTATTTGCAGGCTTGTTGCTTCCTGAAGGGGGTGCAATCTTTAAGAAATACATTTTTTGTCCTGGTTGACTGTACTGCTTTAACCTACTGCCGGAGTCCTATGGACTAACTGTTTCAGAACTGTTTTGTTTTCAGGGTATTTCTCTCCAAGTTTTACGCCGAAGGTTCTTCTTATCTGGATCTGCGACTGGGCGATGTAAGAGCAGAGCAGCATGTTTTTTTCGCCGCAGCTGATAATATGTGAAATCAAGTCTTCAGTAGCGAAGAGAATAAAATCATAGTAGCGTCAATATCGTCTTATTTATCATGTATATTTGGTTATGATGGCCAGCCTCTGCTGTCAAAACTCTGTTTTAGCGATGTTTTGTAACGCTGTAAACCATCAAGCTCTGTACTATGTGTGCTGTGGCATGACTATGTCTAGAATGCTTGCCTAGCTTGCGTTGTTTTGCACCTTTTCGTGTTAAACGTGGTCTGATGTTCTTCAGTTTGATTGATCCATAGCAAAATGTATCATCACTCGGTAACAGTTTCTCGAGCAGTAGTTCAGTTATGGTACATTTTAGATAATTTGGCGGATATGTTAGACCCTGTTTGGCAACTCCCGGAAATTCCAAGATCTGCGGATTGAGGAGTGAGGAAACAGGTGCTCAACTGCAGCTCTGCCTGCTTTGGGAGAGGAGTTGTGGAGCGGAGGGACTCCCAACAGGCCCGTAATGTGTGTGTAGCCCATGCAGTGCCACCACCGGCAAATTCAGGATCTTGAGCGATGCAAATGCCGATATGTCATGCTTGAGCAGCATGTCGTTGTGGTGGGAAGAAGCGGTGGCCCGGTCTCGCCGACCGCCAATTCTGACCGAGACCAAACCGAACCGAGTCGTGTGGTCAGTCACCCACCGCACCACCAAAACCAAGCGTCCCAGCCAAACCAAACTACCGAGAAACCACGCGCACGCGGCGCGGGAGCGCAACCCTGAACCGACTGCCGGCCCACCCCACGTCCGGCCGGTTCGCGCCGTGTCTCCGACGCCACTTCCCTCCCTCCTTCCTTCCCCGCCCGGATCGGGCTCGCCGGCACCGCCCATGGCGTCCTCCTCGGCCCTGCTCACGGGGGAGCGCATCGTCGTCTTCCTCTTCGCCGCGCGCGTCGCGCTCGCCGCCCCGGCCGGCCTCGCGGCGCCGCTCGCGCTCCTCGCGGGGGCCGCCCTCGCCGTCGAGCTCGCCGTGGACCGCTCCGCCGCGGCCCCTTCCTCCCCGCTCCGCCGGTTCAGGACAAGGTGCGGCCCCCGCTCTCCTTCGCCTCGTCCCCACCCCATCCCACGGGATTAAACAAAATCATCTCGATTCGACCACCCAGTCGGATTTCCCAGAGTGTAAAATTTGGTCTCGTTCGGTTCCCCACCAGAGAAATGCGTGCGTTTAGATGAGCACCACGGAAGCGAGGTTCTCTCGCAAAAATCTCTAGCACGAAATGGTCAAGACCGCCTCATTTCATTGGGTTGCCAACAAAATTGGGGATTATTGGGGGTGTAGCTAGGGCAATAGCAGATGAGCGGGGGATGCAAATAGGAGCTTAATCCTGGGCTCAGATGGAAATTACCGCTTAATCCTTGTTCGAATTGTTATTTAACATACACAGTAGAAATGCGTCTTGTTCATGGTGTAGGGACTACCGTCAAGTAGAATGTACAAGTTCAGGGGGCCTGTCGAGATTCATTTTAGGTCCTATGATGCGCAACCCCAATTGCATTTTAGCTACTATCCCCGAGTAGAATGTACAGTTTCAGGGGGTCTGTTGAGATTTTATTTTAGGTCCTATGATGGGCAACCCCAATTGCATACCTCTACTGTACATCCTATTTGAGTTGTGTGGCTACTTAATTTTATATCGCGTCTTTTGTGGCAAGCTACAAAATATAAAATTGAACCTAGTGCTTGGTGTCTGATGTATATAGTTATATATCCTCCAGGCCAGGTGCTTCATCAGGCATTCTTCTTGGCGCAACTACTTTGCCATGTGTCATGCTTGCACGGTTAATCCAGCTTTTGAGGATTTTACCAACAGATCCCAATGGAGCACAAGGTATACTCCTAATTTTATCATCTTCATCAACAATTGAACAAGTCAGAGGACTTGTGAAGTGCATTTATCCTCTGTTCTATGTGCCATTGAACCTTTCTTTTTGTGATGCATACATTTTACCTTTTACTAAATACATATATTTTTGTTAATGTGGCCAGAATTTGCATACCTCGAAATGCAGTATTGGGCAGTATCCATCAGCTGCGCCAGTGTGCTGGCTTTCTTCCTTTGGCATCTACGTCAGTCTGCCAACAATGAGATTTCTAAAGCTTTGAAATATGGTTCATTGATGGTAGTTTTATACCTCGTGACATTCTTGCTGTTCTTCCTACTGAAGACTGATGGAGGTAACGTGCAAGTATTTATCTGCATTCAATGATAATTACATTGTGTTTTTTCAATCTAATTCAAGTACAAAGATGACAAGGATTTGACAAAATAATTGTGTTGAATTTATTGTAGGTCTGTTAGCGATGACCAAAAATGGGTATCTGCTCTGCCATGGCGTGGCTGCTGTGATCTTGATCAAGCACATTCTAGAGAAGTTCCCTTCATGTTCATCTTTTGGTTTGTACCTGAAGTCTAAGATGTAATTAGATCTTTATTTCTGTTCCTTCTGTTTATATCTGATTGCTATCCTAACTGGCATTTATACACTTTTCCTAGATACCTTATGAGTTAAGATAAACCCTATGCATATATGCACATAAGAACGATTGCAAATGCCCCCACTTTGTTTAGTATCTTTTGCATGTAAGGCCAACTATTTGTATGGTTCTTGTTTAGTAGTGCAATTTATTAGTATATCTGCTCTTCATTTTTGACTTGGAAGTGCAACCTTTTTCTTATTCACACTCTCCTGTAAATTCCAGGGGAGGGACTTCTGGTATCAAGTGGTCTCGTTGTTTACTTTGGTGATATTCTGGCTCGTACTCTTTCAAAGGTGTGAATTGTTCCTAACTTTATGGCCTAGTTCTTTTGGCCGATTCTCCCAGAATCTTTAAAATCGAACCTCCCCCAGGAATAACTAGCCCTATATCTTTGACAATCCTAGCTAGTTAGGGTCTAAATAACTAGGATTGTTGAAAAATAGGGGGGCTTTTCAAAATTCTGGGAGAATCAACGAAAAGAACTGGCCCTATGTTTGCTATAAAAGAGCAGCAAATCTGATGGTTTGTATCATTTTAATTGCACTGGCAGATGGAGTTCTCTGCATCATCAGGAGCATTCATACACACACCTGGAACTCAAAGCGAGATAGCCACCGTTATTCAGGTAGAATATTTCTTATTTCGATCGTCTGGATTGAGCTTTATAGCATTTACATCTCGTACTTCTTTTGGCAGGGGTTTTTGCTTGGTCTTTTTCTACTTCCCTTGCTATACAAAAGTTCTCTTCAAGTTTGGGTTTACTGTCGAACATTGGGCAAGCAACGAACACAAGCAATTCAGAAACGAGCAGAAAAAAGAGCAGGTTCTGCTGTATTTTATGTCTCGCTGTTGGTGGTGTTACTGTTCTTAGTGCCGTCATGGACACGGCTTGTTCAAGGTCTTGAAGTCCATCCGTTTGTTTGGTAAGCATCAGCGTTTGATTTTCATGGGAAGAGCATACCACTCATTGTTAGTGGAATTAATATTTTAACTTTGCACTCTGTTCTTTCTCGGAAAATCTTCTGTATATTTACAGATACTGATTTTGTTGTTTACTTAATGGCTCATTATTTTACAGGGTTCTTAACTACATGTTCACCAATTCAGATGAACGGCTTCTTTTATGTGCATACTGGATATTTGTCATATGTGTATCAATTAGAAGGTTCTACAGTATATCAAAGCAAAGCAAAACAGAGAGAATTCTTTTGCGCAAGTATTATCATCTTGTTGCTGTCTTGATTTTCTCTCCTGCCGTTATATTTCAGGTAATTTATACATCTTCTCTAATCTAATCCCCACTAGAATATTTCAAAAGTTATTGTGATAAATTTGATCTATGCTTTGCAGCCTGCTTTCTTAGACTTGGCATTTGGTGCAGCATTTGCTCTTTTCTTAATACTGGAGATGATTCGTGTAAGAAACTTTTGATTCTCCTGTGTCCTTCCTCACTCTCTTCCCTTTTCCCTTCCAACAGTATCTATTATGCCAAGTTGTGCTCATTTCTCCACAAATGTTCAACTATGTCCTCAGGTTTGGGAAGTATACCCTCTTGGGCATACCATACATCAATTCATGAACGCTTTCACTGACCATCGCGATTCTGAGATTCTAATTATTAGGTAAGTGTGCTTTAGTAGTCTTCCTTTTCCATATTTTACATCTTTCACTGTAGGATATAACGTATTTTATTGTTCTTTTCCAGTCATTTCTCACTCTTACTGGGCTGCGCACTTCCTAAATGGATGTCATCTGGATTCAATGACCGACCCCTAGCCCCCTTTGCTGGAATTCTCAGCTTAGGGATAGGTGATACAATGGTAGGTCCAGTGGCCTGTTAATATTCCCTACTCTACGCCTTCTAATACAAATGACGTGCACTTGGGTGTGTGCCCAAGGAAAAAATCCCTACTTTACTGTGTTATATCTGATGTGCCCCCCCCCCCCCCCCACCTCCCGTGCAAAAATAAAATAAAATCTGATGTATTCTCTTATTTGTGCTCAGGCATCAATGATAGGGTACAAGTATGGTGTCCTAAGATGGAGCAAGACAGGAAGTGAGTTCGGTTTTCTTTATTCCTTGGTCCTTCCGCACTTGTCCGCTGAACACTTATGCGTGTTTTCCTGATATGTTAGAGAAAACAATTGAAGGCACGGCAGCAGGCATAACTTCTGTACTGGCAGCCTGCTCAATCTTGGTGACACTCTTAGCTTCAAGCGGATACATTCTTTCACAGGTTCGATCCCTTAACTTATTACACCGAACCGACCAAAGCTTTATGCTAGAACATGCAACACAGCTTGAATAAACTGTCACTGAGCATTTTCTTATGTTGGCACAGCACTGGTTGTCACTTTCGGTAGCTGTGACGTTGAGCTTATTACTGGAAGCGTATACGACACAGCTGGATAACGCTTTCATACCCCTTGTGTTCTATAGCCTTCTATGTCTGTAAATGAAGAGCAACCTGTTGTACATCCAACTGACCTTGAGGTCCTCTTTTTGGTTACTGCTAATATATATAGTACAGCAAGGCAATAGCTAGTCATTTGGTCTCTTTGCCTCCTTGGTGGTCTGTTGTACCACCTCTGATTAAAAGTGTAGGCTTAGGTTTAAGAATATACTAAAAGATAGAATTAGTGAATACTCAGTAGAGGACATCTTTGGTATGGATGAAGAACTATGCTATAATTGTAAGTTTGTAACAGCTTATTTTGAAGTGGTTCCATTCCATCAACTCTTTTGATCTTCTGTTAGGCGCATGAAAATGCGAGCTCTATGAAGTGATGATGAGTGTGGATAATATGGTCATGCTGTTGCATAACCATTGATTTTTCACAATCTGTTGGGCTGATAAATGAAAGCGAAGTCGAGCCATCATGTTTTCCATTCTTTTTCTGAAGGAAGGTAGAACAATAGCAAAACAGTAGCATAAGTTTATTTTGGCAAGTCGGCAACTATAGCATAAGCTTAGTTATTAATTAATAATACAAGTTATCTAATAAATAAGAACAGTAACATATAAAAGCCATCTTAACAGCGGCATTATTGCATTTGACTGCTAACCATAGAAAAAAAAACTTAGTTAGCAAAACAACAGTATAAACTCATTTTTAATTGACATTAGAGTAATTTAACTACTAACCATGACAGATTTTAACATCATAGCGTGGTGAATTGAACTACTTCTACCAAAGATATACCAAAATTTAATATGGCAATCAACAACTTGATGGTCGGTTTACATGCAATATCATTGACATGAAGGTCGGTACCACACATGAGCACATCTTGGTGAATTCCGGGGTGCCCATGAATCGCCATCATTGACCTTCGCTCACCACCATGGTGCCCATGAATCGCCCTCTGTCGAGGGGGAGGGGGGTCCATCCTACTGCTCGGTACCACACATGGGCACATCTTGGTGAATTTTGAAGGTGTCTTGGGGTCAGGTTGATTGCGGCCATCCTTGACCTTCGCTCACCACCATGGTGCCCATGAATCGCCCTCCGTCGAGGGGGGGTCATCCTACTGCTCTTGTGTTCGTTTCACCGATTTCCTCTCCTTTGGTAATCCAGATGAGGAGGCGCTGACTCCACATCACATTACCATGTTTAGAGAGGGAGGGAGAGAGGGAGTGGGGGATGGGGAGATGGAGGGAGGGAGGGAGGGAGGGAGAGAGATCGTTGTCTCGTTGGTTGAGAGGGATGTGTGGGAGGGATTAAGAGACAAGGTTTCTAATGTGAGCCGTTCTTATATAACGTCTATACACATTGAATATTGTAGTTATTAAAAACCGTGTGTGATGTGGATCTCACATAGCAAACAACCATTCCAACCGTAACATGTGATATGTGCTTACATCACACAAGAGGCCTTCTGGCATGTCACTTCGCACACTGGCCCACGTGTACCTTCCTATGCGATAGCCATATCACACACGTTTGAGATTCAACCAGATCATGTGCGACAAGGAGTGTTGATAGGTCTCTTATGTGTTGTATCTTCACCTTGAGAGCAAATTAAGCACAACAATAACATCACAAATACCCGCATCTTATCATTCCTTACATATACAATATCTCTCTCTTAAGATATTACTTCATCAACAATTTCCATGATACATCCATTTCTTTTTCTTAAAAAGTTAAAGTGAACATATTAGATCAACCTTGGCTACATCAGATTAGGGCATTGATCACATTGCATAGCGAACTGAGCTAAGAGTTGTATCTCCACTAACATACAACTCACCACTCTCTCTTCTTTAATTATACTACACCACTTCAATACTTTGCCTATGAAGTCCACAACGTATCCTATATTCATTTATCAGTCTTAAAGTGAACAAACTCGATCAACCTTGGCCACCACCACTGCCGGAGCCCCCGGCAAGACCTCCACTGGCCGATCCAACTCCACTACCTCCCCCGCTTCCGGTAGAACCATTTGAACTACCAGACCCTCCGCCACCGCCCACCGCATTACCAGCACGACCAACGCCACTACCACCACCGGAGCTACTGCCCCCATTTCCACCTCCAACACCATCGCCTCCTCCGTTGCTCACACTCACCCCACCACGCCCGATGTGAACACCAACACCACCTCCAGCTCCACCTCCTGCATGCACACCGCCGGCGCCACCGGCCCCACCCCCACCTCCGCCGACCCCCACATCCACACCACCACGCCCCACGTCGATGCCAACGCCCGCACCCGCGCCACCGCCCGCACTCGCACCGACACCACGGGTAGTGCCAGCTCCGCCTCCAACCCCACCGCCGACAACGATGGACGCGTCGTGCCCGCCATGGCCTACGCTCACACCAAAGCCCTGTCCGCCCCCCTCCCCGCTGCCACCTTTGATGGAGAACGACTTGCTGTCATCAAGTGCGTTTTTGTCCTCTGGTAGGAGCCTTGCTTGGGCAAGCTGGAGAAGTGAAACGCACAGCAGCACTAGAGCTGAGATGGACAGACGGCGGCAGGAGATGGGAGTGGCCATGGAGGAATTGCAAGGATGAGCGGCACAGTTGCTTGTGTAGGTGTGCTGATGAGTGATGACCCTGTTGTGCGCAGTGCGTGGATTTTTATAGAACAAATAAAGCCGATGTCTCCATAGTCCATACTGGAATAAGCAGCCACAAAGTAAAGGTGATCTGATCCTAGTGAGCTGTATAGCAATTGCCAATTGGCCAAGAGAAATTCTCACGTGCACATGTTTGTGCTACCAGAAAGCAAAAACAAGCTTAAGCCACATGATCATCTGTGGGATTAGAACTTCGATCTCCAGCTATTTTTGTTATATAACATGATCATCTGATTTCATGAGATATTTTTTGGCAGGAAAGAAGGGGAAATATATGCAACTAGTTGTTGTCATTAGGTAAGATTTTTGCTCCCTCCATTCCACATAGATTTTTTTTTTGAAAATCAAGCTTCGTAAACTTTAACCAAGTTTATAAAAAAACATATCAACATCTACAATATCTAATATTACAAAAGTCAACTACGTGTTAAAAAGGGAGTCCTCGGCGGGTGAAGCCGAGGCGACTAGGCGGGCGCTAGGGTTTCCCCCGCTCCCCTCCCGCCGCCGCCGCCTCCCGCCGCCGTCCGCCGTCGGCCCGCCCCGCCTCCCCCCTTCCGCCTCCTCCTCCGTCTAGGCCGCCGCCGCCGCCCCGGAGGTGGCGGGGAGCTTGCGCCGCGCGCAGAGTCCCTCCTTCCCCATCTTCCCCCGCCGTCGGCAGGCGCGCCTGGCTGGCCCGGGTGGTGTCGGCGGCGGTTTTCGGCCTCCCAGCGTGCTTCTTCCCGGGCAGGAGGCGGGCGTCCGGCTGTTCTGCGGTGGCGGCGGCGGCGTGGGTGACGGCGCCGCTCCTTGGCGGCGGCGGCGTGGTGGTCTTGGGTGGCCGACGCGCTTCAGCCAGATCTGGGCCCGACGGGCCCCATCTGGGTCCTAACGGGCTGGCCCCCCGGCATGGTCTCGTTGTCTGCGGCGCGGTGAGGAGGAGGAGCGGCTCGGACTTGGGGCGTCGGCGCCGATGGCGTGCCAGCAGCAGCGCAAAGGCGGGAGCTTTACGAGCCCACGAGGGCTCGGCCGGGCCTGTGGGCCTACGGGCCTGGTGTGCCCCTGCTATTGCGTCCGGACGGCTACTGTCGTTGACGATGGAGGTGGGGCCCTCCCGCGTGCCGATGGTGCTGATGCCCTAGTCCCGACTCTGATTCTTTGTCGTGCTGTCCTCACTTCGCGGTGCCGTGGTGAGACGGCGTGGAGGCCTCATGACCGCGTTGGCACAGGGTGGTGGTTGGTTTGGTGGCGGGATCCGGAGCGCCCGAGGTGCGGGTTGGGATCGGGGGAAACCCCTGTCGGCGTGGCCGACTCCGGCGCGGTGGCGCCTGTGGGTGCCACCTGACCTTCCGGGAGGGCGTCGGGGGCTACCCTTCCTCTCGCCTCGTCGTGTACCGGGGAAAACCCTTGGCAGCAGCGTCGTCATCGTCGCGATCCTTCTTGGAGGTGTTGATTGGTGCCGGCGCTTCGGAGTCTTGGAGCCTAGTGGATGAGCCCGGTGGGCCTAGCGATCGCGAGGCTTCTTCGTTTTTGTTGATCCGCCGTTGTCGGCATTTGTTTCTTTTGCTCTTTCTCTGTTGTTTCTTTTGGGCGTGACTGTGCTGCTTCCGCCCCAGCACCTATCCCTATATGATTCGGTTGGTTGCTTTGTATACAAAGCGGGGGGAAACCCTTTTTCGGTAATATTACAAAAGTATGTCTCATGATGTATCTAATGTAGATACATCCTTAGTATTTGTAGATGCAAGCACCTATAAACATGGTCAAAATTACCACATGGCACACATGTGATAAGCAATTCAAACTTACAAAAAAACATGGTCAAAGTTTATGAAGTTTGACTTCTCAAAAATATATATGTGCACCACTCATGTGGTAAGCAATTCAAACTTACAAAAAAAATGGTCAAAGTTTATGAAGTTTGACTTCTCAAAAATATATATGTGCACTACATTGTGGAAGGGAGAGAGTATATAAAACATACCACTCTTGGAGATAATATTAAGTGCCCTTCATATTTGTTTGAGTAACATGAAAGACATCAACACCAGACAAAACGATTTACAATAATGAAGATAAAAATTGAAATGTCGCACAAATTATCAAAATGTGACCAGAAAAGTGGCACCCGCGCTAAATATGTATACACAAAAACTTGATTTGTAAATCAGTACAAAAATGATCAAAGTTGCGCGTGTGTACCGAACGATTTCATTACCCGTCATGTTCTGGCAAGGAATATGTTGCTTTGGTCTTTAGAAAACATGGACACAACCGTTCACACGCACTTTGACAACTCGCGATTGCGTAGTTTCACATAACCTTTGCGGCTTGTTTTCCTGTTACTAGATTTGCTTCTCCGTTCAAGTTGCTTTTCAGGTGTCGCCGCCTACTGAGTATGTTCTGCCTGAATGGCAGTGCTATTGTGCTAAGCAGGGAACGCCAGTTTAAAGGTTTGCGTGTCATGAAAAACAGCGCGTGCCTTGGTTCTAAAAAAATACTCCCTGTAAAAAAATATAAGATCTTTTAGATCACTACTTTGGGAGTACAAGATAAAAAACAACAGAGCATCATTCATACTGAATATCAACTGTTTTAAACATATAAGCAGCTGCTGCACGACCACAGCAGTCCTGCTTACTTTATCGGTCTCATTGTCGAAAATAACTAAATGAGCTGTTCCAACAAATTGGTAACCCAGACACATTTTTGCGGAAAAGCAATAGCACTGACGTAGTAGCAACCAATTGGGTCTTCGAGAAAGACGAGTCCTTCCAACCACATCACGATTCATCTTCAACTGGACCTTAAGAGCGGAAGTGAATATCGGGAGTAGCGGTCGCCGTCTCTGCTATCATCTTCTTCCTCAACAAATCAGCATCCTCTCTGGTCCGTGGATAACTAGAAGGACGAAACCCCAGATGAGGAAACTTTTCGACACACCATTGACACACCTTCCTGTCGTGCAGGAATACCTCCCTGATGTTCGCCGCAGCTTGAATGACACGCCTGACGTATCCTGTGAAATTGCCATCGGACTGGAAGCCGTGGATAATTAGCCTCCCCAGATTCTTGTGCCTAAAATGAGGATCGGATGGCCCCCACTTCACATCCATTTTCTTGGAGAAACTCTTTTGCGACTCGGACCGGCACTTATGATCCCATACCGTGATGCAAAGCTCCTCTAAGTATGGTGCGGCTTCAACAAGGAACATTGTCCAGGAGATATCACATTCTTCGGGAAGATGATCCAGATTCACAAACCGAAGTTTGGCGAGCACGGGAGCAAGCACTCTTGTGCATTCTGGTCGAAGCCAAATCTGTGATAGATAAAACAAATTAAGTAAATAACGCGTGCATAAATTGCATCATCAAGTGATGCATAAGTTAGTTAATTACTACCCTGAGATAGAAACATGATACGTACAGTTAAATCAGAATGGGACAGAGATGATTAGGGTGAGCGAGTACCTTTTCACTACGAAACTCCAGGTACAAATCGCTTACAGTGGGGGCATTCGCAAGCAGCTGGCTTAGGTTGATGGTCTTGCCCGAAATGTTTGCATTAGCAAGGCTAAGCTTGGAAAGCGAGTAAATTGCTGAAAGCCACCACATTTGTGGTTAGGGTACTCCAAAACCACCGGTTTTGCCGAAAATAACAAAACACCACCGACTCTGCGGCAAGTGAGTAACAGATTACACTAAACGAGCTATGATCCGCGACTAACAGGAAAGCTAACGCCCACATGTCAGGCTAACTTGGCATGCTTACGTGGACTATACGCTAAGGTGGAAGTTAGCCCCACTAGTCAGCCTCTCATCTCTTTTCACTTTTTTTCCCTCTTTTTCTTACGTAGTCAACGCCATGCCGCCAGCTCTGGTCTGCGATGCATCAGAGCTGTCACACCTCCGGTTTCGCCTGCGCGGCCGCCCTGCCCCTTGCAGCTAGTTCCGACGCTGCATCCCCTCGACGCCCCCGGCCTAGCTTTCCCTGCGCGGCCGTGCCGCCGCCTCACACTCGCCGGCGAGCCCCGCGCCAGCAACGCCGCTGCCCTCGCGCCCACAACGTCGCTGCCGCCTCGCACTCGCCGGCGAGCCCCGCGCCCACGCCTGCAGCGCCGGCGCACGTGAGCGAGCACATGAAGACGCGCCCGTGGCGCTCCGGGCTTGCGGAAGCACAGCTGAGGTGCAGCACGTCCACGCGGCACACGAGGGCTCACCAGGTAGCCAGCAACAAGAGCGGACGAGGTAGTGGGCAGTTCGTCGTGGCCGATGACGGCGGCTGGAGGAGGCTTGATGAGGCAGGGAAGGGAGGCAGCGGAGCGTCCCTCCCGTCGTGTCCATCGACGGCGAAGGCGACTGGGAGCAGTCGGGCCGGGGCGTGGAGGGTCGACGACGTCGGTGGTGGCTGTAGGGGGCGGCGCGGGTTGTGGCGCGGCCGTGCAAGGGAAGTCGGGCCGGGGCCGGGGCTCGGAGGGCCGGCGGCATCGGAGGTGGCTACAGAGGGCTACAGTTAGGCCGGCGCCGTCGAGCTCCACATCTTGTGCGCCAATGGAGGCGAGGCGTTGGTGGCGCCGTCGAGCAGTTGGCCAGCGCCGACGAGGCCCGCGGAGATGGTGCATGGCGCGATGGCGGCGGTCGGCAGTGTGCTGCCAGATTCGAGGGAGTAGGTGATGTGCGTGCACACGGAGAGTGTTCGACGAAATGCCAGAGAGACTAGTGAGAGAGAGAGAGTATGTGTGAGAGACTAGTCAACCGTCCATGTGTTTATTTTTTGCCAAGTAGGCCTGACATGTGGGGCCAGCCCGTTTGTTTTCTTGTTAGTCGCGGTTCACAGCTCGTTTAGTGTAATCTGTTACTCACTTGCCGCAGAGTTGGTGGTGTTTTGTCATTTTGAGCAAAAGCGGTGGTTTTGGAGTATCCTCGCCACAAATGTGGTGGCTTTCAGCAATTTACTCCTTGGAAAGCTGAGGCACAAAACCAAGAACCAAGGGGTTGTCATCACAGGGCCAATTCCTGTAGCTCATCCGCTGGAGCTTTGGCAGACAGTCAAGCACCACGGTTTTAAATTCCCCGTAGGTGATAGCAAACTCGACGAGCCGAGCGTGTTCCACACGGAGCACCGAGCGGAACCCCGCGTCGCACTCGCGGAAAGACAGGGACTCTAGCCGCCTGCAATGGCGGAGGATGCTGGGTATGTCCGATTCACCGAACCTCATGTTCCGCAGATGCAGCTGCGTGAGACCAGCAAATGCGTCCGGACAATCGCGGACAAAATCGTTCAACTGCTTGGCGAAGAGCAGGCGATGGGCGTCGGTGCAATGGTCGGTGTCCCTCAGTGTCATGATTTCGAACTCGAACTCGGCCGCGTCCAGTTTCTGGGTCGCCATGGCGAGGCCGACGGATCTACCGATGGCGAGGCAGCGGGAGGGAACCAGGAAGAACTTGAGCTTCAGCTTGCGGACGGTGATCTGTGGAGACCTCGTGCTGAGGATCTTCTCCGTCACTTCAGCCACAACACCATCCATTTGAATCAAATCACGATTGCTGAGATCAATTATGATCTGCGAGAGCATAGTCGGCAGCTTCTGCATTTGCTTCGAAAGGATGCAGGTTCTTACAGCATCAAGCGTACCCACCCTCTCAAGGATGTTGACCAGCAAATCATTGGGCAGCTCGCTTAGCCTGTCCTCCCCGTTACCAGCTGCTGTCTTTGACTGTGTTTCTATTTCGACCGTCTCAAGGCCTTTGAGAAGCACATCGCTGGGCAGCTCGCTTAGCCTGTCCTCCCCATTACTGCTGAGCTTCATGGCGATCCGATATCAAAAAAGAACTAAGTAGACAAGTTACAACGACAAACAAAACGTGAACAAAAAATATTCCTGAAATGACGCTCCTTCGGTGTGCGACAATCGTGGACAACCGGGCTGAGCGCTTATTATAGCCTCCGGATCCGATTCAGGCTGGTGTACAATTTGTAAATCCACGGATTGTTACTGCTGTTTGACGAGAGGGGGCATATAAAGGCAGCACCTTTTTCTAATACAAACCGAAATTGATCTCTTTTCGCCTTCGAATCCGATTACAGAACGAGATTGGCACCTGTTCCTTGCTTGTTCCGATCCGAGCACGGAACCAACTTGAGATTCCTTCCTTCATCCACTGCAAAGGGCGGGCGTGCTTTGGGGAGTTCTCGAAAAGAATGAAGCCATCCACGGGTATTGTCAAGGTAACCGCGCGTACATTTTTCAAACACGTGGCCTAACAGGTGGCTGGCTCACATGTCACATAATGCATCAGCAGCGCATTTGGGTCCCAGACATATGGGCCCATGTGTCGCAGTTCCAAATGCACCTGTAGTTAAGGCACTGAAGCAACGTCTCATATTTTCAAAAAAAAAAATCTTGTTGTGTGCTCCTGTGTTTTCATTCCTATCGAAGGCCAGTTTCCTAACGTTCTGTTTTAGAGCATCTACAACCATAACTTGCAAAATCCGCTCCCAAACATCCACACACATGTCCGGACGCATCTGCGTACAGTGACTAGTCAACACGCAAAAGTTTGATTCACAACCGGATATCTCATTTTTCAATCATCAAATTCGTACAATGGCATGCAATCGTAAAACTATCTAAATTTTCATTGGCGCCCATCCTTGTTATTCCGGCCATGTCCATACACTGATCGGCTCACGGGAATCGATGACTGTCATCTCTTATGCCCAACTCTCCCTCGTCAGAGCCTATGGCCTCAACGTCGTCGGGCGATATGTGATCGATGATGTACGTGGCCGGGCGGTCGGGCCCGACGGCATGCGACTCCGCCTCCCGGCCATCCGCGCATGGTGCCTTGCAAGGCGGGCACGCCTCGTATCTGCAGCGTGCTTCTTGTACACCATGTTGGCGTTTTACCTTCGGCTCGGGGACGGCGCGCCACCAAAGGGGTTGCACGGCCATCAGCTTCCACCACCACTTAGAACTGTTTTGAAATCATAATGTGACGATATGTTTGCACATATATAATGTTTGCAAGTTGATTGCGTTGGTGAATTCTTATGTGACATGTAATGTTATCTTTGTGCAAATGAGATTAATATACAAAATAAGTCGATATCTTACTTATTTGGAAGAGATTAACGTTGTGTCACGACCCAAACTCAGGATGGGACGAACAACTGGATTAGTACCAATAACAAGATACAATTTGAGGGATACAAAAATGTTTGAGGTGAGAAACCAGCAAAGAAGCAGGGGAGAGAAGTAGCATGAGGTGAGGAACAGAACAGAGACGGGAAGATGAAGATCAGACTAATTCAATCGCTGCCTCCTCCTGTGCTCACTCGGTTGCTTATGTAGCCCATGTTGTGTGGGATCTAGCCTCAAATGATCAGCCCATCTCTAAGCCCAGGCCCAGGTTACAAACATACAGTGGCAGCCCATAGGTGGGGTGTTACACTCTCCTCCTTGAAACTCGGCTTGCCCTCAAGCCGACGGTGAACATTCTTGGATCAAGAATGCCGCCACACTTGGCACGCCGAAGAGCTAATCCACCTGGATCATATGGTAGTAGTATGTGCTTGGTAGTGTCCAGTCCTCCCAACTCAATGCCAATTTTCTGAATATTTACCATTGCACCACCAAGAGGAACATGCTGGCATATGCAGAGCTGCTTTTCCTTCGTCCTTTCTTTTGCTTGCGCCCATGACTAGAAAGAATCAAGCTGCTGGTAAATAGGTTGGAGATGTTGCAGCAACATGACTGTAGTTACTAAGGTGCCTTGAGGTGTTGGGGAACGTAGTAATTTCAAAATTTTCCTACGCACACGCAAGATCATGGTGATGCATAGCAACGAGAGGGAAGAGTGTTGTCCACGTACCCTCGTAGATCGAAAGCGGAAGCGTTAAAACAACGCGGTTGATGTAGTCGTACGTCTTCACGGCCCGACCGATCAAGCACCAAAACTACGGCACCTCCGAGTTCTAGCACACGTTCAGCTCAATGACGATCCCGGACCGATCCAGCAGGTGTCGGGAAGAGTTCCACAAGATGACGGCGTGGCAGGACGATCTTGATGTTCTACCGTCGCAGGTCTTCGCCTAAGCACCGCTACAATATTATCGAGGACTATGGTGGAGGGGGGCACCGCACACGACTAAGAGATCTTGGAGATCAATTGTTGTTGTGTCTAGAGGTGCCCCCTGCCCCCGTATATAAAGGAGCAAGGGGGAAGGGGGCGGCCGGCTAGGAGGGGCGCGCCAGGAGGAGTCCTACTCCCACCGGGAGTAGGACTCCCTCCTTTCCTTGTCCTACTAGGAGAGGGGAAGGAAGGGAAGGAGAAGGAGAAGGAAGGAGAGGGAGGAAAAAGAGGAAAGGGGGGCCGGCCCCTTAGTCCAATTCGGTTTGGGCTAGGGGGGCCGCGCGCCCTGCCTCCTCTCTTCCACCACTTGGCCCATGAGGCCCATTGCTTCTTCCTCGTATTCCCGTAACTCCTCGGTACCCCCGAAAATACCCGAATCACTCAAAACCCTTCCAATGTCCGAATATAGTCGTCCAATATATCAATCTTTATGTCTCGACCATTTCGAGACTCCTCGTCATGTCCCATATCTCATCTGGGACTCCGAACTCCTTCGGTACATCAAAACACATAAACTCATAATATAACTGTCATCGAAACCTTAAGCGTGCGGACCCTACGGGTTCGAGAACTATGTAGACATGACCGAGACTCGTTTCCGGTCAATAACCAATAGCAGAACCTGGATGCTCATATTGGCTCCTACATATTCTACGAAGATCTTTATCGGTCAAACCGCATAACAACATACGTTGTTCCCTTTGTCATCGGCATGTTACTTGCCCGAGATTTGATCGTCGGTATCTCAATACCTAGTTCAATCTCGTTACCGGCAAGTCTCTTTACTCGTTACGTAATGCATCATCCTGCAACTAACTCATTAGTCACATTGCTTGCAAGGCTTATAGTGATGTGCATTACCGAGAGGGCCCAGAGATACCTCTCCGACAATCGGAGTGACAAATCCTAATCTCGAAATACGCCAACCCAACATGTACCTTTGGAGACACCTGTAGAGCTCCTTTATAATCACCCAGTTACGTTGTGACGTTTGATAGCACACAAAGTGTTCCTCCGGTAAACGGGAGTTGCATAATCTCATAGTTGTAGGAACATGTATAAGTCATGAAGAAAGCAATAGCAACATACTAAACGATCAAGTGCTAAGCTAACATAATGGGTCAAGTCAATCACATCATTCTACTAATGATGTGATCCCGTTAATCAAATGAAAACTCATGTCTATGGTTAGGAAACTTAACCATCTTTGATTAACGAGCTAGTCAAGTAGAGGCATACTAGTGACACTATGTTTGTCTATGTATTCACACATGTATTATGTTTCCGGTTAATACAATTCTAGCATGAATAATAAACATTTATCATGAAATAAGGAAATAAATAATAACTTTATTATTGCCTCTAGGGCATATTTCCTTCTGTCTCCCACTTGCACTAGAGTCAATAATCTAGTTCACATCACCATGTGATTTAACACCAATATTCACATATGTATGTGATTAATACCCATAGTTCACATCGTCATGTGATCAACACCCAAAGGGTTTACTAGAGTCAATAATCTAGTTCACATCGCTATGTGATTAACACCCAAAGAGTACTAAGGTATGATCATGTTTTGCTCGTGAGAGAAGTTTAGTCAACGGGTCTGTCACATTTAGAGCCGTATGTATTTTGCAAATATTCTATGTCTACAATGCTCTGCACTCAGCTACTCTAACTGATTGCTCCCACTTTCAATATGTATCCAGATTGAGACTTAGAGTCATCTGGATCGGTGTAAAAGCTTGCATCGTTGTAACTCTTTACGACGAGCTCTTTTATCACTTCCACTATCGAGAAATATTTCCTTATTCCACTAAGGATAATTTTGACCAATGTCCAGTGATCTACTCCTAGATCACTATTTTACTCCCTTGCCAAACCAGGGCAGAGTATACAATAGGTCTGGTCCATAGCATGGCATACTTTTATAGAACCTATGACTGATGCATAGGGAATGACTTTCATTGTCTTTCTATTTTTCTGTCGTGGTCGGGATTTGAGTCTTACTCAATTTCATACCTTTGCAACACAGGCAAGAACTCTTTCTTTGACTGTCCATTTTGAACTACTTCAAAATCTTGTTAAGGTATGAGCTCATTGAAAATCTTATCAAGCATCTTGGTCTATCTCAATAGATCTTGATGCTCAATATGTAAGTAGCTTTACTGAGGTCTTTCTTTTAAAGAACTCCTTTCAAACACCTCTTTATGCTTTCTAGAAAAATTCTACATCATTTTTGATCAATAATATGTCACTCACATATACTTATCAGAAAGGCTGTAGTGCTCCCACTCACTTTATTGTAAATACAGGCTTCACTGCAAGTCCGTATAAAACTATATGCTTTGATCAACTTATCAAAGCGTATATTCCAACTCCGAGATGCTTGCACCAGTCCATAGATGGATCGCTGGAGCTTGCACATTTTGTTAGCACCTTTAGGATTGGCAAAACCTTCTATTGCATCATATACAACTCTTCTTTAAGGAAACCATTAAGGAATGCAGTTTTGACATCCATTTGCCAGATTTCATAAAATGTGGCAATTGCTAACATGATTCAGACAGGCTTAAGCATCGCTACAGTTGGGAAAATCTCATTGTAGTCAACACCTTGAACTTGTCGAAAACCCTTTTTGCGACAAGTCGAGCCTTGTAGATAGTATCACTACTATCAACGTCCGTCTTCCTCTTGAAGATCCATTTATTTTCTATGGCTTGCCAATCATCGGGCAAGTCCACCAAAGTCCACACTTTGTTCCGATACATGGATCCTATCTCAGATTTCATGGCCTCCAGCCATTTCGCGGAATCTGGGCTCATCATCGCTTCCTCATAGTTTGTAGGTTTATCATGGTCTAGTAACATGACTTCCAGAACAGGATTACCGTATTCACTCGTGCGGACTGCACTGGAAATCCTACGAGGTTCTGTAGTAACTTGATCTGAAGTTTCATTATCATCATCATTAGCTTCCTCACTAATTGGTGTAGAAATCACTGGAACTAATTTCTGTGATAAACTACTTTCCAATTCGGGAGAAGATACAGTTACCTTATCAAGCTCTACTTTCCTCCCACTCACTTCTTTCAAGAGAAACTCCTTCTCTAGAAAGGATCCATTCTTAGCAACGAATGTTTTGCCTTCAGATCTGTGATAGAAGGTGTACCCAACAGTTTCCTTTGGGTATTCTATGAAGACGCACTTCTCCGATTTGGGTTCGAGCTTATCAGGTTGAAAACCTTTTTCATATAGACATCGCAACTCCAAACTTTAAGAAACGACAGCTTAGGTTTACTGCTAAACCATAGTTCATACGGTGTTGTCTCAACGGATTTAGATGGTGCCCTATTAAACGTGAATGCAGCTGTCTCTAATGCATAACCCCAAAATGATAGTGGTAAACCGATAAGAGACATCATAGATCGCACCATATCTAGTAAAGTATGATTACGACGTTCGGACACACGACTACAATGTGGTGTTCTAGGTGGCGTGAGTTGCGAAACTATTTCACATTGTTTCAAATGAAGACCAAACTCGTAACTCAAATATTTGTCTCCATGATCAGATCGTAGAAACTTTATTTTTCTTGTTACAATGATTTTCCACTTCACTCTGAAATTCTTTGAACTTTTCAAATGTTTCAGACTTATGTTTCATCAAGTAGATATGCCCATATCTGCTCAAATCATCTGTGAAGGTCAGAAAATAACGATACACGCCACGAGCCTTAACACTCATAGGATCGCATACATCGGTATGTATTATTTCCATTTGAGTCAGTAGCTCGTTCCATTGTTCCGGAGAACGGAGTTTTAGTCATCTTGCCCAAAAAGCACGGTTCGCAAGCATCAAATAATTCATAACCAAGTGATTCCGAAAATCCATCTTTATGGAGTTTCTTCATGCTCTTTACACCGATATGACCCAAACGGCAGTGCCACAAATAAGTTGCACTATCATTATTAACTTTGCATCTTTTGGCATCAATATTATGAATATGTGTATCACTACGATCGAGATCCAACAAACTATTTTCATTGGGTGTATGACCATTTGAAGATTTTATTCATGTAAACAGAACAACAATTATTCTCTGACTTTGAATGAATAACCGTATTGCAACAAACATGATCAAATCATATTCATGCTCAACGCAAACGCCAAATAACATTTATTTAGGTTTAACACTAATCCCGAAAGTATAGGGAATGTGCGGTGATGATCATATCAATCTTGGAACTACTTCCAACACTCATCGTCACTTCCCCTTCAACTAGTATCTGTTTATTCTGTAACTCCTGTTTCGAGTTACTAATCTTAGCAATCGAACAAGTATCAAATACTCAGGGGCTACTATAAACACTAGTAGGGCACACATCAGTAACCTGTATATCAAATATAGCCTTGTTCACTTTGCCATCCTTCTTATCCACCAAATATTCAGGGCATCTCCGCTTCAAAGGACCATTTCCTTTGCGATTAGTAAGCACTTTCGGTTTCAGGCTTTGGTCCAGCTTTGGTCTTCTTCACGGGAGTGACAACTTGTTTGCCATTCTACTTGAAGTTTCCCTTTCTTTCCCTTTGCCCTTTTTTTGAAACTAGTGGTCTTGTCAATCATCAACACTTGATGCTCTTTCTTGATTTTTACCTTCGTCGATTTCAACATCGCGAAGAGCTCGGGAATCGTTTTCGTCATCCCTTGCATACTATAGTTCATCACAAAGTTCTAGTAACTTAGTGATGGTGACTAGAGAATTCTGTCAATCACTATCTTATCTGGAAGACTTGAAGGAAATATGCCATAGAGGCAATAATAAGTTATTATTATTTCCTTATATCATGATAAATGTTTATTATTCATGCTAGAATTGTATTAACTAGAAACATAATACATGTGTGAATACATAGACAAACATAGTGTCACTAGTATGCCTCTACTTGACTAGCTCCTTAATCAAAGATGGTTAAGTTTCCTAACCATAGACATGTGTTGTCATTTGATTAATGGGATCACATCATTAGGAGAATGATGTGATTGACATGACCCATTCCATTAGCTTAGCACACGATCGTTTAGTATGTTGTTATTGCTTTCTTCATGACTTATACATGTTCCTATGACTATGAGATTATGCAACTCCCGTTTACCGGAGGAACACTTTGTGTGCTACCAAACGTCACAACGTAACTGGGTGATTATAAAGGAGCTCTACAGGTGTCTCCGAAGGTACATGTTGAGTTGGCATATTTCGAGATTAGGATTTGTCACTCCGATTGTCGGAGAGGTATCTCTGGGCCCACTCGGTAATGCACATCACTATAAGCCTTGCAAGCAATGTGACTAATGAGTTAGTTGCGGGATGATGCATTACGGAGCGAGTAAAGAGACTTGCCGGTAACGAGATTGAACTAGGTGTTGAGATACCGACGATCGAATCTCGGGCAAGTAACATGCCGATGACAAAGGGAACAACGTATGTTGTTATGCGGTTTGACTGATAAAGATCTTCCTAGAATATGTGGGAGCCAATATGAGCATCCAGGTTCCGCTATTGGTTATTGACTGGAGACGTGTCTCAGTCATGTCTACATAGTTCTCGAACCCGTAGGGTCTGCACGCTTAAGGTTTCGATGATAGTTTTATTATGAGTTTATGAGTTTTGATGTACCGAAGGAGTTCGGAGTCCCGGATGAGATCGGGGACATGACGAGGAGTCTCGAAATGGTCGAGACGTAAATATCAATATATTGGACGACTATATTCGGACTTCGAAAAGGTTCCGAGTGATTCGGGTATTTTTGAGTACCGGAGAGTTACGAGAATTCGCTGGGAGAAGTATTGGGCCTTATTGGGCCATACGGGAAAGAGAGGGGGGCTGCCTAGGGCAGGCCGCACGCCCCCCCCCAAGGCCTAGTCTGAATTGGACTAGGGGGAGGGGCTGCGCCCCCTCCTTCCTTCCCTTCTCTCTTCCCTTTCCTTCTCTCCTACTTCTACTACATGGAAGGGCTCCTAGTTCTACTAGGAAAGGGGGAACCCTACTCCCGGTGGGAGTAGGACTCCCCTAGGACGCGCCATAGAGAGGGCCGACCCTCCCCCTCCTCCACTCCTTTATATACGGGGGCAGGGGGCACCCCATAGACACACAAGTTGATCATCATGATCGTTCCTTAGCCGTGTGCGGTGCCCCCCTCCATCATATTCCACCTCGGTCATATCGTTGCGGTGCTTAGGCGAAGCCCTGCGTCGGCAGAACATCATCATCGTCACCACGCCGTCGTGCTGACGGAACTCATCCCCGACACCCTCCTGGATCGGAGTCCAGGGATCGTCATCGAGCTAAACGTGTGCTGAACTCGGAGGTGCCGTACGTTCGGTACTTGGATCGGTCGGATCGTGAAGACGTACGACTACATCAACCATGTGTTCATAACTCTTCCGCTTACGGTCTACGAGGGTATGTGGATAACACTCTCCCCTCTTGTTGCTATGCATCACCATGATCTTGCGTGTGCGTAGGAAAATTTTGAAATTACTACGTTCCCAACAGTGGCATCCGAGCCTGGTTTTATGCATAGATGTTATATGCACGAGTAGAACACAAGTGAGTTGTGGACGATACAAGTCATACTGCTTACTAGCATGTCATACTTTGGTTCGGCGGTATTGTTGGATGAAGCGGCCCGGACCGACATTACGCGTACGCTTACGCAAGACTGGTTCTACCGACGTGCTTTGCACACATGTGGCTGGTGGGTGTCTGTTTCTCCAACTTTAGTTGAACCGAGTGTGGCTACGCCCGGTCCTTGCGAAGGTTGAAACAGCACTAACTTGACGAACTATCGTTGTGGTTTTGATGCGTAGGTAAGAACGGTTCTTGCTCAGCCCGTAGCAGCCACGTAAAATTTGCAACAACAAAGTAGAGGACGTCTAACTTGTTTTTGCAGGGCATGTTGTGATGTGATATGGTCAAGACGTGATGCTATATTTTATTGTATGAGATGATCATGTTTTGTAACCGAAGTTATCGGCAACTGGCAGGAGCCATATGGTTGTCGCTTTATTGTATGCAATGCAATCACCCTGTAATGCTTTACTTTATCACTAAGCGGTAGCGATAGTCGTAGAAGCATAAGATTGGCGAGACGACAACGATGCTACGATGGAGATCAAGATGTCGCGCCGGTGATGATGGTCATCACGACGGTGCTTTGAAGATGGAGATCACAAGCACAAGATGATGATGGCCATATCATATCACTTATAATGATTGCATGTGATGTTTATCCTTTATGCATCTTATCTTGCTTTGATTGACGGTAGCATTTTAAGATGATCTCTCACTAATTATCAAGAAGTGTTCTCCCTGAGTATGCACCGTTGCAAAAGTTCTTCGTGCTGAGACACCACTGAAGGAAATATGCCCTAGAGGCAATAATAAAGTTATTATTGATTTCCTTATTTCATGATAAATGTTTATTATTAATGCTAGAATTGTATTAACCGGAAACATAATACATGTGTGAATACATAGACAAACATAGTGTCACTAGTATGCCTCTACTTGACTAGCTCGTTTATCAGAGATGGTTATGTTTCCTAGCCATGGACAAAAGAGTTGTCATTTTATTAATGGGATCACATCATTAGGAGAATGATGTGATTGACTTGACCCATTCCGTTAGCTTAGCACTTGATCGTTTAGTATGTTGCTATTGCTTTCTTCATGACTTATACATGTTCTCGTAACTATGAGATTATGCAACTCCGTTTACGGAGGAACACTTTGGTACTACCAAACGTCACAACGAATCGGGTGATTATAAAGGAGTACTACAGGTGTCTCCGAAGGTACATGTTGAGTTGGCGATTTCGAGATTAGGTTTTGTCACTCCGATTGTCGGAGAGGTATCTCTGGGCCCTCTCGGTAATGCACATCATTATAAGCCTTGCAAGCAATGTAACCAATGAGTTGGTTACGGATGATGCATTACTGAGCGAGTAAAGAGACTTGCCGGTGACGAGATTGAACTAGGTATTGGATACCGACGATCGAATCTCGGGCAAGTAACATACCGATGACAAAGGAACAACGATGTTGTTATGCGGTTTGACCGATAAAGATCTTCATAGAATATGTAGGAGTCAATATGGGCATCCAGGTCCCGCTATTGGTTATTGACCGAGAATAGTTCTAGGTCATGTCTACATAGTTCTCGAACCCGTAGGGTCCGCACGCTTAAGGTTTCGATGACAGTTATATTATGAATTTATGAGTTTTGATGTACCGAAGGAGTTCGGAGTCCCGGATGAGATCGGGGACATGACGAGGAGTCTCGAAATGGTCGAGACATAAAGATTGATATATTGGACGGATATATTTGGACACCGAAAAGGTTCCGGGAGAGTTTGGGAATATACCGGAGCTCCGAGAGGTTACCGGAACCCCCCGGTAAGTATATGGGCCTTATTGGGCCTTAGTGGAAGCGAGGGAGAAGGAGCAAGGGAGGGGGCGCCCCCCCCCCCCAAGCCCAATCTGAATTGGGAAGGGGGCCGGCCCCCCCTTCCTTCTCTCCTCCCCCCTCTTCCTTCCTTCTCCTACTCCGAATAGGAAAGGGGGGGGGCAAACCTACTTGGAGTAGGATTGCCCCCCCTAGGGCGCGCCACCCCTTGGGCCGGCCTCCTCGTCCCTCCCTCCTTTATATACGGGGGTAGGGGGCCACCCTAGACACACAAGTTGATCTACGGATCGTTCCTTAGCCGTGTGTGGTGCCCCCTACACCATATTCCACCTCGGTCATATCGTCATGAGTTTAGGCGAAGCCTCGCGCCGTAGAACATCATCATCGCCACCACGCCATCGTCGGTTGGCGGAACTCATCCCCAAGCTTTGCTGGATTGGAGCCCGGGATCGCCATCGTCTTTGAACGTGTGCTGAACTCGGAGGTGCCGTACGTTCGGTGCTTGGATCGGTCGGATCGTGAAGACGTACGACTACATCAACCGTGTTGTGCTAACGCTTCCGGTTACGGTCTACGAGGGTACGTGGACAACACTCTCCCCTCTCGTTGCTATGCCATCACCATGATCTTGCGTGTGCGTAGCAAATTTTTGAAATTACTACGTTCCCCAGCAGTGGCATCCGAGCCTAGGTTTTATGTGCTGATGTTATATGCATGAGTAGAACACAAGTGAGTTGTGGGCGATACAAGTCATACTGCTTACCAGGATGTCATACTTTGGTTCGGCAGTATTGTTGGATGAAGCGGCCCGGACCGACATTACGCGTACGCTTACGCGAGACTGGTTTTACCGCCGTGCTTTGCACACAGGTGACTAGCGGGTGTCAGTTTCTCCAACTTTAGTTGAACCGAGTGTGGCTACGCCCGGTCCTTGCGAAGGTTAAAACACCACCAACTTGACGAACTATCGTTGTGGTTTTGATGCGTATGTAAGAACGGTTCTTGCTCAGCCCGTAGCAGCCACGTAAAACTTGCAACAACAAAGTAGAGGACGTCTAACTTGTTTTTGTAGGGCATGTTGTGATGTGATATGGTCAAGACATGATGAGATATAAGTTGTTGTATGAGATGATCATGTTTTGTTGAAGTTATCGGCAACTGGCAGAAGCCCTATGGTTGTCTCTTTGTTGCATAAGATGCAAGTGCCAAATTATTGCTTTACTTTATCGTTATGCGATAGCAATAGTTGCAAAAGCAATAGTTGGTGAGACGAACATGTGACGACACATTGATATAGATCAAGATGATGAAGATCATGGTGTCATGCCGGTGATGATAGAGATCATGACAATACTTTGGAGATGGAGATCAAAGGCGCAAGATGATCATGGCCATATCATGTCACATATTTTTGCATATGATGTTTATCTGTTATACATCTTATTCTGCTTTGATTGACGATAGCATTTTAAGATGATCTCTCACTAATTATCAAGAAGTGTTCTCCCTGAGTATGCACCATTGCCAAAGTTTGTCGTGCCCAGACACCACATGATGATCGGGTGTGATAAGCTCAACGTCCATCTACAACGGGTGCAAGCCAGTTTTGCACACGCGGAATACTCAGGTTAAACTTGACGAGCCTAGCATATGCAGATATGGCCTCGGAACACGGAGACCGAAAGGTCGAGCGTGAATCATATAGTAGATATGATCAACATAGTGATGTTCACCATTGAAACTACTCCATCTCACGTGATGATCGGACATGGTTTAGTTGATTTGGATCACGTAATCACTTAGATGACTAGAGAGATGTCTGTCTAAGTGGGAGTTCTTAAGTAATATGATTAATTGAACTTAACTTTATCATGAACTTAGTCCTGGTAGTATTTTGCAAATTATGTTGTAGATCAATAGCTTGCGTTGTTGCTTTCATATGTTTATTTTGATATGTTCCTAGAGAAAATTGTGTTGAAAGATGTTAGTAGCAATGTTGCGGATTTGATCCGTGATCTGAGGTTAATCCTCATTGCTGCACAGAAGAATTATGTCCTTAATGCACCGCTAGGTGATGACCTATTGCAGGAGCAGATGCAAATGTTATGAACGTTTGGCTAGCTCAATATGATGACTACTTGATAGTTTAGTGCACCATGCTTAACGGCTTAGAATCGGGACTTCAAAAACGTTTTGGACGTCATGGACCATATGAGATGTTCCAGGAATTGAAGTTAATATTTCCAGCAAATACCCGAGTTGAGAGATATGAAGTCTCCAACAAGTTCTAAAGCTAAAAGATGGAGGAGAATCGCTCAACTAGTGAGCATGTGCTCAGATTGTCTGGGTACTTCAATCGCTTGAATCAAGTGGGAGTTAATATTCCAGATAAGATAGTGATTGACAGAATTCTCTAGTCACCATCACTAAGTCACTAGAACTTCGTGATGAACTATAGTATGCAAGGGATGACGAAAATGATTTCCGAGCTCTTCGTGATGTTGAAATCAACGAAGGTAGAAGTCAAGAAAGAGCATCAAGTGTTGATGGTTGACAAGATCACTAGTTTCAAGAAAAGGGCAAAGGGAAAGGAAGGGAACTTCAAGTGGAAAGATAAGCAAGTTGTCACTCCTGCGAAGAAGCCCAAAGCTGGACCATAGCCTGAAACTGAGTGCTTACACTGCAAAGGAAATGGTCACTGGAAGCGGAAATGCCCTGAATATTTGGTGGATAAGAAGGATGGCAAAGTGAACAATAGTATATTTGATATACTGATTATTAATGTGTACCTTACTAGTGTTTATAGTAGCCCCTGAGTATTTGATACTTGTTCAGTTGCTAAAATTAGTAACTCGAAACAGGAGCTACAGAATAAATAGAGACTAGTTGAAAGGGAAGTGACGATGAGTGTTGGAAGTAGTTCCAAGATTGATATGATCATAATCACACACTCCCTATACTTTCGGGATTAGTGTTAAACCTAAATAAATGTTACCTAGCGTTTTGCGTTGAGCATGAATATGATTTGATCATGTTTGTTGCGATACGGTTATTCATTTGAAGTTAAAGAATAATTGTTATTCTGTTTACATGAATAAGACCTTCGATGGTTATACACCCAATGAAAATAGTTTGTTGGATCTCGATCGTAGTGATACACATATTCATAATATTGATGCCAAAAGATTCAAAGTTAATAATGATAGTGCAACTTATTTGTGGTAATCGCCGCTTGGGTCATATCGGTGTAAAGCGATGAAGAAACTCCATAAAGATGGATTTTCGAATCACTTGGTTATGAATCATTTGATGCTTGCGAACCGTGCCTTTTGGGCAAGATGACTAAAACTCCGTTCTTCGAACAATGGAACGAGCAACAAACTTGTTGGAAATAATACATACTGATGTATGCAGACCAATGAGTATTAAGGCTCGTGGCGGGTATCGTTATTTTCTGACCTTCACAGATGATTTAAGCAGATATGGGTATATCTACTTGATGAAACATAAGTCTGAAATAGTTGAAAGGTTCAAAGAATTTCAGAGTGAAGTGGAAAATCATCATAACAAGAAAATAAAGTTTCTGCAATCTGATCGTGGAGATGAATATTTGAGTTACGAGTTTGGTCTACAATTAAAACAATGTGGAATAGTTTCACAGCTCACGCCACCTGGAACACCACAAACGTTATGGTGTGTCCGAACGTCGTAACCGCACTTTATTTGATATGGTGCGATCAATGATGTCTCTTACCGATTTACCAATATCGTTTTGGGGTTATGCATTAGAGACAACTGCATTCACGTTTAATAGGGCACCATCTAAATCCGTTGAGACGACACCGTATGAACTATGGTTTAGCAGTAAACCAAAGTTGTCGTTTCTTAAAGTTTGGGGCTACGATGCTTATGTGAAAAAGTTTCATCCTAATAAGCTCAAACCCAAATCGGAGAAGTGCGTCTTCATAGAATACCCAAAGGAAACTGTTGGGTACACCTTCTATCACAGATCCGAAGGCAAGATATTCGTTGCTAAAATGGATCCTTTCTAGAGAAGGAGTTTCTCTCGAAAGAAGTGAGTGGGAGGAAAGTAGAACTTGATAAGGTAACTGTACCTTCTCTCGAATTGGAAAATAGTTCATCACTGAAATCAGTTCCAGTGATTCCTACACCAATTATTGAGGAAGCTAATGATGATGATCATGAAACTTCAGATCAAGTTACTACAGAACCTCGTAGGTCTTACAGAGTACGGTCCGCACCAAAGTGGTACGGTAATCCTGTTCTGAAAGTCATGTTACTAGACCATGATAAACCTACGAACTATGAGGAAGCGACGATGAGCCCAGATTCCGCAAAATGGTTTAAGGCCATGAAATCTGAGATGGGATCCATGTATGAGAACAAAGTATGGACTTTGGTGGACTTGCCCGATGATCAGCAAGCCATAGAAAATAAATGGATCTTCAGGAGGAAGACAGATGCTGATAGTAGTGTTACTATCTACAAAGCTAGGCTTGTCGAAAAAAGAAGGTTTTTGACAAAGTTCAAGGTGTTGAATACAATGAGATTTTCTCACTCGTATCGATGCTTAAAAGTCTGTCCGAATCATGTTAGCAATTGCCACATTTTATGAAATTTGGCAAATGGATGTCAAAACTACATTCCTTAATGGATTTATTAAAGAAGAGTTGTATATGATACAACCAGAAGGTTTTGTCAATCCTAAAGGTGCTAACAAAATGTGCAAGCTCCAGCGATCCATCTATGGACTGGTGCAAGCATCTCAGAGTTGGAATATACGCTTTGATAAGTTGATCAAAGCATATAGTTTCATACAGACTTGCAGTGAAGCCTGTATTTACAATAAAGTGAGTGGGAGCACTACCGCCTTTCTGATAAATATATGTGAGTTGATCAGAAATGATGTAGAATTTTTCTGGAAGCATAAATGAGTATTTGAAAGGAGTTCTTTAAAAGGCCTCAGTAAAGCTACATACATATTGAGCATCAAAATCTATTGAGATAGATCAAGATGCTTGATTAGTTTTTCAATAAATACATACCTTGTCAAGATTTTGAAGTAGTTCAAAATGGAACAGTCAAAAAGGAGTTCTTGCCTGTGTTGCAAAGGTGTGAAATTGAGTAAGACTCAAATCCCGACCACGGCAGAAAATAGAAAAGAGAATGAAAGTCATTCCCTATGCCTCAGTCATAGGTTCTATAAAGTATGCTATGTACCAGACCTATTGTATACCTTGCTCTGAATTTGGTAAGGGAGTACAATAGTGATCTAGGAGTAGATCACTGGACATTGGTCAAGAATATCCTTAGTAAGGACTAAGGAGATGTTTCTCGATTATGGAGGTGATAAAAGAGTTTGTTGTAGAAGTTACATCAGTGCAAACTTTTACACCGATCCGATGACTCTAAGTCTCAACTGGATACATATTGAAAGTGGGAGCAATTAGCTAGAGTAGCTACGCAAGAGCATTGTGGACATAAAATATTTGCAAAAGACATACTGCATCGAATGTGAGAGACCCGTTGACTAAGCTTCTCTCACGAGCAAAACATGATCACACCTTAGTACTCTTTGGGTGTTAATCACATAGCGATGTGAACTAGATTATTGACTCTAGTAAACCCTTTGGATGTTGGTCATATGATGATGTGAACTATGGGTGTTAATCATATCTGATATGAATATTGGTGTTAAATCACATGGCGATGTGAACTAGATTATTGACTCTAGTGCAAGTGGGAGACTCAAGGAAATATGCCCTAGAGGCAATAATAAAGTTATTATTTATTTCCTTATTTCATGATAAATGTTTATTATTCATGCTAGAATTGTATTAACCGGAAACATAATACATGTGTGAATACATAGACAAACATAGTGTCACTAGTATGCCTCTACTTGACTAGCTCGTTTATCGAGATGGTTATGTTTCCTAGCCATGGACAAAAGAGTTGTCATTTGATTAACGGGATCACATCATTAGGAGAATGATGTGATTGACTTGACCCATTCCGTTAGCTTAGCACTTGATCGTTTAGTATGTTGCTATTGCTTTCTTCATGACTTATACATGTTCCTATAACTATGAGATTATGCAACTCCCGTTTACCGGAGGAACACTTTGGGTACTAACAAACGTCACAATGTAACTGGGTGATTATAAAGGAGTACTACAGGTGTCTCTGAAGGTACATGTTGAGTTGGCGTATTTCGAGATTAGGTTTTGTCACTCCGATTGTCGGAGAGGTATCTCTGGGCCCTCTCGGTAATGCACATCATTATAAGCCTTGCAAGCAATGTAACCAATGAGTTGGTTATGGGATGATGCATTCTGAGCGAGTAAAGAGACTTGCCGGTGACGAGATTGAACTAGGTATTGGATACCGACGATCGAATCTCGGGCAAGTAACATACCGATGACAAAGGGAACAACGATGTTGTTATGCGGTTTGACCGATAAAGATCTTTGTCGGTGTCAAAACCGCGGATCTCGGTAGGGGGTCCCGAACTGTGCGTCTAGGCGGATGGTAACAAGAGACGAGGGACACAATGTTTTTACCTGTGTTCGGGCCCTCTCGATGGAGGTAAAACCCTACGCCCTGCTTGATTAATATTGATGATATGGGTAGTACAAGAGTAGATCTACCACGAGATCAAGGAGGCTAAACCCTAGAAGCTAGCCTATGGTATGATTGTTGAGATGTATTTTGTCCTACGGACTAAAGCCCTCCGGTTTATATAGACACCGGAGGAGGCTAGGGTTACACAGAGTCGGTTACAATGGTAGGAGATCTACATATCCGTATCGCCAAGCTTGCCTTCCACACCAAGGAAAGTACCATCTGGACACGAGCCGGAGTCTTCAATCTTGTATCTTCGTAGTCCGGGAGTCCGCGGATATTGATAGTCCGCTGTCCGGACACCCCTAGTCCAGACTCCTCAAGAGCCTTTAACCAGGCTTCAATGACGATAAGTCCAGCGTTTGTAGTCTTCGGCATTGCAAGGCGGGTTCTCCCTTCAAATTCCATGTACCTGCCGAATAGTGTCCGGCTTCATCTTGAATACTATGCTCCTCGGCTTCTACACCGAATAATGGCTCTCTTCCACGCGTTGCACGAATGCGAAAAGCCAGAGTGTTTTTTACATTTCACCCCCTAATTGTGCGAGTCATCCGCCTATAAAAGAGGCAAGGATCCAGATCCAAACCGCACCATCTTCCTCCCGCGTATACTCCATCGAAGCGCCTCTGACCTAGAAATCCATTCCACCATGGATCGTCAACGCGGCTCTTCCTCACGCGCTCCCAGCCCTTCGCCGGGGAATTGGAGGAGGTGCTCTGTTTCGCACAACGAGCTAGTTAAGCTCCAAACGGAGGGGTTACTCCCTCCGGCCTTCATGGTCCCAGTCCGGGCCGGACTGGTTACTTATCAAGGTGGGAGGCAGGCGGAGGACGCTCCATGCCCCAATAAGGGGAGCGAGTGTGCTTTGTCCCCTATCCGATAAGGGGCTCGGATTTCCAATACATTCGCTCCTCCGCGGGCCTCGAAGTTCTACGGACTCAGCTCCACCACCTCAAGCCCGCCTCGTGTTGCATATCGCGGGCTACGAGCTCTTTGTGAGCTGTTTACGGGCATCGAGCCCCATTTTGCATTGTGGAAGAGGCTGTTTTGCCTCGCACCCGTTCTCACCAGGGGTCCATATATCAAGTGGGCGGCATCAAATATGGCGATCGCCGGACCGGATACCTATCCGCACTCCCAAGAAGGCGTCCAAGATCGCCCTTGGAGTGGTTTTATATCGAGACGTGCCGCCGCCCACCCGGCCAGATCGGCCTCCGGAGTTTGATGTTGCTCCCTTGAAGAAACGCCACCGGGCGCCCATGAGCCCCGCTTGAGGAAGACAAGAGCGCCCATTACTTGATGGGCCGGATAAGATTAATGGCTCATTCCGCTTGACCATGATCGAGTCATGGCGACGTGCATCAGCGAGGGTGCAGCCTTCGCAATACTGAGGCCACCCCATGTGGGATTTCAACGGGAAGACGATGCTACCCGCACGCGCCAAGAAGGGCGGATTCGACCGAGGATTTGGTGAAGATCCCGTCCGGCCTGTACAAGGGGAGAAGGAGGACTTCTTCAGACGAACCCTTTGGATGGGTTTTCCATGGTCAACCCTAGAGGATGGGTGTTTAACACCTCGAAGGGTTCTACATGCTTCGAAGTTTAAGCTTTACATCATGTCTTGGCGCAGGTCTACGCCGGACTGTGGAGGACATGGTGAGTCCTACTCCACAACCCGAGGATCGAGAGGATCCTCGGTCCGCCTCCAAGAGGACCCGGACATCGAGGTGGAGCTGATCGACGGGTGTATCACCAGCAAAGCATAGACAATGCTTTGGTCGCCATTACGGCGGACTACCCCTGCTAAGTCCGCTTCCTGTGACCACGATCGAAGTCCGGACACCGTTATCTCATCCCTGCTTATTTCTGACCTTTGCGAACGATGGTATTTTGCAGGAAGCGCCTTTACGGCAGGAAGCCGAGCCTGCGGCGGCGGACCAACAGAAGCCAGTCCGGACCAGCAGGAGGAAAAGGAGCGCAGTGCGGACGGGAACGTCGCCACAAAGGTATGGCTCGTATTTGAATTTTTAGAGCAGCGTTCCGAGGAAACGGCTAAGTGCTCATGATCTTTGTAGGAGAAAAAGTGTCACGGATCTGCGAAGCGCAGGAATTGCCGATCCGACCAACACCGCCAGGCTCTAGCGCTGGACTGGAGGGGAGGCAAGCGCAAGACGCGAGCCGGATCCTTCTCCAACGGAGGATACCGGCTGATCGTCCGCCACCAAGTTCGAGGTGGAGAGCGCCATGAACCATAGGCGCCACGACAAGATTTCAAGCGTGCTTTTCCCGAGGCATTGGATGCCTTTAACGTTAGGGACGCGATCTCCGTGCTGCTCAAAATGGTTTTACCAGAGCTACGGAGCAAGATGTGAAAGACATACGGGTAAGGGAATTTTAATGGTTGTATATACCAGTAGCCCCCGAGACTTAAATTAGTTATGCTAACTGATTTAAGGATCAATTGAAATATCAGGCACTTAACGAGAAGAATGCTCAGCTGTCTCGGGAGCTGCAAGATTGCAAGGCCCAACTTGAGGCCGCACTTGCTGTCGCAGGGGGAGACGGAAAGACCCCTCCTGGTAACACATTTGTATTAATAAATATAAGCTGTGCGGCGTGCGCTTGAAGTCTAATAATGATATCGAGGTACCACCGGACAAGATCCGGACAGCAAGATTGCTGCGCCACTAAAGGTCAAGAGAGTGTGCTACATAGGGTTCAGCAGGAAAGGAACAAGCTCCAAGATGCCAACGCCAAGCTCGGAGAAGAGCTGAAAGGTGCACAGGCCAAGCTGTCCGGCTCCGTTAAGGAGAATCAGAGGCTTCATCGCGGCATTTATAGTAAGTGCTTGAGCGAACTCCTTTGAAAAGAAGAGTTCGGCGAGGAAGTGTTTTGACATGATATGTCTTGTAGGTATACTCACGGGTCGCCCTGCTGGAGGAGATGCCCATATCAATGGGTGATCCACTTCCGAACTGTTGCAACTACTCGAACGAAGTTCGGCAGGCGATGAGCGGCGCTGCTCAGGCTTTATGGCCATCCTCACCCTACCCGAGGGCCTCGGGAGCTTATGGAGAAGCTGCAGGAGTGCGGCAAGAAGCCTGCTTGTGGAAGATTTTGGCTTGCCGTCAAGGTGCTGTGGAGGCTTGGGCCATGGTGAAGACGCAGCGGTACAAGAAGGCGGACCCCAACCACATGGCCGGAGTTGGACCGGTGGGGCCCGATGGGAAGGAGATCCCTGTGAGTTTGGTGTACAGCCAAGTAGAGTTGGCTGCTAAATTTTCCCAACGGGACTGTAAACTAGACAGCTTGTTAGACGGGATTGAGGAGGAATACAATCAATGAATTTGACAATGTATGTTATCCCTTTTAAAATGACATGTGAAATGCCTTCTAGCCGGATTGTAGATCGTTTGTCTTTGCCGACCTTTTCGCTTCGACCTTGGGACCCTAGAGTCCGGAGTGTGTCCGAATACCTTTTTGGTTAAGAAACAACCGTGGTATGCATGGAGACCAAAGCGTAGGGGTCATTAGTGCTTTATCGCATAAGTGCCCAACTAGTTATGTTATATTACATGGTTAGTAAGAAACATCTTCCAGGAGAATAGTTCCGTTAAGGGTTCCTTTCATTTGGGAGGCATGCCCTAAAGTGCATGTCCGGACTGCCAAGAAAGCGAAGAAACATCCGGGGCAAATAGATAAATAAGCAAGAAGTCATCTTTTAAATCACCGACCGAATATTCCCTTAAGAACGCTTAGCTTTCGGCTTCACCCACCGAGGTACACATCCGCCGACCCGCAAGAATAATCGCAGAGGTGCTCCTTTACCTCCTAGCCGAACAATCGGGAACGAGGGGTAAGCACAGAGCCAGCAACCCAGCTTGGCCAAAACTTAAGTCATATCGATGCATATAATGGCGAGTAAAAGGTACATGTGGAAGCTTGACACATGTGTTGGGTATGAAACCCGTATAATTGAGCTTCTGTAAAAGAAGCCCCCAGGAATAACGAGTGCGGATGGCACATCATGCGTATGCAAATAATGCTAAAATAGGCCCCGAAGGGCTTTTAAGGTAAAAGGATAAAAAGAGAAACAAGATACAGCCGAAGTATAAAAGATTGGACGGGGGAGGGGGACGAACTCTTAGTCCGGCGTTAGGCATAGAATCGTCGGAGGCGGGCTGCGTTCCATGGGTTCGGCTCGAGTCGGTTGTCCGACGCATTTCATAGACGGTATGCTCCGCCGGTCAGTACTTGATCAATAATGAAGGGGCCTTCCCATCTGGGCTTGAGCTTGTCCTTTTCTTGTCCGCAGCGAGAACTAGTTCGCCAACGTTGTAAGTCTTGGCCCGTACTTCTCTACTTTGATATCTTCGGGCCTGCTGCTCATAGAATGCGGAACGAGCCTTCGCGACGTCACGTTCTTCCTCCAATGTGTCCAAGCTGTCCTGCCGACCAAGCTCGGCTTCTCTTTCCTCATACATGCGCACTCGAGGTGAGTCATGAATAATGTCACAGGCAAGACCGCCTCTGCTACAGATACCATAAAAATGGCGTGAATCCGTAGTACGGTTAGGCGTTGTCCGCAGCCCCAGTACGGAGTCGAGCTCCTCGCCCATTGTGCGTCGGATTTAGTGAGTGACCTCACTAGTCCGGGTTTAATGCCGCCATTATTAGACCATTTGCTCTTTCCACTTGACCGCTGGTTTGAGGGTGATAGATCGACGATAGTCGAGCTTGATGCCCATATTTTTGCACCATGACTTAACCTCGTCGGCTGTGAAGTTCGTGCGTTGTCGGTGATGATGCTGTGGGGACTCAGAACGGTGTACCACCCCGATATAAAGTCTATCACTGGTCCGGACTCGCCATTTTGACCGGTTTGGCCTCTATCCATTTGGTGAACTTGTTCACCATGACCAATAGGTACTTTTTCTTGTGGGTTCCCCTTTAAGGGTCCAACCATGTCAAGCCCCTGCACCATGAACGGCCAGGTAATGGGTATGGTTTTGAGGGCGGTGGGTGGCATATGGCTCTGATTAGCAAGGAGCTGACACCCAACGCATCGCTGGACCAAGTCTGTGCGTCTGCCCGAGCTGTTGGCCAATAAAATCCTGTACGGAATGCCTTTCCTACGAGGGCCGGGCTGCTGCGTGGTGTCCGCCAAGTCCGGCATGAATTTCAGCCAGGAGGTTTCGCCCTTCTTCTTCGGAGATACACCTTTGAAGGACTCCGGTGGTACTTTTCTTATGAAGTTCTCCCTCGTGGACCTTGTAGGCCTTCGATCGCCGGACTATGCAGCGGGCCTCATTTTGATCTTCGGGAAGTTCCTGCCTAAGTAAGTAGGCTAGGAAGGGTTCTGCCCACGCCGCAATGACCGCCATTATGACGGGCGGAGGTGTTATGTCATCTGCCGAATCACCGTTGGTGCGGTTTTCTCCGGTTTGTTGCTACCGGACTCCTCTTCCCATAGAATACGGATGGCTTGAAGAGCCGTTCTAGGAAGATATTTGGAGGGACAGCATCACGCCGCACCGATGCGCGCTGTGACGCCGGCCGCTTGGTTATTATCTCGGGCTATGTGATGGAATTCGAGTCCTTCAAACCGGGCTGACATTTTTAGGACAGCGTTACGATATGCTGCCATTTTCGGATCCTTGGCGTCGAAGTCTCCGTTTATTTGGGATATTGCAAGGTTTGAGTCCCCGCGCACCTCTAGGCGTTGAATGCCCATGGAGTCCGCCATCCGGAGACCATGTAACAGGGCCTCATATTCGCTGCGTTGTTGGAGTCCGTGTACATTATTTGAAGTACATATTGGATCAGATCTCCGTGGGGATGTCAAGACGACGCCAGCCCCCATCCGCCAGCATTTTGGAGCCGTCAAGTGCATAGTCCAATTGGGTATGCGTCGTACTTTTTAGGGAGTTCGCTTCATCCATTCGCCACGGTTAGCCAAAACTTGTGACTTTATAGCTCGTCGAGGCTTGTAAGTGATGTCGAATGGTAAGAGCTCAATGGCCCATTTTGCTATCCTGCCCGTTGCGTCGCGGTTGTTTATAATATCATTGAGTGTTACTTTAGAGGCCACTGTTATCGAGCACTCTTGAAAGTAGTGCCGAAGCTTTCAAGACGCCATGAACACCGCATATGCTATCTTTTGATAGTGCGGGTAGCGGGATTTGCAGGGGGTTAACACAGTGGATACATAATACACTGGTTTTTGAAGAGGGAATTTATGCCCTTCTGCCGCTCGTTCGACGACGAGGACTGCGCTTACAACTTGATGTGTTGCTGCGATGTATAACAACATTGGTTCGCCCAGAGTGGGCGCAGCCAGGACCGGATTTGTTGCCAGTATGGCCTTTATTTCTTCGAGGCGGCGGTGGCAGCATCCGCCCACTGGTGTTCGTGCGCCTTAGGAGGCGATAGAGGGCAACGCCTTTTCTCCTAAACGGAGATAAGCGCTTAAGGCTGCCACGCATCCTGTTAATTTTGTATTTGTTTGAGGTCTTTGGAATATCCAAGCGTGACAGAGCTCGGATTTTGGCCGGATTTGCTTCAATTCCTCTACCGGATACGATGAAGCCCAGCAGCTTTCCGGCTGGTACGCCGAAAACGCATTTTTCCGGATTCAGCTTGATGTCATATGCTCTGAGGTTGTCGAATGTGAGCCTCAAATCATCTACTAAAGTTTCGACGTGTTTTGTTTTGACGACTACGTCGTCTATGTATGCCTCGACTGTTTTGCCGATCTGGGTGGCCAGACATGTTTGAATCATGCGCTGATAAGTTGCACCGGCGTTTTTGAGTCCGAAGGGCATCGTGTTGAAGCAGAATGGTCAATATGGAGTGATAAATGCCGTTGTGGCTTGATCTGCTTCCGCCATCTTGATTTGATGATAGCGAGTATGCGCCCGGGAAGCACAACTAATCGTGTTCGCTGTGGCATCGATAATTTGATCGATGCGGGGAGAGGGAAGGGATCCTTTGGGCAGGCTTTATTGAGGTCTTTAAAATCGACACAGAGGCGCCAGGATTTATCCTTTTTTGGTACCATGTAACGCCCTCGATGCGGCTATAGCTCCCACGTGTCGAAGCACGACTTAGAGGCATAACCGCATTGAAAGCAATGTCGCAAGTGAGGTAATCTTTGCACAATCCATGTAATACATAAGGGAAAAGATACATAGTTGGCTTACAGTCGCCACTTCACACAATTACATGAATAAAGCATTACATCATCCAGATACAATCAAGGTCCGACTACGGAACCAAAATAAAAGAAGAACAACCCACATGCGACATAGATCCCCGATCGCCTAACCTGGCTCCACTACTAATCGTGCGGAAAGGAAACATAGTAACGACCAAGTGCCTCATCATATTCCCACTTCAGCTCGGTTGTGCCATCACAAGGCGTCCGGTACCTGCATCTGTTTTGGTAGAATCTGTGAGCCACAGGGACTCAAGCAATCTCACACCCGCGAGATCAAGACTATTTAAGCTTAAGGAAAGGCTGGTGTCAAAAGGAGGAGCTGCTGTGTTTACCAGCATATATGGTGGCTACATCGCAAAAGAGAGCGAGAAGAGAAGCAAGGCGCGGTCGTGAAGCTATTAGCGATCAAGAAGTGATCCCGACTACTTACGCCAATCATAACTCCAACACCGTGTTCACTTCCCGGACTCCACGAGAAGAGACCATCACGGTTACATACACGGTTGATGTATTTTAATTAAGGTCAACTTCGGGTTTTCTACAACCGACATTAACAAATTCCCATCTGCCTCATAACCATGGCACGGCTTTCAAAGATTATACCCCGCAGGGTGTCCCAACTTAGCCCATCACAAGCTCTCACGGTCATCGAAGGAATAAACCTTCACCCAAGACACTCCGATCGGACTCGGTATCCCAGACATCAAGACATTTCGACAATGGTAAAACTAAACCAGCAAGACCACCCGACTGTGCCGACAAATCCCGATAGGAGCTGCACATATCTCGTTCTCAGGGCACACCGGATGAGCAGTACGTACGGCAACCGAAGATACCCCAAGTTGCCTCGTATGCACCGCAAGTGGCTCTAGTTTGGACCAACACTCGAAGGAGCACGGCCCCGGGGGGGCTAAAATAAAGATGACCCTCGGGCTCGCGAAAACCCAAGGGAAAAAGGGTATAGGTGGCAAATGGTAAAACCAAGGTTGGGCCTTGCTGGAGGAGTTTTATTCAAAGCGAACTGTCTAGGGGTCCCATAAATCACCCGACCGTAAGGAACGCAAAATCAAGGAACATAACACCGGTATGACGGAAACTAGGGTGGCAAGAGTGGAACAAAACACAGGCATAAGGCCGAGCCTTCCACCCTTTACCAAGTATATAGATGCATTAATTAAAACAATAGATATTGTGATATCCCAAAATATCCGTGTTCCAACAAGGAACAAACTTCATCTTCACCTGCAACTAGCAACGCTATAAGAGGGGCTGAGCAAAGCGGTAACATAGCCAATCAACGGTTTGCTAGGACATGGATGGTTAAAGGTTGACATGGCAATATGGGTGGCATGGTATAGCAAGTGGTAGGTATCGCAGCATAGGCATAGCAAAAGAGCGAGCATCTAGCAAGCAAAGATAGAAGTGATTTCGAAGGTATGGTCATCTTGCCTGTAAGGTTCTCAGAGTTGTCGAAGGCTTGATCCTCGTGAGGCGTTCTCAACAGGCTCCTCGCTCACGCACTCGTCTCCGGCTCTACCCAAAGCAAGAACACAAGCAACGGAACCACAATCAAACAAGGAACATATGCACAAGCAATATGATGCAAAACATGACATGCGATGCGAGATGTGACATGCTATGCATATGTATGCTCGGAAGGAAAATGATGAACTGGCATCAACTTGGCAAACCAAGTATGCCGCTGAAAGATGAGATGATTTCGTTGAAATCGATATAAAGATCACCGAATCGGATGCACGGTTTGCAAATGACAAGCAAAACAAGAATGACGCAAATCTGCGTTTAACAGCCCGATGCTACTTAGCACGCAACACGAAACTATGCTACAGCACCCCAACATGAAAACAAAGCATATGGCAACGAACTACAGGAGATGCTTAACAATAGAGGAGCACTGAGCTACGGCTAAATCACATCATAACATGTTCAAACAAGCATGGAGAAAGTGCTCAAAATATCAGGTTCACAGACTTAGTGAAAATACTAACATGGCAGGAATTAACATCAGGAAGGCATGTTTAGAGCAAGTAAACAACATGCTACAGGAACTTATAATAGCAAAGCAAGGCATGACATGATTCTACTCAAAGCATATTTCAATAGTCCCTTACTGACCATAAGCCAAAAAGGACTCTAAGAAATGATGGCACCCATGTAAACATTGCAAGTCTTATTACAGATTTCAGACTTAGTGAAATCTCAGGACATGGCAAAAACAGATTCAACATGACATGTTCGTGAGCTCGATGCACTCACTACAGAGCATCTCAAGATAAACTAAGCATACACCCATCAAGAAGACATGGCATAGGAGCTATACATGGCAAGAACAACATCATAGCATACACGGATCAACTACACCGACCTCGTGAAAATTGAATCTCTGCAAACAGTCTGCCAGGAAACAATTTCAAGCAAAAGTAGAGCACGAAAATGACATGCTAGACTACTCCATAAATACCAACAAAGGCATGGATGGATAGATCACAACCATATGTTCAAAACACCCTTACTGATCATGCTCAAAAAGGGCATAGATCTCTCTGAAACAACCTAAACATATGGCATAAAATTAACAGCAGGACAAGACTTGGTGAAATCACTAAGTCCCTGAAATCAGGAATAACATCATCCCTACTTTGCATGCTTGTTCTAGTCAACACATAGCTCACAAAAATACATGGAAAATACCCCTGGAAAGATGGCATGGCAATGTTCAACTCACATGTAGAACTCAAATTCGTAGGGTGCACACATAATTCATGGCAAAAATGACAAAATAGCTCGAACTGATAAAATTCTGAAACTAACGATCTGAAGCTATCTTCCAACAGCATTTCGGGCATCAAGATGAGCTCAAATGCAAATGATGCAATGGAATGAAATGATGTACTCTTCGAGGCGAACATTTTGACATATTATACGCCCAAAACGGAGCCACGGTTGCGGAGATGTGATGCGTTGAAAACTGCACGAATTTACCACAGAATAATGACTTAGTGGATTTCGGGAAGAGGGAAAAGTCAACCTAGGAGTTCTTGTAGATCGGATCTCGCCGGAGTTGCACTCGAGGTTCGCCGGAGATGGCGCTCGGGGCCGGAGGGAGGAGGAGCCGGGGCGGATCTGGCGTGGGGAGGCGACGGCGGCGGCCGGGGCGGCCGGATCGCGGCGGGGGCGGACGCCGCATCGGCGATGGCGGCGGCGGCGGTTGTTGCATGGCCAGCGTGAGCGGGCGGGCGGCGGCGGCAGCGGCAAGGTGTAGCAGCGGCGGCGGCGGAGCGGCAGCGGCGGCGCGCGTGCGGCGGGCGGCGGTGGTGGCGGACGCTGGCATGGGCGGCGCGGCTGCAGATCCGGCGGCGGGCACATGGAGCGGCGGCGGGCGGCAAGGCGGCGCTGCCGGGCGGTGGCATGGGGGGCTCAGGCGGGCTTGCAAGGGCGGGCGGCGGGACGGGGGCGGCGCCACGTGGCGGCTCGCGATTCGTCCGCGCCGGGCGGGACGACGCTGTCCGTCCGATCCGGACGTGTCCGGCGCGCGAGAGGGATTTGCTAGGGTTTGCCGGGATTTCGGGGAGGGTCTTTAAATAGGCATAGAGGAGCTAGGAGAGTCCAAATGGGGTGTAGTTTTCGCCACACGATCGTGATCGAACGACCGAGGGCATGGAGGGAGTTAGATGGGTTATTGGGCTGTTTTGGAGGGTTGTTGGGCTGCAACTCAAAAGAGGCCTTTCTTGAGGCGCGGTTAACTGCTGAGTACCAACGAACTCCAAATGACCGAAACTTGACAGGTGGTCTACGGTGCTATACCAGGCCACTTGGCAAGGCTCGGTCCATTCCGAGAATGTTCAACACCCGCACACGGAAAAAGGACAAGAGGGACGCAGGGAACATAGGAGTGTCGGATTGCAAAACGGACAACGGGAATATGCTCGGAATCATGAGACTAACACGTATGCAAATGAGATGCACATGATGACATGATATGAGATGCATGACATGGACAAAATGCAAAATGAAAACAAAACCCAACCACGGAGGGAATATCATAGCACATATCCGAAAATGGCAAGAGTTGGAGTTACAAATATGGAAAGATACATCCGGGGTGTTACAACACTCCACCACTACAAGAGGATCTCGCCCCGAGATCTAGGACCGAAAGAACTCCGGATATTCGAACGGAGGTGATCCTCGCGCTCCTGTGTGGCTTCTCGGTCGGAATGGTGTGACCACTTCACTTTTAGGAATTTGATTGACTTGTTGCGAGTCTTGCGCTCGGTTTCTTCAAGAATAGCAACGGGGTGCTCATGATAAGAGAGATCTTCTTGAAGGTCAATTTCTTCAAAGTTGATAGTGCGCTCAGAATCTTGAAGCACTTATGAGCTGTGACACGTGAAACACATCGTGCACGTTTGCAAAGTTGGATGGAAGCTCAAGTTGATAGGCGAGATCGCCTCTTTTGCCAATGATCTTGAAAGGACCCACGATCTAGGGCAAGCTTCCTTTGATACCGGGTTTACGAGTACCTTTCATTGGAGAGACGCGAGGTAGACATGGTCTCCGATTTCAAAAGCCACATCACGGTGCTTGTCATCATAATAGCCCTTCCGCGCGATTATGCGGCTTTGAGATTCTCACGAATGACTTTGCACATTTCTTGCTTCGTGATCAAGTCGTTGCCAAGAAGTTGGCGCTCATTGTCTCGGACCAATTGAGAGGAGTACGGCACTTTCTGCCATATAGAATTTCGAATGGGGCCTTGCCCGAACTTGCTTGGAAGCTGTTGTTGTAAGAGAACTCGGCATATGGGAGACACTCTTCCCACTTCATGCCAAAAGAAATGACACAAGCCCTGAGCATATCTTCAAGGATTTGATTGACTCGCTCGACTTGGCCACTAGTTTGAGGATGGAAAGCTGTGCTGAAACGGATGCTGGTGCCCATGGCCTTCTGAAAAGAATCCCAGAACTTAGAAGTGAAGATGCTTCCACGGTCTGAAGAGATCAATTGTGGAATACCGTGCAAGGAGACAATTTCGAGGTGTATAGCTCGCCAACCGAGCTGCTGTGATAGATTCTTTGACAGAAGAAAATGAGCCACTTTAGTAAGCTTGTCAATGACAACGAAGATAGCATCATTTCCACGCTTGGACTTAGGAAATCCGATCACGAAGTCCATCTCGATATGATCAAACTTCCATTCGGAATAGCAAGAGGTTGGAGGAGACCAGCTGGTCTTTGGTGTTCTGCTTTCACCCTTCTCGCAGACATCACATTCATTCACGAATTGAGCAATTTTCGCTTCATTCGAGTCCACCAAAACGATCGCTTGAGGTCATGGTACATCTTCGTACTTCCAGGATGAATGGATAGGAGGGAATTGTGTGCCTCATTCATGATGACTTTTCTCAGATCGCCTTTAGGAACCACAATACGATCCTCGAAGAAAAGAGTGTCTTTGTCATCCAAGCGATAGCACTTGTATTTGGAAATGCCCTTTTCAATACCACGTTTCACCTTCTTCACCATGGTATCCAGAAGTTGAGCCTCACGAATTTGATCTTCCAAAGTAGGAGAGACTATGAGGTTGGCAAGAAATCCTTGAGGAACAACTTGAAGATTCAGCTTGCGGAAAGCTTCACAAAGATCCGGTTGGAAGGGCTTGAGAATTAGGCTGTTGCAATAAGCCTTTCTGCTCGAGCATCTGCAATCACATTCGCCTTGCGTGAGTATATTCAATACTTGGATTGTACTCTTGAATCATTTCGACCCATCGAGTTTGCCTGAGGTTGAGGTTTGGTTGAGTGAAGATATACTTGAGGCTCTTGTGATCAGTGAAAATGTCCACTTTCCTTCCCAACAAGAGATGTCTCCATGTTATCAATGCATGGACAACTGCCGCCAACTCGAGATCGTGAGTGGGGTAGTTCTTTTCGTTGGGCTTCAGCTGGCGAGAGGTATAAGCCACAACTTTCTTCTCTTGCATTAACACAGCACCGAGACCTTGCAATGAAGCATCACAGAAAACTTCGAATGGCTTGGATTCATCAGGAGGAGTCAAGACAGGAGCTGTGACTAGCTTCTCTTTGAGGGTATTGAAAGCGACATCACACTCAAAGGCCCGACATACTTGACATGCTTCGAGGAGGTTGGAAAGAGGCTTTGCAATCCTGGAGAAATTCTCAACGAATCTTCGACAATAGCTTGCAAGACCGAGAAAACTGCGGAGCTGCTTGACATTCTGAGGAGGTTCCCAATTCACAATTGAAGACACCTTCTCGGGATTAACAGCGATGCCCTTGGCTGAGATGATATGACCAAGATAAAGAACTTCATCAAGCCGTAACTCACATTTGGAAAACTTCAGATAGAATTGATGTTCTCTCGAGCTTGTCGAGAACCAATCGCAAATGTTTGGCATGATCCTCGCTTGTTCTTGGAGAAGACCAAAATATCATCGAGATACACCAAGACGAATTCATTTGTGTAGGGGTTGAAGATAAAGTTCATCATGCGAGAGAAAGTTGGAGGAGCATTGACAAGGCCGAAAGACATGACAGTATATTCATAAGAACCATAGCTTGTTCGAATCTTGTCTTGGGAATATCTTGTTCACGAATGCGAACTGATGATAACCCATACGGAGGTCAAGCTTGGAGAATACTTTAGCACCTTTGAGTTGCTCGAATAGCTCATTGATGTTGGGAAGTGGATACTTGTTCTTGATTGTCTTCTTGTTCAATGGACGGTAATCAACACAAAGTCGGTCCGCGCCATCCTTCTTCTCGACAAAAGAACTCCACATCCCCATGGAGATGAACTCGGTCCGATCAAACCCAGACGCTCTTGTTCATCGAGCTGCTTCTTCAATTCTTTCAGCTCCTTGGGTCCAAGCTTGTAAGGACGCTTGCAAACGGGTTCGATGCGTGCTCAAGATCAATAACGAATTCGACCGGCGATGAGGAGGCATACCGGAAGCTCTTCCGGAATACATCTTGGTACTCACAAACGATCGGAATTTGAGAGATAGCATCCAATTCGCCCTTCTCATTGAGAGAAAACAACCGAATGGTTTCATCACGAAGCGCATAGATGATAACATCCTCGAAGGGTGTGTCAATTGAATTTCCGACGAAAGACAATCAAGTTGAGCCTTGTGCTGAGAAAGCCATCCATCCCAAGAATAAGATCAATATCGAGTCGCCAAGAACCATTGGAGAAGATAGAAATCATAGTCGCCCATCTTGATAGAAACATCCGAACGAAAACTCGAGAAGTCATTTGCTTACCGGAGACACAATCTTCAACGGAATAGGAATCTTTTCATCACAAACTCATGCTTTGCAGCAAAAGGTCTTGAAATGAAAGAAAGCGATGCACCAAGATCAAATAAGACTTTTGCAGAATATCATTAATGTGAAGATTACCCATGATCACATCTCAAGAATCCTCCGCTTGAGCTGCATTCATCATATTCACCTTTGCATACTTGGGATTATGCTTGACCTTTGCATTGCTTGAAGACCTCACAGGGGAGGAGGAGGAAGGCGCTTTTGGTTATGGCATTTGTTAGATAGTGACCTTTCTGCTGGCACTTGTTGCAGTCACCGAGAGCGGACGGTGATAAGGAGCATTTGACCTTGGAGCTTGAGGCTGAGACTTGTTCAGTAGCTTGGGTTGGGTGGGTGGGAAGATCCACGACCACCGAGTTCTTTTCACGATAAGGCCGACGGAACGGAGGAGGAGGAAGGTAGAACTTTTGCTGCTTTGTCGCCACTTGAGAGGAGGAAGAAGACTGAATCGCATCCCCGATTCTCTTCTTTGAAGCCTCACACTTGAGCTGAGCACCTTCTAGCTTGAGTGCCATGTTATAGAATTGATCAAACCGAGTAGGCTCGGAAAGAACAAGAGATAACTGCAGATCCTCTCAAGGCCACCTCCGAAGCGATAGATCATACTTTTCTCATCAGAACGCGTCTTGTTTAGCAAAACGAGCAAGTTTCAAACTGTATGTTGTATTCAGACATCGACATGTTTCCTTGCTTGAGATTGCGGAACTCCTCACGCTTGCTCTCAACAACTTTGGAAGGAATGTGGTGAGCTTTAAAGTCCCGGCTGTAAATCAGTCCAAGTAATCACACGACCACCTCTAGAATCCTTGTATTGTTGGAACCAATCACCGCTCGATCCTTGAGCTGAAAAGACGCGAACTTGACGTAGTCCTCGTGTCGACATTGCTGCATTCAAAATGCTTGTTGATATCCACGAGCCAATCGTCGGCATCTGTGGCCTCGCACGAAGCTGAAAGACTTTGGCTGGTTGGCAAGGAACTGGTTGAGTGTAGGAAAGCGTGGTGATGATAGAACTGCCCTTGACCTTGATTCCTTGGTTGCCTTGGCCTTGGTTACGCTCTTGCATCAGCTGGATCAACAAGCTGGCGTTGGCGTTAGTGGTTGCCATCAAAGTTTGCCAAGCCTCCGGAGGCGGAGGTGGAGGTGGAGGGTTCGCCTGACTCCCCTCACTGCGTTCCGGATTCTGACGCGTTGGAGGAGCCATCCTAAAGAGGGTGACATCCATTAGCATCTTGATTGACAGATAGACAAGTTGAATCAACGGATAGAAATTGCAACATATAGTCTTCACAATAAACATTCGAACATGGATGAACGAATGAATTCCAAAGTAAACATCACGTCCATTAAGGTGAGAAGCCACTTGATAAGAGATTGATGATTGAAAATAAAAACAAGGTATGAATGGAACAAATATGTGGTAAGGATTACCCAATCACAAACCAAATATCTGCGGAAGAAATGCTAGAGCTACTTGAATCCCACCTATAAACTCCGAAACTTTCGGTTATGCAATCAGTGTTGGGGATACAGGAGCAATATATATATCTCACCCAAGCTAACAATCCCTACATCCAAATTGTATCCATCCTTCAACACATAACCAAGAAACCTTCGAAATCGTGTACCTCAACCTTCAAAAGCATCCGTTATATGAGTCATGGCAATACTCCGTACTCACCACAAGATTGGGTTAGCGGGTTATCTCACCAATCGGCGCATAAAAGAGATTTTCGATGTCGGCGTCTAAACTCGGTATTCCGAATCGCAACGATAAAATTATGACGACAACACCTCGGAGCTCAACTCCGGGACACCGCCACAACCCCTAAATGTCGAGGCAACCAAGACAATGTTGTCATCATAAGAATATCGAACGATCCCAAGATACCCGCGTGATCCTAAAAAAAAATTTAGTGAAATTTGAGAAGAGAAGAGTCAAAACTCTCGTCGGGATACCTCACCGGAAGGTCAAGGACTAGGGAGTAAAAAGAATTCCTAAACTCTCCGATATATATAATCCTAAATGACTCAAAACATTTTTCTAGACACAACTCGCCACTAAAAACGATCAAGCGGTGGGGGCTCCTAAGGTCGGGATGGCTCGATTACCAACTTGTAGCGCCTCGATGCGGCTATAGCTCCCACGTGTCGAAGCACGACTTAGAGGCATAACCGCATTGAAAGCAATGTCGCAAGTGAGGTAATCTTTGCACAATCCATGTAATACATAAGGGAAAAGATACATAGTTGGCTTACAGTCGCCACTTCACACAATTACATGAATAAAGCATTACATCATCCAGATACAATCAAGGTCCGACTACGGAACCAAAATAAAAAGAAGAACAACCCCACATGCGACATAGATCCCCGATCGCCCCAACTGGGCTCCACTACTAATCGTCTGGAAAGGAAACATAGTAACGACCAAGTGCCTCATCATATTCCCACTTCAGCTCAGTTGTGCCATCAGCGCTGGCGTCACCGGTACCTGCATCTGTTTTGGTAGAATCATGAGCCACGGGGACTCAAAGAATCTCACACCGCGAGATCAAGACTATTTAAGCTTAAGGAAAGGCTGGTGTCAAAAGGAGGAGCTGCTGCAGTTTACCAGCATATATGGTGGCTACATCGCAAAAGCGAGAAGAGAAGCAAGGCGCGGTCGTGAAGCTATTAGCGATCAAGAAGTGATCCCGACTACTTACGCCAATCATAACTCCAACATCGTGTTCACTTCCGGACTCCACGAGAAGAGACCATCACGGTTACATACACGGTTGATGTATTTTAATTAAGGTCAACTTCGGGTTTTCTACAACCGACATTAACAAATTCCCATCTGCCTCATAACCATGGGCACGGCTTTGAAAGATTATACCTGCAGGGTGTCCCAACTTAGCCCATCACAAGCTCTCACGGTCATCGAAGGAATAAACCTTCACCCAAGACACTCCGATCAGACTCGGTATCCCGGTACATCAAGACATTTCGACAATGGTAAAACTAAACCAGCAAGACCACCCGACTGTGCCGACAAATCCCGATAGGAGCTGCACATATCTCGTTCTCGTGGCACACCGGATGAGCGAGACGACGACAACCGAAGATACCCCAAGTTGCCTCGAGGCGGCACCGCAAGTGGCTCTAGTTTGGACCAACACTCGAAGGAGCACTGGCCCGGGGGGGCTAAAATAAAGATGACCCTCGGGCTCGCGAAAACCCAAGGGAAAAAGGGTATAGGTGGCAAATGGTAAAACCAAGGTTGGGCCTTGCTGGAGGAGTTTTATTCAAAGCGAACTGTCTAGGGGGTCCCATAAATCACCCGACCGTAAGGAACGCAAAATCAAGGAACATAACACGGTATGACGGAAACTAGGGTGGCAAGAGTGGAACAAAACACCAGGCATAAGGCCGAGCCTTCCACCCTTTACCAAGTATATAGATGCATTAATTAAAACAATAGATATTGTGATATCCCAAAATATCCGTGTTCCAACAAGGAACAAACTTCATCTTCACCTGCAACTAGCAACGCTATAAGAGGGGCTGAGCAAAGCGGTAACATAGCCAATCAACGGTTTGCTAGGACATGGATGGTTAAAGGTTGACATGGCAATATGGGTGGCATGGTATAGCAAGTGGTAGGTATCGCAGCATAGGCATAGCAAAAGAGCGAGCATCTAGCAAGCAAAGATAGAAGTGATTTCAAGGTATGGTCATCTTGCTCGTAAGGTTCTCGAGTTGTCGAAGGCTTGATCCTCGAGGCGTTCTCAACAGGCTCCTCGCTCACGCACTCGTCTCCGGCTCTACCCAAAGCAAGAACACAAGCAACGGAACCACAATCAAACAAGGAACATATGCACAAGCAATATGATGCAAAACATGACATGCGATGCGAGATGTGACATGCTATGCATATGTATGCTCCGGAAGGAAAATGATGAACTGGCATCAACTTGGCAAACCAAGTATGCCGCTGAAAGATGAGATGATTTCGCTGAAATCGATATAAAGATCACCGAATCGGATGCACGGTTTGCAAATGACAAGCAAAACAAGAATGACGCAAATCTGCGTTTAACAGCCCGATGCTACTTAGCACGCAACACGAAACTATGCTACAGCACCCCAACATGAAAACAAAGCATATGGCAACGAACTACAGGAGATGCTTAACAATAGAGGAGCACTGAGCTACGGCTAAATCACATCATAACATGTTCAAACAAGCATGGAGAAAGTGCTCAAAATATCAGGTTCACAGACTTAGTGAAAATACTAACATGGCAGGAATTAACATCAGGAAGGCATGTTTAGAGCAAGTAAACAACATGCTACAGGAACTTATAATAGCAAAGCAAGGCATGACATGATTCTACTCAAAGCATATTTCAATAGTCCCTTACTGGCCATAAGCCAAAAAGGACTCTAAGAAATGATGGCACCCATGTAAACATTGCAAGTCTTATTACAGATTTCAGACTTAGTGAAATCTCAGGACATGGCAAAAACAGATTCAACATGACATGTTCGTGAGCTCGATGCACTCACTACAGAGCATCTCAAGATAAACTAAGCATACACCCATCAAGAAGACATGGCATAGGAGCTATACATGGCAAGAACAACATCATAGCATACACGGATCAACTACACCGACCTCGTGAAAATTGAATCTCTCGCAAACAGTCTGCCAGGAAACAATTTCAAGCAAAAGTAGAGCACGAAAATGACATGCTAGACTACTCCATAAATACCAACAAAGGCATGGATGGATAGATCACAACCATATGTTCAAAACACCCTTACTGATCATGCTCAAAAAGGGCATAGATCTCTCTGAAACAACCTAAACATATGGCATAAAATTAACAGCAGGACAAGACTTGGTGAAATCACTAAGTCCCTGAAATCAGGAATAACATCATCCCTACTTTGCATGCTTGTTCTAGTCAACACATAGCTCACAAAAATACATGGAAAATACCCCTGGAAAGATGGCATGGCAATGTTCAACTCACATGTAGAACTCAAATTCGTAGGGTGCACACATAATTCATGGCAAAAATGACAAAATAGCTCGAACTGATAAAATTCTGAAACTAACGATCTGAAGCTATCTTCCAACAGCATTTCGGGCATCAAGATGAGCTCAAATGCAAATGATGCAATGGAATGAAATGATGTACTCTTCGAGACGAACATTTTGACATATTATACGCCCAAAACGGAGCCACGGTTGCGGAGATGTGATGCGTTGAAAACTGCACGAATTTACCACAGAATAATGACTTAGTGGATTTCGGGAAGAGGGAAAAGTCAACCTAGGAGTTCTTGTAGATCGGATCTCGCCGGAGTTGCACTCGAGGTTCGCGGAGATGGCGCTCGGGGCCGGAGGGAGGAGGAGCAGGCGGATCTGGCGTGGGAGGCGACGGGCGGCGGCCGGGCGGCGGATCCGGCGGGCGCGGCATGGACGCCGCAGACCAGGCGGCGGCGGCGGCGGCTGGCGCGGCGGGATGATAGCCAGAAGGAGGCGGGTGCGGCGCAGCGTGCAAGCGGCGGCGGCGGAGCGGTAGCGGCGGCGGCGGCAAGGGTAGCGGCGGCGGCTGGCGGGCGGACGCCGGGCGGCGGCGGCGGCTGCAGATCCGGCGGCGGCGGCGGCGGCGGCGGGCGGCGGCGCTGGCGCGCGGGCGGGCGGCGTGCATGGGGCTCGCAAGGGCTTTCATGGGCCGGCGGCGGGGGCATGGCGCGGCGCCACGTGGCGGCTTCGCGATTCGTCCGGCCGGGGCGGCGGACGCGTCGGTCCGATCCGGACGTGTCCGTGCGCTGAGAGGGATTTGCTAGGGTTTGCCCGGATTTCGGGAGGGTCTTTAAATAGGCATAGAGGGAGCTAGGAGAGTCCAAATGGGGTGTAGTTTTACCACACGATCGTGATCGAACGACCGAGGGCATGGAGGGAGTTAGATGGGTTATTGGGCTGTTTTGGAGGGTTGTTGGGCTGCAACTCAAAAGAGGCCTTCTTGAGGGCGCGGTTAACCGTTGAGTACTAACGAACTCCAAATGACCGAAACTTGACAGGTGGTCTACCGGTGCTATACCAGGCCACTTGGCAAGGCTCGGTCCATTCCGAGAATGTTCAACACCGCACACGGAAAAAGGACAAGAGGGGACGCAGGGAACATAGGAGTGTCGGATTGCAAAACGGACAACGGGAATATGCTCGGAATCATGAGACGAACACGTATGCAAATGAGATGCACATGATGACATGATATGAGATGCATGACATGGACAAAATGCAAAATGAAAACAAAACCCAACCACGGAGGGAATATCATAGCACATATCCGAAAATGGCAAGAGTTGGAGTTACAAATATGGAAAGATACATCCGGGGTGTTACATACCATCACCAAATTTGCTAGCCAGTCCGAATGTTTGATATCTCTAATGAATCCGGCTTCCAATAGTTTGGCTAACTCTTCTCCCATTGCCTGTCTTTTGGGCTCGGAAAATCGTCGAAGAGCCTGTTTGGTAGCTTAAATCCTTTAGGATGTTTAGGCCGTGTTTCGCCAACCTGCAAGGGATTCGGGCATGTCGAAGGATGCCGGCGAAGATATCCCAATTTTCCCGAAGGAATTGGCAAAGGCTTGCGCCAACTTCGGTTCAACTGTGCCCGATGGAGGCCGTCTTTGTTGGGTCCATTGGATGGACCTGGAATTTTATTATCTCATCTGCTGGTTTGAAGGAGGTGGACTTGGATCTTTTATCAAGTATCACATCGCCCCTGTTCACCGAGAGCCTTGTGCGGTGAGTTCCTCTCGCCGCTAAGGCGGATAGTGCCTCGAGGGCTAGTGCGGCTGTCTTGTTTTCGGCGCGAGTGCTATGTCCGGATCATCGGGAGAGTGATTATTCCGCTGGGCCTGGCATTTTGAGCTTCATGTACCCGTAATGAGGTATTGCTTGAAAAATTGTGAATGCCTCTCGTCCTAATATGGCGTGATAGCCCTTCGCTGAACAGGGCCACCGAACGTGACTTCTTTGGATCTGTAATTGTCGGAGAGCTTAACACCACATCGAGTGTGATTTTTCGGTCTGCAGCGCTTCGGGTAGGGATTATTCCTCTAAAGGTTGTGCTGCTTCGCTCAATACGGTTCCAATCGATTTCCATTTTTCGCAGAGTTTCCTCATAAATGAGGTTTAGTCCGCTGCCGCCATCCATGAGGACTTTTGTCAGTCGAAAGCCGTCCACTATGGGACTGAGTACTAGTGCAGCTTGGGGCTCTGGTTGTCGGAATGTGGGCTCGTCGCTGGCGTTGAAGGTAATAATTGTGTCGCTCCATGGATTTTTGTTGCTACTTGGTAGACTTTGGCGAGTTCGCGGATTGTTCGTTTTGCATATTATTTGATGCGAAAGTCTCAAGACTGTTGATACCGTCTTTGGTATTGTTGGAGTGGTTTCGGAGCTAGAAGCTCTTCGCCACTTTTGGCCACCTGCCGTAATATCCAACATGCTCGAAGGCTATGTGTTGGGACGGCTCCCTCAGATAATGAAGTTTCTGAGGTCCATTGAGCCATCCCTCCAAAGACGGTTCCGCTTCCCTTATTGGGTTTTGTTTTTCGTTTTTGCATCCGGGGCCCGAGTGTAAGGCGCCCTTTATCATGGATTGGGTTTGGGGCGGATTGTCCCAAAATTGATTTTCGGTTTTCCGAAACTCTCCATCGCACAAGATTTTTCGTACAATGGATGCCGGATCGGTGAAGCGCGTAACTTTGCGGCGATCAATGGCGTTTAGTATTCCCTTGTCCGTGCAGTTATTGCAGAAGATTGATATTGCGTTTTCTTCTCGGCAGTCTTTATCCTGTCCATAACCAGGAGGAATCTGGCCCAGTAGTGATGTACTGTTTTAGTAGGCTCTTGCCATATTAGAGATAGATCGCATATATCTGGGCGGGTGGGTGGAATAAAATCCGGATCCCTGCCCAACTGGAGGCTCAAAGGCCAAGGAGTTTCTGAATTCGGAAGTTTGGTTTGCTGGTGACAATCCAGCGAGTCCGGGGCGATGCATGATTTTAAGCTCGATGCTCGATCGAAGTCCGTCCCCCTGTGGGAATCCGGCATGGGGGGTTTGGGAATCCGGACATGAATTGTCTTCAACACTCGCAAAGAGTTGCCAGATGCTCTTCCACCACCGCAACATGGTGGGTGGCACGGGAGAGTTAATCTCCCTCAGATCGGTTTTAAGCCCAATCTGGTTGTAGTCCGTAGCGACTCCCAGGGCAGCGATGCGATCCAAGAGATCGTTAACAGACGAGAGCTCTATTGGATCTAACTGTTCGGCACCTTTAGGGCTGACGCGAAGATTGCTTCCGACGACTTGAGAAGTCATTGCCGAGGCGGCGGCCGGACAGGCGGTCATGAGAAAACCACCAAGTCGGATAGTTTGGCCGGCGGCCAGGGCCTCTCCGGAGAAAACACCGTCTTTAAAGACGGGTGGAGGCATCCGCTCTATCGGTGACGACACAGAGGAACTCTCAATGAAAGCACCAATGTCGGTGTCAAAACTGGCGGATCTCGGGTAGGGGGTCCCGAACTGTGCGTCTAGGCGGATGGTAACAAGAGACGAGGGACACAATGTTTTTACCTGTGTTCGACCCTCTCGATGGAGGTAAAACCCCACGCCCCGCTTGATTAATATTGATGATATGGGTAGTACAAGAGTAGATCTACCACAAGATCAAGGAGACTAAACCCTAGAAGCTAGCCTATGGTATGATTGTTGAGATGTATGTTGTCCTACGGACTAAAGCCCTCCGGTTTATATAGACACCGGAGGAGGCTAGGGTTACAGTCGGTTACAATGGTAGGAGATCTACATATCCAGACGCCAAGCTTGCCTTCCACGCCAAGGAAAGTACCATCCGGACACGAGCCGGAGTCTTCAATCTTGTATCTTCATAGTCTGGGAGTCCGGCGGATATTGATAGTCCGGCTGTCCGGACACCCCCTAGTCCAGGACTCCCTCAATCTTCGTAGAATATGTAGGAGTCAATATGGGCATCCAGGTCCCGCTATTGGTTATTGACCGAGAATAGTTGTAGGTCATGTCTACGTAGTTCTCGAACCCGTAGGGTCCGCACGCTTAAGGTTTCGATGACAGTTATATTATGAGTTTATGAGTTTTGATGTACCGAAGGAGTTCGGAGTCCCGGATGAGACCGGGGACATGATGAGGAGTCTCGAAATGGTCGAGACATAAAGATTGATCTATTGGACGGATATATTTGGACATCGGAAAGGTTCCGGGAGAGTTTGGGAATATACCGGAGCTCCGGGAGGTTATCGGAACCCCCCGGTAAGTATATGGGCCTTATTGGGCCTTCGTGGAAGGGAGGGAGAAGGAGCAAGGGAGGGGGCACGCCCCCCCCCCCAAGCCCAATCCGAATTGGGAAGGGGGCCGGGCCCCCCTTTCCTTCTCTCCTCCCCCCTCTTCCTTCCTTCTCCTACTCCGAATAGGAAAGGGGGGGGGGGCAAACCTACTTGGAGTAGGATTGCCCCCCCTAGGGCGCGCCACCCCTTGGGCCAGCCTCCTCCTCCCTCCCTCCTTTATATACGGGGGTAGGGGGGCACCCTAGACACACAAGTTGATCTACGGATCGTTCCTTAGCCGTGTGCGGTGCCCCCTCCACCATATTCCACCTCGATCATATCGTCGCGGAGTTTAGGCGAAGCCCTGCGCCGGTAGAACATCATCATCGTCACCACGCCGTCGTGCTGACGGAACTCATCCCCGAAGCTTTGCTGGATTGGAGCCCGGGGATCGTCATCGAGTTGAACGTGTGCTGAACTCGGAGGTGCCGTACGTTCGGTGCTTGGATCGGTCCGATCGTGAAGACGTACGACTACATCAACCGTGTTGTGCTAACGCTTCCGCTTACGGTCTACGAAGGTACGTTGACAAAACTCTCCCCTCTCGTTGCTATGCCATCACCATGATCTTGCGTGTGCGTAGCAAATTTTTGAAATTACTACGTTCCCCAGCAACCACGTGATGATCGGGTGTGATAGGCTCTACGTTCAAATACAACGGGTGCAAAATAGTTGCACACGCGGAATACTCAGGTTAAACTTAACGAGCCTAGCATATACAGATATGGCCTCGGAACACGGAGACCGAAAGGTCGAGCGTGAATCATATAGTAGATATGATCAACATAGTGATGTTCACCATTGAAAACTACTCCATCTCACGTGATGATCGGACATGGTTTAGTTGATTTGGATCACGTGATCACTTAGATGACTAGAGAGATGTCTATCTAAGTGGGAGTTCTTAAGTAATATGATTAATTAAACTTAAATTTATCATGAACTTAGTCCTGGTAGTATTTTGCAAATTATGTTGTAGATCAATAGCTCGCGTTGTTGCTTTCATATGTTTATTTTGATATGTTCCTAGAGAAAATTGTGTTGAAAAATGTTAGTAGCAATGATGCGGATTGGATCCGTGATCTGAGGTTTATCCTCATTGCTGCACAGAAGAATTATGTCCTTAATGCACCGCTAGGTGACAGACCTATTGCAGGAAAAGATGCAGACATTATGAACGTCTAGCTAGCTCAATATGATGACTACTTGATAGTTTAGTGCACCATGCTTAAACAGCTTAGAATCGGGACTTCAAAAACATTTTGAACGTCATGGACCATATAAGATGTTCCAGGTATTGAAGTTAATATTTCAAGCAAATACCCGAGTTGAGAGATATGAAGTCTCCAACAAGTTCTATAGCTAAAAGATGGAGGAGAATCGCTCAACTAGTGAGGATGTGCTTAGATTGTCTGGATACTTCAATCGCTTGAATCAAGTGGGAGTTAATCTTCCAGATAAGATAGTGATTGACAGAATTCTCTAGTCACCATCACTAAGTTACTAGAACTTCGTGATGAATTATAGTATGCAAGGGATGACAAAAACGATTTCCGAGCTCTTCGTGATGTTGAATCAACGAATGTAGAAATCAAGAAAGAGCATCAAGTGTTGATGATTGACAAGACCACTAGTTTCAAAAAAGGGCAAAGGAAAGAAAGGAAACTTCAAGTAGAATGGCAAACAAGTTGTCACTCCCATGAAGAAGACCAAAGCTAGACCAAAGCACTCAAACCGAAAAGTGCTATAATCGCAAAGGAAATGGTCTTTGGAAGCTGAAATGCCCGAATATTTGGTAGATAAGAAGGATGGCAAAGTGAACAAGGGTATATTTGATATCTGAGTTATTGATGTGTGCCTTACTAGTGTTTATAGTAGCCCCGAGTATTTGATACTTGTTAGGTTGCTAAGATTAGAAACTCGAAACAGGAGTTATAGAATAAATAGAGACTAGTTGAAGGGGAAGTGACGATGAGTGTTGGAAGTAGTTCCAAGATTGATATGATCATCATCGCACACTCCCTATACTTTCGGGATTAGTGTTAAACCTAAATAAATGTTATTTGGCATTTGCGTTGAGCATGAATATGATTTGATCATGTTTATTGCAATACGGTTATTCATTTAAAGTCGAGAATAATTGTTGTTCATTTACATGAATAAAACCTTCAAATGGTCATACACCCAATGAAAATAGTTTGTTGGATCTCGATCATAGTGATACACATATTCATAATATTGATGCCAAAAGATGCAAAGTTAATAATGATAGTGCAACTTATTTGTGGCTTGCCGTTTGGGTCATATAGGTGTAAGCGGGAAGAAACTCCATAAAGATGGATTTTCAGAATCACTTGGTTATGAATCATTTGATGCTTGCGAACCGTGCCTTTTGGGCAAGATGACTAAGATTCTGTTCCCCGGAACAATGGAACGAGCTACTGACTTATTGGAAATAATACATAACGATGTATGCGATCCGATGAGTGTTAAGGCTCGCGGCGTGTATCGTTATTTTCTGACCTTCACAGATGATTTGAGCAGATATGAGTATATCTACTTGATGAAACATAAGTCTGAAACATTTGAAAAGTTCAAAGAATTTCAGAGTGAAGTGGAAAATCATCGTAACAAGAAAAATAAAGTTTCTACGATCTGATCGTGGAGACGGATATTTGAGTTACGAGTTTGGTCTTCATTTGAAACAATGTGAAATAGTTTCGGAACTCATGCCACCTAGAACATCACAATGTAATGGTGTGTCCGAACGTCATAATCGTACTTTACTAGATATGGTGCGATCTATCATGTCTCTTATCGGTTTACCACTATCATTTTGGGGTTATGCATTAGAGACAGCTGCATTCACATTTAATAGGGCACCATCTAAATCCGTTGAGACGACATCGTATGAACTATGGTTTAGTAGTAAACCTAAGCTGTTGTTTCTTAAAGTTTGGAGTTGCGATGCTTATATGAGAAAGGTTTTCAACCTGATAAGCTCGAACCCAAATCGGAGAAGTGCGTCTTCATAGAATACCCAAAGGAAACTGTTGGGTACACCTTCTATCACAGATCCGAAGGCAAGATATTCGTTGCTAAAAATGGATCCTTTCTAGAGAAGGAGTTTCTCTCGAAAGAAGTGAGTGGGAGGAAAGTAGAATTTGATGAGGTAACTGTACCTTCTCCCGAATTGGAAAATAGTTCATCACTAAAATCAGTTCCAGTGATTCCTACACATTAGTGTGGAAGCTAATGATGATGATCATGAAACTTCAGATGAAGTTACTATAGAACCTCGTAGGTCTTCTAGAGTACGGTCCGCACCAGAGTGGTACGGTAATCCTGTTCTGAAAGTCATGTTACTAGACCATGATAAACCTACGAACTATGAGGAAGCGATGATGAGCCCAGATTCCGCGAAATGGCTGGAGGCCATGAAATCTGAGATAGGATCCATGTATGAGAACAAAGCGTGGACTTTGGTGGAGTTGCCCGATGATCGGCAAGCCATATTGCATAAATGGATCTTCAAGAGGAAGATGGACGTTGATAGTAGTGTTACTATCTACTAAGCTCGACTTGTTGCGAAAGGTTTTCAACAAGTTCAAGGTGTTGAATACGATGAGATTTCCTAACTCGTATCGATGCTTAAGTCTATCTTAATCATGTTAGCAATTGCCACATTTTATGAAACCTGGCAAATGGATGTCAAAACTGCATTCCTTAATGGATTTATTAAAGAAGAGTTGTATATGATGCAACCAGAAGGTTTTTTCAATCCTAAAGATGATAACAAAGTGTGCAAGCTCCAGCAATCCATCAATGGACTGGTGCAAGCATCTCGGAGTTGGAATATACGCTTTGATGAGTTGATCAAAGTATATGGTTTTATATGACTTTTGAAAGGCCTCGTATTTACAAGAAAGTGAGTGGGAGCACTACAGCCTTTCTGATAAGTATATGTGAATGACATATTATTAATTGGAAATGATGTAGAATTTTCTGGAAAGCATAAAGGAGTGTGTGAAAGGAGTTTTTCAAAGAAAGGCCTCGGTGAAGCTGCTTACATATTGAGCATCAAGATCTATTGAGATAGATCAAGACGCTTGATAAGTTTTTTAATAAGTACATACCTTGTCAAGATTTTGAAATAGTTCAAAATGGAACAGTCAAAGAAAGAGTTCTTGCATGTGTTGCAAAGGTGTGAAATTGAGTAAGACTCAAATCCCGACCACGGCAGAAAATAGAAAAGACAATGAAAGTCATTCCCTATGCCTCAGTCATAGGTTCTATAAAGTATGCTATGCTATGTACCAGGCCTATTGTATACCTTGCTCTGAATTTGGCAAAGGAGTACAATAGTGATCTAGGAGTAGATCACTGGACATTGGTCAAGAATATCCTTAGTGAGGACTAAGGCAATATTTCTCGATTATGGAAGTGATAAAAGAGCTCATCGTAAAAGTTACAACGATACAAGCTTTTACACCGATCCAGATGACTCTAAGTCTCAATCTGGATACATATTGAAAGTGGGAGCAATTAGCTAGAGTAGCTCCGTGTAGAGCATTGTAGACATAGAATATTTGCAAAATACATACGGCTCGAATGTGCAGATCTGTTGACTAAACTTCTCTCACAAGCAAAACATGATCATACCTTAGTACTCTTTGGGTGTTAATCACATAGCGATGTGAACTAGATTATTGACTCTAGCAAAACCCTTTGGGTGTTGATCACATGACGATGTGAATTATTGGTATTAATCACATACAGATGTGAATATTGGTGTTAAATCACATGGTGATGTGAACTAGATTATTGACTCTAGTGCAAGTGGGAGACTAAAGGAAATATGCCCTAGAGGCAATAATAAGTTATTATTTATTTCCTTATATCATGATAAATGTTTATTATTAATTCTAGAATTGTATTAACCGGAAACATAATACATGTGTGAATACATAGACAAACATAGTGTCACTAGTATGCCTCTACTTGACTAGCTCGTTAATCAAAGATGGTTAAGTTTCCTAACCATAGACATGTGTTGTCATTTGATTAACGGGATCACATCATTAGGAGAATGATGTGATTGACATGACCCATTCCGTTAGCTTAGCACACGATCGTTTAGTATGTTGCTATTGCTTTCTTCATGACTTATACATGTTCCTATGACTATGAGATTATGCAACTCCCGCTTACCGGAGGAACACTTTGTGTGCTACCAAACATCACAACTTAACTAGGTGATTATAAAGGAGCTCTACAGGTGTCTCTGAAGGTACATGTTGAGTTGGCGTATTTCGAGATTAAGATTTGTCACTCCGATTGTCGGAGAGGTATCTCTGGGCCCACTCGGTAATGCACATCACTATAAGCCTTGCAAGCAATGTGACTAATGAGTTAGTTGCGGGATGATGCATTACAGAATGAGTAAAGAGACTTGCCGGTAACGAGATTGAACTAGGTATTGAGATGCCGACGATCGAATCTCGGGCAAGTAACATGCCGATGACAAAGGGAACAACGTATGTTGTTATGCGGTTTGACCAATAAAGATCTTCGTAGAATATGTGGGAGCCAATATGAGCATCCAGGTTCCGCTATTGGTTATTGATCGAGACGTGTCTCGTCATGTCTACATAGTTCTCGAACCCGTAGGGTCCGCACGCTTAAGGTTTCGATGACGGTTTTATTATGAGTTTATGAGTTTTGATGTACCAAGGAGTTCGAGTCCGGATGAGATCATGGACATGACGAGGAGTCTCGAAATGGTCGAGATGTAAAGATCGATATATTGGACGACTATATTCGGACTTCAAAAGGTTCCGAGTGATTCGGTATTTTTTTGAGTACGGAGAGTTACGGAATTCGCCGGAGAAGTATTGGGCCTTATTGGGCCATACGGAAAGAGAGAGGGCTGCCCACGGCAGGGCGCGTGTTCTCAAGGCCTAGTCCGAATTGGACTAGGGGAAGGCTGCCCCTCCTTCCTTCCTTCTCTTCCCTTTCCTTCTCTCCTACTCCTACTACATGGAAGGGCTCCTAGTTCTACTAGGAAAGGGGGAATCCTGCTCCTGGTGGGAGTAGGACTCCCCTAGGGCGCGCCGTAGAGAGGGCCGGCCCTCCCCTCCTCCACTCCTTTATATACGGGGGCAGGGGGCACCCATAGACACACAAGTTGATCATCGTGATTGTTCCCTAGCCGTGTGCGGTGCCCCCCTCCACTATATTCCACCTCGGTCATATCGTTGCGGTGCTTAGGCGAAGCCCTGCGTCGGTAGAACATCATCATCGTCACCACGCCGTCGTGCTGACGGAACTCATCCCCGACACCCTGCTGGATCGGAGTCCGGGGATCGTCATCGAGCTAAACGTGTGCTGAACTCGGAGGTGTCGTACGTTCGGTACTTGGATTGGTCGGATCGTGAAGACGTAGGACTACATCAACCGCGTTGTCATAACTCTTCTGCTTATGGTCTACGAGGGTATGTGGACAACACTCTCCCCTCTCGTTTCTATGCATCACCATGATCTTGCGTGTGCGTAGGAAAATTTTGAAATTACTATGTTCCCAACAAGATTAACTCCCACTTGATTCAAGCGATTGAAGTACCTAGACAATCTGAGAACATGCTCACTAGTTGAGCGATTCTCCTCCATCTTTTAGCCATAGATTTTGTTGGAGACTTCATATCTCTCAACTCGGGTATTTGCTGGAAATATTAACTTCAACTCCTGGAACATCTCATATGGTCCATGACGTTCAAAACGTCTTTGAAGTCTCAATTCTAAGCCGTTTAAGCATGGTGCACTAAACTATCAAGTAGTCATCATTTTGAGCTAGCCAAACGTTCATAATGTCTGTATCTGCTCCTGCAATATGTTTGCCACCTAGCGGTGCATCAAGGACATAATTCTTCTGTGCAGTAATGAGGATAATCCTCAGATCACGGATCCAATCCGCATCACTGCTACTAACATCTTTCAACACGGTTTTCTCTAGGAACATATCAAAATAAACATATGAAAGCAACAACGCGAGCTACTGATCTACAACATAATTTGCAAAATACTACCAGGACTAAGTTCATGATAAATTTAAGTTCAATTAATCATATTACTTAAGAACTCCCACTTAGACAGACATCTCTCTAGTCATCTAAGTGATCACGTGATCCAAATCAACTAAACTATGTCCGATCATCACGTGAGATGGAGTAGTTTTCAGTGGTGAACATCACTATGTTGATCATATCTACTATATGATTCACGCTCGACCTTTCGGTCTTCGTGTTCCGAGGCCATATCTGTATATGCTAGGCTTGTCAAGTTTAACCTGAGTATTCTGCGTGTGCAACTATTTTGCACCCGTTGTATTTGAACGTAGAGCCTATCACACCCGATCATCATGTGGTGTCTCAGCACGAAGAACTTTCGCAACGGTGCATACTCAGGGAGAACACTTCTTGATAATTAGTGAGAGATCATCTTATAATGCTACCGTCAATCAAAGCAAAATAAGATGCATCAAAGTTAAACATCACATGCAATCAATATAAGTGATATGAGATGGCCATCATCATCTTGTGCTTGTGATCTCCATCTTTGAAGCACCGTCCTGATCACCATCGTCACCGGCGCGACACCTTGATCTCCATCGTAGCATCGTTGTCGTCTTGCCACCTATTACTTCTACGACCATCGCTAATGCTTAGTGATAAAGTAAAGCAATTACAGGGCGCTTGCATTTCATACAATAAAGCGACAACCATATGGCTCCTGCCGGTTGCCGATAACTCGGTTACAAAACATGATCATCTCATACAATAAAATATAGCATCACGTCTTGACCATATCACATCACAACATGTCTTGCAAAAACAAGTTAGACGTCCTCTACTTTGTTGTTGCAAGTTTTACGTGGCTGCTACGGGCTGAGCAAGAATCGTTCTTACCTACGCATCAAAACCACAACGATAGTTCGTCAAGTTAGTATTGTTTTAACCTTCGCAAGGACCGGGCGTAGCGACACTCGGTTCAACTAAAATGAGAGAGACAGACACCCGCCAGTCACCTTTAAGCAACGAGTGCTCATAATGGTGAAACCAGTCTCATGTAAGCGTACGCGTAATGCCGGTCCGGGCCGCTTCATCTCACAATACTGCTGAACCAAAGTATGACATGCTGGTAAGCAGTATGACTTGTATCGCCCACAACTCACTTGTGTTCTACTCGTGCCTATGACATCTACGCATAAAACCTGGCTCGGATGCCACTGTTGGGGAACGTAGTAATTTCAAATTTTTCCTACGCACACGCAAGATCATGGTGATGCATAGCAACGAGAGGGGATAGTGTTGTCCATGTACCCTCGTAGACCGAAAGCGAAAGCGTTAAAACAACGCGGTTGATGTAGTCGTACGTCTTCACGGCCCGACCGATCAAGCACCGAAACTACGGCACCTCCGAGTTCTAGCACACGCTCAGCTCGATGACGATCCCCGACCGATCCGGCAGGTGTCGGGAAGAGTCCGTCAAGACTACGACGTGGTGACGATCTTGATATTCTACCGTCACAGGGCTTCACCTAAGCACCGCTACAATATTATCGAGGACTATGGTGGAGGGGGGCACCGCACACGGCTAAGAGATCTTGGAGATCAATTGTTGTTGTGTGTAGAGGTGCCCCCTGCCCCCGTATATAAAGGAGCAAGGGGGGAGGGGGCGGTCGGCTAGGAGGGGCGCGCCAGGAGGAGTCCTACTCCCACCGGGAGTAGGACTCCCTCCTTTCCTTGTCCTACTAGGAGAGGGGAAGGAAGGGAAGGAGAAGGAGAAGGAAGGAGAGGGAGGGAAAAGAGGAAAGGGGGCCGGCCCCTTTGTCCATTTCAGTTTGGGCTAGGGGGGCCGCGCGCCCTGCCTCCTCTCTTCCACCACTTGGCCCATGAGGCCCATTGCTTCTTCCTCGTATTCCCGTAACTCCCCGGTACCCCCGAAAATACCCGAATCACTCAGAACCCTTCCAATGTCCGAATATAGTCGTACAATATATCGATCTTTACGTCTCGACCATTTCGAGACTCCTCGTCATGTCCCAGATCTCATCCGGGACTCTGAACTCTTTCGGTACATCAAAACACATAAACTCATAATATAACTGTCATCGAAACCTTAAGCGTGCGGACCCTACGGGTTCGAGAACTACGTAGACATGACCGAGACTCGTTTCCGGTCAATAACCAATAGCGGAACCTGGATGCTCATATTGGCTCCTACATATTCTACGAAGATCTTTATCGGTCAAACCGCATAACAACATACGTTGTTCCCTTTGTCATCGGCATGTTACTTGCCCGAGATTCGATCGTCGGTATCTCAATACCTAGTTCAATCTCGTTACCGGCAAGTCTCTTTACTCGTTACATAATGCATCATCCTGCAACTAACTCATTAGTCACATTGCTTGCAAGGCTTATAGTGATGTGCATTACCGAGAGGGCCCAAAGATACCTCTCCGACAATCAAAGTGACAAATCCTAATCTCGAAATACGCCAACCCAACATGTACCTTCGGAGACACATGTAGAGCTCCTTTATAATCACCCAGTTACGTTGTGACGTTTGATAGCACACAAAGTGTTTCTCCGGTAAACGGGAGTTGCATAATCTCATAGTTGTAGGAACATGTATAAGTCATGAAGAAAGCAATAGCAACATACTAAACGATCAAGTGCTAAGCTAACATAATGGGTCAAGTCAATCACATCATTCTACTAATGATGTGATCCCGTTAATCAAATGAAAACTCATGTCTATGGTTAGGAAACTTAACCATCTTTGATTAACGAGCTAGTCAAGTAGAGGCATACTAGTGACACTATGTTTGTCTATGTATTCACACATGTATTATATTTCCGGTTAATACAATTCTAGCAGGAATAATAAACATTTATCATGAAATAAGGAAATAAATAATAACTTTATTATTGCCTCTAGGGCATATTTCCTTCATGAGGTTTATGATCCATCTCATAATTCAGCCCTGTTATCAACATCTGCACATGCTTATATATGATACGAGGATATTGTGAAACGAGGTGTTCGACGCATTACTGGATCATGTATCATATAAAACCAGAGAATATGTGAGCATTGGATCCGAGAATAAATCTCAGACCTGCTGGATTGAAGAAATGCAAGGAGCTGAAGGTAGAAGCGCACAACTGAACCCTTTCCAAACAACTTTGGTGTTGATGATGACGCCAGTTGCACACGGTCCAGCCCACAATAAATTGCAGTGAACTCTACGAGTATGTGTAATATGGTGCCAATAATTGATATTGAAGTTCCAAAATGCAGAATACTAGGGTCCCATGGCCTTCCAGAAAAATATGCCCTTGTATACTTGTATGTGAGAGCACCAAAACTGCCAAGCACTGCAGCCCCTCAATCAAATCGGAATTTCCCTTGTCTTGCTCTTGTAGATGTTCAAATCCAAGAAGGTGCAGTAGCCTCAGATAGCTCCAGGTGTTCCCCATAAGAAGCAGCCTGCTCATTAAATTTGCCCTGGAAACACCCCTAGATAATTCACTTGTCCTGCAATGTCCACTCTCTCTGCACATGTGATGGTCCCCTGTAACTTGTATGCCTCCTGGAGTTGTATTGAGATCTGTTGGACTAAGCTCGCAAACAGATCCAACCAATAAAGTCCTTGCAAATTGTTTGTGTGTGCCATGCGGAGTATTGCATGAGGAACCTAAGCTCTCAGTTTCAACCGAACACAACCTCATAGGCTGAACAACAATGGTACCAGTAGCAAGGAGCTGCCCCTCTTGATCAGAATCGAGAGGCAACCAGACAACTCTGTCCTTGAAATTATTTGCAGCCTCCATGAGAATTCCACCCAATAAACAGTGTAGGCCATATTCATAGTTCAAATGATTGCAACGCTGTAGGAAATCCATTACTCGCAAGACCCTTGATTCCATTGTATCAAGAGTGATTTCCCCGTAGTTTGGAAACATATCCCTGCACGATGCAGTGGCGGCGCTCAGTGGTGGCTCAATGTTGCTGCTGTGCTTAGTGACGAACGAAGGCCATGGCGATGGCCTGAGCATCTGCACCGCCACAGGATCATTGATGCCGTCATGGATCAGATCCTTAGAACAAGTGGTGGGCGGTGGTGCCATGATACTGACGATGTCGGTGTTGATGGCCTCGTAGCATACATCAGAGGCAGCAAGCTCGGGGAAGATGTTGATGGTGGCATCACGACTCAGCGCTCCTTCAAGCATGTGGTTAGCGTCAGAGCAGCAAGGCTGCTGGTGTCGATAATGACAACTCCGTTGTCTGCACCACGCATCACAGGGGAAGCGAGCTCGGAGGATACGCGGTGAGGGTCTCCTTAGGCGTGAGGCCCTGAACTCCATGGCGACGCAGTTGACAAAGTTCTTGCTGCCATGGTTCACCTCTAGACTCTCACTTGTCTGCTCGTGTCGGGAGGTGGCCATGGTGACTTCCAAAGCCAGTGGACTTGGTTTATGAGGGATGGAAACCATAGCATTCCTGTAGTTTTGTATAGGAGGGTACCCCTATATTTTGTAGCAACCCGAGGCGGTGGCCAAGATCGCAACTGAGTTGTATCTCGTGGAAGAAACATTATGTTGATAGTAGAACATGGCACTTCAGGTGACAGCCTTCCAGATGCACCACACCTCTGCATCCCTGGCCCGGAACTGCAAGGCTTGATGAAATGTAATGAAGAATAAGCCCAAGGTATCAGTTCAACATAAAACAGCCTCAGAGCTTGTTCGCTCGCTTCAGAAATAGAGTTAAGCTTCTCCTCTTGGGCAAAGGTTCTCAAGGAATCACAAACTCTGCCAGTTTGCGTACTCACAAAATCCACTAGAATGCCAATGAATAAAACTTGGGCTTTCAATTCCGTGTTCGATATAGCATCGCCAGCCTTCATGCACTTCGACTGACTTGCTCGATGAGATGAACGCCACTGTTGAGTTGCTGAACATGGACCTTGAGGACTGGTTGCTTCCGAATAGCATTTAAATGATGGCCATGGCATTGGTCGTAGCATGTGTGCTTGTTCCTTCATGTTCACATTCTCATCCAGCATGTACATGGGGGTCAATGCGCCAATGTGGTTGAAGCAGAGGCACCAACACCTTGTTGATGCCATGGCGTTCAGTTTGGTGATGGAAAATGGCAAATGCGGTAAAGTTGACAGGACCTTTGGAGGAGTTGCAGAGAATGGATTCACACTCCACACGATGAGGGGCACCGCCACATAACTGTTTAGATCGGCATCAGTCAGACCAACAATAGAGCACACAACAGAGGTTGGTGTAGCAACACTGATGGCTTCGATGTGGAGGGTCTCTTCACAAGGAGCAGAGGTTGCAGGCTCAGAGCAGATGTCGACGGCGGCGGCGTGACTCAGGCACTCTGTCGAACATGTGATGGGCGTCGGTGCAGCAAGGTTATTTTTGTCAATGGTGATGATGTTGTGGTCTGCATCACACTCTACTTGGGCAGTGGGGTCGAGGAAGACGTCTCTGATGATCACCGTAGGCATGAGGATGTGAACTCCATGGCCATCATCAAGTTTCTCCGCAACCATCGTTGCCTCCTGCACAATTTCATCCTCCCTTATCCGGGCAAGGGACGAAGCACCAGTGATGCTCAACGGTGATCGTGACCGCACAACATGTTGGATATCTTCCCGCAAGCCCTCGATGTAATGGTGGAAGAAGGTCTTGATGCTCAGGTTGGGGTTGAGATCCAGCACGCGATGTACGCATTCCCAGAATGCATCCGTGTACGTGGCCACGGTTGCGGTCTGCTTCTGCTCGAGCAGTGAGCACAACTGCAGGTTGTACTCCGACGGCACGTCCTGGATGTCTAGGAGGCAGGCACGCTCATAGATGCACCGACCCTGCATGGCTAGAGCCCGCGCTGCAGCGTGTCTTGATCGAAGTTGAACTACTGCCGCCACATAGTTGATTCTTTGGAACACGGAGATCTTCACCACGCCATACACTGTAAACACTTGCTGCAGTGTCTCCTCGGTGACCGGATAGTACACATGGTGCACGGTGACGTGAAGAACGCCGCCGTTTACCAACTCTTGGTGGTTTGACATTTGGTTGAGCACCTGATAGGCAGGAAGTGGGTGGTGATATTTTCTTGGCTCGAATACCAAATTGTCACGACCCAAACTCAGGATGGGACGAACAACTGGATTAGTACCAATAACAAGATACAATTTGAGGAATACAAAAAGGTTTGAGCTGAGAAATCAGCAAAGAAGCAGGGGAGAGCAGTAGCAGGAGGTGAGGAACAGAACAGAGACGGGAAGATGAAGATGAGACTAATTCAATCGCTGCCTCCTCCTGTGCTCACTCGGTTGCTTATGTAGCCCATGCTGTGTGGGATCTAGCCTCAAATGATCAGCCCATCTCTAAGCCCAGGCCCAGGTTACAAACATACAGTGGCAGCCCATAGGTGGGGTGTTACATGTTGATGATGAGTTGATGACTAACTCTATTTGTTGAGAAGGATAGTGACAAACAATTTAGTTTACCAAAGATGTATGTACGCACACTGTAAGGCCTTGATGTAATTTTATTATGTTTTTTGCGGCCTTGATGTAATTTTATTATGTTTGAGGTGCCTTTTACTCTGATGAACTTCTTTAACAACTCGAGATATTTTTCGCAACAATACATAAACTACAATGATACATTGATTATTTTTTTATATTTAAACTACGTATGTGCCAGTTGCCACGAAGATCAAATATTAAATATTTTTCAATAATCAATAACAGAATAAAAGGACCATACGAGACATAATTAGGTTTATAGCACAAATGCCCGTGCGTTGCAACAGGAGTATAGAAAAAATAAAATGTAATGCTGCAATACGGTTTGTATGAAACGACGGGTGACAGAAAGGGTGGAAGATGAAGCTTCCGAGGCTCATTGCTCTAAACGACGATGCTAACAAAATGATAAAAAATGATACAAAACTTTTACTTAGAAACAACATTTTGATAATCTCATCAAGGTGATGCCAGAGTTGGCAACATTTGGTTCACGTCCACATATGGTACAGATCTTGGTTTGTGGTCAACAGAACAATCGGATGAGAGACAATGTCTAGATTGTTAACGGCATCCAGATTAGTATTTTGGTGTAAGCAATTGAAAAATTTCTAACAAGCGTGACATAGACTTGCGGCGGCCAGTATATATATTCAAATGCATGATTTGAATTCCCCTTTCATTGAATGGATTCTAATCATTATAGGTGTTTGGTATGTGAGCAAATACCATAGACCAACATATCCATATCACATTTGATGTCAAGAGAAAAAAACATGAAAAGACACTCTAATCATTAATCTCACACGGGATGGATCGAGAAACGAATTAACACAGGTTATTCGACAACTCCAGTTATGAATCACATAACCTTTTTTAAATTTTAAACATTTTTTAACATGCAAACACTTTTAGAATTACATGAACACATTTTTAAAAGTGTGGTTTTTAAAATGTGCACAATATTTCAATACATAAACTATTTTTTTAAAAACAATACAAACATTTTAAAGTGCAAGTGCACTTTTTAAAATCGTGTATTAAAAAGAACACGAACACATTTTAAATTGCACAACATTTTTTAAAGCATGCAGACACTTTATAAATTATATAACCAGATTTCAGGAAAAAAAATACGAACCACTAATACTGCAGCATGCATGTAGAGATTTTTTTTTGAGAGAATACACGTTCAGAACTTGTACATATGTGGATTCTGTATCCAAGAAATAAAATCTATTGTACCTGGTTCATGAAGGATCCAACATTATCCCAACCCCTCTCTCAGGGGCTCACACCCCTGGGGATATGCCACCTCTGCCCGCTGCTGTTGGGGAACGTTGCAGAAAATTAAAAAATTTCCTACGGTTTCACCAAGATCCATCTATGAGTTCATCTAAGCAACGAGTCAAGGGAGTGAGATTGCATCTACATACTACTTGTAGATCGCGTGCGGAAGCGTTCAAGGGGATGGTGATGATGGAGTCGTACTCGCCGTGATTCAGATCACCGATGACCAAGTGTTGAACGGACAGCACCTCCGCGTTCAACACACGTACGGGACGGACGACGTCTCCTCTGTCTTGATCCATCAAGGAGGAAGGAGAGGTTGAGGAAGATAGCTCCAACGGCGGCCTGACGGCGTGGTGGTGTTGGTGCAAAGAAGATCTCGGCGAGGCTTCGCCAAGCACGTGCGGAGGAGGAGAGGTGTTGGGAGGGAGGGCTGCGCCTTGAGTTGTGTCCAGCAGCCCTCCCCTCACCCCTCTATTTATAGGGGAAGGGGCAAGGGGGGCCGGACCCTCTAGATGGGATCTAGAGGGGGGACTTGCCCCCCAAGCAAAGGGGGCGCCCCCTCTAGGGTTTCCCCCCCAACCCTAGGCGCATGGGCCCAAGGTGGGGGGCGCGCCCAGCCCTCCAGGGGCTGGTTCCCTGCCCCTTGCGGCCCATGTGGCCCTCCGAGAGGGGTGGCCCCTCCCGGTGGACCCCCGGAACCTCTCCGGTGGCTCCGGTACAATACCGATATGCCCCCGAAACTTTCCGGTGTCCGCATGACAACTTCCCATATATAAATCTTCACCTCCGGACCATTCCGGAACTCCTCGTGACGTCTGGGATCTCATCCGAGACTCCGAACAACATTCGGTAATCACATACAAGTCTTCCTAATAACCCTAGCGTCACCGAACCTTAAGTGTGTAGACCCTACGGGTTCGGGAGACATGCAGACATGACCGAGACGACTCTCCGGTCAATAACCAACAGCGGGATCTGGATACCCATGTTGGCTCCCACATGTTCCATGATGATTTCATCGGTTGAACCACGATGTCGAGGATTCGATCAACCCCATATACAATTCCCTTTGTCAATCGGTACGTTACTTGCCCGAGACTCGATCGTCGGTATCCCAATACCTTGTTCGGTCTCGCACGCAAGTCACTTTACTCGTACCATAATGCATGATCCGTGACCAACCACTTGGTCACTTTGAGCTCATTATGATGATGCATTACCGAGTGGGCCTAGAGATACCTCTCCGTCATACGGAGTGACAAATCGATCTCGATCCGTGTCAACCCAATGACACTTTCGGAGATACTTGTAGTGCACCTTTATAGTCACCCGATTCGTTGTGACGTTTGATACACCCAAAGCACTCTCACGGTATCCGAGAGTTACGATCTCATGGTCTAAGGAAGAGATACTTGACATTGGAAAAGCTCTAGCAAACGAACTACACGATCTTGTGCTATGCTTAGGATTGGGTCTTGTCCATCACATCATTCTCCTAATGATGTGATCCTGTTATCAACGACATCCAATGTCCATAGCCAGGAAACCATGACTATCTGTTGATCAACGAGCTAGTCAACTAGAGGCTCACTAGGGACATGTTGTGGTCTACGTATTCACACATGTATTACGATTTCCGGATAATACAGTTATAGCATGAATAAAGACAATTATCATGAACAAGGAAATATAGTAATAATACTTTTATTATTGCCTCTAGGGCATATTTCCATGATCTCCGCTTGCACTAGAGTCAATAATCTAGTTACATTGTGATGAATTGAACACCCATAGAGTTACGGTGTTGATCATGTTTTGCTTTCGAGAGAGAGTTTAGTCAGCGGATCTGTGACATTCAGATCCGTATGTACTTTGCAAATATCTATGTCTCCATCTTGAACATTTTCACGGATGGAGTTGAAGCGGCGCTTGATGTGCTGGTCTTCTTGTGAAACCAGGCTCCTTGGCAAGGGCAATAGCTCCGATGTTGTCACGAAGAGTTTGATCGGCCCCGACGCATTGGGTATGACTCCTAGGTCGGTGATGAACTCCTTCACCCAAATTGCTTCATGCGCTGCCTCCGAGGCTTCCATGTACTCCGCTTCACATGTAGATCCCGCCACGACGCTCGCTTGGTTGCACCTACCATCGCTCCACCATTCAACATATACACGTATCCGGTTTGTGACTTAGAGTCATCAGATCGTGTCGAAGCTAGCATCGGCGTAACCCTTACGACGAGCTCTTCGCCACCTCCATAAATGAGAAACATGTCCTTTGTCCTTTTCGGTGCTTGGGATATTCTTGACCGCATTGTCCGGTGTTCCTTGCGGGATTACTTTGGTACCTTCCTACCAAACTTACGGCAAGGTTTACATCAGTCAGGTACACAACATGGCATACATAATAGATCCTATGGTGAAGCATAGGGATGACACTCATCTCTTCTTTATCTTTTGTCGTGGTCGGGACCGAGCCGAGCTCAATCTCACACCTTGCAACACAGGCAAGAACCCTTTCTTGGACTGATCCATTTTGAACTTCTTCACAATCTTATCAAGGTATGTGCTTTCGAAGACCTATGAGGCGTCTCGATCTATCCCTATAGATCTTGATGCCTAATATGTAAGCAGCTTCTCCAAGGTCCTTCATTGAAAAACACTTATTCAAGTAGGCCTTAATGCTGTCCGAAGTTCTATATCATTTCCCATCAAGAGTATGTCATCCACATAGAATATGAGAAATAATCTGAGCTCCCACTCACTTTCTTGTAAGCGAGGCTTCTCCATAAGTCGCATAAACCCAAACGCTTTGATCATTTCATCAAAGCGAATGTTCCAACTCGAGATGCTTGCACCAGCCCATAAATGGATCATTGGAGCTTGCATACTTTGTTAGCGTTCTTAGGATCGACAAAACCTTCCGGTGCATCATATACAACTCTTCCTTAAGATGTCCGTTAAGGAATGCCGTTTTGGCGTCCATCGCCATATCTCATAATCATAGTATCGGCAATTGCTAACATGATTGGACGGACTTCAGCTTTGCTACGGAGAGAATGTCTCGTCGTAGTCAATCCCTTGAACTTGTCGATAACCCTTAGCGACAAGTCGAGCTTTATAGATGGTAACATTTCCATCCGCGTCCGTCTTCTTCTTAAAGATCCATTTGTTTTCTATCGCTCGCCGATCATCGGGCAAGTCTGTCAAAGTCCATACTTTGTTTTCATACATGGATTCTATCTCGGATTTCATGGCTTCAAGCCATTTGTTGGAATCTGGGCCCTTGGTCGCTTCTTCATAGTTCGAAGGTTCACCGTTGTCTAACAACATGATTTCCAGGACGGGGTTGCCGTACCACTCTGGTGCGGAACGTGTCCTTGTGGACCTACGAAGTTCATTAGCAACTTGATCCAAAGTACCTTGATCATCATCATTATTTTCCTCTTTAGTTGGTGTAGGCATCACAGGAACATTTTCCTGAGCTGCACTACTTTCCCGTTCGAGAGGTAGTACTTCATCGAGTTCTACTTTCCTCCCACTTACTTCTTTCGAGAGAAACTCTTTTTCCAGAAAGAATCCGTTCTTGGCAACAAAGATCTTGCCCTCGGATCTTAAGTAGAAGGTATACCCAAGGGTTTCCTTAGGGTATCCTATGAAGACACATTTTTCCGACTTGGGTTCGAGCTTTTCAGGTTGAAGTTTCTTGACATAAGCATCGCATCCCCAAACTTTTAGAAACGACAGCTTAGGTTTCTTCCCAAACCATAATTCATACGGTGTCGTCTCAACGGATTTAGATGGTGCCCTATTTAAAGTGAATGTAGCTATCTCTAGAGCGTATCCCCAAAAAGATAGCGGTAAATTGGTAAGAGACATCATAGACCGCACCATATCCAATAGAGTGCGATTACGACGTTCGGACACACCGTTACGCTAAGGTGTTCCAGGCGGCGTGAGTTGTGAAATGATTCCACATTTCCTTAAGTGTGTACCAAATTCGTGACTTAAATATTCTCCTCCACGATCTGATCGTAGAAACTTTATCTTTCGGTCACGTTGATTCTCTACTTCATTCTGAAATTCCTTGAACTTTTCAAAGGTCTCAGACTTGTGTTTCATTAAGTAGACATACCCATATCTACTCAAGTCATTAGTGAGAGTGAGAACATAACGATATCCTCCGCGAGCCTCAACGCTCATTGGACCGCATACATCGGTATGTATGATTTCCAACAAGTTGGTTGCTCGCTCCATTGTTCCGGAGAACGGAGTCTTGGTCATTTTGCCCATGAGGCATGGTTCGCATGTGTCAAATGATTCATAATCGTGAGACTCTAAAACTCCATCAGCATGGAGCTTCTTCATGCGCTTGACACCAATGTGACTAAGGCAGCAGTGCCACAAGTATGTGGGACTATCGTTATCAACTTTACATCTTTTGGCATTCACACTATGAATATGTGTAATATTACGCTCGAGATTCATTAAGAATAAACCATTGACCATAGGGGCATGACCATAAAACATATCTCTCATATAAATAGATAAACCATTATTCTCGGATTTAAATGAGTAGCCATCTCGTATCAAACGAGATCCAGATACAATGTTCATGCTCAAACTTGGCACCAAATAACAATTATTAAGGTTTATAACTAATCCCGTAGGTAAATGTAGAGGTAGCGTGCGGACGGCGATCACATCGACCTTGGAACCATTCTCGACGCGATCGTCACCTCGTCCTTCGCCAGATCTCCGCTTATTCCGCAGCTCCTCTTGTGAGTTACAAATATGAGCAACGGCACGGTATCAAATACCCAAGAGTTACTACGAGTCTTGGTAAGGTACACATCAATTACATGTATATCAAATATACCTTTGGTGTTGCCGGCCTTCTTATCCGCTAAGTATTTGGGGTAGTTCCGCTTCGATGACCCTTCCCTTGCAATAAAAGCACTCGATCTCGGGCTTGGGTCCATTCTTTGACTTCTTCCCGGCAATCGGCTTACGGGCGCGGCAACATCCTTGCGGTCCTTCTTGAAGTTCTTCTTGCCCTTGCCCTTCTTGAACTTAGTGGTCTTATTGACCATCAACACTTGATGTTCTTTCTTGATTTCAACCTCTCTGACTTCAAAGATTGAAAATACTTCAGAATGGTCTTCACCATCCCCGCATATTGTAGTTCATTACAAAGCTCTTGTAGCTTGGTGGGAGCGATGAAGGATTCATCAATGACCGCCTCATCTGGGAGGTTAATGTCCACTGGGTCAGGCGGTTGTGCAACCTGACATTTTGAGTATGTGCTCACTTGTGTAACTATTTTCCTCCATCTTACAACTATAGAACTTGTCGGAGACTTCATATCTCTCGACCGGGCATGAGCTTGGAAAACTAGTTTCAGCTCCTCGAACATCTCATATGCTCCGTGTTGCTCAAAACGCTTTTGGAGCCCCGGTTCTAAGTGTAAAGCATGCCGCATCGAACGAGGGAGTAATCATCAAGACGAGGCGCCAAGCATTCATAATGTCTTGGTTCTCTCGACGGGGCGTCACCTAGCGGTCCTTCTAGGACATATTGTTTCTGGCAGCTATGAGGATGATCCTCGGGTTAGGACCCGATCCGTATAGTTGCTGCCATCATCTTTCGACTTGGTTTTCTCTAGGAAGCGTTGAAGTTCATGTTGACATGAGCGTTGGCCATTTGATCTACAAGACATATTTGCAAAGGTTTTTAGACTAAGTTCATGATAATTAAGTTCATCTAATCAAATTATTACAATGAACTCCCACTCAGATTAGACATCCCTCTAGTCATCTAACTGTTAGACGATCCGAGTCGACTAGGCCGTGTCCGATCATCACGTGAGACGGACTAGTCATCGTCGGTGAACATCTTCATGTTGATCGTATCTTCCATACGACTTGTGTTCGACCTTTCGGTCTCTGTGTTCCGAGGCCATGTCTGCACATGCTAGGCTTGTCAAGTTAACCCTAAGTGTTTTGCTTGTGTAAAACTGTCTTACACCCGTTGTATGTGAACGTAAGGATCTATCACACCCGATCATCACGTGGTGCTTCAAAACGACGAACTTTAGCAACGGTGCACAGTTAGGGGAGAACACTTCTTGAAATTGTTGTAAGGGATCATCTTATTTACTACCGTCGTTCTAAGTAAACAAGATGCATAAACATAATAAACATCACATGCAATTATATAGTAGTGACATGATATGGCCAATATCATATAGCTCCATTGATCTCCATCTTCGGGGCTCCATGATCATCTTGTCACCGGCATGACACCATGATCTCCATCATCATGATCTCCATCATCGTGTCTTAATGAAGTTGTCACGCCAACGACTACTTCTACTTCTATTGCTAACGCGTTTAGCAATAAAGTAAAGTAATTTACATGGCGTTCTTCAATGACACGCAGGTCATACAAAATAAAGACAACTCCTATGGCTCCTGCTGGTTGTCATACTCATCGACATGCAAGTCGTGATTCCTATTACAAAGAACATGATCTCATACATCACAATATATCATTCATCATTCATCACAACTTTTGGCCATATCACATCACATGACAATTGCTGCAAAAACAAGTTAGACGTCCTCTAATTGTTGTTGCATCTTTTACGTGGCTGCAATTGGGTTCTAGCAAGAACGTTTTCTTACCTACGAATAACCACAACGTGATTTTGTCAACTTCTATTTACCCTTCATAAGGACCCTTTTCATCGAATCCACTCCAACTAAAGTGGGAGAGAGGACCCGCCTTGACCACCTTATGCAACTAGTGCATGTGCATCGGTGGAACCGGTCTCACGTAAGCGCACGTGTAAGGTTGGTCGGGCCGCTTCATCCCACAATACCGCTGAAGCAAGAAAAGACTAGTAGTGGCAAGCAAGTTGACAAGATCCACGCCCACAACAAAATTGTGTTCTACTCGTGCAATAGAGAACTACGCATAGACCTAGCTCATGATGCCACTGTTGGGGAACGTTGCAGAAAATTAAAATTTTTCCTACGATTTCACCAAGATCCATCTATGAGTTCATCTAAGTAACGAGTCAAGGGAGTGAGATTGCATCTACATACCACTTGTAGATCGCGTGCGGAAGCATTCAAGGGGATGGTGATGATGGAGTCGTACTCGCCGTGATTCAGATCACCGATGACTAAGTCTTTGAGCGGACTGACACCTCGCGTTCAACACACGACGGGGACGGACGACGTCTCCTCCGTCTTGATCCAGCAAGGAGGAAGGAGAGGTTGAGGAAGATAGCTCCAGCAAGACGACGGCGTGGTGGTGTTGGTGCAAAGAAGATCTCGGCAGGCTTCGCCAAGCACGTAACGGAGGAGGAGAGGTGTTGGGGAGGGGAGGGGCTGCGCCTTGAGTTGTGTCCAGCAGCCCTTCCCTCACCCTCTATTTATAGGGGAAGGGGCAGGGGCGGCCCCTCTAGATGGGATCTAGAGGGGGGGCGGCCAGGGAGAGGGGGACTTGCCCCCCAAGCAAGGGGCGCCCCCTCTAGGGTTTCCCCCCAACCCTAGGCGCATGGGCCCAAGGTGGGGGGCGCCCAGCCCCTCTAAGGGCTGGCTCCCGCCTTGCTGCGGCCCATGTGGCCCTCCGAGAGGGGTGGCCCCTCCCGGTGGACCCCCGGAACCTCTCCGGTGGCTCCGGTACAATACCGATATGCCCCCGAAACTTTCCGGTGTCCGCATGACAACGTCCGGGATCTCATCCGGGACTCCGAACAACATTCGGTAATCACATACAAGTCTTCCTAATAACCCTAGCGTCACCAAACCTTAAGTGTGTAGACCCTACGGGTTCGGGAGACATGCAGACATGACCGAGACGACTCTCCGGTCAATAACCAACAGCGGGATCTGGATACCCATGTTGGCTCCCACATGTTCCACGATGATTTCATCGGTTGAACCACGATGTCGAGGATTCGATCAACCCCGTATACAATTCCCTTTGTCAATCGGTACGTTACTTGCCCGAGACTCGATCGTCGGTATCCCAATACCTTGTTCAGTCTCGTTACCGGCAAGTCACTTTACTCGTACCGTAATGCATGATCCCGTGACCAACCACTTGGTCACTTTGAGCTCATTATTGTGATGCATTACCGAGTGGGACACCCAAAGCACTCCTACGGTATCCAGGAGTTACACGATCTCATGGTCTAAGGAAGAGATACTTGACATTGGAAAAGCTCTAGCAAACGAACTACACGATCTTGTGCTATGCTTAGGATTGGGTCTCTGCGCCGTCCTCATCCATGCCGAGATCCGGCAGGATCCGGTGGAGTTCAACGCCATCTCGTCCCTGCACGCAAGCCGCTGCTCACCTTCCATGCCATAGCCCCACCGCCAGGAGCCCGCCACCCCCGCTGTCGATTTCGCTGCTCCTAGCGGAGGCTCCTCGCATCCATTTTCCTTCTTTTGAGATTTCAAATCAGGATCATCTTCTTCTTCAACTTTATTTTCTTCGCCAGGATCATCTTCTTCCTCAGCTTTATTTTCTTTGCCCATCCTTTCCTATTGGTCCCAACCTGTTTATTGATTCCAACTTGCAGTAGTATTTAAATTGGTTTATTTGAGTGTAATCGAGCGAGGTGGGATTATGCAGTAGATAATCAAATCCTCTCTTTTGCACACGATCCTTCGCTGGCTCGGTTGGGACGCCCCCCTTTCGGCCTGTGCGTGGTCTATTATTTGCCAGATAGGTATGATGGGCTGAGGCCCATGCTAGCCGGTTGAGGCATACCGGCCTTCATTGGGACAACGGGGGTGAAATTTTTCTAACCACGTACGACGAAGGATGAAAACGGACGAGAATTAGGGAAGAAGAAGAAGCAATAGCTCTTTTATTATGAGGTAAAGATAAAGATAAAGATTATTCCATGGGATCAATGGGGCGTTCACCCAGTGGTCAGCAGTTTGGTGGCATGTTTCTTGGCGGCCAAGTTCTTTGGTACCTTGGCGTGGCTAGAAGTTTAGCTGTAGGCGTGTGGGATACATCAATGGGAAACGGTTGGAAGCAGCGACTGGTGAAGCTTGACGGTCGCCTGAGCCCAATCGCCCAGCCCACAGCACGCCAATCTCGCCGGTGAGGCCGCTCCCTACCCTCAAGACGCCCTCCGCCCCTCCCCCCCCTACCGCCCCTCCCACTCCCCCCCCCCCACCCACCCATTGCAGCCCAATTTCGTGGGTGAGGCCGTCATCTCCCTCCGCATCAGCCTCATCGCAGGGATCAATGAAATGCTGCAACCAGCGTGATGATTTGCTGGAACCACTATCGCGGTTTGCTACAACCACATCCTATTTTTGCTACAACCATATCCTGTTTTGCTACCACCGATGACTTTTTTTGGTACATGCATGGCAGACGACGGCGTTGATGCTTCAACCTGACATGGGAAAAAGCTTCAACTGGCCTACAAGAAGTTACCACCGGTCCCGAAAAAGCTTCAACAGGCATAGTAGAAAAGCTTCAACCCCCCATGAAAAAGCTTCAGCAGGGGAAAAAAAGCTTCAATCGGCATAGGAAAAGCTTCAACCAGAGGTCAAAAAAGCTTCAATCAGCATAGGAAAAGCTTCAACCAGAGGTCAAAAAAGCTTCAACCGGAGGACGGAATCTGTGGACGCACGAGTGGCGATGGCGACGAGCGGCGAACGGCGAGGGGGGAGAGGACGCAAGTGCTGCGACGAGCGGCGACGGCGAGGAAGAGGACGCGGGTGCTTGTGCATCTCACCGGAGCACACGCACACCGAGGGCCGGGGGAAGGAAGGTCGCGCTAAAACAGATCTGATGCGGGGAGGAAGAAAGAAGATGGCGTGGGGAGCGAGGATCGGACGGCTCTGTGCGGTGGATCGCTGCGGTTGCGGTCGCGCCGTACCAATTTTGGGCGGCGGCGCCTAGTGGTGCCCTACATCAATCAACCAAAAACTCAAGCACGCGGTGAGCTGTACGCGGCAGATCCGTCGTGCGCCACCACGTTCACACAGCTGCATCCAGGAGACTTGTCCGGTTCAGTAGACCCGGAAAATATCAAATAAATCCAGCTCGCACACTTTCATCAGTAATAAAAAAACATAATAATGCTCTTGCCAAAACAATACAAGGAAATAAAATACTCGTGTTATTGGAAATAACCAGAATCGCAGGAAGAACAGAGCTCGTCTTCAGAGAAAACTTGGCTCGCAAGGACGTGACCGGTGCAAACTCTGCTGCTTTTTTTTTTGGAGGGAATATCTTCTGCTGCTAAAAAGGAAAGAAAGAAAATTGCCGGATATGAAAAGGGCCGGGAGGCGGGGCGACGGGGCCCAACCCAATCGACCAAACCAAACCCAAAGCCCACGAGAGCCATCACAGAGGAGAAAGAGAAACCCTACTCGTCTCCCGCAGAGAGACGAGACGCGAGACGAGAGAGAGAGAGGCAGGGAGGGGAACGAGTCGAGCCGCGCGCCGCTTCCGTCGGGGACCAATATAAGCCGGCTTTCTCTCTCCTTCTCCCCACAGCCCACCAAACCCTCGCTCTTCCCACCGCAGGAAAGAGCTCCTCTCCCCTCTCCCCACCCCACCGCCTCCGCCGACGAACCGATCGGATCCGGGACCCCGATCTCGGATTCGCTCGGCAGATCAGCGCGCACCAGCCCCCCAAGCCTCCGGATCCTCCTTCGTCCTCCCCACCGCGCGCTTCAGGTAACGTCTCCGGAGAGATCTCTCCTCCGCTTTTTTGTTCTCCGTGTGGTCGGCGGTGCTCGTTCGTGCTCGATCGATCTGGGATGGGGCGTGTCTGGTTTCGTACCGGATCGATCTGGGTCTGGTTAGTTCCGTTGTGGTACTGGATCTGGGGGAGAGTCGGCGGGGCTGGAAGATTTTTTCGCGGGCGGTTGCGGGAGGGGATTGATCTCGAGATTCGTCGATTTAGGCTCCGCAGCCTCGGACTCGAGATTTTTGCAGCTTCATGCTCGATTTAGTTTACTGCTAGTTTAGCCTGTGTTGTTAGATAGATTTAGGCTAGGCTGTTGATGATGATTTCGTTTTACAAGTCTAATGGTGTGCGCTGCGTACTGTGGACTGGGGGACTGTGCATCCTCTGCTTCGTTCGGTTAGGTACACTGTTTACTTTTGTTAGTTGTGACCGGTGTGAACTAGTAGTACCTGGGAACAATCGTCTTGAGTAGTGTTCTGTGTTCCATAATGGGGGAAGAATCGTGGGAAGTACATGTCCTTGTTGAACTTGAGTGCTAGGTTCTGTTGGCTTGCTTTTGATGCCTATAATTATCGCATGTGCTCCTTCAGAGTTAGGTACACTGTTTGTGTTTTTAGGTGTGATCCATCATCTATGTGATCTACACAAACGTGTTGAGAGTAGTGTCTCAGGAATCACGGAAAGCTATTGGCTTGCTTTTTTTTTGCCTCCAGTTATTGGTGGCCATCTGTCCTGCATACTGCTAAACTGACTAGTTTGTAAAGTTTGCATGGTTGCTTTGAGGTGCAGTCTTGCTAATTTGACTTCTTTCTTTTCCTGTTCGAATAGAACATCATCTGGGATTTGTGTCCACTTAAGTGGGATAGTCTAATGCTATTATGTATGCAATCAATGGTTGTTTGGTACCAGAATTCCTGTCACTGCTTTCTGTTAACATGCTCCTGTTTTTGTTTAATACAGCCATGGCAGGAATGGCACCAGAGGGTTCCCAGTTTGATGCTAAGCAGTATGACAGCAAGATGACCGAGTTACTGTAAGTTAACTCTACCAATTTATTGTCTCAGCCTTTTGGGGCCATGTGAAGCTGTCCTTTTTTGCTCAACAGAGTACATGATTATGATTTTGCAGGAACCAAGGTGACACTGGGGAGTTTTTCACCTCGTATGATGAGGTGCACGAAAGTTTTGATGACATGGGCCTCCAAGAGAACCTTCTTAGAGGCATCTATGCTTATGGTACGTTTCAATCAGATTGCAGTCTCATATTCCATAGCCCTTGATAGCAGCGCTGCATTTAAACATTGGGAAACATGAGTTCTTGCTAGCGCTTTGGATTACCTGTTTTATTCTACACGACCTGCCTTTCTTCTGTATGAACCATTTTCTCTGTGATGGGAAGACATCCGAGTCTTCTTGCTTTATGTGGAGCAAGCTTTTGATGTTTGTATATTCCTAAGCAAACGTCACAAAGTGAGCCCCCTGATGTTGAGGTTTCCCTTGGGTTTCCTCCACCAGGTGGCAGTCTCATATTCCATCGCCCTTGATAGCAGCATTGCTGCAGTTAAACTTTGGGAATTGCCATGAGACGCACATCTGTTATTGTGTGCATTTCATTTCAAACACATTATTATGCCTTGTTGGTAATGGATTGCATGTTTCAGTTAGGTTATTATGCTTATTTTCTGTATATAAAAACCATATTGTGTGTGATGGGAGGACATCCGAGTCTTCTTGCTTTTATGTGGAGCAAACTTTCCATGTTTGTATATTCCTAAGCAAACGTCACAAAGTGAGCCCCCTGATGTTGAGGTTCCTATGGGTTTCCTCCACCAGTAGGCTGTCTCATATTCCATCGCCCTTGATAGCAGCATTGCTGCACTTAAACTTTGGGAATTGCCATGAGACGCACATCTGTTTTGTGTTTATTTCATTTCAAACACATTCGTATCCATATGTTAATGGATTGTGTGTTTTGTTTTGCACATTGTGCTATTTTCTGTATAAAAACTACTTTCTGTGTGATGGGAGGACATCCGAGTCCTCTTGCTTTACTTGGAGCGAGTTTTCCATGTTCGTATATTCCCAAGCAAACGTCACAAAGTGAGCCTTCTGATGTTGAGGTTCCCCTTGGGTTTCCTCCACCAGATGGCAGTCTCATATTCCATTGCCCTTGATAGCATCATTGCTGCAGTTAAACTTTGGGAATTGCCATGAGACGCACATCTTTTATCATGTTTTTCATTTCAAATGCATCCTTGTGCCTTCTTGCTAATGTATTACATGTTTTGGTTTTTTTTCTGTATAAGAACAACTTCCTTTGTGATGTGAGGAAGAGTGTTGCTTTCCTTGACACTCTTTAACAATATAGTTTGGTCATCTTACAAATACAAACACTTCTTTTTGTAGGTTTTGAGAAGCCATCGGCCATTCAGCAAAGAGGAATTGTTCCCTTCTGTAAGGGTCTTGATGTGATTCAGCAAGCTCAGTCTGGAACAGGAAAAACTGCCACCTTCTGTTCTGGAATCTTGCAGCAGCTTGACTACGGATTGGTTGAGTGCCAGGCATTGGTCCTTGCTCCAACCCGTGAGCTTGCACAGCAGATTGAGAAGGTCATGCGTGCTCTTGGTGACTACTTGGGCGTCAAGGTGCATGCATGTGTTGGTGGAACTTCTGTTCGTGAGGACCAAAGGATTCTTGCCAGTGGTGTGCATGTTGTTGTCGGCACACCTGGTCGTGTGTTTGATATGTTGCGCAGGCAATCCCTCCGCCCGGATAACATCAAGATGTTTGTGTTGGATGAAGCTGATGAGATGCTTTCACGTGGTTTCAAGGATCAGGTCTACTTCTTACACATAATTATTTAGCATTCTGCGCATTGTTGTTATAATATTTTACAGAACTGAAGTCTAACTAGTTGCTTAAACCTTAATTAGCTTCTTTTCACATATGATATTATTTACATGTTAGTATTTCTTTGGTGATTGCTGCAACTTAATAATTTATACTATCGTCTACAGTTCTAAATGTAGAATATCTGTCTGATACATGCATCATTATTTGTAATCTCTTATTTGCTATGATACACCAATTTATATTTCCTTCATAATTTGTACACCAATCTCCAGATCATGTTGCTTAAGTAGCTTGAACTAACAGGTGTTTGTATCTGTTGCAGATCTATGATATCTTCCAGCTTCTTCCATCAAAGATTCAGGTTGGGGTGTTCTCTGCTACCATGCCTCCTGAGGCCCTTGAGATAACCCGCAAGTTCATGAACAAGCCTGTGAGGATTCTTGTCAAGAGAGATGAGCTTACCCTTGAGGGTATCAAGCAATTCTATGTCAACGTGGAGAAGGAAGAGTGGAAGCTGGATACACTCTGTGACCTGTACGAGACCTTGGCAATCACCCAGAGTGTCATCTTTGTGAACACCCGCCGCAAGGTGGACTGGCTCACCGACAAGATGAGGGGAAGGGATCACACTGTCTCTGCCACGCACGGAGACATGGACCAGAACACTAGGGACATCATCATGAGGGAGTTTAGATCTGGATCTTCTCGTGTGCTCATCACCACCGACCTGCTGGCCCGTGGTATTGATGTGCAGCAAGTCTCCCTTGTCATCAACTACGACCTGCCGACTCAGCCTGAGAACTACCTGCATCGCATTGGTCGTAGTGGTCGGTTCGGGAGGAAGGGAGTTGCCATCAACTTTGTCACCCGTGAAGATGAGAGGATGCTGTTCGACATCCAGAAGTTCTACAACGTGGTCATTGAGGAGCTCCCGGCCAATGTCGCTGACCTTCTCTAGATTATATCTTAGGAATGCAGTATGGTGCTTGATAAAGTTCGTTTTGTTGAATATCTCCCAACTCTCAGTTTTGGAGTGGTAAGGTCTGGGTCTGTTTGAATCGTGGTTAAGGAATGTCTGAGTTTTTTTTCTATGCAATGTCCGGAAATTTTTGTAGTGCGTAGGCTGTCTCCTGGGCTAGCTGGGATAGAGTGACAATTATTTTACTTTCCGTTGTGAAGCTATTTCATTGCCCATGCTCGAGCTCGTATATTTTTCCTTGGTATATGTCAGATCATTCTATTTAAACTGAAACAGCTTCTGTCTGATCCTAAGAAGCACTGTACAAAGCAGCGATTGGTTAGCCCAAAAAAGCATATTAGGAAGTTACAATAAAAACTGAAAATATTTAAGTTGAAACTCGTATGTGTTTAAGTTTGGATTTGTAAAAATATACTTTGCAAGAAAGGACAAGGCAGAATCCAATGGACGGTATCTATTGCTGCTGATAGGAGGCGTTAGGGTTTTGTAGACATCTTTAGCTGGTTTTGTATTTGTATGTGTGGCTATTGTACTGCCTTAAGTGGATCTTAAGATAATATGCCGGTTCAGTCTTTCGGAGGTGTTCATAGGGTAGGGACATAGGGTGTGTGTGCGTTCATAGGGGTGAGTGTATGCGTAGGGACATGTATGCGTAGGGACATAGGGTGTGTGTGCGTTCATAGGGGTGAGTGTATGCGCGTGTATATTAACGCTTGTGTCTGTACTGATGTTTAAGAAAACCTGCCTCAAGTGGCTGTTTGTGTCTTGGTGAACCAATTATGAACCATTCAGCCATACAGGACCATTGTACATCGTAAATAATCAATTTTTATATAGAAAAACATAACATAGGAAAATAAAATTAAAATATTCTGAGTGGCAAATATTCGGAGACTAGAGAAACACCACTCTGGATCCTCACCACTCTAGATCCTCAAATTGAAAGAGAGATTGAGAGTTAATTTATAAAGCTTTGCTTCGCTTAACAAAAATGTTACACCCCGTTTGAATGTATTAATGTTATAAAATTTGCACGTATACATACTGTGTATTAACAATTTTGATTATTTTTGTGTGTGCCGTGCAGATGGTATTTAAAGGGGTCCTGGAGCCCGGCCACAATTGGCTTTTTTGGGTGCTTTCTAACTGCGGGTACATATAAAAAAAATGAGACAACATATAAAGAAATGATTAAGAGTGTACTTGCGAGAGAACATTTGTTGACCCATTTGATTTCCCCATCATATCCTTGGATTATATTTCTTAAAAAAAAGAAATCCTAAAATCCATCCAAAACAATTTTTACATTTGTACAAATGACCAAAACATTTTTTTTACAGTTTGTATTTCATTTAATCTTTTCTTTGAGGTGTACCTTCATTTAATCATGTTTTGTAGGATTCCTGTGTTTTTTCATCCCTGTGAATTAAGTGTCTGTTTGGAACTTTGGATTGATTCATGCATGTGTCCATCCAAATAATCGGCGTTGACCACTGGGCATATGTTTGGATAGGCATCAATGGCTCTTCAGCTTTCCCCGTTTAGGCCCTCTTGATAAGTAGGATTCTCAAAATGCAGGAATAAAAAAAAAAGATTGAAGTGGCATGCCCACTTGAATCCCGTAGGATTAGCACATAATGTTTGATGCCATGGAAAAAACAAAGTAAGTGAAAAAAGAGGTTAGAGTGGATGCTAAATTTCCAATGAAATATAGTACACATGATTTCATAGAAAATTCTTTTATCGGATTCAATCCTATGAATCAAGCGATCAATGTAGAAAAAAAATCCTAAGGATTCTAACCCTCCAAAAATCCCATGGAATTCCTTTGAATCAAAGGAGCCCTTAGTTTTGCGACAAATCGCCGGCGGGGCGTGGGCGGCCAAAATGTCCGCCAATTTTTGGGCGAGCCCATGGTTGGTGGGGCAAGTATTAGCTGAATCCAAACAACCCCCAAGTGTCCACTTTTGCAGATTCATGTGTTTTCACAATGGAGGATGCTAGGCATTGAACCGAATGAAGCCAATGACTGGTCCACTTACTAGCTATACGTCTGCCTCCGTTTAAGCCATTAGATTTCCTCACACGTCCTCTTCTCGACTCTCAAACAAAAACCTAGCCCCTCGCCCTCTCCTACCTAGGGATGAAAACCGCGCGGAAACAGACGGAACTGGGTGTTACCATATTTATTTTCATATTTTTTGGCAGAAGCGGAAACGAATACAGAAATCCCGAAAACAAATATGGAAACAGATACTATCGGAAACAAACATGGAGCGAATACAGAGCAGGCACGGAAACAAAACTATGTGTTGACCGAAACTAGAACCCCCTTGAATCATAGAGAATTATATACAAAAACAAACAAATTGATGGAATTGTTAACATGACTACAAAATAATATGGTTGTGTTGGTAACATAGGGTAGTATACATGACAATTCCGTACATGGTCTAGTTGGTAATCAAATGACACATTCTGCTCATTCTACTTATTGTGTCATTGTGTGTTGTTTGGTAGTCAGGCTATAAAGCAGCCATGGGCCTATAGTAGAAACAAAATTACATACTAACGGAAACGAAAGTTCCATTTCCACGTGTATTCCACCGAAAACACCATTCCGTTTTTGTTTCCGTTTCCGCATAAAAAGTTTCTCCATTTCCGCTTTGCAAATTTCCATTTTTGTTTTCATATTTCCTCTCCGTTTTCATTTTTCCTACGGAAAAGCGGAAACTTTCCACACCATTTTCATCCCTACCCCTACCACACATGTGCAGAGAAGAACACCATCTCATCTTATGCTCGTGACACCGAAGCAAACACACATCAACTAGCAGGAGAGCCGTCGCCTGCACGAGCAGTGTCACTATCCCCACACTCGGAGCATCGTGTCCCCCCTTGTAGCACAACATGACACCATGTGTCTCCCCATAGTAGTATATCGTCACTCAGTGGTGGCATCGATGCAAGCCGACACAACTCGCAGGGTCTCGTGGCAGCGCTGCCGCTGTCACCGCATCACATCTTTTGGCTATCAATACACTGTCTGTACACAAGTAGTAGTTGTAGTCAACCATTGGAGCACCGTGAGCTCATCTTCATAGTAGTGGCTGGCTCGCAGCAGTGCGCCATCACTTGTAGCAGCATTGCCATGCCGCTTGCAACAAGTGATGGGAGGATGATAACACTGGTGCAACTCCCATGTTATTAGCCTTTTGCTGGACGATTATTGTAGCACGGGTAGCCACCACTCCCAACATGGCATCATGATCGTTACAACACACAACGCAATGTCGACCCCCGCCTTCACAACACCGGTCCCCTTCGATTGCAACACAAGTGGCTGCTGCTCCTAGCATTATGTCACGCGGCCCACAATTCATAGCATTGCAGGCACCATCGGAGTTCGCTACGCGCCACTCGTGGCATTGTCAACCGACCCTCGCATCATTGCCGAACTACCTTGTAAAGAAGATCAGGAAGTAGCAACCTCACACCTGCAATGGTTGGCTGCTCGCAGCAGGGTGCGTGTGATTCTCAGATCAACATGCCTTGGCTCTCGATCCTATCGTCGATATTGCTCGTAGCAGTTTGCAACGAGCGGTGGCATGCGCTGCAACACCGACGTTCGTCCCGGGTAGCACGATGTTGGGCGTTCTCTATCTTGGAGGGGTAGATATTGGAAGAAGGAGAGGAAGAGCTAGAGCGCACAGGGGTAAAGAAGGAGAGGGGCTTCGGCCGCGCACAATGTTGGGGACCGAGTAGGTGCCGAAGGAGGAGGCTTATGAGCTGCTCGAGGAGCGTGGGTGAGGAAGGTCATGTCAGGGAATTTAGTCATCCCATCGAAAAAGAAGAGGGGCAGCGAGGCGAGAGAAGCGGTGTGCGTAGCATGCATGGGACACACACGCGTGGGAGGCGACCGACTCAAAACGTTTTCCTTTTACAATCAGCTGTTTTGCACATATAACCCTATCATATTCTAGTGTTTTTTTCTATTCCTTTACTTTCAAATTCTACAAATCAAAGAGGCCCTTATAGTATATTAACATCAATATCAATTACTACGACTGGTTCTTATTTATTGTGATGAATGGTATTTGAGTTTTTTCAACACTTTGGTGTTTGCCTTTTACTGGCTATTTTAGTAAAAATGTTGATCTTATCCTCTATAACACTAAGCTCCTTAGGTTTAAAGAGCCCACATTCAATTGAGGTCTCCAATTATAATTGGGTCATCGATTTTGATCGGGTCAACGATATTGCAAAACTCTCTCATTCAATTCTTTTATACTATACACTATGCTTTCTAATTTTTAAGGGCTTACAATTAATTGGGGTATTTAATTTAGAATTGTGTCATCCGATTTTGACCGAATCAATAATTTCTCAAGCTCTTCCATTCCATTCTTTTAATTCACTATGTTCCTTAATTTTGAAGCTATTTCAATTGAGGTATTCAATTTTGGATTTAGTTTACGATTTTGACCGTACCAACAATTTTTTAAATCCATCACCAGCAATCGGCCTATAAAAACATATCAATCCCATCCACCCTATCACCTAGAAAAAAGAAGTGTCACCATATGATATTGTAGCACAAATATAATATATGCAAGCACCGACACATAAATTTCACCACATAAATATAAATTGGTTAACAGACAACACAGAATCACACCATGAAAGGCCTCACCAAATCAACGCATTGTAAATAAAAATAAAACACACTATCTCTCCCCCACCCACCCAAACTAAATATTAGTATGTCAGTTCCAAAATATAAGGGGTATTTGTTTTTTAGAACGTCAAATTTCTTTAACTTACAACAAGTTGAGAGCAAAAACATCGACATGCACAATATTGAACAAAAAAAGTATGGAAATTCATTTCATGATGAATCTAGAAATACCGATATGATATTATGAATTTTGATATATTTCTCTGTAAAATTTGATCAAACTTAAAAGATTTGCCTTTTTAAAAAGTAATACACCTTATATTATGAAATAGAGTGATTTTTTTAAGAAACCCAACAACACCAAAGGCGCAGCAAAGCGCGCTCAACCCTTCTAGTATTAACCATGGGAGAGTGGACCATTTAATAATCTATAAATGCGATCTGAAAATTTGGCAATCCACAATTTTATAGGAAAAACAATGCAGTTCAACATTGTCAATGAACCATGTTTATACCAATAAACAGTGCTCTGCCATAAGCAAAGGAAAATCCTGTTGCGGAATGTGGTAATTTCAAAAAAATTCCTATGATCACGCAAGATCTATCTAGGTGATGCATAGCAACGAGGGGGAGAGTGTGTCCACGTACCCTCGTAGACCAAAAACGAAAGCGTTATGTAACGCGGTTGATGTAATCGAACGTCTTCGCGATCCAACCGATCAAGTACCGAACGCACGTCACCTTCGCGATCTGCACACATTCAGCTTTCTGACGTCCCTCGAACTCTAGATCCAGCTGAGGCCGAGGGAGAGTTCCATCAGCATGACGGCGTGGTGATGATGATGATGAAGTTACCGGCGCAGGGCTTCGCCTAAGCACTACAACGATATGACCGAGGTGTGTAACTGTGGAGGGGAGCACCGCACACGGCTAAAAGATCAACTTGTGTGTCTATGGGGTGCCCCCTCCCCCGCACCGGCCCTCTTTGGCGCGCCCCCAAGAGAGGCATCCTACTAGGACTCCAAGTCCTAGTAGGTTTCCACCAAAAGGGAGAGAGGGGGAAGGAAGGAGAGGGAGAGGGAGAAGGAAAGGGGGGCGCCACCCCCCTTCCTTGTCCTATTCGGACTCAAGGGGGAGGGTGCGCGCGGCCTGCCCTGGCCGCCCCCCCCTCTCTCTCTCCACTAAGGCCCATCGAGGCCCAATAGTTCCCCTGGGGGTTCCGATAACCCTCCGGCACTCCGGTTTTCTCCAAAACTTCTCCGGAACACTTCCCGTGTCTGAATATAGTCGTCCAATATATCAATCTTTATGTCTCAACCATTTTGAGACTCCTCGCCATGTCCGTGATCATATCCGGGACTCCGAACAACCTTCAGTATATCATATCACATAAACTCATAATACCAACCATCATCGAATGTTAAGCGTGCGGACCCTATGGGTTCGAGAACTATGTAGACATGACCGAGACACGTCTCCGGCCAATAACCAATAGCGGAACCTGGATGCTCATATTGGTTCCTTCATATTCTACGAAGATCTTTATCGGTCAAACCGCACAACAACATACGTTGTTCCCTTTGTCATCGGTATGTTACTTGCCCGAGATCCGATCGTCGGTATCATCAATCTCGTTACCGGGAAGTCTCTTTACTCGTTCCGTAATACTTCATCCCGCAACTAACTCATTAGTCACAATGCTTGCAAGGCTTATAGTGATGAGTATTACCGAGAGGGCCTAGAGATACCTCTCTGAAACACGGAGTGACAAATCCTAATCTTGATCTATGCCAACCCAACAAATACCTTCGGAGACACCTGTAGAGCTCCTTTATAATCACCCTTTTACGTTGTGATGTTTGGTAGCACACAAAGTGTTCCTCCGGTATTCCGGGAGTTGCATAACCTGATAGTGTGAGGAACTTGTATGAGTCATGAACAAAGCAGTAGCAATGAAATTGACACGATCATAATGCTAAGCTAACGGATGGGTCATGTCCATCACATCATTCTCCTAATGATGTGACCCCGTTCATCAAATGACAATACATGTCTATGGTTAGGAAACATAACCATCTTTGATTAATGAGCTAGTCAAGTAGAGGCATACTAGGGACTATATGTTTTGTCTATGTATTCACGCATGTACTAAGTTTCCGGTTAATACAATCCTAGCATGAATAATAAACATTTATCATGAATTAAGGAAATAAATAATAACTTTATTATTGCCTCTAGGGCATATTTCCTTCAGTCTCCCACTTGCACTAGAGTCAATAATCTAGATTACACAGTAATCATTCTAACACCCATGGCGCTTTGGTGCTGATCATGTTTTGCTCGTGGAAGAGGCTTAGTCAACGGCTCTGCTACATTCAGATCCGTGTATATCTTGCAAATCTCTATGCCCCCCTCTGACACTTGATGACATATGGAATTGAAGCGTCTCTTGATGTGCTTGGTTCTCTTGTGAAATATGGATTCCTTTGCCAAGGCAATTGCACCAGTATTGTCACAAAAGATTTTCATTGGACCCGATGCACTAGGTATGACACCTAGATCGGATATGAACTCCTTCATCCAAACTCCTTCATTTGCTACTTCCGAAGCAGCAATGTACTCCGCTTCACACGTAGATCCCGCCACGATGCTTTGCTTGGAACTGCACCAACTGATATCTCCTCCATTCAATAAAAATACGTATCCGGTTTGCGACTTAGAGTCATCCGGATCGGTGTCAAAGCTTGCATCAACGTGCGAACCAACCTGTGGTTGAGATGGTTAGGTGGACAGTGGTATCCCCAACCCACCAGGGTTCAAATCCTGGTGCTCGCATTATTCCTGGATTATTTCAGGATTTCCGGCGATGCGCTTTCAGTGGGAGGAGACGTTCCCGTCGACGACGAGGTGCGCCTATGGTGGCTTCGTAAATCTCAAGATGATATGCCGACTCAGTCTCTTGGAGGTGCTCATAGGTGTAGGATGTGCGTGTGTGTGTTCATAGGGGTGAGTGTATGCACGTGTATATGAGCGCTTGTGTCTGTACTGATGCTAAAAAAAAGCTTGCATCGACATAACCGTTTACGACGAGCTCTTTTTCACCTCCATAAACGAGAAACATATCCTTAGTCCTTTTCAGATATTTCAGGATGTTCTTGACCGCTGTCCAGTGATCCACTCCGGGATTACTTTGGTACCTCCCTGCTATGATTATAGGAAGACACACATCAGGTCTGGTACACAACATTGCATACATGATAGAACCTATGGCTGAAGCATAGAGAATGACTTTCATTTTCTCTCTATCTTCTGCAGTGGTCTGGCATTGAGTCTGAATCAACTTCACACCTTGTAACACATGCAAGAACCCTTTCTTTACTAATCCATTTTGAACTTCTTCAAAACTTTATCAAGGTATGTGCTTTGTGAAAGTCCAATTAAGCGTCTTGATCTATCTCTATAGATCTTGATGCCCAATATGTAAGCAACTTCTCTGAGGTCTTTCATAGAAAAACTCTTATTCAGGTATCCCTTTATGCTATCCAGAAATTCTATATCATTTCCAATCAACAATATGTCATCTACATATAATATCAGAAATGCTATAGAGTTCCCACTCACTTTCTTATAAATACAGGCTTCTCCAAAAGTTTGTATAAAACCATATGCTTTGATCACACTATAAAAGCGTTTATTCCAACTCCGAGAGGCTTGCACCAGTCCATAAATGGACCTTGGAGCTTGCACACTTTGTTAGCACCCTTTGGATCGATAAAACCTTCTGGTTGCATCATATACAACTCTTCTTGCAGAAATCGATTCAGGGAATGCAGTTTTGACATCCATTTGCCAAATTTCATAATCATAAAATGCAGAAATTGCTAACATGATTTGGGAGAGCAGACACCGCCAGCCACCTTATGCAACTAGTGCATATGCGTCGGTGGAACCGGTCTCACGTAAGCGTGCGTGTAAGGTTGGTCGGGCCGCTTCATCCCACAATACATTGAAGCAAGAAAAAGACTAGTAGTGGCAAGCAAGTTGACAAGATCCGCCCAACAAAATTGTGTTCTACTCGTCAATGAGAACTACGCATAGACCTAGCTCATGATGCCCTTTGTTGGGGCGTTGCGAAAATTAAAATTTTTCCTCACGATTTCACCAAGATCCATCTATGAGTTCATCTAAATGTGAGTCAAGGGTGAGATTGCATCTACATACCACTTGTAGATCGCGTGCGGAAGCATTCAAGGGGATGGTGATGATGGAGTCGTACTGCCGTGATTCGATCACCGATGACTAAGTCTGAGCAGACTGCACCTCGCGTTCAACACACGTCACGGGACGGGCGGCGTCTCCTCCGTCTTGATCCGGCAAGGAGGAAGGAGGTTGAGGAAGATAGCTCAGCAGCTGACCGGGTGGTGGTGTTGGTGCGTGATACTCCGCAGGGGCCAAGCACGTGGAGGAGGAGGAGAGGTGTTGGGGAGGGAGGGGCTGCGTGAGTTGTGTCGGCAGCCTCCCTCACCCTCTATTTATGGGGAAGGGGCAAGGGGCGGCCCCTAGATGGGATCTAGAGGCGTGGCAGAGGACTTGCCCCCAAGCAAGGGGCGCCCCTCTGGTTTCCCCCAACCCTAGGCGCATGGGCCCAAGGTGGGCGCCCAGCCTCTGAGGCTGGCTCACCTTATGCGCCCATGTGGCCCTCAGGAGGTGGCCCCTCGGTGGACCCGGAACCTCTCCGGTGGCTCAGTCAATACGATATGCCCGAAACTTTCCGGTGTCGCATGACAGCGTCCGGGATCTCATCAGGGACTCCGACAACATTCGGTAATCACATACAAGTCTTCCTAATAACCTAAGCGTCACCAAACCTTAAGTGTGTAGACCCTCGGGTTCGGAGACATCTTGAGACATAACCGGGCGACTCTCGGTCAATAACCACCAGGATCTGGATACCCATGTTGGCTCCCATGTTCCGATGATTTCATCGGTTGAACCACGATGTCGAGATTCGATCAACCCGTATACAATTCCCTTTGTCAATCGATGCGTTACTTGCGAGACTCGATCGTCGGTATCCCAATACCTTATTCGGTCTAGTTAAAACAATCACTTTACTCTTAGTAATGCATGATCCGTGACCAACCACTTGGTCACTTTGAGCTCATTATTGTGATGCATTACAGGTGGGACACCCAAAGCACTCTCACGGTATCCGGGGTTACGATCTCATGGTCTAAGGAAGAGATACTTGACATTGGAAAAGCTCTAGCAAGCGAACTACGATCTTGTGCTATGCTTAGGATTGGGTCTCTGCGCGTCCTCATCCATGCGAGATCCGGCGGGATCGGTGGAGTTCAACATCTCGTCCACCTGCAAGCATTTGCTCACCTTCCATGCCATAGCCCACGCCGGAGAACCCGCCACCCAGCATCGATTTGCTGCTCCTAGCGGAGGCTCCTCGCATCCATTTTCCTTCTTTTGAGATTTCAAATCGGGATCTTCTTCTTCACTTTATTTTCTTCGAGGATCATCTTCTTCCTCGGCTTTATTTTCTTTGCCCATCCTTTCCTATTGGTCCCAAATGTTTATTGATTCCAACTTGCGATAGTATTTAAATTGGTTTATTTGAGTGTAATCGGCGAGGTGGGATTATCGATGAATAATCAAATCCTCTCTTTTTGATCCTTATTTGGCTCGGTTGGGGCCTTCTTCGGCTGTCGTGGTCTATTATTTGCGAATAGGTATGATGGGTGAGGCCCATGCTAGCGGTTGAGGCATACGGCCTTCATTGGGACAGCGGGGTGAAATTTTTCTAACCACGTCTGACGAAGGATAAAGCAGACGAGGTAGGGAAGAAGAAGAAGCAATAGCTCTTTATTATGAGTAAAGATAAAGATAAAAATTATTCCATGGGATCATAGGCGTTCACCCGTGGTCGTGATTTGAGTGGCATGTTTCTTGGCGGCCAAGTTCTTTGGTACCTTGGCGTGGCTAGAGAAGTTATGGTGTGGGATACATCAATGGAAGCGGTTGGAAAGCAGCGCTGGTGAAGCTTGGCGGTCGCAGGAACCAATCGCCAGCCGCTGCATCATCTGGGTGGGGCTCCTACCCGCATCGCCTCCCACCTCACTCCCCTCGCCCCTCACCCTTCCCCGCTTCCCATTGCAGCCCAATTTGTGGGTGAGCCGTCATCTCCCTCGCATCAGCCTCATCGCGAGGGATCGATGAAATCTTGCCACCGCGTGATGATTCTTTGGAACCACTATCGCGGTTTGCTACAACCCATCCTATTTTGCTACAACCATATCTGTTTTGCTACCATTTTTTGGTACATGCATGGCGGAGCGGCGTTGATGCTTCAACGACATGGGAAAAAGCTGGTGGCCTACAAGAGTTACCGGTCCAGCTTCAGCGGGCATAGTAGAAAAGCTTGACCCCATGAAAAAGCTTGAGAAAAAAAAAGCAATCGGCATAGGAAAGCTTGACGAGTGAAAGCTTGATCGGCATAGGAAAAGCTTGACGGAGGTCAAAAAACTGACGGAGGGCCGGAATCGTGGGCCTTGCAGTGGCGATGGCGGCGGCGGCGAGCAGCGAGGAAGGGCGCAGTCTTGCGGCGGCGAGAAGAGGGCAGGTGCTTGTGCATCTCACGAACACCGCACACGGGGCGAAGGAAGGTCGCGCTAAAACAGATCGATGCGGGAGGAAGAAAGAAGATGGCGTGGGGAGGCGAGGATCGGACGGCTCTGCGGTGGATCCCGCGGCTGCGGTCGCAGCCGCATTTAGGCCAGCGCACCGCGCTAATGGTGCCCTACATCAATCAACCAAAAACTCAAGCACGCGGTGAGCTGTACGCAGCAGATCCGTCGTGCGCCACCACGTTCACACAGCTGCATCAGGAGACTTGTCCGGTTCAGTAGACCGGAAAATATCAAATCCAGCTCGCACACTTTCATCAGTAATAAAAACATAATAATGCTCTTGCCAAAACAATACAAGGAAATAAAATACTCGTGTTATTGGAAATAACCAGAATCGCAGGAAGAACAGAGCTCGTCTTCAGAAAAACTTGGCTCGCAAGGACGTGACCGGTGCAAACTCTGCTTTGCTTTTTTGGAGGAATATCTTCTGCTGCTAAAGAAGGAAAGAAAAAATTGCCGGATATGAAAAGGGCCGGGAGGCGGGCGACAGGGCCCAACCCAATCGACCAAACCAAACCCAAAGCCCACGAGAGCCATCACAGAGGAGAAGAGAAACCCTACTCGTCTCCCGCAGAGACGAGACGCGAGACGAGAGAGAGAGAGAGGCAGGGGAGGGAACGAGTCGAGCCGCGCGCCGCTTCCGTCGGGGACCAATATAAGCCGGCTTTTCTCTCTCCTTCTCCCCAGCCCACCAAACCCTCGCTCTTCCCACCGCAGGAAAGAGCTCCTCACCCTCTCCCCACCCCACCGCCTCCGCCGACGAACCGATCGGATCCGGGACCCCGATCTCGGATTCGCTCGGCAGATCAGCGCGCACCAGCCCCCAAGCCTCCGGATCCTCCTTCGTCCTCCCCACCGCGCGCTTCAGGTAACGTCTCCGGAGATCTCTCCTCCGCTTTTTGTTCTCCGTGTGGTCGGCGGTGCTCGTTCGTGCTCGATCGATCTGGGATGGGGCGTGTCTGGTTTCGTACCGGATCGATCTGGGTCTGGTTAGTTCCGTTGTGGTACTGGATCTGGGGGAGAGTCGGCGGGGCTGGAAGATTTTTTCGCGGGCGGTTGCGGGAGGGGATTGATCTCGAGATTCGTCGATTTAGGCTCCGCAGCCTCGGACTCGAGATTTTTGCAGCTTCATGCTCGATTTAGTTTACTGCTAGTTTAGCCTGTGTTGTTAGATAGATTTAGGCTAGGCTGTTGATGATGATTTCGTTTTACAAGTCTAATGGTGTGCGCTGCGTACTGTGGACTGGGGGACTGTGCATCCTCTGCTTCGTTCGGTTAGGTACACTGTTTACTTTTGTTAGTTGTGACCGGTGTGAACTAGTAGTACCTGGGAACAATCGTCTTGAGTAGTGTTCTGTGTTCCATAATGGGGGAAGAATCGTGGGAAGTACATGTCCTTGTTGAACTTGAGTGCTAGGTTCTGTTGGCTTGCTTTTGATGCCTATAATTATCGCATGTGCTCCTTCAGAGTTAGGTACACTGTTTGTGTTTTTAGGTGTGATCCATCATCTATGTGATCTACACAAACGTGTTGAGAGTAGTGTCTCAGGAATCACGGAAAGCTATTGGCTTGCTTTTTTTTGCCTCCAGTTATTGGTGGCCATCTGTCCTACATACTGCTAAACTGACTAGTTTGTAAAGTTTGCATGGTTGCTTTGAGGTGCAGTCTTGCTAATTTGACTTCTTTCTTTTCCTGTTCGAATAGAACATCATCTGGGATTTGTGTCCACTTAAGTGGGATAGTCTAATGCTATTATGTATGCAATCAATGGTTGTTTGGTACCAGAATTCCTGTCACTGCTTTCTGTTAACATGCTCCTGTTTTTGTTTAATACAGCCATGGCAGGAATGGCACCAGAGGGTTCCCAGTTTGATGCTAAGCAGTATGACAGCAAGATGACCGAAGTTACTGTAAGTTAACTCTACCAATTTATTGTCTCAGCCTTTTGGGGCCATGTGAAGCTGTCCTTTTTTGCTCAACAGAGTACATGATTATGATTTTGCAGGAACCAAGGTGACACTGGGGAGTTTTTCACCTCGTATGATGAGGTGCACGAAAGTTTTGATGACATGGGCCTCCAAGAGAACCTTCTTAGAGGCATCTATGCTTATGGTACGTTTCAATCAGATTGCAGTCTCATATTCCATAGCCCTTGATAGCAGCGCTGCATTTAAACATTGGGAAACATGAGTTCTTGCTAGCGCTTTGGATTACCTGTTTTATTCTACACGACCTGCCTTTCTTCTGTATGAACCATTTTCTCTGTGATGGGAAGACATCCGAGTCTTCTTGCTTTATGTGGAGCAAGCTTTTGATGTTTGTATATTCCTAAGCAAACGTCACAAAGTGAGCCCCCTGATGTTGAGGTTTCCCTTGGGTTTCCTCCACCAGGTGGCAGTCTCATATTCCATCGCCCTTGATAGCAGCATTGCTGCAGTTAAACTTTAGGAATTGCCATGAGGCGCACATCTGTTATTGTGTGCATTTCATTTCAAACACATTATTATGCCTTGTTGGTAATGGATTGCATGTTTCAGTTAGGTTATTATGCTTATTTTCTGTATATAAAAACCATATTGTGTGTGATGGGAGGACATCCGAGTCTTCTTGCTTTTATGTGGAGCAAACTTTCCATGTTTGTATATTCCTAAGCAAACGTCACAAAGTGAGCCCCCTGATGTTGAGGTTCCTATGGGTTTCCTCCACCAGTAGGCTGTCTCATATTCCATCGCCCTTGATAGCAGCATTGCTGCACTTAAACTTTGGGAATTGCCATGAGGGCACATCTGTTTTGTGTTTATTTCATTTCAAACACATTCGTATCCATATGTTAATGGATTGTGTGTTTTGTTTTGCACATTGTGCTATTTTCTGTATAAAACTACTTTCTGTGTGATGGGAGGACATCCGAGTCCTCTTGCTTTACTTGGGCGAGTTTTCCATGTTCAGTATATTCCCAAGCAAGCGTCACAAAGTGAGCCTTCTGATGTTGAGGTTCCCCTTGGGTTTCCTCCACCAGATGGCAGTCTCATATTCCATTGCCCTTGATAGCATCATTGCTGCAGTTAAACTTTGGGAATTGCCATGAGACGCACATCTTTTATCATGTTTTTCATTTCAAATGCATCCTTGTGCCTTCTTGCTAATGTATTACATGTTTTGGTTTTTTTTCTGTATAAGAACAACTTCCTTTGTGATGTGAGGAAGAGTGTTGCTTTCCTTGACACTCTTTAACAATATAGTTTGGTCATCTTACAAATACAAACACTTCTTTTTGTAGGTTTTGAGAAGCCATCGGCCATTCAGCAAAGAGGAATTGTTCCCTTCTGTAAGGGTCTTGATGTGATTCAGCAAGCTCAGTCTGGAACAGGAAAAACTGCCACCTTCTGTTCTGGAATCTTGCAGCAGCTTGACTACGGATTGGTTGAGTGCCAGGCATTGGTCCTTGCTCCAACCCGTGAGCTTGCACAGCAGATTGAGAAGGTCATGCGTGCTCTTGGTGACTACTTGGGCGTCAAGGTGCATGCATGTGTTGGTGGAACTTCTGTTCGTGAGGACCAAAGGATTCTTGCCAGTGGTGTGCATGTTGTTGTCGGCACACCTGGTCGTGTGTTTGATATGTTGCGCAGGCAATCCCTCCGCCCGGATAACATCAAGATGTTTGTGTTGGATGAAGCTGATGAGATGCTTTCACGTGGTTTCAAGGATCAGGTCTACTTCTTACACATAATTATTTAGCATTCTGCGCATTGTTGTTATAATATTTTACAGAACTGAAGTCTAACTAGTTGCTTAAACCTTAATTAGCTTCTTTTCACATATGATATTATTTACATGTTAGTATTTCTTTGGTGATTGCTGCAACTTAATAATTTATACTATAGTCTACAGTTCTAAATGTAGAATATCTGTCTGATACATGCATCATTATTTGTAATCTCTTATTTGCTATGATACACCAATTTATATTTCCTTCATAATTTGTACACCAATCTCCAGATCATGTTGCTTAAGTAGCTTGAACTAACAGGTGTTTGTATCTGTTGCAGATCTATGATATCTTCCAGCTTCTTCCATCAAAGATTCAGGTTGGGGTGTTCTCTGCTACCATGCCTCCTGAGGGCCCTTGAGATAACCATGAAGTTCATGAACAAGCCTGTGAGGATTCTTGTCAAGAGAGATGAGCTTACCCTTGAGGGTATCAAGCAATTCTATGTCAGCGTGGAGAAGGAAGAGTGGAAGCTGGATACACTCTGTGACCTGTCACGAGACCTTGGCAATCACCCAGAGTGTCATCTTTGTGAACACCCGCGCGAAGGTGGACTGGCTCACCGACAAGATGAGGGGAAGGATCACACTGTCTCTGCCACGCTGCGGAGACATGGACCAGAACACTAGGGACATCATCATGAGGGAGTTTAGATCTGGATCTTCTCGTGTGCTCATCACCACCGACCTGCTGGCCCGTGGTATTGATGTGCAGCAAGTCTCCCTTGTCATCAACTACGACCTGCCGACTCAGCCTGAGAACTACCTGCATCGCATTGGTCGTAGTGGTCGGTTCGGGAGGAAGGGAGTTGCCATCAACTTTGTCACCCGTGAAGATGAGAGGATGCTGTTCGACATCCAGAAGTTCTACAACGTGGTCATTGAGGAGCTCCCGGCCAATGTCGCTGACCTTCTCTAGATTATATCTTAGGAATGCAGTATGGTGCTTGATAAAGTTCGTTTTTGTTGAATATCTCCCAACTCTCAGTTTTGGAGTGGTAAGGTCTGGGTCTGTTTGAATCGTGGTTAAGGAATGTCTGAGTTTTTTTTCTATGCAATGTCCGGAAATTTTTGTAGTGCGTAGGCTGTCTCCTGGGCTAGCTGGGATAGAGTGACAATTATTTTACTTTCCGTTGTGAAGCTATTTCATTGCCCATGCTCGAGCTCGTATATTTTTCCTTGGTATATGTCAGATCATTCTATTTAAACTGAAACAGCTTCTGTCTGATCCTAAGAAGCACTGTACAAAGCAGCGATTGGTTAGCCCAAAAAAGCATATTAGGAAGTTACAATAAAAACTGAAAATATTTAAGTTGAAACTCGTATGTGTTTAAGTTTGGATTTGTAAAAATATACTTTGCAAGAAAGGACAAGGCAGAATCCAATGGACGGTATCTATTGCTGCTGATAGGAGGCGTTAGGGTTTTGTAGACATCTTTAGCTGGTTTTGTATTTGTATGTGTGGCTATTGTACTGCCTTAAGTGGATCTTAAGATAATATCTTGATTCGGTCTTTCGGAGGTGTTCATAGGTAGGGACATAGGTGTGTGTGCTTTAGGGCCAGAGTGTATGTGGGGACATGTATGCAGGGACATAGGGTGTGCAATGCTCGTAAAAGGGGTAGAGTGTATGCGGCGTGTATATTAGCGCTGTGTCTGTACTGATGTTTAAGAAAACCTGCCTCAAGTGGCTGTTTGTGTCTTGGTGAACCAATTATGAACCATTCAGCCATACAGGACCATTGTACATCGTAAATAATCAATTTTTATATAGAAAAACATAACATAGGAAAATAAAATTAAAATATTCTGAGTGGCAAATATTCGGAGACTAGAGAAACACCACTCTGGATCCTCACCACTCTAGATCCTCAAATTGAAAGAGAGATTGAGAGTTAATTTATAAAGCTTTGCTTCGCTTAACAAAAATGTTACACCCCGTTTGAATGTATTAATGTTATAAAATTTGCACGTATACATACTGTGTATTAACAATTTTGATTATTTTTGTGTGTGCCGTGCAGATGGTATTTAAAGGGGTCCTGGAGCCCGGCCACAATTGGCTTTTTGGGTGCTTTCTAACTGCGGGTACATATAAAAAAATGAGACAACATATAAAGAAATGATTAAGAGTGTACTTGCGAGAGAACATTTGTTGACCCATTTGATTTCCCCATCATATCCTTGGATTATATTTCTTAAAAAAGAAATCCTAAAATCCATCCAAAACAATTTTTACATTTGTACAAATGACCAAAACATTTTTTTTACAGTTTGTATTTCATTTAATCTTTTCTTTGAGGTGTACCTTCATTTAATCATGTTTTGTAGGATTCCTGTGTTTTTTCATCCCTGTGAATTAAGTGTCTGTTTGGAACTTTGGATTGATTCATGCATGTGTCCATCCAAATAATCGGCGTTGACCACTGGGCATATGTTTGGATAGGCATCAATGGCTCTTCAGCTTTCCCCGTTTAGGCCCTCTTGATAAGTAGGATTCTCAAAATGCAGGAATAAAAAAAAAAGATTGAAGTGGCATGCCCACTTGAATCCCGTAGGATTAGCACATAATGTTTGATGCCATGGAAAAAACAAAGTAAGTGAAAAAAGAGGTTAGAGTGGATGCTAAATTTCCAATGAAATATAGTACACATGATTTCATAGAAAATTCTTTTATCGGATTCAATCCTATGAATCAAACGATCAATGTAGAAAAAAAATCCTAAGGATTCTAACCCTCCAAAAATCCCATGGAATTCCTTTGAATCAAAGGAGCCCTTAGTTTTGCGACAAATCGCCGGCGGGGCGTGGGCGGCCAAAATGTCCGCCAATTTTTGGGCGAGCCCATGGTTGGTGGGGCAAGTATTAGCTGAATCCAAACAACCCCCAAGTGTCCACTTTTGCAGATTCATGTGTTTTCACAATGGAGGATGCTAGGCATTGAACCGAATGAAGCCAATGACTGGTCCACTTACTAGCTATATCGCCCTGCCTCCGTTTAAGCCATTAGATTTCCTCACCGTCCTCTTCTCGACTCTCAAAGCAAAAACCCTAGCCCCTCGCCTCTCCTACCTAGGGATGAAACCGCATGAAGCAGGAGAGAATGGGTGTTACCATATTTATTTTCATATTTTTTGGCAGAAGCGGAAACGAATACAGAAATCCCGAAAACAAATATGGAAACAGATACTATCGGAAACAAACATGGAGCGAATACAGAGCAGGCACGGAAACAAAACTATGTGTTGACCGAAACTAGAACCCCCTTGAATCATAGAGAATTATATACAAAAACAAACAAATTGATGGAATTGTTAACATGACTACAAAATAATATGGTTGTGTTGGTAACATAGGGTAGTATACATGACAATTCCGTACATGGTCTAGTTGGTAATCAAATGACACATTCTGCTCATTCTACTTATTGTGTCATTGTGTGTTGTTTGGTAGTCGGGCTATAAAGCAGCCATGGGCCTATAGTAGAAACAAAATTACATACTAACGGAAGCGAAAGTTCCATTTCCACGCTGTATTCCAATCGAAAACACCATTCCGCTTTTTGTTTCCGTTCCGCATAAAAAGTTTCTCCATTTCGCTTTGCAAATTTCCATTTTGTTTTCATATTTCCTCTCCGTTTTCATTTTTCTTTTGGAAGCGGAAACTTTCCACACCATTTTCATCCCTACCCCTACCACACATGTGCAGAGAAGAACACCATCTCATCTTATGCTCGTGACAAGCAAGCACACATCAACTAGCAGGAGAGCCGTCAATGCATTGCAGCGATGTCACTATCCCCACACTCGGAGCATCGTGTCCCCCCTTGTAGCACAACATGACACCATGTGTCTCCCCATAGTAGTATATCGTCACTCAGTGGTGGCATCGATGCAAGCCGACACAACTCGCAGTGGTCTCGTGGCAGTACGCCATTGTCACCGCATCACATCTTTTGGCTATCAATACACCGTCTGTCAGTACACAAGTAGTAGTTGTAGTCAACCATTGGAGCACCGTGAGCTCATCTTCATAGTAGTGGCTGGCTCGAAGGCGATGCATCATCACTTGTAGCAGCATTGCCATGCCGCTTGCAACAAGTGATGGGAGGATGATCTTTCTTGGTGCAACTCCCATGTTATTAGCCTTTGTCTTTGGGCGATTATTGTAGCGGGTAGCCACCACTCCCAACATGGCATCATGATCGTTACAACACACAGCGCAATGTCGACCCCGCCTTCACAACACGGTCCCCTTCGATTGCAACACAAGTGGCTGCTGCTCCTAGCATTATGTCACGCGGCCCACAATTCATAGCATTACGTGCACCATCGGAGTTCGCTACAGCCACACTCGTGGCATTGTCAACCGACCCTCGCATCATTGCCGAACTACCTTGTAAAGAAGATCGAAGTAGCAACCTCACACCGCAATGGTTGGCTGCTTTCATGGCGAGGTCGGGTGATTCTCGAGATCAACATGCCTTGGCTCTCGATCCTATCGTCGATATTGCTCGTAGCAGCTTGCAACTTGAGCGGTGGCATCTTGTTACAACACCGACGTTAGTCCGGGTAGCACGATGTTGGGCGTTCTCTATCTTGGAGGGGTAGATATTGGAAGAAGGAGAGGAAGAGCTAGGCGCGGGGGTGAAGGAGAGGGGCTTGACGCGCACAATGTTGGGGACCGAGTAGGTGCGAAGGAGGAGGCTTATGAGCTGCTCGAGGAGCGTGGGTGAGGAAGGTCATGTCGAGAATTTAGTCCCATCCCCGAAAAAAGAAGAGGGGCAGCGAGGCGAGAGAAGCGGTGTCGCGTAGCATGCATGGGACACCTGCAGCGTGGGGCGCACCGACTCAAAACGTTTTCCTTTTACAATCAGCTGTTTTGCACATATAACCCTATCATATTCTAGTGTTTTTTTCTATTCCTTTACTTTCAAATTCTACAAATCAAAGAGGCCCTTATAGTATATTAACATCAATATCAATTACTACGACTGGTTCTTATTTATTGTGATGAATGGTATTTGAGTTTTTTCAACACTTTGGTGTTTGCCTTTTACTGGCTATTTTAGTAAAAATGTTGATCTTATCCTCTATAACACTAAGCTCCTTAGGTTTAAAGAGCCCACATTCAATTGAGGTCTCCAATTATAATTGGGTCATCGATTTTGATCGGTCAGCGATATTGCAAAACTCTCTCATTCAATTCTTTTATACTATACACTATGCTTTCTAATTTTAAGGGCTTACAATTAATTGGGGTATTTAATTTAGAATTGTGTCATCCGATTTTGACCGAATCAATAATTTCTCAAGCTCTTCCATTCCATTCTTTTAATTCACTATGTTCCTTAATTTTGAAGCTATTTCAATTGAGGTATTCAATTTTGGATTTAGTTTACGATTTTGACCGTACCAACAATTTTTTAAATCCATCACCAGCAATCGGCCTATAAAAACATATCAATCCCATCCACCCTATCACCTAGAAAAAAGAAGTGTCACCATATGATATTGTAGCACAAATATAATATATGCAAGCACCGACACATAAATTTCACCACATAAATATAAATTGGTTAACAGACAACACAGAATCACACCATGAAAGGCCTCACCAAATCAACGCATTGTAAATAAAAATAAAACACACTATCTCTCCCCACCCACCCAAACTAAATATTAGTATATCGGTTCCAAAATATAAAATTATTTGTTTTTAGAGCGTCAAATTTCTTTAACTTACAACAAGTTGAGAGCAAAAACATCGACATGCACAATATTGAACAAAAAAGTATGGAAATTCATTTCATGATGAATCTAGAAATACCGATATGATATTATGAATTTTGATATATTTCTGTAAAATTTGATCAAACTTAAAAGATTTGCCTTTTAAAAAGTAATACACCTTATATTATGAAATAGAGTGATTTTTTTAAGAAACCCAACAACACCAAAGGCGCGAGAAAAGCGCTTCAACCCTTCTAGTATTAACCATGGGAGAGTGGACCATTTAATAATCTATAAATCGCGATCTGAAAATTTGGCAATCCACAATTTTATAGGAAAAACAATGCAGTTCAACATTGTCAATGAACCATGTTTATACCAATAAACGTCTTTCCGCCATAAGCAAAGGAAAATCCTCGTTGAATGTGGTAATTTCAAAAAATTCCTATGATCACGCAAGATCTATCTAGGTGATGCATAGCAGCGAGGGGAGAGTGTGTCCACGTACCCTCGTAGACCAAAAACGCAAGCGCGTTATATAGCGCGTTGATGTAATCGAACGTCTTGGCGATCCAACCGATCAAGTACCGAGCGCGCACGTCACCTTAGCGATCTGCACACATTCAGTTTTCTCGGCGTCCCTCGAACTCTAGATCCAGGTGAGGCCGAGGAGAGTTCCATCAGCATGACGGCGTGGTGATGATGATGATGAAGTTATCGGCCAGGGCTTCGCCTAAGCACTACAACGATATGACCGGGTGTGTAGCTGTGGAGGGAGCACCGCACACGGCTAAAAGATCAACTTGTGTGTCTATGGGGTGCTCCCTCGCACCGCCCTCTTTGGCGCGCCTCAAGAGAGGCATCCTACTAGGACTCCAAGTCCTAGTAGGTTTCACCAAAAGGAGAGAGAGGGAAGGAAGGAGGAGAGGGGAGAAGGAAGGGGCCACCCCCTTCCTTGTCCTATTCGGACTCAAGGGGGAGGGTGCGAGCGGCCTGCCCTGGCCGCCCCCCCCTCTCTCTCTCCACTAAGGCCCATCGAGGCCCAATAGTTCCCCACAGGGTTCCGATAACCTCTCCGGCACTCCGGTTTCTCAAAACTTCTCCGGAACACTTCCTGTCTGCGAATATAGTCGTCCAATATATCAATCTTTATGTCTCAACCATTTTGAGACTCCTCGCCATGTCCGTGATCATATCCGGACTCGAACAACCTTCGTATATATCATATCACATAAACTCATAATACCAACCATCATCGAATGTTAAGCGTGCGGACCCTATGGGTTCGAGAACTATGTAGACATGACCGAGACACGCCTCCGGCCATAACCAATAGCGGAACCGGATGCTCATATTGGTTCCTTCATATTCTACGAAGATCTTTATCGGTCAAACCGCACAACAACATACGTTGTTCCCTTTGTCATCGGTATGTTACTTGCCGAGATCCGATCGTCGGTATCATCAATCTGGTTACGGAAGTCTCTTTACTCGCTTCGTAATACTTCATCCCAACTAACTCATTAGTCACAATGCTTGCAAGGCTTATAGTGATGAGTATTACAGGAGAGGGCCTAGAGATACCTCTCTCGGAAACACGGAGTGACAAATCCTAATCTTGATCTATGCCAACCCAACAAATACCTTCGGAGACACCACAGAAGCTCCTTTATAATCACCCTTTTACGTTGTGATGTTTGGTAGCACACAAAGTGTTCTCCATTATTCCGGGAGTTGCATAACCCGATAGTGTGAGGAACTTGTATGAGTCATGAACAAAGCAGTAGCAATGAAATTGACACGATCATAATGCTAAGCTAACGGATGGGTCATGTCCATCACATCATTCTCCTAATGATGTGACCCCGTTCATCAAATGACAATACATGTCTATGGTTAGGAAACATAACCATCTTTGATTAATGAGCTAGTCAAGTAGAGGCATACTAGGGACTATATGTTTTGTCTATGTATTCACGCATGTACTAAGTTTCCGGTTAATACAATCCTAGCATGAATAATAAACATTTATCATGAATTAAGGAAATAAATAATAACTTTATTATTGCCTCTAGGGCATATTTCCTTGAGCTCTCCCACTTGCACTAGAGTCAATAATCTAGATTACAAATAATCATTCTAACACCCATTGGCGCTTTGGTGCTGATCATGTTTTGCTAAGTGGAAGAGGCTTAGTCAACGGCTCGCTACATTCGAGATCCGTGTATATCTTGCAAATCTCTATGCCCCCTCTCGACACTTGATGACATATGGAATTGAAGCGTCTCTTGATGTGTTTGGTTCTCTTGTGAAATATGGATTCCTTTGCCAAGGCAATTGCACCAAAGTATGTCACAAAAGATTTTCATTGGACCCGATGCACTAGGTATGACACCTAGATCGGATATGAACTCCTTCATCCAAACTCCTTCATTTGCTACTTAGAAGCAGCAATGTACTCCGCTTCACACGTAGATCCCGCCACGATGCTTTGCTTTGAACTGCACCAACCGATATCTCCTCCATTCAATAAAAATACGTATCCGGTTTGCGACTTAGAGTCATCCGGATCGGTGTCAAAGCTTGCATCAACGTGCGTAACCAACCTGTGGTTGAGATGGTTAGGTGAACGGTGGTATCCCCAACCCACCAGGGTTCAAATCACTGTGCTCGCATTATTCCTGGATTATTTCGAGATTTCCGCGATCGCTTTCGATTGGGAGGAGGCGTCTGCCGTCGACGACGAGTGCGCCTATGGTAACCTTCAAATCTCAAGATGATATGCCGACTCAGTCTCTTGGAGGTGCTCATAGGTGTAGGATGTGCGTGTGTGTTCATAGGGGTGAGTGTATGCTGCGTGTATATGAGCGCTTGTGTTCTGACTCGATGCTAAAAAAGCTTGCATCGACATAACCGTTTACGACGAGCTCTTTTTCACCTCCATAAACGAGAAACATATCCTTAGTCCTTTTCAGATATTTCAGGATGTTCTTGACCGCTGTCCAGTGATCCACTCCGGGATTACTTTGGTACCTCCTGCTATGATTATAGGAAGACACACATCGTGTCCGTACACAACATTGCATACATGATAGAACCTATGGTGAAGCATAGAGAATGACTTTCATTTTCTCTCTATCTTCGCAGTGGTGCGGCATTGAGTCTGAATCAACTTCACACCTTGTAACACATGCAAGAACCCTTTCTTTACTAATCCATTTTGAACTTCTTCAAATGGCTCACCCATAGTGGAGTATGGGGAGCAATCAACTAGTCTTCACCGAGCCAACATAATCAAGAAAGGTAGTCCAACTTGAGGGAGTCAAGATCGTCATCATCTAGCTCAAGTGGACCATGTGCAAGGCAAAGGTTTGCCCTTGATAGGTTTTCTATTTTACCGGTCTCATGATGGTAGTTGGGAGACCGGGTTATAGGATCGATTGCCGTACTATCAAGGGGGGCTCTCGATGAGTAGCTTGATCGTATCATTCGTAGAGAGCTCAAACCTTTGCATCGTTGCATCATATTTCTTGGTTCTTGTTTGGTTCTCTTTGTGAGTTTTGGAGCTTATGGTCATCTTGTTGACAAGCTCGAGTTCATCGAAAGCGGAGTTCACATTCATCTTCTATGATGTTTTCGATGTTGGAGGTTATGCGGTTCTTCTCTGTTGGAGGTTTCACTCCTCTATATGTTTGGCATACCTCCGTGCCTCTTCTTACTATAACCAGTCGCTGTTTTGATGCTACTCGTTGTCTTGTTTCCAACAAGCTTGAGTTTGCTCAATTCGGAGCTCATATCGAAGTTATGGCAGTTCTGGTTTTATTGATTCCGTCTGTTGTCTTTAGCTGCGTTTTGTAGGTATCCTTTGTGCTTCTTTCCTGGGTTTGCGGTAGTATTGCTCCACGGAGCGGTAGTACCGCAGCGCCGCTTGAGTAATACCGTGGCTTGCCGCGGTAGTACCGCAGAGGTCCACGGTAGTACCGCTCCGCGGGCGGTAGTATCACAGATCTGGCCGCAACCCGCTGGTATGCGGCTGTTGAAGCGGATGTAATTTTTACATCCGTGCCCTCGCGATAATACTGCTTCGGCAACCAGTACCGCGCCCTGGCGCTGATAGTACCGTGTCGGGTTTTGCACCGTTTTTCGGTCGCGGTAGTAGGCACGGATGTAGTCTTTTAGGGTGTTTCGCCTTGCGGTAGTACCGCATGTTTGGGGCGGTAGTACGCGCGATAGATAATCTTGCCCTGCCAGGCCTGCCCTAGCTACTTATACATTGTCGCGGTAGTACCGTGGTCCTCCACGGTAGTACTGCATGCTGCCTTGCGGTAGTACCTGCGTCTCGCGCTGTAGTACCGCTCCGTCTTGGGCTGAGAGGGTAACGGTTGGATTTTCCCCTCATATAAAGGGGTCTTCTTCCCCATTGGATCTTATCTTTTCGAGCTCGTGTTCTTCCCCATTGTTGACCTTCTTGAGCTTGCTAACTCTCAATCCCTCCTTGGATTCTTGCTAGTTTTGAGGGAAAAGAGAGGAGATCTAGATCCACGCTTCCACCAATCACTTTCTCCTCTAAGTGAGGGAACCCTTGGATCTAGATCTTGGAGTTCTTCGTGTTCTTCTTTCGTTCTTCCTCTCATTTTCCTCCCTAGCATTAGTTGCTTTGGTGGGATTTGGGAGAGAAGGACTTGGGCACTCCGTGTGCCCTTGCCATTGCATTTGGTGCATCGGTTTGAGTTCTCCACACGATACGTGGAAGTTACAAGTTGAGAAGCTTATTACTCTTGGGTGCTCGGTGCCCTTGAGCTTGTTTATCTTGGGTGCTTGGGCCCCCTAGTTGGTTGGTGGTGTTCGGAGCTCAATCATTGTGGTGTAAAGCTCCGGGCAAGCGTCGGGGTCTCCAATTAGGTTGTGGAGATCGCCCCGAGCATTTTGACGGGTACCGGTGACCGCCCCCAAGGGTTGCCAAAGTGTACGGGTTCGGTGACCGCCCCCAAGGGTCGCCATTTATGCAGGTTCGGTGACCGCCCTCAAGGGTCCCTTAGTGGAATCACGGCATCTTGCATTGTCGAGGGCGTGAGGAGATTACGGTGGCCCTAGTGGCTTCTGGGGAGCATTGTGCCTCCACACCGCTCCAAACGGAGATTAGCATCCGCAAGGGTGTGAACTTCGGGATACATCGTCGTCTCCGCGTGCCTCGGTTATCTCTTACCCGAGCCCTTTACTTATGCACCTTACTTTGTGATAGCCATATTGTTCTTTGTCATATATCTTGCTATCTCATAGTTGTTTATCTTGCTTAGCATAAGTTGTTGGTGCACATAGGTGAGCCTAGTTGCTTTAGGTTTTGTGCTTGACAAATTAACCATTAGGTTTATTCCGCATTTGTTCAAGCCTAAACCGTGATTATTTTAAAACGCCTATTCACCCCCCCCCTCTAGGCGACATCCACGATCTTTCAGAGGCCCCTTTTGGCCGCCCGCAATCCACGTCGTCAGCCCATGAATCAACGTAGTCACCATGGCTTCGAGCTTCGTTTCCAGCTGTTGTTCCACTTGCTCTTGGACAAGCTCCGGAATCCGCGCCACTTGTGCCTTGAGTGCTTCAACCTCGCGCGTCTGGCTTTCCGAGCTGGCCTTTTTCTCCTTCCGCACACCAGCGGTATAGTATGACCCCATTTTGTGGACAAGCCTTTGCCGCCACACGACCAGGTGACGTCGGCTTATCGAGCTTATCCTTCTTTTCATTACGCTCAACGCCCTATTTAAAGGGGTGTCGAAAGGGAGCTCTTAGACGACCCCGCTGCCATCGCTTTCATTGTCTGCGAAAGGAACATGAGCCATTTAGAAATATTGGTGATTAATTAGAGTGCAACCATATGGAGCTAATTACGCGGGGTGTATTCCTTACGAGAACAAGCTCAAGCGCCTGGTCTTCGGATCCGTGGTAAGCTCCTTTGTTATCGGGTCCTCCTTGTACCGGCCCCGACATAGTTCCTGGTGCGCTTGTCACCGCTGTATTTCTCGAAGCGGGCGGTAGGCCTTGCTCGGCACGCTCCGCGTCCTCCTTGTCCCATATAGGCTCCGCCACTCTATAACCGCCGGACCGAGTTTGTGTTCCCTAAGTTCAACTCCGCATTTCTTTCCCCCACTGACTTGATTCGGAGCTTGCGGGGCTCTGGCACTTGATCTTGAACTCCTTGTACTCATCTTCGCTCATCAAATGATATTTCGCCTTGATCTTGTCATAACTATCACCTTTATCAATCATTCTCTTCACCGCGCTTCTCCAAGTAGACAGGGCCGTGCTCATCTTCGTGAGGGCGGCATTGTTCACTCTATTCCCTGAGAGGCGTGTGTTTTCAAATTCGTCGGGGAACTTGTATCGTTCGTGCAGCTTCGTGAAGAGGAGGCTGCGCAAATTCCCTCGGTCCTTATGCCTAAGGTTCTCGGTGTTGATCGAGACGGTGTTCCGGAGAATGCACCCGAGCTGAACCGCTTAACCCTTGACTATATGTTTGGGCTCCGTTGGATTCCCGTCGGAGTCCACTTGAGTGAATTCCTCCTTGACGGTGCGGAGCGCATTCGGGCGCCGGTCCTTCCTTTGCTTCTTCGGTTGGCTGCCATCTGTGTGTGCGCCGCCATCATCAGTGGTGGCATCCTTGGCGGCACCATCGGTGGTGTCATCCCGACGCCACTAGGGGTTGTGTAATCAGGATCGGTGTCTTCCAAGGCGTCATCATAGCGGTGAGGTTGTTGTTCCTCCAACTCTTGGGACATCTCCTGAATTGCTTGCCGCCCGAACCACCGGCCTCATCGTTGTGGGCCATGTTTCTCTCTAAATAGGAAAAAGTTTGGTCAAAAAGATGGTTATTGTCAAGGAACAAGATCATGGTCTCATGATTTAGGGTTGGGCCTAATCACTTGGCTCTATTGCCACCTATGTTGGGTTTATCATCTAGGGTTTATCGATGCTAAGGATAATTCTAAGTTGGGCCTAATCACTTGGCTCTATTGCCACCTATGATTTAATGCAGCAAGAATGGCAGGCAGTTGATCCTACTTAACTAAGTACTAAGATAGCCCGGCCCATGCATTAGTCATAAGTACCCCATATGTCCTATTTTTAGCAAAGTCATGCTAAAATTCACGGAAAATTTCAGCATGACCTTTGCTGAAAATAGGACATATGGAGTACCCGAATTTGCCGGAACGGAAGTTAATCGACATTCCGGCAAACTCAAGGGCCTCTCGGGGTACCTGCAAATTCATCACGACACAATGGTCGGAGACAAAACCCAGCAACTTTACAAGTCTTTCATAGATTTGTTTGCAAGTTCTGATATGTAATAAAGATAAGCCTCCAATGCTAATTTGTTTGCTTCAAGACAAGATGAACCTCCAATGCAACAGAAGTAAAGAAATCTATGCATCCTGTAAATTTCTCTTCCAATGGCATAGACAAGGTTCAGACATCTTTTTACACAGAAGGTGATGCCTATTATTTTTACTGAATTAGATGTATACACTATAATGAAGAACAAAAATTCATCCTAATTAAGCAAGTTCTGATTGTCACAGCCAAGTGTTGTGTATTTGACATTTTAATTACATACAAAAACAATGTGGACACGAAATGTGACTGGTAACATCTTTAACAGCAGTGCAAGAAATATTCAACCTACATAATGAGTCTTCAAACAGCCCAAAAGACATCATGGATGAAATGGACCAACAATATGTATACATAAAAGTAATAAAGAGCAATATATTTAGGCTTTAATGGCAGTGCAAGAAGTTCATCCTAAATAACACATAAACCCGATTCAACATGTCTTCAAACAGCCCAAAGGCAATCATATTACACAAGTATTGAGAGCTCATAACCGAAAAAACAGGAGCGAAGGAGAACAAAACACATTGAAAAAGGACTATACGGCCAAACACAGATTACCCAACAGCCATACTCCATCTTTACTAGCCTTAATCACACCTAACATTTGTACATTTTTCTCAGTTCTAATACTCTACCAATCAAGCCCAACCCGAGGTCAAAAGATTCGATAGGCCAACGTTCACTCTTCAACAACAGCTACTCACGACCAGTCCATCAAGGTTCGCTGGGAAGAAACAACTTCCCCACTGGCAACACGTAGGTAGGCTCATGGTGACGACCGTATGTACGTAGTACCATGGCGGTGGTCTGCATCACCGGCCAATAAGTGGTTGATTAAATCAACGTGAAGCGGGACATTCAGTAAAGAATACACAATGCAGAATAATGGAAAGAACGATGGCCCGATCAACACCCATCGCACAATAGAATACAAGCAGGCTGATCGACCAATAGCGGAGCGACTGCGTGCGTCTTGCTGTGATAATGATCACCGTGTCCGGATGAGAATCAGTATTGAGATATGCACAAAGAAAGTAATGAAGATGGAGGGCAGAAACCGACATCTTCCTCCACGGCCACATTTCGAGATCGCAGATCGACAAAGAAGAAGACAACTTCGCTTCTGAGTGCATACACCCGGCGGGTTGGCAACTAGCAAACCTAGTTAGCTATCGCTACGCATAGATTTGGTCTTATATGTGATTTACTGTACTGATGTTGAATGTGTGTAATCTATGTATGCAAAGTTCGGATTCTTAATACTTCATGTTGAGCTAACAAAATCAACCATTATCGGACGAAGCAAAGCCGCTCACTGCACTGCACCGCTGCTTTATGGTGAATGGGACTTTCCCTACGCAGATGATAGATGGATACATGTGTAGAAAGAAAATCATGGTAACAAGGGACCCTTCCTATAATTACAGTATACAACTATATACATCTAATATGAACACTGACACTAAAATTAACAAGGTAACCATGGCAATACTGAACTTTAGTCTCTCTCAATACCAAATTTCTCCAACCCCCAACCCTAGAACACATCAGAAGGAAAGAAAGAGGGGAAGAGGGGAAGCTCGGTGCTCACTTGGGAGGTCGAGGGCGACTCAGGCAGCCGAGGCAGCCTTGGTCAAGCGTCGAGCGGTGGCGGTCCTCTGGGCAGGCCGGCCGATCGAGGGCGCCGAGCGTGGCGGTCCTCGGGCGTCTGAGCACGCCGAGGGCGCAAAGGGCGGGGGGGAGGGGGGCGCTCGGCTCGGGACGGCGTGGGAGGCGGCCTCGGCTGGGGATGGCGAAGGCGGCGAGGCGGTGAGGGGACGGCGACGGATGCTGGGGCAAAGTTAGGTCGAGTGGGCGGGAGGGATCTGCGAGGAGGGAGAGAGGCGGGGGAAGAGGTGGAGGAAGATTCTAATGGCGCACTGCAGCAGGTGCGCCATATAGTACTACTATTCTAATGGCGCACCACCCTCGGTGCGCCATTAGAATTTTGTTTCATAGCCATATCTACAGCCCAACCCTATGTACAATGTAACCCACCCACTAGCCCGGTGGTCAAGACGCAGCACACACACTCAGGAGGTCTGGGTTCGATACCAGGATCCCCAATATTTTTTATGCATTTTAAATGCTGTTTTTATATTTATTTGTGTTTAAATATGTACAAACATGTTTAAATCATAATAGTAATATTTTTATGCATTTTAAATGCTGTTTTTATATTTATTTGTGTTTAAGTATGTTCAAACTTGTTTAAATTATACAGATGTAATATTTTTTATAAAAATAGTGGGTGGAGCTAGCGGGGAGGGTGCGGGTGCGATCGAGATGGAGGGGATCGAGATCGAGATGGAGGGGGAATCGAGATCAAGTGTCCTCATGAATTCAAAAAGTGCCCATGAAATTTAAAAATATTCATGATATCAAAAAGTGCCCATGCATGAAATACAATCGAGAAATGAAGACTACGATTTAAATACAATCGGTCTTAGCTAGCTATCTCTGTTCACAATCTTCTTGCCCTTCTTTTTCGCAAACGGAGTTCTTCTGTGGAACGGACGTCCTTTAGGTAGGGTGGTCCTGCTTCTTCTTGTGGTGTGTGCTGCTACTTCATCGTCGTCATCATGTTCGATCTTCGGGTCGCCGTACTTGTCGAAGTCTTGCTCATTGGCTACTCCATCCATTCCGATGATCTTCCTTTTGCCTCTCCTCACGACAACATGACTGGGCTTTGGCGGGTCGGTAATGAAGAAGCATTGGTCCACTTGGGAAGCCAGTACCCATGGCTCATTTTTTGCGGTGACGTTTGCGCCCGCGGTCTTGGATTTGGCTTCGGGTATAACCATGGTGGTGAAATACCGGTCTTCTTTTATGACGTTTTTGGCCCATCTGACACGGAACATCGGGACCTTCTCTCCAGCGTAGCTCAGCTCCCAGATCTCCTTGATCCTTCCGTAGTATCTGTCCTTGTCGTTACCGGTGTAGGATTCCATCGTTACCCCGGAGTTCTGATAACCATCGCTCTTCATGTCCTTGTCCTCGGTGTAGAATGTGTAGCCGTTGATATCGTACGCCTCATAGGTCATCAGGTTGTGCTCGGCGCCCTGTGACAAGGCGAATAGTAGTTGTTCTTCCGCGGAAGAATCCTCATGTAAAGGGTACGGCGAAGCTTTCGCTGAACCAACGCGTGAAACATGAGTTGTGCTCTTTGAGTATATCTCCGTCCGTCCTCTATTGGCCTCGGTCATTGTACGCCTTCTTAATAAAGGTTTTGTGCTCTACCACCCAAGGATCGACCACGTCTATGTGTTGTAGCGACTAGGTTTGCTCTTTCAAAGTCGGCGAGTCGACCCTCGAAGTCGACATGCATTTCATGGCGACCCTCATGGTGACCCCATCCAGCGAGCTGCCGAGGTGCTGCTGACGGCAGACCAACAGGTTCTCGATGCCTAGATAATTCGTGCGAGAGGAGATGCACTCTTCGATCGAAAGCCCTGGCTATGCTTCCTCTCGACGTGACATGTTGCGAACGTATCCTTTGATGACACCATTCATCCTTTCGAACGGCATCATCTTTGTGCAGGAACGTCGGCCCGAGTTGGATGATATCCTCCACTATATGGACCAGCAGATGCACCATAACGTCGAAGAATGCGGGCGGAAGTACATCTCAAGCTCGCATAGTATCACCACGATCTCTTCCTGTAGCCTTCGAGTTTCCTCACGCCAATCGACTTCCGAGAGATGGCGTCGAAAAAGTTGCACAGCCAAATAGCGTTTCACGGACGGCGCGCCCATGATCCCATGGATTGCAACTGGAAGTATCTGCGTCATCAAGACGTGATACCGTGAGACTTCATCCCGCTGAACTTCGCTTCGCTGGGTCTAGGTATTTGCTTATCTTCCCAGCAGAATCAGAAGGAAGTTTTACTCCTAGGAGGCGGTGTGAAAACTGCTCGATCTCTCCTCGACTTAGAGTGAAGCACGCGGAGGGTAGTCATTTCGGTCTTCTTGGCCTTTTGCCTTTGCGGCGACTTTCCGTGTCTGCTTCGCCTCATCATCATCATCATCATCATCATTAGCGTGAAGCTCTGCACGATGCCCATTGATTTCAAGTCCGCCCTTGCTTTCGCCCATCTTTGGTCCTCTCGGCATGTTGAGCGGGGTACCAAGCAGACTCGCACACGTTCTTCGTGATATGCATGACATCAAGGCTGTGAGGCACACGGTGGATCTTCCAAGACGGCAAGTCCCGTAAAACAGACCTCGTTTTCCATACCTTCAGCAGCTGCTCTGGCGCCTTCGCATCTTTCGGCGGTGGGCGTCTTTCCAATTTTTCAACAGCTTGTCTATTTCTCGCCGCTCCTCGTACGGGCGCTGGGTTCGGTTTCACCATCGAACAGATCCTTGCGTTTCCTCCACGGGTCCTCGTCGCGAAGCCACCTTCGATGTCCCATGAACACGGTTTTCAAGACCCGGATCTCTATCTAGCTGGCGATACGTTGTGTCATCCATGCACCTTACGCATCCGAAAATCCGTGGACTACACGCCGCGAGATATCCGTAATCGAGATAGTCGTGCACCGTCGTGAGCACGGCTCTCATAGGGAAATATTCTTTCTGCGGCATCCCACGTATTGGCTGGCGTTTTCCACAGCGTGTCTAGCTCCTCCTTCAAGCAGCCCCGGACATGATTGATGTCGTTCCTGGTTGTTTCGCCCTTCAATTAGCATACTCATGTGAATGTACTTCCTCTTCATGCACAACCAGGGGAAGGTTGTACATCCACACAAACACAGGCCAGGTGCTATGTGTGCTTCTCGCTGCCAAACGGATTGACTCCATCGGTGCTCGCGCCCAAGCCACGATGTTCCTTGGATCCTTCCCAAATTCGGGTCTTGAAGTTCAACGCTACACCGCTCGCATCCTTAGGGTGACTCAGCATCTTGTCTTTTTATCTATCTCCGGATCATTTGCGTCATCTTCTCGCTTCTTCTCCTCCCTATCCGCGTGCCAACGCAGGAGCTTTGCTACCTTAGGGTCCGAAATACCGCTGCACGAGGAGTGATCGGAAAGTACCACACCGATTTTCGAGGAGCTTTTTCCTCTTCTTGTATCGAGTGACGCCGACACCGGACATATGGTAGACTCGCGTGCTCGTCCCGATAAATGATGCAATTGTTCATGCACACATGGTATTTCACGTGTGGTAAATCCAGAGGACACACGATTTTCTTCGCCTCCTCGAAACTGGTCGAGCACTTGTTCCCCTTGGGAAGACGTTCGTGCCAGAATGTCATGTTCTCATCGAAGCATGCGTCGGTCATTTTGTGTTTTACCTTCATCTCCGAGCCATGAGCGTTACTTTCAAAGCGGTATCCTCGGCCTGCATCCTTCATACAATGGAGTAACCGCGTCTATCTCCGATTGATCCAGCTTGGCTTTCTCTCGGGCGGCAGCTCTTGCGTTATCCGTCCGCTTGAGAAGCAGCTCTTGAATATGAGGGTCCTGCACCCAGCCTCCATCGTCGTCCGCTCGGCATCTTCATCTTCATGATCATGCCCTTCGTCTTGATCTTCCTCATCATCATGTACGACATCTTCTACATGATGATCATGTGTACAAGATCACCGTCGTGATCATGTCCTGGAGATTCTTCGTCTTCTCGCCCGCCCTCGCCACGGTGGTACTTGTCTTGTTGCCCTTCCTCATTTCTTGCCCGGCCCCGGCCATGGACGACTTGATAGTCATCTTCATCACCTTGCCACCGATAGCCATCCTTGAAACCACGCAAGAGCAGCTGGTCCCGCACCTGCCCGGAATCCGGGTCCGCAATAAGGCTCTTCAACTTGCATCTTCGACATGGACATCTTATCTCCGTCTCGTTCTTTTGAAGCATCTCGGCCTTCGCGGAGCTCAAAAACCTATTCACGATGCCTTCAGTCATCATGCGGACCATGGTCGCCTGCGGGGTAGAGCAAAACGATATGTTAGAACCAAGAAAATTTGGCATGACCTTCCCTAAAAATAGGACCAAAAAGAATGCATAGTGCCAAAATTCTCGCCGAAACGGAAATGAATCAAAACATTCCGGCAAAATATTGGCAACTATCGCATATTTCAAATACCGGTACCTTCAAACACAAACATATATGCAACACCACAAACACTTGCAACACCACAAACATACATAGATCTAGCTAGGCCACAAAAGTGCATGTGCACGTTGTTGGAGCGAGCTAGGGAGAAAAAAAGTAGATCTATATCATGAAGATAGCTTTCCTTACTTACCTATCAAAAATAGGTAATTTCACCACTTAATTTTGTTGAATCTATGGTGGAAATGAGGTGAGGAGGAGGAGATGGTCAAATCTTGGAGAAGGAGGTGGATGGAATGAAGTGGGGAAAGTGAGTGGGTAGGTGTGGGCTGTCCAAAATATCTTGTTGGTCCCTAGGTTACTAATGGCGCACCCTCTCCTCATGCGCCATTAGTAACCTCGTAACTAATGGCGATGCAGACGGTGCGCCATTAGTAGTTTTGCAAAAAAGAATAAAACAAAATTTAGAGTAATGGCGCATCGCTTAGTGCACCATTAGAAGTTATATATAGTAATGGCGCATTGTAGATGTCATGCGCCATTAGTATGTATGGGAAAATGGAAAAAAATACACACTAGAGGCGCACCAGTCACACGGTGCGCCATTAGAAGTTATATATAGTAATGGCGCATTGTAGGCCTCATGCGCCATTAGTATGTATGGGAAAATGGAAAAAAAATCATACTAATGGCGCACCCACTTCCACGGTGCGCATTAGTGTCTTTTCCACTCTAATGGCGATCTGGAACAGGTGCGCCATTAGTATATAGTAGTGGCGCACTGCCTCGACGGTGCGCCATTAGAGTCAATCCTATCTATAGGCCTTTTCCTAGTAGTGGTAGGTTCATCATGGTCTAGTAACATGACTTCCAGAACAAGATTACCGTACCACTCTGGTGCGGACCGTACTCTGGAAGACCTACGAGGTTCTGTAGTAACTTGATCTAAAGTTTCATGATCATCATCATTAGCTTCCTCACTAATTGGTGTAGTAGTCACAGGAACAGATTCTGTGATGAACTACTTTCCAATAAGGGAGAAGGTACAATTACCTTATCAAGTTCTACTTTCCTCCCACTCATTTCTTTCGAGAGAAACTCCTTCTCTAGAAAGGATCCATTTATTAGCAACGAATGTTTTGCCTTCGGATCTGTGATAGAAGGTGTACCCAACAATTTCCTTTGGGTATTCTATGAAGACGCACTTCTCCGATTTGGGTTTGAGCTTATCAGGATGAAACTTTTTCACATAAGCATCGCAGCCCCAAACTTTAAGAAACGACAACTTTGGTTTCTTGCTAAACCACAGTTCATATAGTGTCGTCTCAACGGATTTAGATGGTGCCCTATTTAACGCGAATGCAGCTGTCTCTAATGCATGATCCCAAAACTATATTGGTAAATCGGTAAGAAACATCATAGATTGTACTATATCCAATAAAGTACAGTTATGACGTTCGGACACACCATTATGATGTGGTGTTCCAGGTGGCATGAATTTGTGAAACTATTCCACATTGTTTTAATTGAAGACCAAACTCGTAACTCAAATATTTGTCTCCGCGATCAGATCGTAGAAACCTTATTTTCTTGTCACGATGATTTTTCCACTTCACTCTGAAATTCTTTGAACCTTTCAACTATTTCAGATTTATGTTTCATCAAGTAGATATACCCATATCTGCTCAAATCATCTGTGAAGGTCAGAAAATAACGATACCTGCCGCGAGCCTTAACACTCATTGGATCGCATACATCAGTATGTATTATTTCCAATAAGTCAGTTGCTCGCTCCACTGTTCCGGAGAACGGAGTCTTAGTCATCTTGCCCATGAGGCATGGTTCGCAAGCATCAAGTGATTCATAATCAAGTGATTTCAAAATCCCATCAGCATGGAGTTTCTTCATGCACTTTACACCAATATGACCTAAACGGCAGTGCCACAAATAAGTTGCACTATCACTATTAACTTTGCATCTTTTGGTTTCAATATTATGAATATGTGTATCACTACAATCGAGATCCAATGAACCATTTTCATTGGATGTGTAACCATATAAGGTTTTATTCATGTAAACAGAACAACAGTTTATTCTCTTACTTAAATGAATAACCGTATTGCAATAAACATGATCATATCATATTCATGCTCAACACAAACGCCAAATAACATTTATTTAGGTTTAACACTAATCCCGAAAGTATAGGGAGTGTGCGATGATGATCATATCAATCTTGGAACTACTTCCAACACACATCGTCACTTCACCCTTAACTAGTTTCTGTTTATTCTGTAACTCCTATTTCGAGTTACTAATCTTAGCAACCGAACAAGTATCAAATACTCAGGGGCTACTATAAACACTAGTAAGGCACACATCAATAATCTGTATATCAAATATACCCTTGTTCACTTTGCCATCCTTCTTATCCACCAAATATTTAGGGCATTTCCGCTTCCAGTGACCATTTCCTTTGCAGTGTAAGCACTCAGTTTCAGGCTTTGGTCTAGCTTTGGGGCTTCTTCGCAGGAGTGACAACTGGCTTGTCTTTCCACTTGAAGTTCCCCTTTCTTTCCCTTTGCCCTTTTCTTGAAACTAGTGGTCTTGTCAATCATCAACACTTGATGCTCTTTCTTGATTTCTACCTTCGTCGATTTCAATATCACGAAGAGCTCGGGAATCGTTTTCGTCATCCCTTGCATACTATAGTTCATCACGAAGTTCAGTAAATTAGTGATGGTGACTAGAGAATTCTGTCAATCACTATCTTATCTGGAAGATTAACTCCCACTTGATTCAAGCGATTGAAGTACCCAAACAATCTGAGCACATGCTCACTATTTGAGCGATTCTCCTCCATCTTTTAGCTATAGAACTTGTTGGAGACTTCATATCTCTCAACTCGGGTATTTGCGTGAAATATTAACTTCAAAAACTAGAACATCTCATATGGTCCATGATGTTCAAAACATCTTTGAAGTCCCGATTCTAAGCCATAAAGCATGGTGCACAAAACTATCAAGTAGTCATCATATTGAGCTAGCCAAACGTTCATAACGTGCGCAGATCGCTCTGCAATAGGTCCGTCACCTAGCGGTGCATTAAGGACATAATTATTCCGTGCAGCAATGAGGATAAACCTCAGATCGCGGATCAAATCCGCATCATTGCTACTAACATTTTTCAACACAATTTTCTCTAGGAACATATCAAAATAAACATATGAAAGCAACAACGCAAGCTATTGATCTTACAACATAATTTGCAAAATACTACCAGGACTAAGTTCATGATAAATTTAAGTTCAATTAATCATATTACTTAAGAACTCCCACTTAGACAGACATCCTCTAGTCATCTAAGTGATTACGTGATCCATATCAACTACACCATAACCGATCATCACGTGAGATGGAGTAGTTTTCAATGGTGAACATCGATATGTTGATCATATCTACTATATGATTCACGCTCGACCTTTCGGTCTCCGTGTTCCGAGGCCATATCTGCATATGCTAGGCTCGTCAAGTTTAACCTAAGTATTCGCGTGTGCAAAACTGGCTTGCACCCGTTGTAGATGGACGAGAGCTTATCACACCCGATCATCACGTGGTGTCCGGGCACGATTTAACTTTGGCAACGGTGCATACTCAGGGAGAACACTTCTTGATAATTTAGTGAGAGATCATCTTAAAATGCTACCGTCAATCAAAGCAAGAATAAGATGTAAAACAGATAAACATCATATGCAATCAAAATATGTGACATGATATGGCCATGATCATCTTGCGCCTTTGATCTCCATCTCCAAAGTACTGTCATGATCTTTATCGTCACCGACACGACACCATGATCTTCATCATCTTGATCTATATCAATGTGTCGTCACATGGTCGTCTCGCCAACTATTGCTCTTGCAACTATTGCTATCGCATAGCAATAAAGTAAAGCAATTATTTGGCACTTGCATCTTATGCAACAAAGAGACAACCATAGAGCTTCTGCCAGTTGCCGATAACTTCAACAAAACATGATCATCCCATACAACAACTTATATCTCATCACGTCTTGACCATATCACATCACAACATGCCCTGCAAAAACAAGTTAGACGTCCTCTACTTTGTTGTTGCAAATTTTATGTGGCTGCTACGGGCTTAAGCAAGAACCAATCTCACCTACGCATCAAAACCACAACGATAGTTCGTCAAGTTAGTGCTGTTTTAACCTTCGCAAGGACCGGGCGTAGCCACACTCGGTTCAACTAAAGTTGGAGAAACTGACACCCGCTAGTCACCTGTGTGCAAAGCACGGCGGTAAAACCAGTCTCGCATAAGCGTACGCGTAATGTCGGTCCGGGCCGCTTCATCCAACAATACCGCCGAACCAAAGTATGACATGCTGGTAAGCAGTATGACTTATATCGCCCACAACTCACTTGTGTTCTACTCGTGCATATAACATCAAACCATAAAAACCTAGGCTCGGATGCCACTGTTGGGGAACGTAGTAATTTCAAAATTTTCCTACGCACACGCAAGATCATGGTGATGCATAGCAACGAGAGGGGAGAGTGTTGTCTACGTACCCTCGTAGACCGAAGCGGAAGCGTTGACGCAACGTAGAGGAAGTAGTCGTACGTCCTCCCGGTCCAACCGATCCAAGCACCGTTACTCCGGCACCTCCGAGTTCTTGACACACGTACAGCTCGATGACGCACCCCGATCTCCGATCCAGCAGAGGCGCGGGGAGGAGTTCCGTCAGCATGACGGCATGGTGACGATCTTGATGTTCTCCTGTCGCAGGGCTTTGCCTAAGCACCGCTACAATATGACCGAGGTGTAATATCGTGGAGGGGGGCACCGCACACGGCTAAGGAACGATCCGTAGATCAACTTGTGTGTCTATGGGGTGCCCCTGCCCCCGTATATAAAGGAGTGGAGGAGGGAGGGCGGCCCTCTCTATGGCGCGCCTAGGGGAGTCCTACTCCCACGGGAGTAGGATTCCCTTTCCTAGTTCAACTAGGAACCCTTCCATGTAGTAGGAGTAGGAGAGAAGGAAAGGGAAGAGAGAAGGAGAAGGAAGGAAGGGTGCGCCCCCCCTCCCTAGTCCAATTCGGACTAGTTCAAGGGAAGGGGTGCGGCCACCCTTTTGGCCCTTTCTCTCCTTTCCCGCAGGGCCCAATAAGGCCCAATACTTCTCCCCGGCGAATTCCCGTAACTCTCCGGTACTCCGAAAAATACCCGAATCACTCGGGATCTTTCCGAACTCCGAATATAGTCGTCCAATATATCAATCTTTACGTCTCGACCATTTCGAGACTCCTCGTCATATCCCCGATCTCATCCGGGACTCCGAACTCCTTCGGTACATCAAAACTCATAATCTCATAATATAATTGTCATCGAAACCTTAAGCGTGCGGACCCTACGGTTCGAGAACAATGTAGACATGACCGAGACACGTCTCCGGTCAATAACCAATAGCGGGACATGGATGCCCATATTGGTTCCTACATATTCTATGAAGATCTTTATCGGTCAGACCGCATAACAACATACGTTGTTCCCTTTGTCATCGGTATGTTACTTGCCCGAGATCCGATCGTCGGTATCCAATACCTAGTTCAATCTCGTTACCGGCAAGTCTCTTTACTCGTTCCGTAATACATCATCTCGCAACTAACTCATTAGTTACAATGCTTGCAAGGCTTAAGTGATGTGCATTACCGAGAGGGCCCAGAGATACCTCTCCAACATTCGGAGTGACAAATCCTAATCTCGAAATACGCCAACCCAACATCTGCCTTTGGAGACACCTGTAGTACTCCTTTATAATCACCCGATTCACGTTGTGACGTTTGGTAGTACCAAAGTGTTCCTCCGCAAACGGAGTTGCATAATCTCATAGTTATAGGAACATGTATAAGTCATGAAGGAAGCAATAGCAACATACTAAACGATCGTGTGCTAAGCTAACGGAATGGGTCATGTCAATCAGATCATTCAACTAATGATGTGACCTTGTTAATCAAATAACAACTCCTTGTTCATGGTTAGGAAACATAACCATCTTTGATTAACAAGCTAGTCAAGTAGAGGCATACTAGTGACACTCTGTTTGTCTATATATTCACACATGTATTATGTTTCCGGTTAATACAATTCTAGCATGAATAATAAACATTTATCATGATATGAGGAAATATATAATAACTTTATTATTGCCTCTAGGGCATATTTCCTTCATAGCACGCCTAGGTCCTCTCTTAGTTGAGGAACCACCTTGGTACATTCTCCTGGACATATTTCTCTGAAAAATTTCTGAAATTTTTAGTAACTTCAAAACAAAGTGAATCAAACTAACAAGATTGGTAGCAACTACTCCCATAAGTGCCTAGGGCCTATATCATGCATTAGAATTACTTGGGACCTTAAAATTTTGTCATGCAAGCTCAAGAACAGGGTCACCTATGCAGGAAAAATTTGCAATGAATAAAGCACTAGAACAAAAACTAATTGGACCAATGGAGGAGTCACATACCAAGCAACAATCTCCGAAAGCAATTTTGTGAATGGAGCTTTGAGCAAGGAGATCAAAAATCGCAGCAAAATGAGCTAGAACTCATGCTTGAGCTGGATGGGGATTTTTTTGGGAGGAAGATGGAGTGTGTGGGTGCAGGAATAAGTGGAGGGAGGCCACCATGGGCCGACGAGATAGGGGGGCGCCCCCAGGGGGAGGGGGCGCGCCCTCCACCCTCATGGCCAGGTGCTTGCCCTCCTGTTAATTTCTCAGTGCCTAAAATCCTCAAATATTACATAAAAATCATACTAAATTTGCAGGGCATTTGGAGCACTTTTATTTTCGGGATATTTTTTATTGCATGGATAATTCAGAAAATAGACAGATAATACAATTTTTTCTTTATTTATTCTAAATAACAGAAAGTAAAAAGAGGGTACAGAAGGTTGTGCCTTCTAGTTTCATCCATCTCATGATCATAAAAAATGAATCCACTAACAAGGTTGATCAAGTCTTGTTAACAAACTAATTCCGAATAACATGAAACCGGAGAAATTTCGAATAACACTAGGTTACCTCAATGGGGATATGAACATCCCCAACAATAAGAATATCATACTTTTTCTTGACAATAGGCAGAGGAAATTCAAAACCTCCAATAATGATAGTTAGAACCATGCCAATAGAATTGATGCTATGAACTTGAGGTTGTTTCCTCGGAAAGTGTACCATATGCTCATTACCATTAACATGAAAAGTGACATTGCCTTTGTTGCAATCAATAACAGCCCCTGCAGTATTCAAAAAGGGTCTACCAAGGATAATCGACATACTATTGTCCTCGGGAATATCAAGAATAACAAAGTCCGTTAAGATAGTGACATTTGCAACCACAACAGGCACATCCTCACAAATACCGGCAATGTATAGCGATCGATTTATCAGCCATTTGCAAAGATATTTCAGTAGGTGTCAACTTATTCAATTCAAGTCTACGATATAAAGAGAGAGGCATAACACTAACACCGGTTCCATGATCACATAAAGCAGTTTTAACATAGTTTCTTTTAATGGAGCATGGTATAGTTGGTACTCCTGGATCTCCAAGTTTCTTTGGTATTCCACCCTTAAAAGTATAATTAGCAAACATGGTGGAAATTTCAGCTTCCGGTATCTTCCTTTTATTTGTAATGATATCCTTCATATATTTAGCATAAGGATTTACTTTAAGCATATATTTTAGGCGCATACGTAAGAAGATAGGTCTAATTATTTCAGCAAAGTGCTCAAAATCCTCATCATCCTTTGTCTTGGATGGTTTAGGAGGAAAAGGCATGGGTTTCTGAACCCATGGTTCTCTTTCTTTACCGTGCTTCCTAGCAACAAAATCTCTTTTATCATAACGTTGATTCTTTGATTGTGGGTTATCAAGATCAACAGCAGGTTCAATATCTACTTCATTATTATTGCTAGGTTGATCATCAACATGAACATTATCATTAACATTGTCACTAGGTTCATGTTCATCACCTGATTGTGTTTCAGCATCAGAGATAGAAATTTCATTGGGATTCTCAGGTGTGTCTACAACAGGTTCACTAGAAGCATGCAAAGTCCTATCGTTTTTCTTTTTCTTCTTTCTAGAAGGACTAGATGCATCTACATTATTTCTCTGAGAATCCTTGTCGATTCTCTTAGGGTGTCCTTTAGGATACAAAGGTTCTTGAGTCATTCTACCAGTTCTAGTAGCCACTCTAATACTAAAATCATGTTTATTATTAAATTCATCGAGCAAATTACTTTGAGCTTTAAGTACTTGCTCAGCTTGAGTGGTAACCATAGAAGCATATTTGCTAATGAGTTTAAGTTTACCTTTAACTCTAGCCATATAATCACTCAAGCGTCCTATCTCAAAAGCATTACTCTTTACTCCCTCCGTTCCAAAATAGATGACCTAACTTTGTACTAAAGTTAGTACAAAGTTGAGTCATCTATTTTGGAACGGAGGGAGTAATTCTCTACCAACATAAGCATTAAAACTTTCTTGTCTAGCCATAAAGTCATCAAATTCATCTAACCATGGGCTATGAAATTTAGTAGATGGAATTTCAAATTTATCATATCTATAGAGAGAATTTACCTTTACTACCTATGTCGGGTTATCAAGACAATGTGTTTCTTCAATAGGCGGTATATTAAGACCATGTATTTCTTCAATAGGAGGTAAATTCTTAACATCTTCAGCTTTAATACCTTTTTCTTTCATTGATTTCTTTGCCTCTTGCATATCTTCAGGACTGAGAAATAGAACACTCCTCTTCTTCGGAGTTGGTTTAGGAATAGGCTCAGGAGTTGGCTTAATTGGCTCAGGAATTGCCTCAGGAAGAGTCCAATTATTTTCATTAGTCAACATATTATTCAATAATAATTCAGCTTGGTCGACTGTTCTTTCCCTGAAAACACAACCAACACAACTATCCAAGTAGTCCTTGGAAGCATCAGTTAGTCCATTATAAAATATATCAAGTATTTCATTTTTCTTAAGAGGATGATCAGGCAAAGCATTAAGTAATCGGAGAAGCCTCCCCCAAGCTTGTGGGAGACTCTCTTCTTCGATTTGCACAAAATTATATATTTCCCGCAAGGCAGCTTGTTTCTTATGAACGGGGAAATATTTAGCAGAGAAGTAATAAATCATATCCTGGGGACTACGCACACAACCAGAATCAAGAGAATTAAACCAAGTTTTAGCATCACCCTTTAATGAGAATGGAAATATCTTAAGGATATAATAATAGCGAGACTTCTCATCATTAGTGAACAGGGTGGCTATAACATTTAACTTGGTAAGATGTGCCACAACAGTTTCAGATTCATAGCCACAAAAAGGATCAGATTCAACCAAAGTAATTATCTCAGGATCAACAAAGAATTCATAATCCTTATCAGTAACAAAGATAGGTAAAGTAGCAAAAGCAGGGTCATATTTCATCCTTGCATTCAGAGTTTTCTGTTTAAGTTTAGCTAGTAATTTCTCAAGATCAGATCTATCATTGCAAGCAAAAAGATCTCTAGTAGTTTCTTCATCCATAACATAACCCTCAGGAACAACATGCAATTCATAATTAGGGGGAGAACCTTCATCATCACTATCATCAATAATTTCATCATCAATAATTTCATTCTCTCTAACCCTAGCAAGTTGTTCATCATGATATTCACCTAATGGCACAGTAGTATCAAGCATAGAAGTAGTTTCATCATAAATATCATGCATAGCAGAAGTGGCATCATCAATAACATGCGACATATCAGAATTCATAGCAGTAGCAGGTTTAGGTGTAGCAAGCTTACTGATAATAGAAGGAGAATCTAGTGCAGAGTTATATGGCAGTTCCTTACCTCCCCTCGTAGTTGAGGGAAAAATCTTAGTTCTCGCAACTTTCAAGTTCTTCATAGTGATCAACAGATATAAATCCCAAGTGACTCAAAGAATAGAGCTATGCTCCCCGACAACGGCGCCAGAAAATAGTCTTGATAACCCACAAGTATAGGGGATCGCAACCGTTTTCAAGGGTAGAGCATTCAACCCAAATTTATTGATTCGACACAAGGGGAGCCAAAGAATATTCTCGAGTATTAGCAGTTGAGTTGTCAATTCAACCACACCTGGATACCTTAGTATCTGCTACAAAGTATTTAGTAGCAAAGTAGTATGGAAGTAACGGTAACAGTGGCAAAAGTAAAGATAGCAGTTTTGTAGTAGTTGTAACAATAACAACGGAAAAGTAAATAAGCGAAGCACAATATGTGAAAAGCTCGTAGGAATTGGATCAGTGATGGATAATTATATCGGATGCAATTCATCATGTAATAGCTATAACATAGGGTGACACAAAATTAGCTCAAGTTCATTAATGTAATGTAGGCATGTATTCCGAATATAGTCATACGTGCTTATGGAAAATAACTTGCATGACATCTTTTCTCCTACCCTCCCGTGGCAGCGGGGTCCTAGTGGAAACTAAGGGATATTAAGGCCTCCTTTTAATAGAGAACTAGACCAAAGCATTAACACATAGTGAATACATGAACTCCTCAAACTATGGTCATCACCGAGAAGTATCCCGATTATTGTCACTTCGGGGTTGTCGGATCATAACACATAATAGGTGACTATAGACTTGCAAGATAGGATCAAGAACTCACATATATTCATGAAAACATAATAGGTTCAGATCTGAAATCATGAAACTCGGGCCCTAGTGACAAGCATTAAGCATAGCAAAGTCATGGCAACATCAATCTCAGAACATAGTGGATACTAGGGATCAAACCCTAACAAAACTAACTTAATTACATGGTAAATCTCATCCAAACCATCACCGTCCAGCAAGCCTATGATGGAATTACTCACGCACGGCGGTGAGCATCATGAAATTGGTGATGGAGGATGGTTGATGATGACGACGGCGACGAATCCCCCTCTCCGGAGCCCCGAACGGACTCCAGATCAGCCCTCCCGAGAGAGATTAGGGCTTGGCAGCGGCTCCGTATTGTAAAACGCGCCAGGGGGCGTGCCCAGGGGAGGGGGCGCGCCCCCCACCCTCGTGGACAGGGTGTGGGCCCCGTGGCCTTGATGCTTTTGCTAGTATTTTTTATATATTCCAAAAGTTATCTCCGTGGATTTTCCGGTCATTCCGAGAACTTTTGTTTTCTGCACAATAAACAACACCATGGCAGTTCTGCTGAAAACAGCGTCAGTCCGGGTTAGTTTCATTCAAATCATGCAAGTTAGAGTCCAAAACAAGGGCAAAAGTGTTTGGAAAAGTAGATACATTGGAGACGTATCACATAGAAACAAGGGGGAGAGTGTGGCCACGTACCCTCGTAGACCGAAAGCGGAAGCGTTATGTAACGCGGTTGATGTAATCGAACGTCTTCGTGATCCAACCAATCAAGTATCGAACGCATGACACCTCCGCGATCTGCACACGTTCAGCTTGCTGACGTCCCTCGAACTCTAGATCCAGCTGAGGCCGAGGGAGAGTTCGACGGCGTGGTGAAGGTGATGATGAAGTTACCGGCGTAGGGCTTCGCCTAAGTACTACGACGATATGACCGAGGTATGTAACTATGGAGGGGGGCAGCACACACGGCTAAAAGATCAACTTGTGTGTCTATGGGGTGCCCCCCTTCCCCGTATATAAAGTAGAAGAGGGGAGGCCAGCCGACTCTCCTTTGGTGCGCCCCCAAGAGGGGAATCCTACTAGGACTCCAAGTCCTAGTATGTTTCCACCAAAAGGGAGAGAAGGGGAAGGAAGGAGAGGGAGAGGGAGAAGGAAAGGGGGGCGCCGCCCCCCTTCCTTGTCCTATTCGGACTCAAGGGGGAGGGGGTGTGGGGCCTGCCCTGGCCGCCCTTCTCTCTCTCCACTAAGGCCCATCGTGGCCCAATAGTTCCCCCGGGGGTTTCGATAACCCTCCGACACTCTGGTTTTATCCGAAACTTCTCCGGAACACTTCCGATGTCCGAATATAGTCGTCCAATATATCAATATTTATGTCTCGATCATTTCGAGACTCCTCGTCATGTTCGCTATCATATCCCAGACTCCGAACAACCTTCGGTACATCATATCACATAAACTCATAATACCAATCGTCATCGAATGTTAAGCGTGCGGACCCTACGGGTTCGAGAACTATGTAGACATGACTGAGACGCGTCTCCGGTCAATAACCAATAGCGGAACCTGGATGCTCATATTGGTTCCTACATATTCTACGAAGATCTTTATCGGTCAAACCGCATAACAACATACATTGTTCCCTTTGTCATCGGTATGTTACTTGCCCGAGATTCGATCGTCAGTATCATCATACCTAGTTCAATCTCGTTACTGGAAAGTCTCTTTACTCGTTCCGTAATACTTCATCCCGCAACTAACTCATTAGTCACAATGCTTGCAAGGCTTATAGTGATGAGTATTACCGAGAGGGCCCAAAGATACCTTTCCGAAACACGGAGTGACAAATCCTAATCTGGATCTATGCCAACCCAACAAATACCTTCGGAGACACATGTAGAGCACCTTTATAATCACTCTTTTACGTTGTGACGTTTGGTAGCACACAAAGTGTTCCTCCGGTATTCAGGAGTTGCATAATCTCATAGTCCAAGGAACTTGTATAAGTCATGAAGAAAGCAGTAGCAATGAAACTGACACGATCATAATGCTAAGCTAACGGATGGGTCATGTCCATCACATCATTCTCCTAATGATGTGATCCCGTTCATCAAATGACAACACATGTCTGTGGTTAGGAAACATAACCAACTTTGATTAACGAGCTAGTCAAGTAGAGGCATACTAGGGACTATATGTTTTGTCTATGTATTCACACATGTACTAAGTTTCTGGTTAATACAATTCTAGCATGAATAATAAACATTTACCATGAATTAAGGAAATAAATAATAACTTTATTATTGCCTCTGGGGCATATTTCCTTCAAATCCAACACCCCAAACGTCCGCATACGTGTCCATGGACACTGAACAGTCACCCCCTCGAATGTCCACGTCCAGAACAGTGTACCGCATACCCCCCTCTCCCCCCCGCAAGAAAAAAATATGCCATCCATGCAGCGTCAACAAACTACGTTGATCATCATACAAAGAAGGCATAAATTCACAGTTCATATGGACATATCATCACAGGTCATCAGACTAAAAGAGGCAGTTCATGGCCGACAAACATGTATAGATTCGAACTTAAGTAAATACTAAAATGGGACGGACAAGATATAGAAAATCACCATTTCCTTGCCGATCCCTTGCTCTTGCGGTCACTGGAGTGCCTGTAGCCCACCGTGTAGGCATTAGCACCGGGAGGGGCATTCACCAACCGGCAACTTTTGTTGCAGCCGCCGCCTTCTCTGCCGCTTTGCACTTCGACTGCTTGATGTCGAGCTGGAGCTCCTTCGTGTTCTTGCGGTGGAGCCGCCACGCATCTGTCCCCAACATGGTGACCGAGCGGCAAGGACCGTCATGAGGAGCTGCTCCTCAGAATAGACCGCCGAATGGACGCGAACCGACGGGAGGAAGCTACCTCCTCCGCCGCCTCTCCCTTTCCTGCCATCGCACGCAACACGCGCCTTCGATCCGAGAGTCCACATCCCTGGTGGCGTCATGGGCTTCGAATTTGGGTGATAGGGGACAGAGCGGAGATCGATCTACCTCCCTGTCTACTCGCGATCGCTGTAGCGCGATGCGGACAACGAACACCTCCTCATTGTCAACCTCTGCCTTACGGATGAGGGCGTCCCAATCGTCATGGTTGTCCCTAGAGCCAGGTCCACCGCCGGAGGCGTGGCCTCTTCTTGACATTGGGTGAGGAGGGGACATAGAGGGGAGGCAAATCGACGGGGAGCAGAGCAGAGAGTGAGGTAGAGTTTGGTTTGGGTGGGGATGTTTGTAGGGACAGAGTAGGGTCGATGCGGGAGGTGGGTCGGTCCGATGTGACGAACGCGCCCGGTCCGTCCCATATATAGGCTGGATATGAGGGGCACGGTCAAATCGGAACGTATAGCGCTACAGGGGCCGTATAAGAAGGTCGGTTGGGCTGGCAAAAGCCGACAGGTCAGTGAGCAGGCCGTCCGCCTGATGAAAATAAGGAGTAGCTGTAGATGCTCTTAGATACGTATTGCATTGCGTATGCTGACTGAGCCTTTTATGGCTTCCTCATCAATCTCCCATACCACAACTAGTGGAGAAACTCCACCGTGGAACTAAGAGTGAGGATGCGTTTTCAAATGCCTTACATTCCCTGCGTAATACTTTTTTTTTCACAACTAAGCTGATAGTAAGGGAGCAAACCCACCTTAGGGCTTCTCCAACGCCGACCAGCAAACCTTTCACAACTGTCTGGGTCACGCTGTCCAAACCGAGAAAGCCATCCAACGTGGTCCGGACTCGATTTCTGCCGTAAACCGAAGACAAAAGTGGGGGAGGTTTGCCGGAGTCCGGACCAATCCCAAGCCCTCTTCTGACCGCCCTGGCCCACCAAAAAACCCTCTACCCTCCGCACGCACTCCCGCCCGGCGCCAGCCACCCACATTCATGCGCTGCAGAGCGGCTGCTCCCCATTGAAAATCAGATGTGACCTCTCACTAGCGCCGGCATTGAAGTGGCGCGCTGGCCGAGGGCGCCGCCCATTGCACGCTCGGTTGAACACGTCTACTCGCCGCATTCAAACGTCGGCATTAAATCCACGTGGAAGCCGAGAAACCTACTCCAGCCACTCATTCATTCAGGAGCGAGCCGGGATTAAACGCAATGCCGCCGGAGCTCCTCCTGTCCTTCCTCTATTTAAACAAGGCCAGACACCGGGCAAGAAGCGCACCACTCCATCTCCTCCTATTAAGCCGACGAGCATGAAGAGAGGTTCCGACGAGCATGAAGAGATATTCTCCGACATATTAAGCCGGCAGGTGGTCCGTCGAGCCTGAGGGATACGAGCGAGGAAGCTCGCAGCTCGACCTCCTTTCCCTAGGCCGACGGAGCAAGTTGCTGCCCCAACCCGACACGTGGTTCAGCATCTCGCCGCTCCAAGCCAGCTCGCGGAGGAGTGGCGAGTTGCTCCAGGCCGGCACGACGGGGAGAACGGCGAAAAGGGCATCGACGGCACCGCGTCGTACCGCCCCTCCAGTGCTTACAACCACGCCATCTGCTGTCGATGCGTGCGCAGCCGCACCATGCAGACAGAGAAAGAAGATGGGTGTGCGGAGGAGATCAACGAGTCGATGGCCAGCGCGTCCGCATTCGCTGGCAACTTCGAGTGAAAGTAGAACACAGGAGGCCGCCGCTGCTTGGGTCCCAGAAAGGCCAGCGCCGTCGCGTTGCCGGCTTGTACAACCGGTAACGTGCCCAGTTTCTTCTTTATTTTAGACCACCCTGGCCTGGGCATCCACGGAAGCACCCTTCCCCTCCCGCTGAAACACCTTCTTCGCCACACTCCAATGAGCGGCGCAACCGGACATAGGGAAGATATGGGGAAGAATATGCGTCCGGGACTCCCGGCAGTCCGGGGATGAAGGGATTTGCCACGGCCGACCGTAGACTAGTGTAGTGTGTCTGTGTCGTGGGAGTGGAGCTTCGCGCGACCGTATGTGCACATAGTTTTAACTTTTTAGTTAAAATATATCCAAAATGTAACCATTTTTGTCCGGTCTTTCTGAAATCCGGTCGAATTTGCATGAAATTCAGCCGTGTTTGATCGAATTTTGTTCGGTTGGTTTGAGCTGTTGTCAAAATGTATGCGGCTAGCGTTGGATGACTGCCTTCCGCGTGTGTCCGTGGACTGATCCTCTGTCCGCAGATGGATGCGAAAGAAAATTTACGAATTGCCGTTGCAGATGCCTTAGGTAAACAATCGGGCTGGGAAAAAAAGCGAATGCACCTTATCCGTCCCAGCACACAAGTCGGCTCGGCCGCACCCCGTCCCGGCACACAATGACCTGACGTTGACTACCAGCCGGGTGAAGAGAGAGCAAAGAGACAAAGCATTAGTCGGGTACACGAGTGGAGTAGAACAAGACCCGCTTTTACCCAGCGCCGGAAACACGCACGCAACGGCGAGGCAAATGACGCCAGACCGGCTCGGGGGGCACGCAAAGATGGCAAACGGGTCATGGAACTCAACTCGATACTTGATGAAACCCAGGCGTAGTCGATACTTTGTTTCTTTGAAGATCGTACCCAAGGCTGACCCGTCGTTTGAGTCAGCGCACACTGCTTGTTTCGGATTTAGACACTCCGTAACAAGAATTACTTTGCCCATACCAAAGCTTTCTCCATGTTCATAAACCCTTGCAGCAAAAATTACTTTGCACATACTAGTTCACATTTAGTTCCTTCGTCGGTGTTTTTCACCTTTCCCTATACAATACATAGATGGAGGCCCGTTAACACGCATGGTTAAGTCAATGTTAATTGACAAAGCCATGGCTTTTCACGCTGTGCATGCCTTAGATGTACAGTGCGCACTCTGTACAAGCCTTGCACGATCATCTCATGATGCCTGCATACTACAACTAGTGGAGAAACCAGGGAGCTAAACCAAGGTGAGGATACATTTCCCAATGCCTTCCATTCACAATGTAACGATTTTGTTTTTCTCAAACACAACTTCATCTTTGTTGGTGTGGATGCTACGTGCCTAGTAAGGAGAGCTAACATGTAACATTATATACAAGATCATATGGAACAATAAAAGGCATGTGCAGTGCAGTTTGCTTTATAAGGGCGGGGTGCCTGTGTTTAACGGACGGTTGGTGAGTGTCGTTGGCTATTCATGAACCTAAAATTAAGACAATACTCCCACCCTTTTTAATGCTGGTATTTTGCAAAATGAATAGTCTGGAACATGTAAACTTGGTTATTTATTTCTTACTATAAAACCTCCGGGAATAAGAGACTGGGATAAAAAGGCTAGTTTTCCAGCTAGACATAACCAATGTACATCGCATCCATCTTTGTTCCCAGAGAAAAAGAAGATGCATCACCTTTGTCGGAAAAAAAACCTACATTATATCCTGGTTCTCCCATCTTTGCATCTTGCCCCCTGTAGAAACGAGGCAATTTTGAAGAGCACGACACTTGAAGAATTCATGAAGCTTATTCTAAAAACCATGCTCTGACTGCCACATTCCCCAACAAATTGCCCCAAAATCCACAGAGAGAATAGCTGGTTGATACCACTGGATTTAGTTACCCAACAAGCCAGGAAAACATTAGCCCTTGTGGAACATGATTTCACCTGAATACATCCCTAAAAACCGACCAATCAAAATTTCCACGAGGGCAACTGTTTCTGCCTCCCCACACATTTTGCACTTGACATCACCATGCCACTGGCGATTTATCAACTATTTAGTCGAAGAGATTATGCCATAAGAAAAGTTTGATTGTAAGAAAGAATTTAGCAGGCCAAAGCTCCTGCATTTTAACATTAACAAGCCTCTGAATTGTAGAGTGACACTACATGAGTATTTAGTTTTCGACGTGACATGGTCTTGCCCATCCGTTTCTTGCTTTCTACAGATCGTATATTTCCTTGTAATCATGTCCAATCTCTGAAACTTAGAAAAGAAGCTTTTTGAAAGAGATTTGTTCTATAAAAAGTTTGGCTCAAAAGTTTAGAGGACTCTTTTTATTTTTTTTCTTTTACTAAAAACGACACATATAACTAACACTGACATCATTGATCTTAGCTCTGTTGTTCATACAATTAAGAGCCTCGCCAGTGCCATCCTTTCTTTTCTCTGCCTATGAGTGGCTTTAATGATCTAGCTTGCTTGTCCTTCACGAGTTGTTTCAGTAGTAATGATATATGGACTGCATTTTCAAATAAGATCCATTTTCTCTATTATATCCTCACATAACCATTCATGTCTCTGCATTTTCAAACGTTCAAGTGTTGAGTTTAACTTAGAGAGCATAGTGATGGGGTACACTGTGGGAGTGTAGACAAAAAAAAAGATTTGCATGTATCATCATTTTTTTCTTAGAGCATTGGTTGATGTAACAATAATATATCATTAATTAAGAAAAACTACGAAGCAATGCTAGGCACTGGTATTGAACAAAATGCCTTAAAATCGGAAGGCCATCCATATTCGACCTGCCTTGCGAGAGCTATCACCCCTAATGTAAAACTCTGAGCCATAACTTTCAACAAGGAAATGGCATGCGGATGTCGGTGCTGCTTGATCTATCCATACATTTAAATCATGGGTCTTTTTACCCCAAGAAATGCATTCTTGATTTCAACCGCCAGCGTCATCGTCCACCTCTCTATCGTTCGATCTACGAAGAACAAGTCGGTCAAAGCAGAATTTGTCGGTAGAGGAGACACCATCACGTCGCTTTCGGACATTGTTGCACCCTCATTTCGTCCGAGCTTAAATGAATTCTGTCCTATTTGCATGCTATTCATCTGGCTTGTTTAAATGCGGTTTGAAATATATGCGGGGATGGTTGAATTGCCGGCTCTAATATCAGTGTTTGCGAGATCCCGGCTTTAGGCTGGCGATCAATCCGAAACTGCAAATACCCAAGACAATCAAGGCTATTTCAGCAAACTAGCTCGAGCATCGAAGTTTTGAGGACACGATATACGTAGGTCCGCCTGACGAACTAGTAGTACGTCGCATAACATGACCATCGTTCAGTACAGTCTAGCTAGCTAGACAAGCCTGTGTGTACATTTGACTGACGTGGAGGAGCTGCACGATGTGTTGCTCTGCTTCTCCTCCTCTGCTTTTGGTGTGTCCATTTCTTGGGATAACCTTAGATCAATGTCTCAAACCGAATCAAACTGAACGCCGTCCACTGCAACACATATCCGCAATTTGGAATTTAATTCTAACAAGTTCGGCAATTTAGAGTCCTTTGTAGTATTACCTTGTCTATTTTCCTCCTACCGAAATGAACTAACCGCCGTCTCATCTTCTCTTCGTCGTCGGCGTGCTCAACCGCGCACAACCTCCAAGCTCTACGGCGTGTTTGGTTGCCCGCATTGGGCCCAACCAGGCCCGCGCGGAAAGAAAGAGGCATGTTTGGTTGCCCGTTTTCACTGTTGGGCCTGCATCGCACGCTTCTTAAAGCAGCCTAGAGGCTGGCCGTTGGAAACCCTCGAATTGACAGTTTCTCGCGAGCCAGGCCGAGGCGAGCGCTAGCGAGCGGGCCCTTGCACGAGTGGAGATGGGAGGGATGCTAGGTGATTACATGAGGTCTTCTTCAACCTCCAGTAAGCTTCTATCCAATCTCCTCTCTTTGATCTACACAACGGTGCTTCGATTCGAGGTAAGCTCTACACGAAAAAGATGCACCTTGATGTTACGGTTTCATTCAGGCGATCGGTTCGTAGTTTCGTCGGCCGTAAGTTCTTAATCCCGTGTTCCCGTTTGGAGCTGTTTTGGACGAATTTTGCCAGATTCATCGCGCACGATCGATTGTTTGAAATTTCCTTTGACCAGCAGCCTAATCTCGCAGTTCCTCACAACATTCGTGTTGTAAGTTTTTGGTTTCGACGATCGTAGCTTCATCTCTCTTTGAACAACAATCTACTACACTAACGCCGCCATGTCGAGCTCCACTGTCCTCTGCTCAGAGCCCTCCTATTCGTCCCTCTCGACGCCGAAGCCCTTCCCTTTGATCTCCTTGCCCGTGTGCTACTGCACTAGAGTCGTTTTCGCCGTCGCTCATCTCGGCCTACTCTCTGTCGTCCTCCTACTGCACTGACGCTGCAATGGCGTGCACACTGCTTTCTTGTGTCCTGTGCCTCCACGCACACTGCAGTTTGCTACACCGCCGACGGGGTCGATCATATTTGCCTCCTCTCTCTCGTCCTACTACACTGGAGTCGTTTTCGGCGTCGATCATCTCGGCTCTCGTCCACTGCACTGACGATACGATGGCGCGGGGACTGCATTCTCCTCCTCTATCCACTGTCTTTGCGCGAGCACTGCAACTAGTTCGCCGATGGTGTCGCTCGCCGTGCCGCCGACGGGGTCACTCGTCCATGACTCCATGCTCGTCATGTCGGACACGGCGCCACGGCCACTATCCACCGCAGTCGCCATGGTCCGGCGCACACTGCATTTCTTCTCCCCCTTCCTCTGCTAGCTCTTGACCCTGTGTGCTAAGTGCAAGTGCTAGCTCTTAATCATACCCCATGCAGGCAACCAAACAACATGTAGTTGCATGCGCCAAGACAATGCAGGCAACCAAACAACGTATCAAAGTTGATCTCCTAATGCAGCATATGAGGCTGTTTTTCTAGAGCCAGGCTGAGTGAATAAGTGTATGCAACGCAAGCACTGTAGCACACTGCAACCAAACACGCCCATAATGGCTTCGACTCCCGACGTCCTCTTCAGCCTCTTACCCTCCTCTCGCATGCCGCTTCGTCCTCCAGACTACGTCCGCAGACGGAGGGTACAGACAAACGCAGCAGCGAGGCTCGTTGGCGCGCCCCGCTGCTGCAGACGAACCCGAGGGATACGTAAGACCCTGCCACGTGCAACCTGGTAAACACGACCTAGTGCCACATGCTGTTCCACGCACACAATCACTAAATGAGAATTCCTTCGGTCAAAAAACATTGGCGAATTGATTGAAACTCCATTGACCAAAATTGATCTGTGAAGGATTGAATTCCTTCAATGAAAATCCATTGGTGATGATTTGATTGAATTCGTTTGGTCCAGATGTAGCGTATTTGTTCAGTTCGTGTTAAAAATGTTCTCTGGGGTGACTCAACAGATGGAGATGGACTGCTGGTGCTTCCCATATCAAACATTGTTTTTAGAAAACAGAGGTTTGGCGCTCCATTTTATATTATGAAAAGGAGGCAACATCATCTAGGGCTGTTAAAACAGCGCTTGGGTTGAGCTAGAGTAGATAAACCAGAATCAGTAACAACAACAATCCACCAACATTACATCAGAACAAAAAGATATATGCTCAAAGAGAAGGAATACTCAAACACCAGCAACCTGACTGATTGGGCAGCCCATCATTTTGCTTCGTGCTACCTTTCTCCTCCTTGGTGGACATAATCCATTGTTCCACTCAGTTGCTTGTGGCATCTCTTTACTTATAGTTATTTTTCTTCCAAAAAGGAGGACAACCTCCGCCCTGGGCATCGATTGATCACACATCATACTTATGCTTGTAATAAGGGTGATGACCATGTCGTCCGGCCATCTAAATTTTTTTCATGCAAGGAAGTAATATACTCGACGGAGTAGTGATCGTACATGAGACATTCACAAGATGCATAGGAAATACATACTGGAGCAGTATTCAAGATTGACTTTGAAAATGCTTATGACCAAGTCAAATGGTCATTTCTCCAAGAAGTCTTAAGAATGAAAGGTGTCCGAGTGTAAAATCTTGACACTAGGGATCAAAGATACCCTGTTTATTTGTTCCTCTAAATGCTTAGTTTCTCTTCACGAAGTAAAAAAAAATGACACACAGAGTTTATACAGGTTTAGGCGCACAGAGGCATAATACCCTACTTCCTCTTAATGGAGGGAGTATGACAAGGATTACAAGTGGTCGAACGAGCATACGGGGTGCTCGGGCAAGCTCTTATACGTGCTTGGAAGAGCTGCAAATACCTAGTCCATGCTCGAGAGCAACCTTCTCAGTTTGCTGCTGAGGGCATTTTCTCTTGAGTACAATTTGATGTTGATGACAATATATATAGGGGACTAATCATGTTTGCTAAGCGTATCAAAGGTTTTAGTCCCCATTAAATCTTTATGTGTGGATAATGGACCCATTTAAATGATATGGCTCAAGAATGGAGGAACAACAAGATACACATATAAGCATATCCTTTTCCGTTTGTTCTTGAGTATAGGGATCCCACACTAATAAGCATGGAATGACGGAGTCTTGCAGAAAGATTAGCTCTTGATCACGGTTTCCAACATATCTTACTCACGCACATATTTTATTCTTATCAAATGCAAACACACTCTCCCCTTATGCTTATATCTCAAGTTTACATATCCCATATAGGCATAAGTCATCTAAACCAGTCCAATACTTCACCGACATACTTGATATCCGGTCCACACCGGATGTCCGATGGATTATCTATATATGCACTGGATGTCCTATACGTACCGAAAATCCGGTCAGGAGGCACCAGTACCAAAATACTCAATATTAACAGCCATCTGGTACTCACCGGATGTCCGATGGATTATCTATATTGTATCAGATGTCTGATACATACTGGAAATCTTGTCAGGACACACCAGTACCAAAACAGTCAATACTAACAGACATCTGGTACTCAGCGGATGTTCAGTGGCTCAACGAGCTACCAGATGTCCGTTCATACCAGCACCGAGCCAGAACTCCACATACTGGGCTGAACTTTTAGTACACACCGGTTGTCCGGTGGCTACTCATTTCACCAGATGTCTGGTGGCTACTCATTTCACCGGATGTATAGTACCTCCATGTCCAGTGAGCAAGCAACATGGGCCAGACTTCTGGTGAACACCTTATACCCGACAGCTACACGAGCCACTAGATGTCCGGTACATACCGGATGTCCGATACCCCCCTACTCTTTTTATACTATGTTATTCTTATGTTTGTACACCCTACAACACCGGATGTCCGATACTTACAGTCAGTTTACACTCCAACAAGCATATCTTGGCCCACACTATATGTATATCCCTCCCTCACTCTAGGAGAGGGTTGACCACTTCATTAAAACAAACCCTATAACACACAAGTGCTCCCTCTCAGTCTCTCGTTCACCAAATCCTAGACCCTGAAGAGATTTGTGAGAGTTCTTGAGAGATTTTCCACCAAGTTATAGATCCACTCCTCCCCCTCTCTTGACCAATGAAATTCGTGATTTGAGCAAGTCTTGAGATTTTCCCCATCATTCTTATCACTCTTGGAGGTTGAAGACTCCTAGGCGGTAGGAGTTCTTCGGAGAGGAACCGTTCATTGTGATTACCCCTAGAAAGTTTGTGAAGGTTTGGAGACCACCTCAAGGTCTCACACTTGTGGTTGAGAATCTCCTTCGTGGTGATATATCAAGCGGAGAATAGGGTGATTGTTGGGAATATAACTATTAGGTATGACCCGCCCAGGAGGGGACGGGTTATACCGATGGCGATTCATCATATGAAGCCCACGAAGATATTTGAAGATGGCGGTTTAGTTAAGGGCCCAAGGCCCAAAGGCGACTTAAGGCCTGCAAGGGTAAACCGCCATATATGTATGACTTGTGTTGTAAGGCATGAATAGATAGTCACCAAGCCATACACTGTTTATGAGCCGGTCGGGACTCCATGAGCCGCTGGGCGTCCACCTGTGTATATAAAGGGACGACCTGGCGGCGATTCAGGACAAGAAACAACATATCGAAAGCTAGGTCAAGCGGATTCGCTCCATGGTAATCAAGACATAAGCAATACCACCTCAAACTGGATTAGGCCTTTACCTTCACCGCAAGGGGCTGAACCAGTATAAACTCTCGCGTACTTTGTCCCGTTTTAACCCCTTTAAGCTTCCTAGTTGCGATGGCTCCACGACTAAGTCCTTTTGCTAGGACATCTTCCGTGACCTTTCCATGACAGTTGGCGCCCACTATGGGGCCAGCGCTATGCCCGGCTCTCAATCAGTTGTTTTAATGACCAGAGAACATAGCTGTCGATACCCACTTTGATTGGCAACACCAACGCCACTGGGGGCTATATGATCGTATTCGAATCTTAGCTTAACCCCTTTGGAACAGTTTACTGATCGTATTCGAATCGGAAGCCTCAATTTTTTTTATCTATTTCTATACAATCACAAGTATTTGAGTTGTCACAAATATCATATGTGCCGGCTCTTACAGAGTTGAGTTATCAGCTTCACTGTCTGGGTCACATAAACCGACGGTATCATTCAAAGGATCATAGGGATCTTGTGATCTACTTGTGTGCAAGATAAGACTATATTTGGGCGGTTACCCGCCCTGGCTTTTGACATTAAGTCGCCAGGGTATATGTTGTTTAAACTCTGTGCAGGATTTACAGAGCTATGGCGTACATAAATGATCAAGTTCAAGCCCATCATCAAAGATTGAAATTGATGTCTCAAAAGGGTTATTAATTCTTGATTTTCTCAAAGGCTATACGCCACCGGGTTACCATGAATGTGCATTAAGTCGTCATCGGCCAAGAGCCGCCAGGTATTTAAACTCCGGATTTACTTGTCAACCGATGAGGTATTCAAATCTTTAATAGCCAAAACTGGCTGGATTTTCATGATGATATTGAATGATTGAGGTTTTCATACCGGATTATATTGTTCAAATCTTAAATAGCCAACATGGCTGGATTTCTATTGTGATTATCAATAACCAGTGTTAGGATTGAGGTTTTCAAAGTCGCTTTAGCGCAACGGCTATTATTTTTTATCAATGGGCATGATTTATTTTACAATGGAGGAAATAGTCCCGAGTTGCTGCAGGCTTACGACCCGGTACTTGGGGGCTACATTGTTCAAATCAAGATTGCATCGAATATACAAGTACCATGTCACTGCCAGCATGCACCATGGCACTTGGGGGCTAATACAAAGTCATTTTTGCTCAACTTATTGAAGACCCGACTCATCACATTTTAAATGAGCCGGCCCTTGGGGGCTACCAATTGTTCCTGTTAAAAATTCAAGGTACACAAGCCTCAGTCCATTACATTAAGAGATCCACTACTCAGTTGGTAAGTACAAAGCTCTTAACCTTATGGACGTGGGTTCAAGCCCCATGGTGGAGATTACATCATATGATGCTATTATTAATGAATTATTTACAAAGTCCCTGCTCATTATTGCATAATGACCCGGCCCTTGGGGCCTACACTGGTTGAAGTTTTTATGAGCATAAGGCAATTACAAGTCCCAGGTTTCTGCAAGCATGACAACCCGACACTTGGGGGCTACATATGTGGAATATTCAGTTTATGACTAATGATTGAGATGAATAACCCAGATTTCTTCAAGGTTGCAACACTTATATTGAAGCAAGTCTTAAGTTATCACTATGTTCTCCTCTTAAGACTTGGGGGCTACAGGTATTATGCATATAAAGAAGGAACATCTTCAAATTCTCAGCTTTGAGTAAATCAGGAAGATCAATTGCATGACCCGGTGTCAACAACAATTATGACTCGACATCATCAGTCTTTTATAACCCGGAGATTTTGGAAATTATAACTCGGCAAGATCTACATCTTTAAGCCGGTTGAAAATCAGATGAGTATTTCAAGACCTATATTTTTTAAGCCGGCGCTTTGGAAGCCGACTCAAATGGATTATTTGTTTACAATATTTCTTCTACAAGCAAATGGATTGTGAAGCTGGTCTATTGATCCAGATTTTCTAGAAGAAGGAAATGACAAGGACTTAAGGATGTTCAGGTGCCGGTTTACAAGAATTCTTAACCCGGAGCACAACCTGTCAAATTTGTTCTTGTGTTTATTTTGCAGCATAAGTTTACCATGGATAAATCCAAGCTAAACTTGGGGGCTAATGTCCGGGATATACCCCGCGGTGTAACCCGGCCGGAAGTATAACCCAGCCGGACTTGGCGACTCACTAATGACCCGCCCTGGCCGGACTTGGCGACTCACTAATGACCCGCCCTGGCTGGATGACACACTAAGTGACCCGCCCGATCCCGGCGACTTATGGGTGGCCTGGCAAGCGGATCAGAGGAGCGACAAGACCCGGGGCCCCAGGAGGCTCAAGGCCCAGAAGGCCGGCTTACGTTATGGTAGACCGACTTAAGAGGAAAGGCGTGAGGAATATCTTCCTTACAAGGAATCAAGACCCGGACTTGTATCCGGCTTGTAGTAGAAGATAGGCTAGTCCTAATCCTATTTGGACTCCACATGTAACCCGCCCCTCTAACTTATATAAGGAGGGGCAGGGCACCCCAAAGAGGGACAAGGAACAAGAAACAATATCTAGGGCTAGACACAAAGGGGGAGCCGGCTTATGCGGCGACTCTCGATAATCATAATGAGACCTAGCCTCAAACAACGTGTAGGGCTATTCCGGATGATGTTTCCCGGGGCCCGAAGCTGTCTAAATCCTCGTCTTGTGTGATGATCCGCCTAGCGTCTCTCGATTCCGCCCAACCCCTCTCAAGCTACCACATAGATGCGTTGGCCTCGCGACTAAGTCCTCATGCTAAGGACATCTGCCGTGACAAATCCATGGCAATAGCCGTTCAAACAATCTGATCATTTGGGGACTGGATCGTATTCGAATCATAGCTTAACCCCTTTTGGTCCGTCTTACTGATCATATTCGAATTAGAGTCCTTAAAAGCTTCAAGGTCATTTGGGGGCTTCCTGTTCAAACATAGGTGTATTCACCAAAGAGAACATAGCTGTCGGTACCCTCTTTATTGGCGCAATGCCAACACTTCAAGGTCATTTGGGGGCTTCCTGTTCAAACATAGGTGTATTCACCAAATAGAACGTAGCTGTCGGTACCCTCTTGATCGGCGCAATGCCAACACTTCAAGGTCACTGGGGGGGCTTCCTGATCGTATTCGAATCATAGCTGTCGGTACCCCTTTGATCGGTGCAATCCCAAAAACCATTTGGGGGCTTCCTAATCGTATTCGAATCATAGCTATTAACCCTTATGGTCCGGCTTCCTGCTCGTATTCAAAGCATACCCTCGCTTTTTGACATTTGGCCTGACTTTTTGAAGTTTTTTTCCGGTTCTTCTTGATACTATCTCATTTTTTGTTAAATGGTTTTGGCCATATCGCCTTCCGTCTTACAACTCATATTTGAAGCTTGCCCGTGCTTCATATTACCCGGCTGAATAAGAGGCGACAAGCCACCCGTACATGATGATATCCAACACATGGAAATATTGGCTTCTAAAGCTTTGGTTATTCACCCTTACTACACAGTTACTGTGAACCGACAGCACAATTTCACAGGTATGATATTATCATTGTTATAATCAAACTCTGCTTCAACCGGCCTTATCTATAGCCGTTTAAGCATCAGTGGTTATATGCAAGGTATTATGACCCGCCCTGCGGTAAATCGCCCAGGGATTTTGTGATCTCTTTATGTGCAGGGTAAGTCAAAATTTTCATCTGCACCGGTCAAACCTTATGATAAGCATAAAAGAAGATCATAATGTGGCGGTTTAATAGTATTGAGCACCAAAACATGCACGATGGCACGACAGAGCAAAGTTATTGCTACCCTATTATATGACTCCCAGAGTCCAAATGATTAACTGTTTTTTCAGAAGGCCAATATGAACCGCCCAGCGGATCAACCTTCTTGATGGCCTGATGCTTCCGGATCATCCCTCTCTGCTTCCTTGTCCTGTTCTACGTCCTGGAAGGTTGGTGACAACCAATCAATTCCACTCAAAGCTTGGAACTTAGCCTCATCATCAATTAGCTTGGATGGGTCAACTTCAGGGGAAAAAGTGTGCTTACGGATTGGGGGGATCAGGCCTGTCACTTTGTAAGACGGTGTTGGCATCTTCCAATTTCCCATGTTGTAAGCCGGCTGATACTTGGTGAGGTCAGTCTCGTTGGCAATCAGGCTGGCCAGGGACGTATATCCTTTACACAAGCAGCAAAGTCCTTCTGCTCAAATGGCGTGCCGTCTTCCTTCAAGCTTGGATACCCGATAGATATATTGGCCGAGTCTAACTCAGGTAGCCATGCTTTGGCCCGGCTTAAGGCAGTTACAGCTCCGGCTCTTGCACATGATCGCTTCATTTCATTAAATCTCTCGGGCAAGACAGAAAGTTTCCTTAGCACATCAACCAAGAGTGTGGGGGCTTCATTGGATGGACAAATTGTGGCCAAAGCACGCTGAGCACTAGTATAAAGTTGCTCCACCAAGGTGTAAACTTTCTTCAGCTTCACTAGCATGTCTTGGTTCAGATTGGTGCTTCGGGGGCCTGCAAAGTGATCATTGGATGGGTTACATGTGGTTCATATCATCAGTAATGATATTCAAATTCGGTAATTATATGGCGACTTACCAAAGATAGCAGAAACCATCTGAGACACCTGGCGTTATAAGCCGGTGAGTTCAGTGGTCACTTCTTGGAGAGCCGCCTCCGCCTTCTCAGCCTGTTGAATGAAGGCTATTTTCTCTTCAGCCTAGGCGTTCTTCTCAGCTTCGAAGCCGGTTCTTCGTTTTTCTGCCTGACCCACGCTAAATTCGAACTTTGAGTTCGCCTTCTGGGTCTCAGCCTCTTGCAGCTCCAGACAGGTCTTTAAGTCCGACAGCTCTGATTGAAGTTGAGTAGTGGTGGTCTGTACATACACCGGATTAAAGTCATAATTTAACGTTAGTTCAACATATTAAGTCCCAATCCTTTTGCAAGCCACAACACTTGGCACTTGGGGGCTAATGTCTACCGAAAGCTCTCTTTATGGGGCGGCTTATGTGAATAAGTCCCAAGCACTTTGCGAGCAAGAGTACTTGGCACTTGGGGGCTAATGCATATTGCTTGTCTTGTTGCAATTTTACAATGACACCTTGGTGCTACAAGTGGCCATAGCCGGCTCATGAGAACTACACAACTTTAAGCCAGATTTTGAAAGGATGGTTTCATAGGTTATTATTCCTGTTCATGGTGATCAAGTCTACAACATATTCAAAATAAGCAGTAAACTCGGGGGCTGGCAGGATATGCATAACTTAAGAATGGAATAGATCATACCTCAAATTTGTGGTGCATCTGCTTCACCATCTCAACTTCAAGGTCACGGCTGCTGTGTACTTGGCTGAGAAAGCCAGAGTATATTTCACCAATGCCCAGTTGAGCATAGTTGGCGACATCAAATCACATTTTGCGCGGCTCAACATGTTCTTCCTTGGCAAAATGCCTTGGCCAGCACAGTAGGTCTCCCCGGTTCAGTAAAGCCGGTCTTGGTGATCTCTACTTCATCATCTTGTGTGTTGGCTCTCTTGACAGGGCTTGAAGTTTTAGGATTTAAAGAATCATCTTTGGCTTGATCAACAGGCCGGTCAACAGTCATTGTTGGAATATCATGAACTAGCTCAGATGGTTCAGGAACGGAGGCCTCAGGCGCTGTGGTTTGGAGCTCCGGCTCATGGACTTTTGGCTCTTCGGCCGACTTGTTCTTCTTTGCCCTCTTGCTGGGCTTTGCATTTCCAGTGCATGAGTCATAAAGGTCAGTATAAGGGTAAAAGGATTATAATGAGTAAATGATAAGTAATTTGCCATTACCCGGGAGCAGTCTTGAAAGCCGGCATATTGGATTGGATTGAATCGCCAGAAGAGGAATGAGATGTTTCCTGATAATTTGAGTCGGAAGAATTGAGTGGCTGGCGAGTGAGACTCGCCAATGGATAAAAAGAGTTTAAGTCGGGGGTGACCTCATTTCGATGCTTCCTCGGCGTTTTCGGTAAGCCGAAGGAGAGTTCCACATCCTTGCTTGTCCGAGTCTGCCGCCGGCTCTCGTGCTGCTGTTGCTTCAAAATAAAGTGAGGATCCAGATGAGCTAAGGGGTGTGAAAATCTTACTTTTCGGGTTACTCTTTGGATTTTTTGTTTTGACAAAGGCCCGGAGTCAGTGGAAATAATAGTTACCTCTTCTTCCACTCCTGACTCGTTCCTATCATCCTAATGATAGTCAGTGTCAATAAGATGGTTGAAAAAAGAGCCAAGAGAATCAAGGGCTACCTCTGACTCAGAGGTGTCATCTAGTTGAAGTAAATCAGAAGTGCTGGGCTTATTTCCTCTCTTCTTGGTGGCTTTCCTGGCGGCTTTCTTGGCCTTCCTGGCTCTTTTTGCAGCCTCATGGTCATATTCTTTCTTCCAAAACTCATCATCAGCTTGTGAAAGTCATCAAAAGTTGAGTTAAGATAAAGTATTAAAGATGAAGGTAAATTGACTAAGTTTGGCGGCTTACTCCTGGAGCCGGGTTAGCTGTGCAGAAAGGGCTTAGGCCCACCATGCCATAGTCTGCTAGGCTTTCATTCAGAAGCGACTTTGTCATATCATTGATGGCCTCATCAGTTAAGTCCAAGGAGATGTGGCGCAGTGGATCCTTCTTTTCGCCCGTGTAGGTACACATTAAAACAGAGCGCGGCTCAAGGGGACGATCCGCCATGCGACCCAGCATCGAACCAAGTCAATGCCATTTAAGTCGTTCCCTAACAGAGCCTTGACTTTGGCAATGGTAGGGGCGAGCTTCTTGCGTTCAACAGCTGTCAACTTGTCAGGGAGAGGATGATTGGATTTGAGATGCAGGGCGCGAAAGCCGAGAAGAGGGTTCTCATCAGCCGGAGAAGTATCCTTGCAGTAGAACCATGTCTGGTTCCAGTCCTTGATATGACTTGGCAGCTACGCATAAGGAAAAATGGAGTCTCTCTGTCGTTGGATTGAGACCCCGCCAAGTTCCAAACTAGATCCATTGGAGTATTCGTTCTGGCGGTTAAAGTAAAAGTATTCTCTGAAAAGTTCCAAGCTGGGCTCTTCTTCAAGGTACACGTCACAGAACACTTGAAAGTTGCATATGTTAGACACGGCGTTGGGTCCGATGTCTTGAGGATGGAGGTCGAAAAAGTGCAGAACGTCCCTGAAGAATTTAGAGCCAGGCGGTGAAAAGCCCCGGTTCATATGATCAGTGAAGACAATGACTTCCCCTTCTTTGGGCTGAGGTTTATCTTCTGCCGGTTTAGGGGCGCGGTAAAACATGACATCCTTTTTTGGCAGATAACCGGTTTTCACAAAGTCTTCAAGTGTATTCTTCATGACGATGGAGCGAACCCAGTTACAGGAAGTGATTGTTTTGGGCGGCCTTGTGAAGAAGGAAGCCTAAAAGGAAAAGAGCAAAGTTGCCGGTTCAAATTTAAGCCGGAGGAAAAGGTATTACAGCGCATATTCAGAATGGTGGCTTATAAAGGGGCCTAATGGTATATGGCTAATTACATCAGGTTATCTAAGCCGCTATGAGCAGTTTGATGTTATCTATTGAGCATTGCAATTAAAGCCGGTGGTATGAGCCGCCATGACTAGATGGATCTGTCAAGATACATTTTTTTGCTAAGTACCGTACAAACAGGTTTCATAGATTGCAATTGTTATTTTGGATCAGTGGCAGTTCAGAAAAAGGAAATAAATGAAGAACTAAAACCAGCACAGGGGAGTTCATAAGATCTAATGGGATCTCTTTTCAAGTAAAAAGGGCCCGCTGTTATTGAAGGAAAGGGCAAAACTCCTACCGCGCAAGTTTTATGCCGTCTTCAGATCAAAAAGCGCTATGGTTAAAGAACTACGAAGAACATGAGAAAGTTCAGGAACCCTAATGCAGATCTGGGGTACAGGAGAGCGAGTGCTTAGTGATGCAGGTCAACTACGGAGGAGCGCCACCGTTCTCTGGTTCGTTCAGGGTGATGCAGCGGCCAAGGACGAGGACGACGGTGTGCTTCACGGCGACGACGGAGCTCGAGTGGTAGACAGACGTGAGAGGAGGAAGACGATGAAAAGGGGGAGAATGAGAAGAGGCCGATCATGGCTATTTATAAGGAAAGGCTAATAAGTGGGCGCGAAAAACAAGGAGGCCAAAACATGGTTATCCAGCTGCCCAGACGCCTCGATTTTCGGAACGGTTATTAAGATAAAGATCCGTTGAGATATGTTGGATAAGTGTGAACTAATGGTAGGTCACGTCATGATGGGTTATCACAAATCCAGAAGATGACGTCATGGCGGGTTATAAACTCTCGCACAAATGAAGAGGAGAATATTTTTTCTAAGTATTGAATATTGACATGAACTAGTTCAAATCAATCTGGGACCTAATGTTGGGGATATAACTATTAGGTATGACCCTCTCAGGAGGGGCCGGGTTATACCGATGGTGATTCATCATATGAAGCCCATGAATATATTTGAAGATGATGGTTTTTCCCAAGGCCGAAAGGCGACTTAAGGCCTGTAAGGGTAAAGCCCCATATATGTATGACTTGTGTTGTAAGGCATGAATAGATAGTCACCGAGCCGGACACTGTTTATGAGCCGGCCGGGACTCCGTGAGCTGCTGGGCGTCGACCTGTGTATATAACGGGACGACCCGGCGGCGATTCAGGACAAGAAACAATAGATCGAAAGTTAGGTCAAGCGGATTCGCTCCCTAGTAATCGATACATAAGCAATAGCACCTCAAACTGGATTTGGCCTTTACCTTCACCGCAAGGTGCCGAACCAGTATAAACTCTCGCGTCCTTTGTCCCGTTTAACCCCTTTAAGCTTCCTAGTTGCGATGGCTCCGCGACTAAGTCCTTTTACTAGGACATCTGCCGTGACCTTTCCACGACAGTAATCCTTCATGGTGTTGGTGTGTCTTCGTGGTAACATCCGCCCCTCAAACGGTGACTAGTTTGCCTCCAAGAAAATGAAGATCAGGATACATCCTTGTCTCTAGAGTTTTGATTATCCCTAACCCTAACTCTCTACTTGTGGTTATTTGTCTTGTTGTCTTTACTCATATCATATTGCACTTACGTGCCACTCTACTAGTTGTTGTTGTTGATCTACTACTAGCACTAGATTCATCTTTGAAATTGTTAGGCTCACTTTCATATTCAGCATAACTGCCTAAAATTGCTAAGTAGTAATTAAAATTTGTAATCTTACCTATTCAGCCCCCCTCTAGGTCTATCTCGATCATTAGGAGGACCACCGCGAGGGGCTACTCGTCATACGTGACCGACGCATCCGGTCAGCCCCATATTTGACCGATATACTGGTTGGATATGAGGGGTGCCAGTCAACCCGGACGTATAGGGGCCATATAAAAAGGCTGGTTGGATCAACAACAACGGACTACTCGCTGACTAGACCATCTGTCCAATCAAAGTAAGAAGTCCGATTTTAGATGCTCTTAGATACGCATTGCATTGCGTATGCTGACCACCATTGCACGAATTCCTCATCAACCTCCCATACTACAACCAGTCGAGAAACTACAACGGTGAGGATGCATTTTCAAATGCCTTATATTCTTGACTGAAATGTTTTCTTTTCTGCCCCCTAATTGAATCAGGGGTGGAGATTAAAACATATCATTTCAGTTAAGAGGGTATGACGATCAATTTAAAATCAAATAATTTATTAATCGATGTACACCCTTATTCATTACTTTAGGCACGCAAAAAAAAAAATCCAATCCACCTTATTAGCCCGAGCACACACGTCGACCCGGTTGCACCCCGTCCTGACACACAACAATCCAGCATTGACTAGCAGCCGGGTGAATTCCTCAAGATTAATGTTGATGCAAGTTTTGTGGAGGCCATTAGCGCAGCGAGCGTTGGGGCGGTTGTTAGAAATCATTATGGAGAAGTTCTTATTTCTTCTTGGGATTATATTGGTACCTGTATTAGTGCTGAGGAAGCGGAACTTTGAGCAGCCATCTCAGGCCTTTACATTGGTATCACTCTTCACAAGCCCATTATTTTAGAAACTGACTGCTCTTTTGTGGCCTCAGTTTTTGCAAATGATAACCTGGACAGGTCAAACCTTGTTGATTTGAAGAAGGAAGCATTGAGTGTCTCCAAGATGATGAGTACTTTAAAAATCACCAAGATTAACAGGAAGGCGAATATGGTGGCGCATGAGATTGCAGAATTTAGTTTTATAAATAGATCTGATGGTATTCTTATTAATAGTGTTCCGCCCTGCATGGCAAGAGTTGTAACGAATGATTGTACGGACATTTGTGTCAATTAATTAATATATGGGTGGGTTTTTTTAAAAAAAGGTACAAAGAAACTGTCGTGTACACAAGTGCAGCAAGACGACACCCGCTTTTACCCAGTGCCCGAAGCACACACGCAACATTTTTTTGAGAAAAAAAAAGCACAAACGCAATAGTGAGGCAAAAGACACCAGAAGCAGGGTGAGGGGGCAGGCAAACATGGCCCATGTATCATGGACCTCTGAAGCTGTCATCACAGTGGGGAGGTACCAACGTGATTGGGCGGTGCAGAGGCCGTCAGGCAGGCAAAGCCGAGCATCGCGAATCGGTTGAACGATAGAGGTGGCACGAGAGGTCGTGGATGGCCGTAGGAGGCGAGTAGTAATGTGGTTTGCCTTTGTTTATTCTTTTTTTTGACATGAAACACCTTGCATTTCATTAAATCATGGACACGATAAGATCAATAGGCACTGCATAGTCTCTAAACTAAACACTCCGAGCACCACGACTCGCCAGCCCATGAGCTGGCATATTACGGATGCAAGGGGAGAAACCCAAGAGGAGGTGATACTTTGGGCACGTTTGGTAGCCTGCATTAGGCCCATGCAGACCTGCGCGGATGTTTTTGGACCGTTTGGTGGTCTGGGTCGCATTAAAAAGTTGTCCCGCATGGATCTCAAAACACCTCTGAGGCTGCATCCACATGAATGCTCAAATTGACCGTTTCTACCGGGCCAGGTTGAGTCGAGCCATAGTTGAGCGCACATGGTGGGCCCTCTTGCATGAGAGGATGCGGGCGGTATACACATTGTATGTTCTTTCTTCTTCCACCTTCAGTAAGCTCCTTCTCTAATCTTCTTTCTTAGGTCCTTTCTAATCCACACAATGGTGAATCGAATTGGGATAATCTCTACGTGAAAAGATAAGCATCAATGTTATGGTTCCATTTTTGTGATCGGTTCATAGTTTCGTCGACCGTAAATATTCAATTTTGTGTTCATGTTTGGAGCTATTTTGGATTAATTTTGTCACATTCATCGCACACAGTCGACCATTTAAAATTTTCTTTGACCAGTAGCTTCATCTTGCAATTTTGTACGACTTTCGTGTTGCACATTTTCTGTTTTGACAATCGTAGATGAGTAGGTCTTGAAGGAAATATGCCCTAGAGGCAATAGTAAAGTTGTTATTTATATTTCCTTATATCATGATAAATGTTTATTATTCATGCTAGAATTGTATTACCCGGAAACTTAGTACATGTGTGAATACATAGACAAAACAAAGTGTCCCTAGTATGCCTCTACTTGACTAGCTCGTTAATCAAAGATGGTTATGTTTCCTGTCCGTAGACATGTGTTGTCATTTGATGAACGGGGTCACATCATTAGAGAATCATTTGATGGACAAGACCCATCCGTTAGCTTAGCATAATGATCAATAAGTTTTATTGCTATTGCTTTCTTCATGACTTATACATGTTCCTCTGACTATGAGATTATGCAACTCCCGAATACGGAGGAACACCTTGTGTGCTATCAAACATCACAATGTAAATGGGTGATTATAAATATGCTCTACAGGTGTCTCCGAAGGCGTTTGTTGGGTTGGCATAGATCGAGATTAGGATTTGTCACTCCATGTATCGGAGAGGTATCTCTGGGCCGTCTTGGTAATGCTCATCACTATAAGCCTTGCACGCAATGTGACTAATGAGTTAGTTGTGGGATGAAGCATTACGGAACGAGTAAAGAGACTTGCCGGTAATGAGATTGAACTAGGTATGAAGATACCAACGATCGAATCTCGGGCAAGTAACATACCAATGACAAAGGGAACAACGTATGTTGTTGCACGATTTTACCGATAAAGATCTTCGTAGAATATGTAGGAGCCAATATGAGCATCTAGGCTCCGCTATTGGTTATTGACTGGAGATGTGTCTCGATCAAGTCTACATAGTTCTCAAACCCGTAGGGTCCGCACGCTTAACGTTCGATGACGATTTGTATTATGAGTTATGTGTTTTGGAGACCAAAGTTTGTTTGGAGTCCCGGATGAGATCACGGACATGACAAGGAGTCTCGAAATGGTCGATAGGTAAAGATTGATATATTGGAAGGTGGTATTCGGACACCGGAAGGGTTCCGGAGTGTATCGGGTACAAACCGGAGTACCTGGAGGGTTACCGGAACCCCCCGATGGAAGATATGGGCCATATGGGCCATGGGAGGGATGCTGACCAGCCCACAAGGGGCTGGTGCACCCCCCACTAGGGAGGAGGCCGAGTTGGACTAGGGAAAGGGGGCACCACACCCTTTCCTTCTCCTACTCCCTCTCCTCCCCCCTTTCCACGTCTGTAAGAAGGAAAAAAAGAGGGGGGGGGGGGCGAATCCTACTAGGAGTGGAGTCCTAGTAGGACTCCCCCCTCCCTTGGCGTGCCCCTGGTGGCCGGCCTCCTCCTCCCTCCTTTATATATGGGGGCAGGGGGGCACCCCAAAGTCACAACATTGTTTTATCCATGTGCGGTGCCCCCCTCCACCGTTTACTCCTTTGATAGTATCATCGTAGTGCTTAGGCGAAGCCCTGCGCGGATCACATCATCAACACCGTCATTGATAATCCCCAAGTGCAGGGAATCATCTTAGCAATTCCCAAAGGTGGAAGTGATAAGTATTGAGTGTCAAACCCACAAGGAGCTAAAGGTAAGATCAATATTCTCTCAAGTCCTATCTGCCACTGATACGACTCTACGTACACCAAAAGTTTGCTTCCAACTAGAAACAAGAAATAAAACTATGTTGTGGGTATGAAGAGGATAACTTTAAATGATATCAGAGAGCTAAAATATAAAAGTAGGTGATGTTATCATAAAGTTAGAATATATTACTAAATATTATAAATAGCGAGTGTGGAATAATGATGGGTCGGTGGGCGGAATTATCCTAGGCAACTGTTAACAGGACTGGTAATCACTATTGCAATTTCATATGAGGGAGAGGCATAAGCTAACATACTTTCTCTTCTTTCATCATATGCACTTATGATTGGAACTCTAGCAAGCATCCACAACTACTAAAGATCATTAAGGTAAAACCCAACCATAGCATTAACATATCAAGTCCCCTTTATCCCATACGCAACAACCCCCTTACTCGGATTTATGCTTCTCTAACTCAAGCAACCCACTATAAGAGAATTATGAACGTATTGCAACACCCTACAGCGGGAATCCCTCAGGCTTGTGCGACACAGAGGGCACAATAGGACAACACCAAAATAAAACATACAACTCATACCAATCTAGATCATCAATCAACCCAAAGACAAATGATATCTACTCAAAACATCATAGGATGGCAACACATCATTGGATCATAATATGTGGCATAAAGCACCATATTCAAGTAGGGATTATAGCAGGGCACGGGAGAGTGGACCGCGTAAAAGAGATGAGGATGGTGATGGTGATGTTGATGTTGATGAAGACGATCACCGCGACGATGATTCCCCTCCCGATGGCACTCTGGTGCCACCGAGAGAGAGGACGAGAGGTTCTCCCCCTTGTGCCTCCTCCACCATGGCCTCCCCCCTAGATGGGGAGAGGCTCCCCCTCTGGTCCTTGGCCTTCATGGAGATGATGGCCCCTCCGAGATCCTTCCCCATGGCCTCCGGTGATGATGGCCCCCTTTGACAGGGTGCCAGAGAGGGCCTAGATTGATTTCTCTTGTCTAAAGAGGCTTGCGGCGGCGGAACTCCCAATCTAGGTTATTTTCTGTAGGTTTGGGTATTTATAGAAGAGGTTGGCATCGAGGATAAGTCAGGGGGCCCCACGGGAAGTCCACGAGGTACATGGGCGCCCTAGGGGGGTGGGCGGGCCCCCCACCCTCGTGGGGCCCACGGGACTCCCCTCCAGTAACTTTTTGTTCCATTATTTTTTATATTTTCCAGAAAAATTCTCCTATGATTTTCAGCGCATCCTGAGAACTTTTTTTCTACACAAAAACAACACCATGGTAGTTCTGCTGAAAACAGCGTCAGTCCGGGTTAGTTCTAATCAAATCATACCAAAATCATATAAAACTATTGTAACATGGCATGAATACTTCATAAATTATAGATACGTTGGAGACGTATCAGCATCCCCAAGCTTAATTCCTGCTCGTCCTCGAGTAGGTAAAGGATAAAAGAAATAATTTATGAAGTGTGTATGCTAGCAAGTGCTTAAGTTTGATCAATGAGAGTTTCAATCACTTTTTCTAGCATCATTATATATCATAACAGTAGCTCAACTCATAAAACTTCTCATGATCAAGTAACAAGCTATTCACATGTTAAAGTATAGATCATAAACTTTCTTGAAAACTAAGCAACCATGCTCTTAGTCATCAAACAATTGCAATTCATCTTATTTTCGGGAAGGGTCTATGTAAGAGCTTTGATTCAGCAAACTCCACATACTCAATTATCATTTAATCTTTCACAATTGCTAATACTCATGTGATATTTATGGGTTCAAAGTTTTAATCGGACACAGAGAAAGATAGGGGCTTATAGTTTCTCCTCCCAACCTTTTACTTCAAGGGTAATGCCAACAATAATAATTTATGAAAACCTACATCCAAGTGGATATATATATCCGGATCGCTCCAACACAAAGTGTTTACCAAAGGAAAAAGTGTAAAAAGGAAAGGTGATGATCGCCATGACTCTTGTATAAGGGTAGAAGATAAAAGTAAAAGATAGGCCCTTCGCAGAGGGAAGCAGAGGTTGTCATGCGCTTTTATGGTTGGATGCACAAAATCTTAATGCAAAAGAACATCACTTTATATTGCTGCTTGTGATAAAGAACTTTATTATGCAGTCTGTCGCTTTTATTTCTTCCCTATCACAAGTTCTTATAAAGCTTATTTTCTTCACACTAATAGATCATACATATTTAAGGAGCAATTTTTATTGCATGCACGATGACAACTTACTTGAAGGATCTTACTCAATCCATAGGTAGGTATGGTGGACTCTCATGGCAAAACTGGTTTAAGGGATGTTTGGAAGCACAAGTAGTATCTCTACTTGGTGCAAAGAATTTGGCTAGCATGAGAGGGAAAGGCAAGCTCAACATGTCGGATGATCCAAGACAATATAACGTTTCAGATATAGGAAAACATAACCCATTAAGTTGTCTTCCTTGTCCAACATCAACTTTTTAGCATGTCATATTTTAATGAGTGCTCACAATTACAAAAGATGTCCAAGATAGTATATTTATATGTGAAATCTCTCTCCCTTCAATATTCTTTCATGAATTGTTCAAGTGACCAATACTACGTTTGCTAACTTTCAATAAAGTTACCACCTATACTTATTATGTGTGAAGTCATTAGTCCCCATGGTATAGGCATATGAAACATATATAAATTCAGATTTATGATATTCAATTCATTCAACCATTTACTCATAGGATATACGTGAAGCACGTGAGTAAATGACAAACTACTCCAACAAGATATAAGTGAAGAACACTGAGTAGTGAAATAATTAACTAGCCATGGGAGGATTCTTTTTCATTCAAGATTTCAGATCCAATGATTTTATTCAAACAACAAGTAAAATTGAAAATACGCTCCAAGCAAAACACATATCATGTGACAAATAAAAATATAGCTCCGAGTAAGGTGTACCGATAGTTTTGAAGATGAAAGAGGGGATGCCTTCCGGGGCATCTCCAATCTTAGGCGCTTGAGTCTTCTTTGAATATTTCCTCGGGGTGCCTTGGGCATCCCCAAGCTTAGGGTTTTTACACTCCTTATTCTCCTCATATCGATATCTCACTCAAAACTTGAAAACTTCAATCACACAAAACTTAACGGAACTTCGTGAGATGGGTTAGTATGATAAAGAGTAAATCATTCACTTTGGTACTGTCAAAGACGAGTTTCATAATTGTTATCACACAGTGACTACTGTACCATATCATTTCCACAAATTATATTGAGCAAAATAAGCCATAGAAGCTAGAAAACAAGCAAACTATGCATTGAGAACAGAATCTACAAGAAACAGAACAGTCTGCAATGATCTGAACAACAACCATACTTCTGCTACTCCAAAAATTCTGAAATAAATTGGTGGACGTGAGGAATTTGTCTATTAATCTTCTGCGAAAAGAATCAACTCAAAAGTACTCTTATGTAAAAAAATGACCGCTAATCTCGTGAGTCCAAAGTTTCTGTTTTTTACAGCAAAATCACATCAACTTTCACCCAAGTCTTCCCAAAGGTCTTACTTGTCACTTTATTGAAAAAAAGCTATAAAACATGATTACTACAGTAGCCTAATCATGTGAACACACAGAAACAGTAAGGGTGAATAGTGGGTTGTCTCCCAACGAGCGCTTTTCTTTAATGCCTTTTAGCTAGGCATGATGATTTCAATGATGCTCACATAAAATATAATAATTAAAACATAAAGAGAGCATCATGAAGAATATGACTAGCACATTTAAACCTAACCCACTTCCTATGCCTATGGATTTTGTGAGCACACAACTTATGAAAAAGGAACCAGCTAGCGTAGGAAGGAAAAACAAGCATAACTTCAAAACTTTAAGCACATAGAGAGGAAACTTGATATTATTGCAACTCCTACAAGCATATATTCCTCCCTCATAATAATTTTCAGTAGAATCATGAATGAATTCAACAGTACAAACATCACATAAAGCATTCTTTTCATGATCTACAAGCATATACATTTTTCTACTCTCCACATAAGAAAAATTCTTCTCATTCGGAACAGTGGGAGCAAACTCAACAAAATAACTGTCATGTGAGGCATAATCCAATTGAAAATTAAAATCATGATGACAAGTTTAATGGTTAACATTATTATTTATAGCATACATGTCATCACAATAATCATCATAGATAGCAACTTTGTTCTCATAATCAATTGGAACCTATTCCGAAATAGTGGAATCATTACTAACTAAAGTTGACACTCTTCCAAATCCACTTTCATAAATATCACACTAAGATTCAACACCCTCCAAAATAGTGGGATTACTAATTCCTAAAGTTGACACTCTTCCAAACCCACTTTAGATGATAGTATTATTCATACTCCAAAAGATATAAGTGAAGTTCATGGAGCATTCTACAATTAATATAGACTAACCAACATCCAAGCTCAAAATATATAAGTGAAGCACATGAAGCATTCTATAAAACCATACTCAAGATTTAAGTGAAGCACAAAGAGCATTCTATAAGATCATACTCAAAAGATATAAGTGAAGCACATGAAGCATTCTATAAATCAATGAAGGGCTATCTCATACTAGCATGGTTCTTAAATAAAAAGAAAAACACAAAGGACACAAATCATGTGAACAAAACAAAAACCGAGGTATACCGATAATTGTTGAAGAAGAAAGATGGGATGCCAACCGGGGCATCCCCAAGCTTAAATGCTTGAGTATCCTTGGAATATTTGCTTGGGGTGTCTTGGGCATCCCCAATCTTGAACTCTTTCCTCTCTTTGTTCTTCTCAGATCGGTAACTCCTTGTTCTTCGAACACTTCATCCACACAAAATTTAACAAAAACTTTGCGAGATCCGTTAGTATAATAAAGCAAATCATTACCTCTAGGTACTATTATAAACTCATTACAATTTCATATTAGCACTATATCTACTGTATTACAACTTCACCATGGTTCATACCCCCCGATACTACCCATAGATTCATCAAAATAAGCGAACAACTCATAGAAATCAGAATCTGTCAAAAACAGGACAGCCCGTAATAATCTGGAAATTTAGTAAACTTCTGTAACTCGAAAAAATTCTAAACAAATATGAAAATTTAAAAAATTTGTACAGAAGTAATGTGCAAAATGTTTCAGACCCATTTGACTTTCTAGTAAAAAATATAAATTCATGCGCTACAGCCAAAGTTTCTGTTTTTGTACTGCACATAATAAACAAGCAATCTAATCATCCTAAAACGAAAGCTTGGCACATTATTTTTATAATACAATGGATATATACAAGAGGATAATTATTTTCAGAGATACTTCCATGAAATATTTTACATTGTTTCCATGAGCATGAACACAAGTGCTCAAGGTCGACCCTCACTTCTTCAATGCATAACTTTCCAATCACTTCTCTTTTTGAAAAACTTTTTAGGCATATGCGGCAAGTGCATCTTTTTTTATTCTCGTTTTTTGATTTTTTTTTATGTTTCACCCAGAACTAAGCAAAACTAAAAAGGAAAACAAAACCTACTTAGTGAAGAAAGCAAACAAGCACACACGAGAATATCAACCCCACGCTATTGCTCCCCGGCAATGGCGCGAGAAAAGAGCTTGATAATCCCCAAGTGCAGGGAATCATCGTAGCAATTCCCAAAGGTGGAAGTGATAAATATGGAGTGTCGAACCCACAAGGAGCTAAAGGTAAGATCAATATTCTCTCAAGTCCTATCTGCCACTGATACGACTCTACGTACACCAAATGTTTGCTTCCAACTAGAAACGAAACGAGAAATAAAACTACGTTGTGGGTATGAAGAGGATAACTTTGCATGATATCGGAGAGCTAAAATATAAAAGTAGGTGCTGTTATCATAAAGTTAGAATATATTACAAAATATTATAAATAGCGAGTGTCGAATAATGATGGGTCAGTATGCGGAATTATCCTAGGCAATTGTTAACAAGACCGGTAATCACTATTGCAATTTCATATGAAGGAGAGGCATAAGCTAACATACTTTCTCTTATTGGATCATATGCACTTATGATTGGAACTCTAGCAAGCATACGCAACTACTAAAGATCATTAAGGTAAAACCCAACCATAGCATTAACATATCAAGTCCCCTTTATCCCATACGCAACAACCCCCTTACTCGGGTTTATGCTTCTGTCACTCAAGCAACCCACTATAAGCGAATCATGAACGTATTGCAACACCCTACAGCGGGAATCCCTCACGCTTGCGCGACACGGAGGGCACAATAGGACAACACCAAAATAAAACATACAACTCATACCAATCTAGATCATCAATCAACCCAAAGACAAAGGATATCTACTCAAAACATCATAGGCTGGCAACACATCATTGGATCATAATATGTGGCATAAAGCACCATGTTCAAGTAGGGATTATAGCGGGGTGCGGGAGAGTGGACCGCATAAAAGAGATGAGGATGGTGATGGTGATGGTGATGTCAATGAAGACGATCACCGCAGCGATGATTCCCCTCCCGATGGCACTCTGGTGCCATCGAGAGAGAGGAGGAGAGGTTCTCCCCCTTGCGCTTCCTCCTGCATGGCCTCCCCCTGCATGCGGAGAGGCTCCCCCTCTGGTCCTTAGCCTTCATGGCGATGATGGACCCTCTGAGATCCTTCCCCATGGCCTCCGGTGATGATGGCCCCCCCCGGAAGGGTGCCAAAGAGGGCCTAGATTGAATTCTCATGGCTACATAGGCTTGCGGCAGCGGAACTCCCGATCTAGGTTATTTTCTGGAGGTTTGGGTATTTATCGAAGAGGTTGGCGTCGAGGACAAGTCAGGGGGCCCCATGAGAAGTCCACGAGGCACAGGGGCGCTCCCCAGGGGGGTGGGTGCACCCCCACCCTCGTGGGGCCCACGGGACTCCCCTCCAGTAACTTTTCATTCCATTTTTTTTATATTTTCCAGAAAAAATCTCCGTTTATTTTTAGCGCATTCTGAGAAATTCTATTTTCTGCACAAAAACAACACCACGGTAGTTCTGCTAAAAACAGCGCCAGTCCGGGTTAGTTCTTATCAAACCATACCAAAGTCATATTACACTATTGTAAACATGGCATGAATACTTCATAAATTATAGTTACGTTGGAGACGTATCAGTCATCACGCCATCATGTTGACGAAACTCTCCCTCGACCCTCTGCTAGATCAAGAGTTCGAGGGACGTCATCAAGCTGAACGTGTGTTGAACTCGGAGGTGCCGTACATTTGGTGCTAGATAGGTTGGATCGTGAAAACGTTCGACTACATCAACCACGTTAATAACATAACGCTTCCGCTTTTGGTCTACGAGGGTACGTGGACACACTTTCCCCCTATCTTTGTTATGCATCTCCTAGATAGATCTTGCGTGATCGTAGGAAATTTTCTGAAATTGCATGCTACGTTCCCCAACAGTGGTATCAGAGCCAGGTCTATGCGTAGATGATATGCACGAGTAGAACACAAAGATTTGTGGGCGATAATAGTCATATTGCTTACCACCAAGGTCTTACTTTGATTCGGCGGTATTGTTGGATGAAGCGGCCTGGACCGACATTACATGACCGCGTTCATGAGACTGGTTGTCCGAACGTGCTTTGCACACAGGTGGCTGGCGGGTGTCTATTTCTCCAACTTTAGTTGAATTGAGTTTGACTACGGCCGGTCATTGTTGAAGGTTAAAACAACACACTTGATGAAAAATCATTGTGGTTTTGATGCATAGGCAAGAACGGTTCTTGCTAGAAGCCCATAGCAGCCACGTAAAACTTGCAACAACAAAGTAGAGGACGTGTAACTTGTTTTTGCAGGGCTTGTTGTGATGTGATATGGTCAAGACATGGTGTGATATAAATTGTTGTATGAGATGTTCATGTTTTGTAACAGAGTTATCGGCAACTGGCAGGATCCATATGGTTGTCGCTTTATTGTATGAAATACAATCGCCATGTAATTGCTTTACTTTATCACTAAGCAGTAGCGATAGTCGTAGTAGCAATAATTGGCGAGACGACAACGATGCTACGATGGAGATCAAGGTGTCAAGCCGGTGACGATGGAGATCATGACAGTGCTTTGGAAATGGTGATCAAAGGCACAAGATGATGATGGCCATATCGTGTCACATATTTTGATTGCATGTGATGCTTATCTTTTATGCGTCTTATTTTGCTTTGTACGACGGTAGCATTATCAGATGATCCCTCACTAAATTTCAGGGTATAAGTGTTCTCCCTGAGTATGCACCATTGCTACAGGTCGTCGTGTCGAGACACCACATGATGATCGGGTGTGATAAGCTCTACGTTCACATACAAGTGTGCAAGCTAGTTTTGCACATGCAGAATGCTAGGGTTAAACTTGACGAGCCTAGCATATACAGATATGGCCTCAGAACACTGGAGACCAAAAGGTCGAGAGTGAATCATATAGTAGATATGATCAACATAGAGATGTGCACCATTGAAAACTACTCCATCTCACGTGATGATCGGACATGGTTTAGTTGATATGGATCACGTGATCATTTAGATGACTAGAGGGATGTTTATCTAAGTGGGAGTTCTTAAGTAATATGATTAATCGAACTTTAATTTATCATGAACTTGGTCCTGATAGTATTTTGCAAATTATGTTGTAGATAAATAGCTCGCGTTGTAGCTTCCCTATGTTTTTTATATGTTCCTAGAGAAAACTATGTTGAAAGATGATAGTAGCAATGATGTGGACTAGGTCCGTGGTATGAGGTTTATCCTCATTGCTGCACAGAAGAATTATGTCCTTGATGCACCGCTAGGTGACAGACCTATTGCAGGAGCAGATGCATACGTTATGAAAGTTTGGCTAGCTCAATATGATGACTACTTGCTAGTTTAGTGCACCATGCTTTCCGGCTTAGAACCGGGACTTCAAAAATATTTTGAACACCATGGAGCATACGAGATGTTCCAAAGAGCTGAAATTGGTATTTTAAACTCATGCCCGTGTCGAGAGGTATGAGACCTCTGACAAGTACTTCACCTAAAAGATGGAGGAGAATTGCTCAGCTAGTGAGCATGTGCTCAGAATGTCTGGGTACTACAATCGCTTGAATCAAGTGGCAGTTAATCTTCCAGATAAGATAAGTGATTGAGATAGTTCTCTAGTCACCATCACCAAGTTACTAGAACTTCATGATGAACTATAGTATGCAATGGATGACGAAAACGATTCCTGAGCTCTTCGTGATGCTGAAATCGATGAAGGTAGAAATCAAGAAAGAGCATCAAGTGTTGATGATTGACAAGACCACTAGTTTCAAGAGAAGGGCAGATGGAAAGAAAGGGAACTTCAAGTAGAATGGCAAGCAAGTTGTCACTCCCGGGAAGAAGCCCAAAGCTAGACCCAAGCCTGAAACTGAGTGCTTCTACTGCAAAAGAAATGGTCACTAGAAGCGGAACTTCCCCAAACATTTGGCGGATAAGAAGGATGGCAAAGTGAACAAAGGTATATTTGATATACAGGTTATTGATGTGTACCTTACTAGTGTTCATAGTAGCCCCTGGGTATTTGATACTTGTTCGGTTGCTAAGATTAGTAACTCGAAACAGGAGTTACAGAATAAATAGAGACTAGTTGAGGGTGAAGTGACGATGTATGTTGAAAGTGGTTCCAAGATTGATATGATCATCATCGCACAACCCCTATACTTTCGGGATTAGAGTTGAACCTAAATAAGTGTTATTTGGTGTTTGCGTTAAAGCATGAATATGATTAGATCATGTTTATTGCAATACAGTTATTCATTTAAGACAGAGAATAATTTTCATATTTTCATGAGTAAAACCTTCTATGGTCATACACCCAATGTTGATGGTTTATTGAATCTCGATCGTAGTGATACACATATTCATAATGTTGATGTCGAAAGATGCAAAGTTGATAATGATAGTGCAACACACTTGTGGCATTGCCGTTTAGGTCATATTGGTGTAAAGCGCATGAAGAAACTCCATGCTGATGGGCTTTTGGAATCACTTGATTAGAATCATTTGATACTTGCGAACCGTGCCTTATGGGCAAGATGACTAAAAGTCCATTCTCCAGAACAATGGAACGAGCTAATGACTTATTGGAAATAATACATACCGATGTATGCGGTCCGATGAGTGTTGAGGCTCGTGGCAGGTATCATTATTTTCTGACCTTCATAGATGATTTGAGCAGATATGGGTATATCTACTTAATGAAACACAAGTCTGAAACATTTGAAAAGTTCAAAGAATTTCATAGTGAAGTGGAGTATCATTGTAACAAGAAAATAAAGTTTCTATGATCTAATCGTGGAGGTGAATATTTGACTTACGAGTTTGGCCTTCATATAAAACAATGTGGAGTAGTTTCACAGCTCATGCCACCTGGAACACAACAGCGTAATGGTGTGTCCGGACGTCGTAATCGCACTTTATTAGATATGGTGTGATCTATGATGTCTCTTACTGATTTACCACTATCGTTTTGGGATTATGCATTAGAGACAACTGCATCCACGTTAAACAGGGCACCATCAAAGTCCGTTGAGGTGACACCGTATGAACTGTGGTTTGGCAACAAACCTAACCTGTCGTTTCTTAAAGTTTGGGGCTACGATGCTTATGTGAAAAAAGCTTCAACCTGATAAGCTTGAGCCCAAATCGAAAAAATGTGTCTTCATAGGATACCCAAAAGAAACTATTGGGTACACCTTCTATCACAGATCCGAAGGCAAGATATTCGTTGCTAAGAATGGATCCTTTCTAGAGAAGGAGTTTCTCTCGAAAGAAGTGAGTGCGAGGAAAGTAGAACTTGATGAGGTAATTGTACCTTCTCCTAAATTGGAAAGTAGTTCATCACAGAAATCAGTTCCAGTGATTCCTACACCAATTAGTGAAAAAGCTAATGATGATGATCATGAAACTTCAAATCAAGTTACTACCAAACCTCGTAGGTCAACCAGAGTACAGTCCGCACCAGAGTGGTATGGTAATCCTATTCTGGAAGTCATGTTACTAGACCATGATGAACCTACGAAGTATGAGGAAGCGATGATGAGCCCAGATTCCGGCTTGAGGCCAAGAAATCTAAGATGGGATCCATGTATGAGAACAAAGTGTGGACTTCGGTGGACTTGCCTGATGATCGCCAAGCCTTAGAAAATAAATGGACCTTCAATAGGAAGACGGACGCTGATAGTAGTGTTACTATCTACAAAGCTTGACTTGTCGCAAAAGGTTTTCGACAAGTTCAAGGTGTTGACTACAATGAGATTTTATCAACTGTAGCGATGCTTAAATCCGTCCGAATCATGTTAGCAATTGCCATATTTTATGAAATCTGGCAAATGGGTGTCAAAACTGCATTCCTTAAATGGATATTTCTTAAAGAAGAATTGTATGTGGTGAAACCAGAAGGTTTTGTCGATCTTAAAGGTACTAACAAGGTGTGCAAGCTCTAGTGATCCATCTATGGACTGGTGCAAGCATCTCGGAGTTGGAATATATGCTTTGATGGGTTGATCAAAGCATATAATTTTATACAGACTTGCAGTGAAGCCTGTATTTACAAGAAAGTGAGTGGGAGCACTACAACCTTTATGATAAGTATATGTGAATGACATATTGTTGATCGAAAATGATGTAGAATTTTCTGGAAAGCATAAAGGAGAGTTTGAAAGGAGATTTTCAACGAAAGACCTCAGTGAAGCTTCTTACATATTGGGCATAAAAGATCTATAGAGATAGATCAAGATACTTGATAAGATTTTTCAATGAGTACATACCTTGACAAGATTTTGAAAGAGTTCAAAATGGATCAGTCAAAGAAGGAGTTCTTGCCTCTATTACAAGGTGTAAAGTTGAGTAAGACTCAAAGCCCGACCACGGCAGGAGATAGAAAGAGAATGAAAGTCATTCCCTATGCGTTATTCATAGGTTCTATAAAGTATGCCATGCTATGTACCAGACCAATTGTGTGACTTGCTATGAGTTTCGCAAGGGGGTACGATAGTGATCCAGGATTGGATCATTGTATAGCGGTCAAAGTTATCTTTAGTTACCTAAGAGGACTAAGGAAGTATTTCTCGGTTATGGAGAAGATAAAGAGTTCGTCGTAAAGAGTTACGTCAATGTAAGCTTTACACCAAGCCAGATGACTCTCAGTCTCAATCTGGATACATATTGAAAGTGGGAGCAATTAGCTAGAGTAGCTCCATGCATAGCATTGTAGACATAGAAAATTTACAAAATACACACGGCTCCGAATTTAGCAGACCCGTTGACTAAACTTCTCTCGCAAGGAAAATAATGATTTCACCTTAGTACTCTTTGGGTGTTAATCACATAGCAATGTGAACTAGATTATTGACTCTAGTAAACCCTTTGGTTGTTGCTCACATGGCGATGTGAACTTTGGGTGTTAATCACATACAAATGTGAACTATTGGTGTTAAATCACATGGTGATGTGAACTAGATTATTGACTCTAGTGCAAGTGGGATACTGATGGAAATATGCCCTAGAGGCAATAATAAAGTGGTCATTTATATTTCCTTATATCATGACAAATGTTTATTATTCATGCTAGAATTGTATTAACTAGAAACTTAGTACTGAAGGAAATATGCCCTAGAGGCAATAATAAAATTATTATTTATTTCCTTATTTCATGATAAATGTTTATTATTCATGCTAGAATTGTATTAACCGGAAACATTGATACATGTGTGAATACATAGACAAACTTAATGTCACTAGTATGCCACTACTTGACTAGCTCATTAATCAAAGATGGTTATGTTTCCTAACCATAGAAATGAGTTGTCATTTGATTAACGGGATCACATCATTAGAAGAATGATGTGATTGACATGACCCATTCCGTTAGCTTAGCACTTGATCGTTTAGTATGTTGCTATTGCTTTCTTCATGACTTATACATGTTCCTACAACCATGAGATTATGTAACTTCCATTTACCGGAGGAACACTTTGTGTGCTACCAAACGTCACAATGTAACTGGGTGATTATAAAGGAGCTCTATAGGTGTCTCCAAAGGTACATGTTGAGTTGGCGTATTTCGAGATTAGGTTTTGTCACTCTGATTGTCGGAGAGGTATCTCTGGGCCCTCTCGGTAATGCACATCACTATAAGCCTTGCAAGCAATGTAGCTAATGAGTTAGTTACGGAATGATGCATTACATAACGAGTAAAGAGACTTGCCGGTAACGAGATTGAACTAGGTATTGGGATACCGACGATCGAATCTCGGGCAAGTAACATACGGATGACAAAGGGAACAACGTATGTTGTTGTGCGGTTTGACCGATAAAGATCTTCGTAGAATATGTAGGAGCCAATATGAGCATCCAGGTTCCGCTATTGGTTATTGACCGGAAACATGTCTCGGTCATGTCTACATAGTTCTCGAACCCATAGGGTCCACACGCTTAAGGTTTTGATGACAGTTATATTATGAGTTTTGATGTACCGAAGGAGTTCGGAGTCCCAGATGAGATCGGGGACATGACGAGGAGTCTCGAAATGGTCGAGACGTAAAGATCTATATATTGGACAACTATTTTCGGACATCGGAAAGGTTCCGAGTGATTCAGGTATTTTTCGGAGTACCGGAGAGTTACGGGAATTCGCATTGGGCCTTAATGGGCCATACGGGAAAGGAGAGAAAGGCCCCAAAGGGTGGCCGCACCCCTCCCCATGGACTAGTCCGAATTGGACTAGGGAGGGGGGCGCCCCCTTCCTTCCTTCTCCTTCTCCCTTCCCTTTCCTTCTCTCCTACTCCTTCTACTTGGAAGGGCTCTTAGTTGTACTAGGAAAGGGGGAATCCTACTCCCGGTGGGAGTAGGACTCCCCTAGGGCGCGCCATAGAGAGAGGGCCAGCCCTCCCCCTCCTCCACTCCTTTATATACGGGGAGGGGGGCACCCCTTGGAGACACAACAATTGATCTCTTGATCTCTTAACCGTGTGCGGTGCCCCCCTCCACCATAGTCCTCCTCGATAATATTGTAGCGGTGCTTAGGCGAAGCCCTGCGACGGTAGAACATCAAGATCGTCACCACGCCGTCGTGCTGACGGAACTCTCCCTCGACACTCTGCTGGATCGGAGTACGGGGGGCGTCATCAAGCTGAACGTGTGCTAGAACTCGGAGGTGCCGTAGTTTCGGTGCTTGCTCGGTCGGACCATGAAGACATACGACTACATCAACCGAGTTGTTCTAACACTTCCGCTTTCGGTCTATGAGGGTACGTGGACAACACTCTGCCCTCTCATTGCTATGCATCACCATGATTGTCGGTGTCAAAACCGGTGGATCTCGGGTAGGGGGTCCCGAACTGTGCGTCTAGGTGGATGGTAACAAGAGACGAGGGACATAATGTTTTTACCCAGGTTCGGGCCCTCTCGATGGAGGTAAAACCCTACGTCCTGCTTGATTAATATTGATGATATGGGTAGTACAAGAGTAGATCTACCACGAGATCAAGGAGGCTAAACCCTAGAAGCTAGCCTATGGTATGATTGTTGAGATGTATGTTCGTCCTACGGACTAAAGCCCTCCGGTTTATATAGACACCGGAGAGGGCTAGGGTTACACAGAGTCGGTTTCAATGGTAGGAGATCTACATATCCGTATTGCCAAGCTTGCCTTCCACGCCAAGGAAAGTACCATCCGGACACGAGCCGGAGTCTTCAATCTTGTATCTTCATAGTCTTGGAGTCCGGCGGATATTGATAGTCCGCTATCCGGACACCCCTAGTCCAGACTCCTCAAGAGCCCTCGAACCAGTCTTCAATGACGATAAGTCCGGCGTGCATAATGTTCGGCATTGCAAGGCGGGTTCCTCCCTTGAATAATCCAGAGAAGATAATGAACACCAGGATAGTGTCCGGCTCTGCAAAAACAATTTCCACATTCCACCGTAGAGAGAATAAAATGTACACTTAGCTCAATCTGCTGACGCATTATGCGGCATGACATCACCCCGCAACCAAGCCTTTTGTTTGAATTACTATACCACCTCAGCACGTTTAGCGAAGCGGTTTCCTTGGCACGTCTTGTCGAAGCAGAGATCGTGTTCCCCTTATTCCGGGATTATCATCAATACGTGCGTGGGTAACCCAACCGTTCCCGTCGCCACGCCTCCTCTATCGAAGGGGAATCTCAAACGGTCACGGAGACGGCCCTTGGTATTTCTTCCCCTTTATAAGAGGACCAAGGCCTGTCCTTGTTCTTCAATCTCGCATCGAATCTCTTCTCCGCTCCCAGTTCCAACACCCAGAGCCTCAGATTCGAGCGCCTCGGATCCTTAATAATGTCCGGCTCCGACCTCCAGGGCCGGTGGATGCCCTCCTCCGTCACGGAGGAGGACATATTGAAGTTGCGTGAGGCCAAGTATCTGGCCTACGAGGTTTCGCACAGGCTGCCTGCCCAAGGGCAGGCTATGCCAGCCCCCGAGCCCGGTGAATACGTTGTTTTCGTATCCCACCTCCACCGGGGTTTAGGCTTCCCGACGGATCCCTTCGTGAGAGGGCTCCTGTTCTACTACGGGCTGGACTATCACGACTTGGCACCGGAGTCTATCCTCCATATCTCCGCATTCATTATCGTCTGCGAAGCCTTCCTTCGCGTCATCCCCCACTTCGGCCTATGGCTGAAGACCTTCAAGGTGGAGCCGAAGATGGTCGGGGGGCATCAAGCGGAGTGCGGCGGGGCGACCATAAGCAAGAAGGTCGATGCCCCGTGGCCTGAGGGTTCCTTCCAAGAGGAACTCGGACTGTTGCAGCAGGAGTGGTTCTATATCACCGCTCCAAGGGGCAGCAGGCAAAAGCCGCCGCCCTCATTCCGCCCGGGACCTCCACGCCAACCGATGTCGTGGGTCAACCAAGGGCTCAACGGGGCCGCCAAGACGTGCCCTCACCGCAGGGCGGATTCGAGATCTCCAAGTGAGGGAGATCGACTGATCAAGGTGATGCAGAGTTATGCTAATCGGGCATCTTCGCCTCGCAAACGCCGTCCTCTCCATCTATGGGAGTTCAACCGGAGGGACCTCGGATTCTCCAACACTTCATGGGTGCGACACCCGTGGAGATGTACAAGTTGTTCTTGGACCGCGGTGGCGTGTCCGGATTTAGCCGAGGATGCAGGCCTAAGCCGCGATCGCCCGGATACTCAGGTAAGTAGCTCAGAGTCCGGACATTCTGTTTATACGCCTTTCTAGAGTTCGCCTCCTGACCCTTTGTTCTTTACAGGAATGGGTGGCGCGATCGAGGCTGATAAGGTGTCCGGCCCCCCTCCCAGAGACCGCACTGGAGCCCGTGCTGGTCAGAATGTTGGAGGTTGTGCCCACAGAAGGGGGCAACGGGGAAAATAAAGGAGCTAATATTTCGCCCAAAGGGGCGACAAAAGAGGAGGGGACCAATAATCCCTCCCTTCAGGGGGAGAAGAGGACCGCCTCCAAAGATCCGAAGGCCAAAGACCCTAAGCGTGGGAAGAGATCTTCCCCGGGGGGTCCGGCGCCCGGAGAGAATCCGGACGCACAATCATCACCAAAGGATCGGCCCTCCAGCGAGCCGTGAGTATGAAAGAGGGAGTTAATTAGTAAGGAAATACCTTCATTTGTGCTTCAGAGGTAACGAAATATTTATATTGCAGTTCGGACCTGCAGCCTTCTCGATGAGTTCATCTTTGGGACCTTCTTCCGGAGATGATGGAGAGCGATACGCCCATCCGCAGCGCCGCCAGATGAGGCAAAGTAACCCAAGTGTCATCACGGAGGGTATCCCAGTACGGAGAGGCTGAATGTTCGGCACCTACTAGCGCCCGCCAGAGAATCAAGAATCTGCTTGAGAGGGCATCCATTTGAGAAGATCACCGTGCGTTAATGCGTATGGTGATTGGAAGGATTTCGTCCGCTGAGAGCGGATTGCGTAATGCCGCCATGAGTTTGCTGGCGGGTTTTGAGGTATGCGAAAATGACGCATCCTTTTGTCTTTTAATAGTTTTGCACATAAAAATGCACCCTGTATAGATAGTAGCCCCTGAGACTCGGTAGGTTGTCGGAAACGACAGCGTGCCGAGGATCAAAATCTTAAAATCTCAAGTAATGAATACTTCCGTCCCTATACAGGTGGCGGATAGTCCGAGGGCCAGCCGGACTAATGAGTTTGCCGAATTAAGTCGGCAACTTAACGTGGCGGATGCTGATATCGCGCTTGTCAACTAGCGACTTGACGAGTCGCAAGGTAAATAAATTCTCCGCAGTTGCTTTATTTAAGGGGGTCGAAGCCCTCCTCTGATAAACTATATGCTGTTGTACGACGGTGCTGCTGCTGTGGAGAGCCTTGGGCGAACTTGCTCGAGCTAAGGAGCAAGCCCGGCGAGTGATCTGGCTGCCGCCAAGGCGGTCAAGAGTTGAAAGTCGAAAAGGCTGCGACCGCCTAAGCTAGGCGGAGGTGGCGAATTGGCCATGAAATTGAAGGATGCTACCGACCGCAATGAGGCTCTTGAAAAGGAGCGCTTATCGGAGCGGAAGACCTGAAGAAGGCCACCGCCGGTTAAGGATGCCCGCTCGCAATGCGGGCTATGAAGGAGGAGCTGCGCCAGTCGGAGAGATCGTGGTGGCAAGCCTATTCGCTGCGTCGCGGTTTATGGATGCAAAGTATGCTCAATTTGAGCGGTGTGGATTCCGGAGGATCCGTATATGGATTTAGCTGTGCGCGGTGATGCCGTTAAGCACTTCCGGAGCCAGGGGGATCACGAGACGGAAGAGCTGTATTGGTCTCAATTCCACAGTCCGGATCGCTCCCTTCCGTTGACGGACCGGTTGGCCGAATGGGCCGAGCTAAATAGATTGTCCGGACTTGCCATGTTCGACATCGTGGCCCATGTCCGCCGAGAGGTCCAAGGCAACGAGCTACTTGCCATCGCAGCAATTCCTTGAGCGGTGCCGCATATAAAGGACATGAAGCGGTCGGCCTGCATCGAGGGCGCACGGATGGCTCTTGCCCGTGTAAAGGCGCATTGTCCGGAGATGGATGCCACCGCTGTTGCTGCCCAGGGTCCAGATGAAAGCCGGCTCCCTGCCGAGCACTACTTCGGAGAGGTCATGCGCGGCGCTCATATAATAGAGTCGCAGTGCTCGAAGAATGTAACGTTCAAATGAACGCAGTAGCTTGTAAATCGATGATTATGTTATAACTGCTTTTTATACTTGTGCGTCCAAGTAGTAAAACTTCTCCTGTGTGGCCGCCACGATACTTTCGTATAACTTGAAAGATTGCGATCTTGACTTCAGCCCCCACGCACAGGTGCGGGGTGTTCGCAAAAATAGCGTTTTCACACTTAATCCGATGTCTCGGTCCTGTTTAAGGAGGTGGTAGCGAGCTAACGAGGCAATCCGGACTATAATGCTTTATCACTTTCACTTAGCCGTGGAGCTCGAGGGTGGGGCTACGATATAGCCTCGGTGGCTCCGCACATCTCCGGATTCGAGTGCGATGTGCGTGACCGGAAACGGTCCTTCGTCAAAGCGGAATTCTAAACATTCCGATAGTCGATCGAGTGGTTGACCGGACTCGCTATATCATGACGATCGGTTTCGGCTTTCATCGAGGTGCTTGCACAGCCGAACCGGGGCACAATCGCAGTAGTTCTCCGGTGCCGCATTAGCGGATGATACGGAACGTAAGGAAGCAAAACAGGAGCCGGCAAACCCAACATTTGACCAAAGACATGATTCGAGCTGATGCATATAATGCCTAACTCGAGACGCCGAACACTCCCTAAGGTGTTTGGTCTTTATAATAATGGCGTAACGATGCCCTAATCCCCTAGTGTCCGTGCACGGGCATGGTCTTCGACGCGCCGATGCCAAGGCGCCAGCTCGCTTTGGCTATAGGAAGAAACCAAGGAGAGTAACAACAAGAGACAAGAAAAAGGTCTATAGGGTCTTAATGAAAAGATTCCTTGCAACGGGTCCCTACCGCACGTCTGCTTTGTGTCTCCGTTCGCCGTTATCCTAGACGGGTATGCACGTTGTTCATCTCAGAGAAAGAGAGGAACGTTTAGTTTTAAAAACAATTGCATGCGAAAAATATGTAAAATAAGAAGTATAAATAATTAAAGCAAGGTTTATATGAAACCGCGATTGTTTGTGCGCGCAGCCCCCTGTGAAGGGGTATGCGGCTAGGGAGCCCCTAGCCTGCTGAGGCCAGATTCGTCTATCCGAGTCCGGGGTCTTTAAGTGACCCGCGCACTGAAATGGCGCCATGTGGACCGGGCATCTTGAGTGTAAGAGACGCGTAATGCGGTATGGCGTTGAAGCGGACAAAAGCCTTTCGTCCCAAGAGTGCTTGATATTCACTTTCAAATGGGACGATATGAAAAATTAATTTTTCGCGTCGACAATTGTTCGCGATCCGAACACTACTTCTAGTAATATAGAGCACGTGCATCCGGCGAAGGGCTGGCGTCCTCCTTTGAAGGAAGTGCGGCTGTGTCGAATTTTGGTAGGGTCTATCCCCATCCTACGGATTGTGTTTGAATATAGCAGGTTTAAGTCACTGCCTCCGTCCATTAGGACGTTAGTAAATTGTAATCCGTCTATTATGGGATTCAATATCAGGGGAGTCCGTCCCGCGTTTCGAACGCTTCTGGAATAGTCCAGGTGGTCGAAAGTGATTGGTTTTGATATCCAATCTCTACGGTCTGCTGGGTTGGACCGTGCGAAGCTCTTTTTAGAAGTGCCGCATTATTTTTCCGTGTTATCACATAAAGTGAGTTTACTGCTTTGACCCCTTGTGGGAAAGTCTTTTGTTTTCCGGTGCCCTGCTGGCGGGGTTTATCTTCTTCACCTGACGCGTCGAGCCCCTTGTGTTCGGCATTTAATCGGCCAGGCTGTTTAAAAACCCAACAATCCCTGTGGGTGTGGTTTGCAGGCCTTCCGGGGGTACTATGGATTTGGCATATCCGACCCAAAATTTTGTTTAAGTTGGACAATTCGTCACTGTCATCCTTAAGAGGCTGTGTCTTAGTATTGGGCCGCAAGCTTTTGAATCCGGCGTTGACTGCCGTGCTCTTTGGGCTTTTCTCTTTATTCTGGCGCTGTTCTTTTCTACGCCGTGATTTTCCGTTTCCATCTCGTATCTCGGATGTACTTGGGTCGCTGGTGCTGCTTCTTGCTAGCCAGCTATCCTCTCCCGCACAGAAGCGGGTCATGAGGCTTGTTAGTGCGGACATTGTCCTCGGTTTCTCTTGACCGAGGTGCCTGGCGAGCCATTCGTCTCGGACATTGTGCTTGAAAGCTGCTAAGGCTTCGGCGTCCGGACAGTCGACTATTTGGTTCTTTTTGGTAAGAAACCTGTTCCAGAATTTCCACGCTGACTCTTCGGGCTATTGAGTTATATGACTTAGATCATCTGCATCCGGAGGACGGACATAAGTCCCTTGAAAATTCGCTCTAAATGCGTCCTCGAGCTCTTCCCAACTTCCAACAGTGTTTTCTGGGAGGCTTTTGAGCCAATGACGGGCTGGCCCTTTGAGCTTGAGGGGTAGATATTTTATGGCGTGGAGATCGTCTCCTCTCGCCATGTGTATATGCAGTATATAATCTTCTATCCAGACTCCAGGGTCTGTTGTTCCATCGTAGGCCTCTATGTTTATGGGTTTAAACCCTGCTGGGAATTCATGGTCCAGCACCTCATCGGTGAAACATAGTGGGTGTGCGGCGCCCCTATACTTGTATGAGCCGCTATCACCGGACACTGGACGTGTTACTTTGCTTCCTGGGGCCTTCTTTTTGGGTCTGTAGATGGACCTGGCTGGGACATTTGACGGTGGAGGCTCTATGGCCTCCTCGTCGAATTCTGGTAGCAGCTTACGCTTCGGGTAGCTCTTCGATTGGTGGCCATTGTCGTATTTATCTGCGGTTTTGAGCACTTTGCTCCATCTTATTCTCAGCGTGTCTTCCGCTATCTTGAGCTTCCGCTTTTCCTTCTTCAGGCTTCTTGCCATGGCGATGAGCCTGCGCTTAAAAAGCTCTTGTTCGACGGGGTCCTCGGGCACGGCGAGTTCGTCGTCATTGAGGCTTGCTTCGTCTTCGGAGGGAGGTATATAGTTACGATCCTCAACCTCTTCGTCTGCCGCCCTTTCATGAGGGCTTGCTTCTGCCTCCTCCTGCGCTGAGTCTTGCTGGAGGGAATTGTCTTCGGCACTCTCTGGGGTATTGTTATCTCCTGTGCCGGAATCTCTGTTCTTGCTGTGGCGGGATTTAGAGCGGCGCCGCTGACGTCGGTGTTTGGGCTGCTTCTTTAGGGAATCTGCCTCCGCTGCTTCTTCGCCATCCCCGTTTTTTGGGGTGTCCACCATGTATACGTCATATGACGAGGTGGCCTTCCAGTGCCCTGTAGGCGCTGATTCCTGTTCGTCTCTGGCATCATCGTCCATAGCGTCGATGTCGTCGGAGTCGAAGTCTAGCATGTTAGTTAAATCCTCGACAGTGGCTACAAAGTGGGTGGTGGGTGGGCGCTGAATTTCTTCGTCGTCCGTACCCCAACCATCCTGGCCGTAGTCCGCCAGGACTCTCCCGATAACGAGATGCTTTAATGAATTCAGGATATCGCCGAAAGGCGAAGTGTTGGAATATGTCCGCGCGGTGAATTCCATAACCGCGCCCAATCCGGATTGATTGGCGGGCGCGGAGGTTGAGTCCGCGAGTCGGCGCGCCGGAATCACGAGTTTCACAAGGGACAAGAGTGGTGTTCGGCTCCATCGCTGTGGATGTTGAAGCCCCCAGGGCGGCGTCTATCCGCCGGCCCTCGATCTGGGTGATCGGCTCCGGGCTAATGGCCGAAGCTGATCCGTGTGCGGCCACCAAGGCACTGTTCAGCGGCAGAGCTAGATCATGCCCATCGTTACAGCGCGGCGCGCTCGGCTGTGGCTCGAGTCCGTCAGAGATCAAGTCTCCTCGGGCATCGGCCGTGAAGTCTAAGCTTCCAAATCTGACCTGACGGCCAGGGGCGTAGCTTTCGATCTGCTCCAGATGGCCAAGAGAATTGGCCCGCAGTGCAAAGCTGCCGAATACGAAGATCTATCCGGGAGAAAAGTCTCACCCTGGACAGCGTTGCTGGTTGAAGATGCCATCAAGCCTATCGGTGACGACACAGAGGAACTCTCAATGAAAGCACCAATGTCGGTGTCAAACCGCGGATCTCGGTAGGGGGTCCCGAACTCGTGCGTCTAGGCGGATGGTAACAAGAGACGAGGGACACAATGTTTTACCAGGTTCGGGCCCTCTCGATGGAGGTAAAACCCCACGCCCCGCTTGATTAATATTGATGATATGGGTAGTACAAGAGTAGATCTACCACGAGATCAAGGAGGCTAAACCCTAGAAGCTAGCCTATGGTATGATTGTTGAGACGTATGTTTGTCCTACGGACTAAAGCCCTCCGGTTTATATAGACACCGGAGAGGACTAGGGTTACACAGAGTCGGTTACAATGGTAGGAGATCTACATATCCATATTGCTAAGCTTGCCTTCCACGCCAAGGAAAGTACCATCCAGACACGAGTCGGAGTCTTCAATCTTGTATCTTCGTAGTCTTGGAGTCCGGCGGATATTGATTGTCCGGCTATCCGGACACCCCCTAGTCCGGACACGCCGTCGTGCTGACGGAACTCTCCCTCGACACTCTGCTAGATCGGAATACGGGGGACGTCATCGAGCTGAACGTGTGCTAGAACTCGGAGGTGCCGTAGTTTCGGTGCTTGCTCGGTCGGACCATGAAGACGTACGACTACATCAACCGCATTTTTCTAACACTTCCGCTTTCGGTCTACGAGGGTACGTGGACAACACTCTCCCCTCTCATTGCTATGCATCACCATGATCTTGTGTGTGCGTAGGAATTTTTTGGAAATTACTACGTTCCCCAACAGTGGCATCCAAGCCAGGTTTTATGCGTAGATGTTATATGCACGAGTAGAACACAAGTGAGTTGTGGGCGATACAAGTCATACTGCTTACCAGCATGTCATAGTTTGGTTCGGCGGTATTGTTGGATGAAGCGGCCCGGACCGACATTACGCGTACGCTTATGCGAGACTGGTTCTACCAACGTGCTTTGCACACAGGTGGCTGGCGGGTGTCAGTTTCTCCGACTTCAGTTGAACCGAGTGTGGCTTCGCCCTGTCCTTGCGAAGGTTAAAACAGCACTAACTTGATGAACTATCGTTGTGGTTTTGATGCATAGGTAAGAACGGTTCTTGCTCAGCCCGTAGCAGCCACGTAAAATTTGCAACAACAAAGTAGAGGACGTCTAACTTGTTTTTGCAGGGCATGTTGTGATGTGGTATGGTGAAAACATGATGCTATATTTTATTGTATGAGATGATCATGTTTTGTAACCGAATTATCGGCAACTGGTAGGAGCCATATGGTTGTCGCTTTATTGTATGAAATGCAAGCGCCCTGTTATTGCTTAATTTATCACTAAGCGATAGCGATAGTCGTAGAAGCAATAGATGGCGAAACGACAACGATGCTACGATGGAGATCAAGGTCTCGCGCCGGTGACGATGGTGATCACGACAGTGCTTTGGAGATGGAGATCACAAGCACAAGATGATGATGGCCATATCATATCACTTATATTGATTGCATGTGATGTTTATCCTTTATGCATCTTATTTTGCTTTGATTGACGGTAGCATTTTAAGATGATCTCTCACTAATTATCAAGAAGTGTTCTCCCTGAGTATGCACCGTTGCGAAAGTTCTTCGTGCTGAGACACCACGTGATGATCGGGTGTGATAGGCTCTACTTTCAAATACAACGGGTGCAAAATAGTTGCACACACGGAATACTCAGGTTAAACTTGACGAGCCTAGCATATACAGATATGGCCTCGGAACACGGAGACCGAAAGGTCGATCATGAATCATATAGTAGATATGATCAACATAGTAATGTTCACCATTGAAAACTACTCCATCTCACGTGATGATCGGATATGGTTTAGTTGATTTGGATCACGTGATCACTTAGATGACTAGAGAGATGTCTGTCTAAGTGGGAGTTCTTAAGTAGTATGATTAATTTAACTTAAATTTATCATGAACTTAGTCATGGTAGTATTTTGCAAATTATGTTGTAGATCAATGGCTCGCGTTGTTGTTTTCATATGTTTATTTTGATATGTTCCTAGAGAAAATTGTGTTGAAAGATGTTAATAGCAATGATGCGGATTGGATCCGTGATCTGACGTTTATCCTCATTGCTGCACAGAAGAATTATGTCCTTAATGCACCGCTAGGTGACAAACCTATTGCAGGAGCAGATGCGGACGTTGTGAACGTTTGGCTAGGTCAATATGATGACTACTTGGTAGTTTAGTGCACCATGCATAACGGCTTAGAATCGGGACTTCAAAGACATTTTGAACGTCATGGACCATATGAGATGTTCCAGGAATTGAAGTTAATATTTCAAGAAAATACCCGAGTTTAGAGATATGAAGTCTCCAACAAGTTCTATAGCTAAAAGATGGAGGAGAATTGCTCAACTAGTGAGCATGTGCTCAGATTGTCTGGGTACTACAATCGCTTGAATCAAGTGGGAGTTAATCTTCCAGATAAGATAGTGATTGGCAGAGTTCTCTAGTCACCATCACCAAGTTAGTATAACTTTGTGATGAACTATAGTATGCAAAGGATGACGAAAACGATTCCCGAGCTCTTCGCGATGTTGAAATCAACGAAGGTAGAAATCAAAAAAGAGCATCAAGTGTTGATGAAAGACAAGACCACTAGTTTCAAGAAAAGGTCAAAGGGAAAGAAAGGGAACTTTAAGTAGAATGATAAACAAGTTGTCACTCCCGCGAAGAAGCCCAAAGCTGGACCAAAGCCTAAAACTGAGTGCTTACACTGCAAAGGAAATGGTCACTGGAAGCGGAAATGCCCTGAATATTTGGTGGATAAGAAGGATGGCAAAGTGAACAAGGGTATATTTGATATACATGTTATTGATGTCTGCCTTACTAGTGTTTATAGTAGCCCTTGAGTATTTGATACTTGTTCGGTTGCTAAGATTAGTAACTCGAAACAGGAGTTACATAATAAACAGAGACTAGTTGAGGGGAAGTGACGATGAGTGTTGGAAGTAGTTCCAAGATTGATATGATCATCATCACACACTCTACTTTCGGGATTAGTGATAAACCTAAATAAATGTTATTTGGCGTTTGCATTGAGCATGAATATTATTTGATCATGTTTATTGCAATACGGTTATTCATTTAAAGTCAGAGAATAATTGATGTTCTATTTACATGAATAAAACCTTCAATGGTCATACACCCAATGAAAATAGTTTGTTGGATCTCGATCGTAGTGATACACATATTCATAATATTGATGCCAAAAGATGCAAAGTTAATAACGATAGTGCAACTTATTTGTGGCACTGCCGTTTGGGTCATATCGGTGTAAAGCGCATGAAGAAACTCCATAAAAGATGGATTTTCGGAATCACTTGGTTATGAATCATTTGATGCTTGCGAACTGTGCCTTTTGGGCAAGATGACTAAAACTTCGTTCTCCGGAACAAAGGAACGAGCTACTGACTTATTGGAAATAATACATACCGATGTATGCGATCCAATGAGTGTTGATGCTCGTGGCAAGTATCGTTATTTTCTGACCTTCACAGATGATATTAGCAGATATGGGTATATCTACTTAATGAAACACAAGTATGAAACATTTGAAAAGTTCAAAGAATTTCAGAGTGAAGTAGAGAATCAACATAACAAGAAAATGAAGTTTCTATGATCTGATCATGGAGGAGAATATTGAATTATGAGTTTGGCCTTCATATAAAACGATCTGGAATAGTTTCACAGTTCACGCCACATGGAACACCACAGCGTAATGGTGTGTCCATATGTCGTAACCGCACTTTATTGGATATGGTGCGATCTATGATGTATCTTACCGATTTACCACTATCATTTTGGGGTTATGCATTAGAGACAGCTGCATTCACTTTAAATAGGGCACCATCAAAATCCGTTGAGATGACGCCTTATGAACTGTGGTTTGGCAAGAAACCAAAGTTGTCGTTTCTTAAAGTTTGGGGCTGCGATGCTTATGTGAAAAAGTTTCAACCTGATAAGCTCGAACCCATCGGAGAAGTGCATCTTCATAGAATACCCAAAAGAAAATGTTGGGTACACCTTCTATCACAGATCCGAAGGCAAAACATTCGTTGCTAAGAATGGATCCTTTCTAGAGAAGGATTTTCTCTCGAAAGAAGTGAGTGGGAGGAAAGTACAACTTGATAAGGTAATTTGTACCTTCTCCTGAATTGGAAAGTAGTTCGTCACATAAAGCAGTTCCAGTGATTCCTACAGCAATTAGTGAGGAAGCTAATGATGATGATCATGAAACTTCAGATTAAGTTACTACAAAACCTCGTTCCAAAGTACAGTCCGCACCAGAGTGGTATGGTAATCCTGTTCTGGAAGTCATGTTACTAGACCATGATGAACCTACGAACTATGAGGAAGCGATGATGAGCCCAGATTCCGCGAAATGGCTTGAGGCCATGAAATCTGAGATGGGATCCATGTATGAGAACAAAGTGTGGACTTTGGTGGAGTTGCCCGATGATCGGCAAGCCATATAGTATAAATGGATCTTCAAGAGGAAGACATACGCCGATAGTAGTGTTATTATCTACAAAGCTCGACCTGTCGCAAAAATGTTTTCGACAAGTTCAAGGTGTTGACTACAATGAGATTTTCTCAACTGTAGCGATGCTTAAGTCTGTCCGAATCATGTTAGCAATTGCCACATTTTATGAAATCTGGCAAATGGATGCCAAAACTGCATTCCTTAATGATTTTCTTAAAAGAGTTGTATATGATGCAACCAGAAGGTTTTGTCAATCCTAAAGGTGCTAACAAAATGTGCAAGCTCCAGCGATCCATCTATGGAATGGTGCAAGCATCTCAGAGTTGAAATATACGCTTTGATAAGTTGATCAAAGCATATAGTTTTATACAGACTTGCGGTGAAGCCTGTATTTATAATAAAGTGAGTGGGAGCACTACCGCCTTTCTGATAAATATATGTGAGTAACATATTGTTGATCAGAAATGACGTAGAATTTTTCTGGAAAGCATAAAGGAGTATTTGAAAGGAGTTATTTAAAAGAAAGACCTCAGTAAAGCTACTTACATATTGAGCATCAAGATCTATTGAGATAGATCAAGACGCTTGATAAGTTTTTCAATAAGTACATACCTTGTCAAAATTTTGAAATTGTTCAAAATGGAACAGTCAAAGAAAGAGTTCTTACCTGTGTTACAAAGGTGTGAAATTGAGTAAGACTCAAATCCCGACCACGGCAGAAAATAGAAAAGAGAATGAAAGTCATTCCCTATGCCTCAGTCATAGGTTCTACAAAGTATGCTATGCTATGTACCAGACCTATTGTATACCTTGCTCTGAATTTGGCGAGGGAGTACAATAATGATCTAGGAGTAGATCACTGGACATTGGTCAAGAATATCCTTAGTGAGGACTAAGGAAATATTTCTCGATTATGGAGGTGATAAAAGAGCCTGTCGTAAAGAGTTACATCGGTGCAAGCTTTTACACCGATCCAGATGACTCGAAGTCTCAATCTGGATACATATTGAAAGTGGGAGCAATTAGCTAGAGTAGCTCCGTGCAGAGCATTGTAGACATAGAATATTTGCAAAATACATACGGCTCTGAATGTGACAGACCCGTTGACTAAGCTTCTCTCACGAGCAAAACATGATCACACCTTAGTACTTTTTGGGTATTTATCACATAGCGATGTGAACTAGATTATTGACTCTAGTAAACCCTTTGGGTGCTGGTCACATGACGATGTGAACTATGGGTGTTAATCATATACAGATATGAATATTGGTGTTAAATCACATGGCGATGTGAACTAGATTATTGACTCTAGTGCAAGTGGGAGACTGAAGGAAATATGCCCTAGAGGCAATAATAAAGTTATTATTTATTTCCTTATTTCGTGATAAATGTTTATTATTCATGCTAGAATTGTATTAACCGGAAACATGATACATGTGTGAATACATAGACAAACTTAATGTCACTAGTATGTCTCTACTTGACTAGCTCATTAATCAAAGATGGTTATGTTTCCTAACCATAGACATGAGTTGTCATTTGATTAACGGGATCACATCATTAGAAGAATGATGTGATTGACATGACCCATTCTGTTAGCTTAGCACTTGATCGTTTAGTATGTTGCTATTGCTTTCTTCATGACTTATACATGTTCCTACAACTATGAGACTATGCAACTCCCGTTTACCGGAGGAACACTTTGTGTGCTACCAAATGTCACAACGTAATTGGGTGATTATAAAGGAGCTCTACATGTGTCTCCAAATTACATGTTGAGTTGGTGTATTTCGAGATTAGGTTTTGTCACTCAGATTGTCAGAGAGGTATCTCTGGGCCCTCTCGGTAATGCACATCACTATAAGCCTTGCAAGCAATGTAGCTAATGAGTTAGTTACGAAATGATGCATTACATAATGAGTAAAGAGACTTGCTGGTAACGAGATTGAACTAGGTATTGGGATACCGACGATCGAATCTCGGGCAAGTAACATACCGATGACAAAGGGAACAACGTATGTTGTTGTGCGGTTTGACCGATAAAGATCTTCGTAGAATATGTAGGAGCCAATATGAGCATCTAGGTTCCGCTATTGGTTATTGACCGGAAACATGTCTCGGTCATGTCTACATAGTTCTCGAACCCATAGGGTCCGCACGCTTAAGGTTTCAATGACAGTTATATTATGAGTTTATGAGTTTTGATGTACCAAAGGAGTTCGGAGTCCCAGATGAGATCGGGGACATGACGAGGAGTCTCGAAATGGTTGAGGCGTAAAGATCGATATATTGGACGACTATTTTCAGACATCGGAAAGGTTCCGAGTGATTCAGGTATTTTTTGGAGTACCGGAGAGTTACGAGAATTCGTATTGGGCCTTAATGGGCCATACGGGAAAGGAGAGAAAGGCCCCAAAGGGTGGCCGCACCCCTCCCCATGGACTAGTCCGAATTGGACTAGGGAGGGGGGGCGCCCCCTTCCTTCATTCTACTTCTCCCTTCCCTTCGCTTCTCTCCTACTCCTTCCACTTGGAAGGGCTCCTGGTTGTACTAGGAAAGGGGGAATCCTACTCCCGGTGGGAGTAGGACTCCCCTAGGGCGCGCCATAGAGAGAGGGCCGGCCCTCCCCCTCCTCCACTCCTTTATACACGTGGAGGGGTGCATCCCTTGGAGACACAACAATTAATCTCTTGATCTCTTAGCCGTGTGCGGTGCCCCCCTCCACCATAGTCCTCCTCGATAATATTGTAGCGGTGCTTAGGCAAAGCCCTGCGAAGGTATAACATCAAGTTCGTCACCACGTCGTCGTGCTGACGGAACTCTCCCTCGACACTCTGCTGGATTGGAGTACGGGGGCCGTCATCGAGATGAACGTGTGCTATAACTCGGAGGTGCCATAGTTTCGGTGCTTGATCGGTCGGGCCATGAAGACATACGACTACATCAACCGTGTTGTTCTAACGCTTCCGCTTTCGGTCTACGAGGGTAAGTGGACAACACTCTCCCCTCTCGTTGCTATGCATCACCATGATCTTGCGTGTGCGTAGGAATTTTTTTTGAAATTACTACGTTCCCCAACAAGTACATGTGTGAACACATAGACAAAACAAAGTGTCCCTAGTATGCCTCTACTTGACTAGCTCGTTAATCAAAGATGGTTATGTTTCCTGACTATAGACATGTGTTGTCGTTGATGAACGGTATCACCTCATTAGAGAATGATGTGATGGACAAGACCCGTTCATTAGCTTAACATAAAGATCGATAAGTTTTATTGCTATTGCTTTCTTCATGACTTATACATGTTCCTCTGACTATGAGATTATGCAACTCCCGAATACTGGAGGAACACCTTGTGTGCTATCAAACATCACAACGTAAATGGTTGATTATAAAGATGCTCTACAGGTGTCTCCGAAGGTGTTTGTTGGGTTGGCGTAGATCGAGATTAGGATTTGTCACTCAGTGTATCGGAGAGGTATCTCTAGGCCCTCTCGGTAATGCTCATCACTATAAGCCTTGCAAGCAATGTGACTAATGAGTTAGTTGCGGGATGAAGCATTACGGAACGAGTAAAGATACTTGCCAGTAACGAGATTGAACTAGGTATGAAGATACCAACGATCAAATCTCGGGCAAGTAACATACCGATGACAAAGGGAACAACGTATGTCTTTGTGCGGTTTGACCGATAAAGATCTTCGTAGAATATGTAGGAGCCTATATGAGCATCCATGTTCCGCTATTGGTTATTGACCGGAGATGTGTCTCGATCATGCCTACATATTTGTCGAACCTGTAGGTTCCGCACGCTTAACGCTCGATGATGATTTGTATTATGAGTTATGTGTTTTGGTGACCGAAGTTTGTTTGGAGTCCCGGATGAGATCACGGACATGACGTCGAGTCTCGAAATGGTTGAGAGGTAAATATTGATATGTTGTAAGGTGGTATTCGGACACCGGAAGGGTTCCAGAGTGTATCGGGTACAAACCGGAGTATCAAGAGGGTTACCGGAACCCCCTCGTGGAAGATATGGGCCATATGGGCCATGGGAGGAAGGCTAACCAACCCACAAGGGGCAGGTGCGCCCCCCACAAGGGAGGAGGCCGAGTTGGACCAGGGAAAGGGGGAGCCACCCCCGTCCCTTCTCCTACTCCCTCTCCTCCCCCCTTTCCACCTTCGTAAGAAGGAAAAAAAGAGGGGGGGGGGCGCGAATCCTACTAGGAGTGGAGTCCTAGTAGGACTCCCCCTCCCTTGGCATGCCCTTGGTGGCCGGCCTCCTCCTTCCTCCTTTATATACGGGGGCAGGGGGGCACCCCAAAGGCACAACATTGTCTTAGCCGTGTGCGGTGGCCCCCTTCACCGTTTACTTCTCCGATAATATCATCGTAGGGCTTAGGCGAAGCCCTGCGCGGATCACATCTTCAACACCGTCATCACGCCGTCGTGCTGACGAAACTCTCCCGCGACCCTCTGCTGGATCAAGAGTTCGAGGAACGTCATCGAGTTGAACGTGTGCTCAACTCGTAGGTGCTGTACGCTCGGTGCTAGATCGGTTGGACCGTGAAGACGTTCGACTACATCAACCGCGTTAACATAACGCTTCCGCTTTCGGTCTACGAGGATACGTGGACACACTCTCCCCCTCTCGTTGTTATGCATCTCCTAGATAGATCTTGCGTGATCGTAGGAATTTTTTTGAAATTGCATGCTACGTTCCCCAACAGGTCTAACCTCTTCCTCGTGGAATATATATACGCATATGTGTGATATGTGTTAATGACACCCCTTAATCTCAGTCTACTCTCCCGTGTCCTACTACACCGGCGTCACCGCTGGCGTCGCTCCTCTCTACCCCCCTCTCCTGCATCGTGAAGGAGCTCCAGCCAACTATCGTCGTGTGCGTCGACCACGGCTATAACCACGTCGACCCGCCGCTCCCGAGCTACACGCTCAACGTCCTCCGCTCCTGCGCCGCGCTCAACGACCTGTAGAAGAGCGCGAAGGCAGGCAGGAGCGCGGCGAGGCAAGCCGCGCCAGGGCGTATCGGACCTACAGAAGAGCGCCGCGGTGTAGTACATGCCGGTGGCGGCCAGTCCACCACCCTCTTCTGCTGCTGGTTGTTCCCCTCCCATGCTCGGTATGTATCTACCATTGATGAGCTTCAGAGACTGCTCGCCACAGTGGCGGGAGGCTTGCTAGTCGACCCGAAGAGGCCGGTGTTCCGCATTGGCGAGCCTGCGGTGGTGGACGATGGCCTTGGCGCCGAGTCCGATGGTGGCACGGCGAACTAGTTGCTTGTGTTCTCGTCATCGTTCATTCCAATCGCCATGGCACTGTGTGTTTTGGGTAGCTGTTAAATCTTAACATATCCCGTGCACACAACCAAACAACATGCACTAGTATGAGCACAACAAATGCGAGCAACCAAACAGCGTAGAGGCGTTGCTACTATGCTGGGAGAGGGGATGGAGGCAATCAATCAGCATGCAGATGATGATTTTTTGCCTGCATATGCTCAGCCAGATCCAAATGGGACAAGTATGCAAAGTGGCAAAAAACATGCCGGTAACTAAACGTGCCCTTTGTTTCTATGAAGATCGTACCCAAGGCTGACCTGTCGTTTGAGTTGGTGTTCACTGCTGGTTCAGATTTAGACAACCCGTAGCAAAGATTACTTTGCTCACACCAAAGCTTTCTGCAAATTCAAATATTACCGTACCAAAAAACACTTTGCCCATACTAGTTCAGATTTAATTGCTTTAACGGGGCTTTTCACCTTTTTCCTATTCAATAAATAGATGGAGGTTGATCAACAGTTGTGATTAAGTCGATCTTAGTTGACGAAGAATCATCTTCCCTCGTTGTGCATGCCTTAGATGTGCAGAGCGCACTCTGTAAAAGCCTTGCATCATCTTCTCGTGATACTCGCATACTACAATTAGTGGAGAAACTAAGTTGTAAAACCAGAGCGTGGATGTGTTTCCCAACGCCTTCCATTCACAACATAACAATTTCCATTTCTCAAACACAACTTCTCCGTATTGGTTTGGGTGCTACGCCCTAGTAAGGAGAGCTAAGGCTAGTTGTAATGATAGTATTATAGCTAGTATCATGCATGCCAACTAGACAATTTTGATGAGGTGTTATGGAATTAAGTGAAGAAAGAGAGAGTTGAGTATCATATCATGATACCTTATCATAATAAATGATATGTTACTACCTCCGTCCGGGTTTATTGGTCCCCATTGTATTTCGTGCCAAATTTTAACCATAGATTAAACTAACAAAATGTTCACGCATGTCACCAAACATTATATTTTTGAAAACTATGTTAAAATACGAATCCAATGAGATAATTTCTCTTGACATCACTCGCCATTAGCAGCACCCGGTTGTCACATCGCCACAACGTGGTGGCTATTGCAGCGTCTCATGAACCTCATTGCTCCTCACTGTTATAGCAACGGTTTGCAACAAATGTGGTCACAACAATGATGGTAATATATATAGGCATCACCACTCCGCGTAGTAACAACACCTCTCCAGTTGGCCGGCGAGGCAGCACCACTGGTCATATTCGTAGCATCTAACAGCAACATGCACCACCCAACAATCTATGACGCCACCGCAACATCTCGTGGCAACATCGGGTTCCATCCTAGCAGCCGTGGGAACAATTGCCTTGCAGTTGCAACACATGTGCAACATTCGCAACACCTTGGTGTTGCCCTGTAGCAGCACGACTGGCTGATCATTGGAGTAGGAGGAGATGGAGAGTGGACTCATGAACTACATCGAGAATAGAGAGAGATGGGGCAGGGGATCGCATCGAGGAACAAGATGAGCAGCTGCGTTTAGAAAAGAGATAAGGCTGAGCAGAGCGTGTATAGGTCCAATGGACTAGACATGTGATTGACTAATGACTACGGACGCCCACATCAGTTTTGGAGGGTGTTGAGACGAGCCACGTGATCTTGCCAGATCTGACAATGTGTGAGGCTAACGATGGGATGACAACGTACAGTCGGTTGAATTAAATATTTCTCTTTTAAAAAGGTGTTACTACTTTCTTGAGAAGTGTTGGAATAACTTTCAAAAAAAGTGTTGGAATACGCCAAATCATGTGTTACTTAGATTATTTATTGGTGCTATCGAGGTTGAATCTGGCAAACACCCATGGGCTAGCTACTTTGACCAATGTCTTCCTTGAAGCACCGAGCCACTTGTCGCTTGATACACAGTTAAAATAAGTGGAGCCAGCAATCGGCTATATTAAAATGCAATGTCATCAAGAGTTAGCATTATTAATTACTTATACAATAGAGTTGGTTACAACATTGGCCCTTAGGTTAATCTTTTATTTTATTTTCTTTCATATATCTCTTTCCTCTTATTTAATGTTTACCTAAGATCACGTGTAGAGGAAAGCTACAAGGCAGCCTAATAAACTTGAAAATATATACTTTTCCAACTACATATTTTCCCTCTCATATCAAACTACATACTTTTCACTGTGGTATGTGTGTCCTTTTTGCGAGAGTGGTATGTGTGCCCTTGTTGTCACAAATAGGCTTATTAGCAATGTTTGGAGGAGGATTAGAGGTGGACTGCCAAAATAACCTAGCGATGTCATTCCTAACACAAGTCTAAAGTGCAATACATAAGGCTGCTAGTATAATATTTGGTGTAATTTTGCTTTTTACTCGTTGTTTTGTGCCAAGTTTTCTTTCCTTTTTTACTTTTTGGCACAAAAAATAAATCCAACAATGGAGTAGAACAAAGAAATTTGCTAAAAAAACAATAGCAAAGAAGAAAGCACCTACAACCAGCAATAATAAACCTACACAAAAGATATACCCATGGATTACAAAATTTATATTTTTAGTTCTTCAATTTGACTAGGGAAGCATGTATTATATTTTACAAAATTTATATTTTTAGTCTAGTCATCAAATATAGTTTAAACATATAATTATTATGACATATTATATATGTTTTATTAGTCAAATCAAAAACCTAAAAATTGTGCATAATTTAGAAAGCCGGCCGAAGGATGTACAACTCAATACACGCAGAATATCTAAGTAGTATATCATATGCATGTGTGCAGCTATATAGGGGTACACATAATTTTTTGATTGCTCTCTTGGTAATGCACACCATAATGGGTAGTAACATATGTGTAGTATGATGCAAATTTTATTCAGTTATACACAGTTTCATTTCGGCTTGGTTTGTGTTTTGTTTATTATGATACCACAAACATCTATCTTCTCATTAACTACTTGTCACATAAGCAAATTTGCCTTGGAGTGTGTTATGATATTAGCTAAGGTACTATCGCTAAGGTCAGCTATAGGAAAAAGGTCTTTTTGAACAACAAGCGGATGAGTACCATGGTGTAAAAAAGTGTTGTCAAGCTAGCACATTGAACCGCGTGGCATATGAACATGCAAACACACGCACGTTAAATATAGGTCACATTTGTACAATAATTACATCATAATTCTCTACAAAATTGTATTGTACTTGACCTTATATCTTGTGTAGAGTGGTATACCTTTTGCATAGCTTTATGGTGGCTTGTTGTATACCTAGGTGCTTCACTACTATATGAATGTCTTGGCAGACCAAATAGCCCAGCAATGGCTTTGCTATAATTTGCGCCTATCAATGACCTCTCGGGCAAGCGCTCGCCACTCACTAGTAGAAAACAGGGTACTAGTCCCGGTTTCAGAGGGCCTTTAGTCCCGGTTCTGGAATCGGGAACAAACAAACGAGGCTAATGCCCACAACCTTTAGTCCCGGTTGGCTTACGAACCGGGACTAAAGGCGCTCCATGTGGCCGCTGTTTGGAGCTCCACCTTTAGTCCCGGTTGGTAACATGGTTTTTTTTAAATTTTTTTATTTGAGCACTCATTCCAAATAGTCTTACTTCCCGGCTGGTCAGCCATCCTCTCACTACTACAGCCTAAGCACGCTTGACTTCCGAGTTCTATTCCCCCTAGTTTCCAAGTCTGCACTTGTTGTTTTCCTGACAATAATAAGATGTCAATCCTATTAACCCTTAGGAGTTGAACTTGAGCATGAATTGACACGTTTCACCGTTTGAGTTTGAAACTATTATTCTAAAAAATAATAATTATTTAGTAACACTAATATTTCTTGAATAAGTAGTTTGACCATAGTTTGACAAAAAATTCAAAAAAACTTAAATTTAAGGATAACTTTCTTTCCTTTTAGAATTTGAGGATTCTAAACATTTGCAAAACGGCCTACGGCGCTCAAAATCGGAACCGGATTTTCGCGCTGAATATTTTGATATATTATACATTTTTTCGACATCGTACGCAAAAGTTATAGCCGTTTTACTTTTTCATAACACCTTTTTGCAAAACATGTCAAAATTTATGTTTTTTAACTTTCCTAACTAGTAGATGTAGTAACATAACTACATCTCAAAGGATTTTAATTTTTGAAGTTTTTACCATTTTCTTTTATTTTTTTCAAAATTGAAATGGCGATACAGGGAGATTACAGTTTGAAAATTGCACAACTCCTTTAGTCCGGGATGATGTCCATCCAAACCTACCGTCGACTACATCTCTTAGCACCGTCCCAGCCAGAGTAACAACTAAGGTTAACCAAGCCAGAGTCACGTTATATTAAAGTGGCAAAAAGAATTACTTTTTACTATAGCAAAACTAATTCTATCAACTATTATTAAAGGCTAAACAACTATTAATACAAAACAATAGCAAGATTAATATTAATTAACTATAAAAATTTATCTACTATTTTCTAATAGAAGCATAATACAACATGTTAAAATCTACAGAAAGAACTAACTAAAAATAATTGAAAACAACAATTAAAGGACTAAAACAACTATATAAGCAAAACAATATTGTTTTAATTAAAATAGTAATTTAAATTATTCTAAAATTACCAAATAAATCTTACTATGACAACAATGTAAGATGTGACTAGGAGCAAAAAGAATTAAATTAAAAACTATTTTAAACTCAAATTATTCACAATCTAGGGTTTGGACAAATTCAAATTTAAACCATTTAAATTTCAAAACTAATGGCACAAACAGAAACTAGAGAAAATTTTAAATCTAATGCAAAAAGAATCACTCAAAAACATAAAATATGTTAAACGGTATAAGCAATTTAAAATGGAAACTAAAAACAAAAAACTAATGGAAAAACAAAAAACAAATTTCAGAACCACTTTAGACTAAAGGGCATTGCACCCTTTAGTCCCGGTTGGTGTCTCTAACCGGGACTAAAGGTCCCATATGAACCGGGTGTAATGCCTTCCCGGCGCCCTAGCACTCGAACCGGGACTAATGCTCATATTAGTCCGGGTTTGTAATGCAACCGGGACTAATGTGTAGATCGAGCTTGGACCAAAGCCGTGTTTTCTAGTAGTGACTAGTAATTTATGCGGCACTGGCGGGTGTTATGTACCACCCGCTACTGAATAGCCTATCAGGTAAATTAAAAATTATGCAACCGCCACAAAATTTTGCTGTGATGGCTGCGTTTTGGATAATACATATATAAGAAATTGCAATACATGCTGCAACATTATATTGCTTCCAGTACGGAATATCAATACACTACATTGATACACATCGTTTCATGCATGTATTTTTCAACCTCAACCACTAGTTGTTATCGATCATGACTAACTTATTAACTAAACCATATAACATATTTAGTAGTCATCATAGCTAGCTATACAGTACATAGTAGCTTAAAACGTGATCGACATTACATCCGCTAGTTAGTATCGATCATGACAACAACCAGCTACTCCTCTCCTTTAGGAATAGATGTGAAGAATAAGAAAACCTTGACATCTCCATGGTGAAACATAGAGTTCCACCATTCTTCAATTTTCAGCTTCCACTCTTGTAGAGTTTGCCTCCATCCATTCACTAAGACGCGTCCATCTAGTAGGTCTGTAGCCGGGTATGTGTCTCTAAAATTGGTCTTGTCACGGCAAATAAGTGTCATCCCACCATGCCCATCCATCACCTAAGACACAACACATCTTGGGAGCCTCTGTTCAAGAACACAATAGTAACATAGTAAGCAGTTTAATTAATTAATTCAAGAAGAATGTATGAAAGAGACATATACTAGAAACACAATAGTAACAATTCTTACCATGTTTTGTTATGAATGTTGGTTTTGTTCAATTTGTGGACTAGTAGCACATATGTTACATTTTACAAGTACTGTAAGTACCCTTACGCGACTCAATACCATCAACAAAGGAGACAAGTTACCACTTCTTCTATCAAGTAAACGTTGTGCCAGGAGTGTAATAGGCGTTGTCTACTCTCTTCCGTATTGTTCTTGGAGCTCGAAAAATGTTTTTCAATTTTAAATAGGCAATAGGCATGAATAACATCTAATTTTCAGTAATATATTGGTCATTTAACAAGTTTGTTTAATAATCTTACATGGAGGTAGAACTAGAATTATGTCGAAATCCACCCATATGTCTTGATGATTGTCAGAAGAGTTGCCAATATCAAAGGTTAAATTCATACGAGGCTCAAATTTGTAAGATTTAGCCATTCCTCTCTAATTAGGATAACCAAAATATGTGTACTTTGTTGTACTGTAGGTCATAGCTTTAAAATGGAAACCATCTTTCGTCTTCAGGTAAGCAAGTATCTCAGTTTGCTCATCCATGGCAGGTACAACATATTTATATAGGACATAAAGTCTTGCAAAGCAGGGGATGCGCTAGTCGAAATATAAAAAACAAAAATTACAAACCTTCAAACATGGCTAAGAAGGAAATATGTGTAAATAAATCATAAAACTAATTAGTGTAAAGTATGTGAAGTCATGTTGAAGAGTGAGGGAAAATCGATTGGTGTCCGGTTAAGGATCGTCACCCAAACGCCGCGTGTCGCAAAAATAGGGGCACTCCATTTGTTGTGTTCATATTGACAAATAAACATAAAACATTAAAAATCAACCAAAAAATCTGCATGACCTTGTTAAATATTGGACATATTAAATGTAATTTTTTTTGGCAAAATGGAACATAATCAATGTTTCGCTAAAACAATGACCCTTAGTATGAATGCCTGTAAAAATTTGAAGATACGTAGTACATGACAATATGAGTACCATCTATATATAGCATCCAAATTAATTACCCTAATTAACACTACATAGCATCCAAACTAGTTACTCTAGCATCCATAACATCCAATATAATTACCCTAGCATCCATAGCATCTAAAGTAATAACATCTATAGCATCCAAACTAACTGCCCTAGCATCCATAGCAAAATTAACCATTGATGTAGAGGAGACAATGCGCTGGCCGACTGGGTTGCGTGCAACAACTGAACGGCGGATGGCGACTCCGGTGGACACAGATAGAGGGACATGATAGAGGTTACCGTGGGCGCGCGCCGACGCGACTGCAGACATCAGATCATGTGGACAAGAACGACGGAGGAGGTAGCTATGGCGGACGACGAAGGAGATGACGATGGATCGAATAAGCGGGGATGGGAGAGGAGTGGCTGAGAGTGGGAAGCACAATTGTGGATAAGACGACCGAAGTGGTGTGTTTAATTTGTTTCTGGATGAACTGGCGGCCACACCTGGATACCCACCACCACACTTCTTAGCTGTGGCGGGCTATGCCTAAGGTCCGCCACATTTGTTTCTGCAATTTTAGTTCAAAATAACACCCGCCTTCCACACACATCACAAAATTTATACATCATTTTCACTTCAAACTTTTTCTATATCTAATACACACCTTTGGACGTCACATGCTTTGGCCACTTTTGAGTTGTTTTACTATTTTCAAAGCATTAACTAATTTTTTGGCCATTAAATAGGGCAAAAACCTCTTCGGTTCTAAATAATGTGCAAACTATAGCTCAGAATGGGATGAAACTTGGCATGGTATCTTCATACGACTCCTGACAGGTGTGGTAAAACTTTGAAAGTGCTACGACAAAAACTCGATGCAATTCGTTTACAAACTGAACACTCTCTGGCCATGTGTCATGGTTTCAAATGGAAATCGCTGCCTTCCACACACAAATAAATTTTTCTACGTCATTTTCACTTCAGACTTTTTCTATGTTGAATACACACCTTTGGAGGCCCCATGCTTGAATGTGGCCATTTTTGAGTTGGTTTGCTATTTTGATGCACTAACTAGTTTTACGGCCACTAAGGCAAAAAGCTCTTCAGTTCCGAGTAATGTGCAAACTAGATCATAATGGGATGAAACTTGGCATGGTGTCTTCATATGACCCCTGTAGGGTGCGGTAAAAATTCGAGAGCGTTACGACAAAAGCTTAATGCACCTCGTGTACCAACTGAAAAACCTCCGACAAATGTTAGTATTACGAACGGAGACCACCGCATTCCAAGTACAACCCAATTCTTCTACATTATTTCTACTTAGAACATTTTATATGTATTACACTTCTTTGGAGGTACCATGCTCAAATTTGACCACCTTTTGAGTTGGTTTGTTATTTCTAAAGCATTAACTGGTTTTTTCAACCATTAAAAAGAGCAAAAGCTCTTTGGGTCTAAATAACTTGCAAACTAGCCTAGAATGATATGAAAATTGGCATGGTGTCCTCATATGACCTCGTAGGGTGTGGTAAAAATTTAAGAGTGTTACAACAATAACTCGATCACTGTACAAACTGAACACTCTCCGACAAAGTGATAGGGTTTACACAACTTAACCTTTGTACATTATTTACAGTTGAAATTTTTCTATGTTTGTTACACACCATTGGAGGTCCCATGGTAAAATTTGGCCATTTTTTCAGTTGGTTTGCTATTTTTGAAGTATTAACTGATTTACTGGCCATTAAGAAGGGCAAACAACTCTTCGGTTCCAAATAGCGTGCAAACTAGCTCAAAATGTGATGAAACTTGGCATGGTGTATTCATATGACCCCTGTAGGGCGTGGTAAAAATTGGAGATCGTTGCGGCAAAAACTTGACGCAACTGTCTGCAAACTGGGCACTCTCTCACGAAGCCTCGGGGTTTCAAACGGAGGTCGCCGCCTTTCACACAACTCTTTTTTTCTACATCATTTCCCCTTTAAAAAAATTCTATGTTTAATACACGCCTCTTGAGGTCCCATGCTCAAATTTGACCATTCTTTTAGTTGGTTTGCTATTTTTGAAGCATTAACTAATTTTCGGGCATTAAAAAGGGAAAAAATCTCTTCGGTTCCAAATAACTTGCAAACTAGCTCAGAATGGGATGAAACTTGGCATGGTGTATTGTTATGACCCTTGTAGGGTGTGGTAAAATTTTGACAACATTACGGCCAAAAACTTGATGCACCTCATGTACAAACTGAACACTCTCCGACAAAGTGTCAGGGTTTCGAGCGGAGACCGTCGCCTCCACACACAAGTTTTTTCTACATAATTTTCACTTCAAATCTTTTCTATATTTAATACACAACTTTGGAGGTCCCATGCTCAAATTTGGACATTTTTTGAGTTGGTTTGTTATTTTCGAAGCATTAACTGATTATCCGGCCATTAAATAGGGTAAAAAGCTCTTGGTTCCTCATAGCGTGCAAACTAACTCAGAATGAGGTGAAACTTGGCACAATGTCTTTATATGACCCCTGTAGGGTGTGGTAACAATTTGAGAGCATTACGACAACAAATTGTTGCACCTCGTGTACAAACTGAATAGTGTCCAGCGAATGGAAGCACTCGCCTTCCACATAAACCTCTATTTTTTACAGCTTTTCCCCTTTAAACTTTTTCTATGTTGAATATGCACCACTGAAAGTGCCATGCTCAAGTTTGGACTAGTGTGCATCAGTAAACATGATATGTTAAGCATTCCCCTTCATATCAAGGTATGTTAAGCATTCCCCTTCATATCAAGGCCTGTGGCGGGCGGAAACTGTTGCCCGCCACTTCTAATTTGGGGAAATTTTGGAAACGTTGGGCACAGCTTAGCAAAATATTCTAATGGCGGTATATAAAACTTGCCCACCATAGGTACGGCAAGAACTAGTGGCGGGCTCCATAAAGTACTCGCCACTGTTGTTTCTGTTCCATGGCTAATCCTGTGAAAACTTAGAAGTAGCAGGTCAAAAATAGTATCCGCCACTACCGAGCCTTTAGCACTGGCCTGCGCTTTTTTCCACCCACCACTAGACTTTTTCCAAAAGAGTTGTGGCGGATTTCAATCATTGTCCACCACAACCTAAGCTCAACTATAAGCCTTTAACTAGTAGTACTTCATTCTTTACTATTGCCAGATTTATTATCCTACAAGAGTACCATGATTCTAGCTTGTCTTAAAATTTATTACTGAATGTTCATCATATGAAAATTGTTAGAATTAAATAGTTTAGCAAAACATGGTTAATGAGGAAAGAGAGTATACTGGCATCACACATCATACTAGTATGATACTGTATCATATTAAATGAGGTGCTAAAATGAGTAATGTAGAATATATATATATATATATGCATGATACTAATATATAATACTCCCCACTACGAACAACCTCATAGGACCGAATGGACTGGACAGATTGCTTAGAGATCTCAAGATATTCGGTTTTGCTAAAGCACGTCTAGATATGCCCTACGTGTTGCACATCTATCTGCTATATCATTGAGATTACGCAGAGATTCATGCAGGCATTTTCTTTTTTTCTTCTTATTTTTGATTAAGTCACTTAGATGTGCAATAACTTGTGCACATCTAGATGTGCCCTAAACATACCCTATTGATTAATGTGGTTATTCATAGTCAAGTTAGGATAGCTTCAGCGTATGTACACCTGTGAAGTACACACCCTGGAATTAGCTAGGCAGCATTTTACTCTCTCTGAAAATAAAATTGCCACTTTCTTGATTTTAGTTTTTTTTCCTTTAGAACGACAAGTGCGAAAGAGCATGGAGTGGGACAAAAAGCATCATCGTCTTGGCTTGAACAACCCAACCGTGCCCACAAGCATAGAGATGCTCTCCAATGCCTTGATTGGAGTTGTTAATCTTGGCGCATAGATCTATTGGAGTACTATACTGATTAGATAAATTTAAAAAATGATTCTTGTAACTCCCAATACAGTGTACAGGCTGTTCTGAGTAAACAAAGTACGTGCGAATCTCGAGGAAAACCATAAAGATGAGTATATTTTACAGGATTCCAGCAGTATAGATAGTACCATTGAGTTAACTAGCTCTATTCACCAACTTTTGCTTACATCTTTCTGGAGTTGGAGATGCAAATTTGCACCGCTAAGTGGTATAGTTTACATTTCCGGGAGGTGGAGATGTAATTTTTTTCATCTACAACATTTGTTGGAGCAGTATTTTTGGGCCTCGGAGATACAAAAGGTAGTTATTATTGCATCTACATCTTCTATTGGAGATGTTCTAAGCCTTTAACCAGCAGTACTTTATTCTTTACTGTTGCCGGATTTATTAGCCTACAAGAGTACCATGATTCTAGCTTGTGTTAAAACTTATTTCTGAATGTTCATCATATAAAAATTGTTAGAATTAAATAGTTTAACAAGCATGAGTAATGAGGAAAGAGAGTATACCGGTATCACGGCATCATACTAGTATGATACCATATCATATTAAATGAGGCGCTAAAATGAGTAATGTAGAATAATAAATAAGGTTATCTAGGGTACTAATTGATGTTATTATACACTACGGAGTTATATATATATAGTATTGTATGCATGATATTAATATATAATACTCCCCACTACCAACAACCTCATAGGACCGAATGGACTGTACAGACTGCTTAGAGATCTCAACATATTTATTACGGTTGTGCTAAAACACATCTAGATTTGCCTTAAGTATTACACATCTATCTGCTATATCATTGATATTACGCGGAGATTCATATGGGTATTTTCTTTTCTTCTTCTTCCTTTTCTTCTTATTTTTGATAAGTGACTTAAATGTGCAATAACTTGAGCACATCTAGATCTGCCCTAGACATACCTTATTTATTAATTTGGTTATTGATAGTCAAATTGAGGATCACATCGGTGTACGTACAACTGTTAGGTATACACCCTGGAATTAGCTAGGCAGCATTCTACTCTCTCTGAAAATAAAATTGCTGCTATCTCGATTTTAGTTTTTTCTTTAGAACAGCAAGTGTGAAAGAGCGTGGAGCAGGACAAAAAAGCATCGTGGTCTTGCCTTGAACACCCAACCGTGCCCACAAGCATAGAGATGCTCTCCAATGCCTTGGTTGGTGTTGTTAATCTTGGCGCACTGATCTATGGGAGTACTATACTATTTAGATAAATTTGAAAAATTAGATTCTTGCAACTCCCAATACAGTGTACATGCTGTTCTGGCTAAACTAAGGGCAAAGCACCCGCGAATCTCGAGGAAAACCATAAAGATGAATATATTTTACAAGATTCCGGTAGTATAGATAGCACCATTGAGTTAGCTAGCTCTCTTCACCAACCTTTGCTTACTTGTCACATTAAACACAAACACAGCTAGCTAGCTACTGAACAGAGAGAGGAAGGAGACTAAGCTCGAGATGGCAGCAGAAATTGTGAGCGCGACGACGGGTGTGATTAACCCCCTCATCGGCAAGCTCACTGAGCTGCTTGGTGAGGAGTACAGAAAGCTCACGGGGGTGAGAAAGCAGGCCATGTTTCTCAAGGATGAGCTCAGCACCATGACAGCTCTCCTTGACAAGCTAGAGCTTGTAGATAAGCTCGATCCTCTGGCTAAGGACTGGCGGGACCATGTCAGGGAGATGTCCTATGACATGGAGAATTGTGTCGACGACTTCATGCATGATCTTGAAGGCGCTGATGGCAAGAAAGGCTTTGTCAGGAAGATGGCCCAGCGTCTTAGGAGGCTGGGGAGGCGTCATCAGATTGCCAACCAGATCGAGGAGCTCAAGATTCGTGCAGTCGAGGAAAATGCTCGACGCCAGAGGTACAAGATTGATGATTGCATACATTCAAGTTCAACTATTGTTGCTGTAGATCCCCGGGTGTCGGCAATCTACGAGGAGGCAGCAAACCTCGTAGGCATTGATGGCCCGAGAGAAGAGCTTGTCAGATGGTTGACTGAGAGTGAGAGGAAGCTTAAGGTGGTGTCTATTGTGGGCTTTGGTGGCTTGGGTAAAACTACACTTGCCCAACAAGTGTATGAAAAGATTGGAGGGCAATTTGACTGCAAGGCATTTATTTCAATCTCACAAAGGCCTGACATGGCAAGTCTTCTCAATGGTCTAGGATTGGACCTTGGACTTGGACTAGGGGAGGACTCTCGTGCTCACGAGGTGCCATACATCATACGCCGTCTCGGAGAATATCTGACATATAAGAGGTAATTAATTACTTCGATCTGATAGTTCGATGTACACTTTTGTATGATCTACTTCTGTATAATGGCTTTGTGAATAACTAGGGTTATACGTTTGATATTAATATATTGCCTATTATTATAAACAAATCAACATTCATCTTGCTTTTGGCATGGCTTAGTAGTTGTCTTAGCATGTTTGAACAATGAGGTCTTATCTTGACTCATAATATTGCATCAAGATAATACTGCTAAAAGTGTGTCGTTGGTTTTTAGGATTAAATCACGTAGGAATTCTTCTCAGAAATCCTTTCTACTACATTCGTACGAAAAGTTTCATCCACTCAAACTTCTTCCAAAGAATGCCTTGTTTTTCATGTGGTGATCTCAACCTAAACTTTGTTCAAATTCAAGCTTGTAGAATTGGAGTGGACAAGACACTGCAATAACACATTTTCCATGTTCTTATGTATTTTAGAATCATGTGAATCAAATAGGCCCTAAAGGAGATGGTACTCAATTTTAAATATATAATAGCGTTGAAGTATTTATGTATGTTATGATAATATAATTGCTAATTAAATTACTTCATGAAGATGCTTTCCTTTTTTTATGACTCTCTGCCCATTTCTCTTTTTCTTGTAAACTGTTAAATTAATTCACAACCACATATTAATGTACTTGCTAGCCCGAATAATGTAGGAATTGAAGATTCTTGTTTTTTGTAGGAAATTCTGCCATATTTTTATTTTCTAGGAAAATTTAAAATGCATGTCCTCGTTGATTCATCTCTTTAGACCCATCTCTGCAATATCTTTTACTAGTGTAGAGTTTTTTTTTCTATAATAGACTAATAGATGTGGATATTTAGCCTCCCAAAATTCTTATATTTCCTCCTTAGTACCTCATTAATTAGTATAAAACGTATGTGCACTTATGCATATACACTTCACATGATGAGCCCAAAATAAGGAATTAAAATGGAGTATATTGATATTATTTTCTTGCTGGCTTATCACTTTTCTTATATTGTATTGAGTTGTAACATGTCACACGTTTTATTAAGGTTGGATGTAATATAAACATGCCAAACTAGCGTATATCCTACAACCCATAATAATTTTCCCAATATGTACCTTATGATCATTGGTTGATGTTAGCTCATATCTGCAACTTCTATAGTATTAGAGTTTAATGTATGTAACATGAGTGAATATTTCAACAGGTACCTTATTGTAGTTGATGACTTGTGGGATCAACCTGCATGGGATATTCTTCGATGTGTCTTTGCAGAAGGTGGTAATGGGAATACAGTAATTGTAACCACAAGAGTGGATGCTGTCGCTTGTAGGGCATCTCATGAGCACCATGGACACATTTATAGAATGAAGCCTCTCAACAATGAGGACTCAGAAAGGTTATTCTTCTGTAGAGTGTTCAGATCGGAAGATAGTTGTGCACCCCAATATGAAGAAGTTTCAACCCAAATTTTGAAGAAGTGTGGTGGATTACCACTTGCAATTATAACTATAGCTAGCTTATTGGCTAGTCGTCAAGCAAAATCAAGGAGTGATTGGGAGAGCATAATGAATTCTCTGGGCACCAATTTTGCTGCAGATCCCACCCTTGAAGGGATGAAGAATATATTAAACCTTAGTTACATGCATCTACCTCCTCGTCTCCGGGCATGTTTCCTTTACCTTGGTTTGTATCCAGAGGACCGTGAGATTGAGAGGGTTGATCTGGCCCGACAGTGGGTAGCCGAAGGCTTTGTCAGTAGTGTTCCCGAGCTAGATTTGGAAGACGTTGCTAAGAGTTATTTTAATGAGCTTATCAACAGAAGTATGATTCAGCCTGCCCGAACCATGTATGGGGAGGTGTCCTCTTGCAGAGTGCATGACATGATCCTTGATTTGATCTTGAGCAAGTGTGCAGAAGAAAATTTTATGCATACAGCACACAGTCATGGAGAAATGGAAAAAATGCATAGTTCCAAGTACAAAGTCCGTCGATTATCTCTGAACTTGAGCGCAGGTGGCGCAACACCAAGGTCGACTTTTGCTACTGGCCTGTCACAAGTCCGATCATTTGCACAGTTTGGAAAGTCCATGTATGCACCTCCTCTTGAGTCTTTTAAGCATGTCCGGGTGCTGGTATTTGAAGTGCCAAGTGAGAGAATCAAGCTAGGTGCAATCTGCCACTTGTTTCAGCTGAGGTATTTGAAGGTTTTAGCACTCAGCGTAGAGCTTCCAGCAGAGATTCGAGGGCTTGTGCACCTGAAGACACTGGAGATGAACTGCGACTGTGGATCAATAATCAGTTCAGATATAGTCCACCTGCCCAATTTGTTCCATTTGATCCTTCCATACAACACAGGGCTGCCTGAAGGGATCCGGAACATGACATCAATCCGCACCCTACAATGCTTAAGCATGGAGAAGAGCTCGGTGGAGGATATTACAGGTCTGGGCGAGCTGACCAATCTGAGGGCTCTAATCCTATCCACGTGGAACCCTTTGACGGTTGAGGGGGTTGATGCTCTGGTCTCGTCAATTGGGAAGCTCCGAGACCTTAGGCAACTCGACCTCGGATACTGCCATCTTAAAGAATATAAGGACCAGCTGGACTCGTTACCTGATCCTCCTTCCCGTCTCGAGGTGCTCAATCTGAAATATTGGCCGTTCTGTGGAGTTCCCAAATGGATCGGTGGTCTCCGTTATCTCAGGTGGCTCTGTCTGACCGTTGTTGACATGTCGACTCATGAGCTGCGTATTCTTGGAGAGCTGCCCTCTCTTGTTCATGCCAAGTTCACCGCCATACGTATCCCCGAAGACAAGATCGTGGTCGGCTCAGGGTCATTCCTGGTTCTGGAGCACATTTTCTTTGGTTTTGATGAAGATGTAGCAGCTTACCTGAGATTCGAGGCAGGAGCTATGCCCAGTCTACGAGCACTCGATATCGAATTCGCAGTGGAGGACTGGAGCGGCTGTACACCGGACGGCATGGAGCACCTTCTAGGCCTGGAGCAAGTCAACGTACGTGTCTACGGCAGGCCCACCACGGACCAAGTGGTACCCGATGTCTCCACCGCGTACAAGAAGGCACTGGAGGTGCACCCGAGACGTCCTACCTTTGCGCTCAGGAGGTAGTCTTTTTTTTTTACATTTTTTTGTGTATTATATTTAAGCACTTTAAAATCTTAATGTGTGTATCAGCGATTTTGTAGTTGAGCTTCTTTGGCAACAACCTGATGCACTCTCTCTTTTTTTTTTCTTTTTTTCTTTTTGCTTCAGGAAGCACGGTGGCGTTGGTTTCTGATGCACTCTCGATCAGATTGTATGTACAGAAAGTCAGTCTGAGTGTTAACAGTATGTACCGGTACATCTAGCACCACACACTCGTTTTAAGATTCATGCTAATCTATGGCCCACCACCATATATTTTCTGTGTATTAATTTCTCAAATGTCAGTATTCATTTTTAGTCAAATCACTTTCTAGTACTATTACAGGCCCCACCACACATCTTTCTCTCTGTCTCTCTGCTCTACACGCATGTTTACTTTTTCTTCTCCTGTACAATAAATCAACTCTTTTATTCTACCTTGGTAAAGTTAAATCATGCATATCTTTTAAACAATAATTTTATTTTTGAAACTTTTTATATATTTGAATTCCTCGCGCCGAGCTCTTTAGAACAAGATCAAACTCGGATGCATTTCAAACATGTTTACATTTTGTTTTTTCACATTTCATATGTGAAACAAACCTTTTTTGACGGGAGTGAAAGATGTTTTCAAAATCCTGGTGCCGGAGTGGTGGAAGGAAGTGCGGGTCAGATCTGAATCCTCCCAGATTCGATATGGACCTTGTGGCAGATTTCATTGCGTGGCAGTCCCCTGGTGCGGGTGAAGGTGGACATGATGGATTTGCCTCTTGCACCACATGGCTGCCTGCTGCGGATCCTTGTCTGGGTGGATGGTGGTAGTTGGGTCGCGTTCTTCGGCAGTGCGGGTGAGGGAGGACCACGAGGGCGCTGCTTCGATGGCAAGTTGCTGCGGTGATGGTGGTGCGAGGCTTCATGGATGGTACTGCCTAAACCTTGGAGGTGTTGAGATGTGTGGCATTATGGATGAAAATCCTGTCAGGTTGTGGCTGGGCCGGTGGCGATGGCACTAGTGGTTGTCGTTCCCCTCCTTGGAGGCGTCGCCGAGTCTGTCACCATCTCCCTCTCACCCTTGGTGTTGGCAATTTTCTTCGGGTGAAAACCTTGATTCTTTGCTGGATCGGCACGACGGCGGCGTCCTCAACGACGTCCCTCTGTTGGGAGCATCATGCCAGGAGACATGGTCTGGATGTCCTATGTCCTATGTTGCGCTCCTCCGGTGTTTGTCGCAGCCCATGATCATTCTTCTCCGGCACTATGTACGATCATCGTTGGTGATTCCAAGACGGTGCCTTCCTCGAGTCAGATCGAGTTCTGCCATCCTCTTGCCACCTCTTTTAGGCATTAAGAGGGGATGGTGCATTGACAAGGGATGCTTGGCAGAAGCTATTGCTCTTCGGTGTGACCGACGTCAGTTGAGATGCGCAGCGAGGTTTTCGATTCTCGGCAAGCTCTTTTACTTTGTACTTGTGTTGCCATTGTTGGTTGTTTTTGAACTAACCGGTTGCGGAGTGATGCTATTCGTTGTTAGCAGCGAGTGGTAGTCGTCTTGTACTTGCAATTCTCTTCTTCTATAATGGTATGGTACACAGTTTTGCGTACTCTTGAGAAAAAAAATCTGTTTCAAAATTAGTGAAATGGTTTGTTTTGTATGTGTGAAATCTGTTCTGAAGTAAGTGAAATATGTTTTGCAATGTGCGAAATCGTTTTGAAATGAGCGAAATATGTTTTGAAATGTGAAATGTGTGAAATATTTCATATGAAATGAGTGAAATATGTTTTAAAAATGTGAAATGTGTGAAAGATCTCTTATGAAATGAGTGAATAAGTTATTACGCCTTGTGAATTTTGTGAAACAAATCAGTGAAACGTAAAATGCAATGTCAACATGTGAAACCGATTATTTGGAAATGTGTAACAACTTACTTCACAGGAGTCAAATATGTTATTTCAAATATGTGCAGTTGAAATAGATGTGATTTTTATGAAATAAGCTAGTGCAAAGTGTAATGTAGCTTCTGAAATTGAAAAAAACTATACAGAACTGAAATGTGAAACTGATGAAAATCTTTTTATTCAAAAGATTTTAAGAGAGTGAAATATGTGAACCTTTTTCGTGAATTTGAAACTCATTTGAAATGTATCAAAAATCGGTCTTGTTTGAAGGTCTTTGCGACACGAGTTCAAATATATAAAAAGTTTTGAAATCGGAATATTGGTTCTAAAGTTATGAGCCATTCAAAATGATATGAGAAAAATTAAATGTTATGAGCCTCTCTCCTCTCTCACTCTCTCATATGACAAGAAGCTGCTGTTCTGGACTCCTCTTCTTTTTGTATTGTTGTGTATTTACTAACCAAAATGGCTTGCTTTTTATACGAAACAGTGTCGTACTAATCTCGGAATTGCAACGAGCGGCTGCAGATCTGCCGGTATCATAGCGTTACCGTGCAGTTTTTTACTTTAATAATTATATATGTAGGACCTGTTTGATAAACAGGAGGCTCCTGGTTCGCGGGTTATCTGCGCAAACAATGAGTACTAGATAAGTGGCGCGCCTTGCCGCGCGTTGCCCGCCTCACGGCTAGCAACTCACATGGAAAAACCATTTGCACCAGAACATAACCAAAACAAAACAATCACAAGGAAACATGTTTGTACACTTGGTTCTACAGCCAACATATCCACAAGGTAGCTCTGTAGTCCTAAGCTATACTACACTACCTCTGATTCTCAGAAGCTTCGTCATTCTGCTCCACCAAAAAAGCCTACATGGTGAATCACATTGGTTTGGTTCATCTTTTTGCTGCCAAGCAGGTCCAAGGTGTAAGTCTGCATCCAGAACAACACAGATTAAGCATGACAAACAATATTGAAAAAACAAATTTGAACAGGGCATCTCGTCTTTTCGAGACTAACTTCAGAAAACAGATGGCAATAAAAAGACTCTGAGCTACACCATTTCACCATCATAACACCTATTCCCAGACAATCTCTAAGGGAAAAATAAAATGTTTAGAAGCAAAATCACATAGCGACCATGACATTTATCAGAGTTTACACATACGATGAAAATATTTGCACAAAAACCAGAAGTTTGTGTCATGCTAGCTGAAACATTTACTGCTATAGTCTGCATCTACTTAAACTTCCAAAGTCACATTCAGTGTTGTCTTTTAGATAAACTTAAACAATAGTACAGCGACCACAAGCTCGGAGCTATGTATAGCCCAAATGTTACAGCCCAAATGTTTACCCAACTCATGTATGATAAACTTAAACAATAGTACAGCGACCACAAGCTCGGAGCTATGTATAGCCCAAATGTTACAGCCCAAATGTTTACCCAACTCATGTATGATGGATCTCCCAATACTGAAAGCAATGGAAAAAATATCCTAAAAGATGTATACGGGAAGTAGCTCCATAAATATCCATAACAATAAGGGAAAGAAAAACTTCTCAATATAATGTTTGGAGAATCACATGTTGGGAAACTAAAACGTGAGTGAGAGAGAAAGATAGAGGAGCACCTAATTCAGATTGCCTTGGGGTAGCCATATCTTCACGAAAAATTGTTTATCCAGAACTACAAAAGAAACCCCCTCGGTGGTACAAGACCAGCGCCATCCCCAGGCAGCCCGTGCTCTACGTTAGAGCACACAAAACTATTGTTAGAGAACGCATATATTAGCAAATTTAAACGTAGCTGGCAGCAACGATTTTACAAGTGCACATACACATCATCACAAACTATAGCATCAAAATGCAAGAAAAGGTTGAAATGAGGGAGAAAAATCACTTTGATCTTTTTCACCTCTTTAGATAAATTCTTCTTCTCTTCAACTCAGATCTGTCTACATGTCGCTTGCCTAAGGAACATACATCCAAACCACCCTAGATGGGGAACTCTCACAACCTAGGAACCATAGAAACTATACATATTTGTAATGTTCTTTTGAAACTATACATATCTATACCAGTTGACCATGACTGCACAAATCTACACGACAATATGTTTTTGAAAGATAAAGGACAATTTATATAGCTCCCCCTTTTAGTTTATGAAAGTGCGTTATATCGATTAGAGGGGGGGTGAATAGGCGATTTTTATGAAATTCTTCACTGAGGAATTTGCCGGTGAGGAAATTCCTTAGCGAAGAACTATTTGCAGCGGAATAAGTACTCAGAGGTAAACATAACAGATTACACACATAGTCAGCATGATGAAATGAAGACTAGAACAGAGTACAGGAAGCGTAAACACAGGATAACAAGATGAAGACAAACAGACTGAAGAAATTGAACTGAGGAATTTGTGAAAGTCTTCAGTCAAAGTCTTCAAGCACAGATATGAACAACATGCAACACAGAATGAGGAAATGAATGAGTTGAGGAAATAGAACCAGTCAGTTGGTGAAGACAATGATTTGGTAAACCAGTTCCAACTGCTGTCTCAGTTGTACGTCTGGTTGGAGCGGCTGAGTATTTAAACTCGAGGACACACAGTCCCGGACACCCGGTCTCTGAGCCGCAACTCAGGACACCCATCCTCACCGTATTCTCCTTGAACTAAGACCACGCAAGCCTCGTCCAATCACTCGTGGTAAGTCTTGGTGACTTCCAAACCTTTACAGACTTGGTCACTCGGCAATCCGAATTCCTCTTGGATGCTCTAGACCTTGACGCCTAACCGTCGGAAGAAGCGCAGATCTTCAAAGGTAACAAGCGTCGGATCCACGCAGATCAATTTCTTCAGTGATGCTCAATCACTTGGGGTTTTGTGGGTTTGGTTTTGGGATTTTCCTCACTTGATGATTTTCGCTCAAAGTCCTCGGAGGATGGGTTGCTCTCAAATGACAAGTGTCGAGTTCTCTCGGAGCAGCCAACCAGCTAGTGGTTGTAGGGGGTGGCTATTTATAGCCTAGGGAGCAGCCCGACATGATAAGACATAAATGCCCTTCAATGATATGACCGTTAGGTGGATAAGATATTTTGGTCCGGCGCCGCACAGCACAGCAACGGTCGGAAATTTGACTTTCAAAGTCCTCAGGGCTATCATGTTCCTCACTGTGTAGGCAATTCAAGATGGCGAATTCCTAACTCCTCGATCGAACAAAGTCATCAGTGACTGTAAGAACTGTGTCTCATCATCAAGAATTTGACTGAACTGTATGAGATTTCCAATGGCTTCACTCGAAGGGATTGGTAGGTGTAGGATTTTGAGTTGAGCATCACATGGAAATTTTTCCTTAGTATTTCCTCGACCCCCTTTAATAGTACGGTGTTTCCTATGACTCAAGAAGGAGAAAATGAAACTGTAAAAACAAAAGTCTTCAAGCTTCATATTCCTCGAATGAATATTAAGTCTTCATGGTCACACCAATTTCTTCACTTTCAAAGTCTTCAGAAAGTCTTCAGAATATCAAAGTCTTCAGTCGAAGAACTTCATTTTTAGGGGTCGACTTTCTCTGTAAATATCAAACTCCTCATAGACTTATAGACCTGTGTACACTCATAAACGCATCAGTTACTTAACCTATAAGTCGTCAATACACCAAAATCACTAAGGGGCACTAGATGCACTTACAATCTCCCCCTTTTTGGTGATTGATGACAACATAGGTTAAGTTTTCAACGGGGATAAACATATGGAGTGTAAGTACTGATATTGAGGAATTTGATTGCAAGATATAGAAGAACTCCCCCTGAATATGTGCATAATGAGAAATTTGCTGTTGAGGCAATGCACATTTGAAGATTTGAATCATGGAGATCTCCCCCTATATCTTGTAATTCATACACGCATTTGATATATATACTATGAAGAATTTGAAATGCATGATGAAATATGGTGCCTGATGAGATTCAGCATGCATGCAATAGTATTAACTAGGAATGAGCATGCGGAATATCACATCAAAAGTATCAGAGCTCAAATATCACATTCAGAGCTTAGTGCTTCAAAAGCATCAGAGCATAACGCGTATCAAAAGCAGAGCATCGAAGCACGATCAAGAGTATCGAGCACAAAGTGCAAGTCAGCACTATGCCTTCGCTCAAAAGTATCGAGGCACCATCGGATTTAAGATTACAACTCGATCCAATAAAAGTTTGAAAGAACGAGTTGTAACTTAATAAAAACGCCCACAGTATAAACCCGCTTGAAGACTAACTCAGATTTCTCCCCCTTTGTCATCAAATGACCAAAAGGATCGAAACTGAGGACTAACGCCCCTGAAGATATTCAAGTTGATGGAGGAGCGCCAGCATTGTCGGGGTTGGTTGTTGAAGTAGGGCCTGCCGCAGTGTCGTCCAAATCTTCATATTCATCAGTGTCGCACGATGAAGAATAAGAGCTGGCCACCACATCAGGAACTTTGACTCTCTTGAATTTCTTCGGAGGTGGTGCAGACCAGTCATAAGCTTCCTGAAGACCCATAGTCCTCAATTCTTCCGCGGAATAAACATGATTCAGAACAGCCCAAGTGCGGTTGAGGGTTTCATGAAGGTAGTACTGGTTTTTCTTCACTGCATTATGCGTTGAGGTCATATTGTGAAGAATTGCAGCAAATTGGCACTTCACCCATTTCTGATTTCGATCAACCTTCTGATGAAGACTGAGGAGTAGCTCACGATCAGTCATCACCCTTGGTGCTGTGGCTTGAGGCTGTTGCTTGGTTGAGGTATTTGCGGCAGTATCATGCGTTGCAGAATCGTCATTGGTGGAGTAAGATGCAGCCTTGCGAAACTGACCATCCAATGGACGAGTGCCTTCATCAATTACAGCAGCTGCCTTGCCCTTGTCATCAGATGATGAAATTGGTCGCTTGAGGACTTCAATGGGCGGCAGAAAGCTGCCATGGTTCAGAGTGTCAGCCTTGTAGTTTAGTGAAGATCTTGCCCTTATGAATCTCATGATCCAAGGCGCATATGGCTTCAGCTCAAAAGGTGACATTGCAACGTTGGCCAGAGTCCTCATGAAGAAATCATGGAAGTTGACAGGAACGCCATGAATGATATTGAAGAGCAACTTCTTCATGATGCCAACGACGTCTTCATCATTTGAGTCGTGGCCTTTGTTTGGACTCATAGTCTTCATCAAGATTCTGTACACAGTCCGAGGCACATATAGCAAATCCTTGACGAGGAATTTGGTTCGAGGGCTTGGCGCTTCGATGGCTTCATCAAGATACTTGCATGAAGTGATCGAGACGATTCACGCTCATTGTAAAGGCAACGAGCAGATTCATGGGGAGGATCAAGAGGAAGGACACGAAGCAATTCAGTTCTTTGGTGCCTTGTAGTGAGTATTCTCATCATCCAATCCAGAACCCATGAGTTGATGTCTTGAGATCTCCGGTGATGTGCAGGGTGGCATAGAACTGAAGAATGAGTTCTTCATTCCAGTCACATATGTCAGTGCAGAAATTCAACAGCCCTGCATCGTGAAGAACACGGAGTACTGGCTCGAAGCATGGTAGCGATTCCATATCCACATGAGGAATATGCTCATGGTCGAAGATCTTGTCCTTGTCAAATAGCACCGAGGAATAGAAATTTGCTTGTGTGGGAGTCGAGCGTCTTTTCCTCATTCGAGCAGAGTCATAGGGATTATAAGCGATGAAGAACACGTGCTCAGAGAAGAAATCTTCAGCCTTGAATTTTGCTTGCTTGAGAACGGATTCTTTGGCTTGGGCAGAGGATATCGGTGATTTGAAGCACAACCTCGGAATCGCGATCTCGTGTTCTTGAGGTGAGGAATTTCTGTTTCCTCTCCTTGTGCAGTTTGAGGATCACTGTTTGTTCTTGGCGCTAGTGGCTGGAATCTCTTCGTTGATGACGATGTGGGATGAGTTTCTTGAGCCCATTTGAGCAGTAGTAGTCGGTGGTCGAGGAACTTGTTGAAGCGGAGTGAAGAGAGGAGTATTGGGGTGCTGACTTTCCCAAAAGTCATCGTTCATTACAGGTGTAGTGCACCCAATATCCACATCTTCATCTTCTTTTTCAATTTCCTCAACACCTGCCTCTTCAGCTATGAACTGAGGCACGGGTGAGGAAGCAACAGGAGTTGAAGGGAAAGCTTCCACTTCAATTTCTTCATCAAGCTGTTCTGAAGTAGCAACAGATTGATTTTCTTCATCTGATCCGCTTGGGATCGTGTATTCTTCTCCAAAGGGAACAATTTCCTTGGATGACATGGAGGAAATGGGAATGGCATCGATAGGATTCTCAATCGAGCTGGTCATGGGCTTCATTTTCTTCGCAGCCGAGGAATTTGACGCAGCCGATGCCTTCCTTTTCTTCACTGCAGCTCGTTCTGCAGCTTTTGTCTTCTTCACTTCATAGGCAGAAGGAAGAATTGGAGATGGTGTTGGTGCAGGAGGAGCTGAGGATTTTGGTACAGTTTCTTCAGGAGCAACTGGTGCAGTTGCCCTGTTTCCTTCAGATTCTTCAGGCGCACCACTAGTGGATGCCCTGGGAATTTCTTCAGCAGAATGGAATGGAGTCATCAGCCACGAACTTGTGTTTTCATCAGCACGCTGAAAGTCATCAGCAGTGCTGGCATGTTCATCAGCAGGTTGAGCAGTTTCTTCAGCCTGAGGATTTTCTTGTTGCGATGGAGCTGCAACAGTTGACATTTTCTTCGTCAGAGTGACGAATCTCACCTTGGCTCCTTGCCAGTCAGCATTGTAAGCATCAACATCCTTGCTGAGTGCTTGGATTTCTGATTGAGCTTTAAGAAGTTCTTCAGGAGACAAGTTTATGATGTTTTTCCTCAGAAGCTTCTCCTTTCTTGCTTTGGCTCTTTTCAATTCACGAGCCTTTTCAAATTTCCATTTTTCTTCAGAGATGAAATGGGTCAGCATATGACTTTGACCAGGAGTCAGTGGCAGATCCGGAAGAGGAGTGTGTGGATCCTGATGCCACAGGTCAATGAAGTCAAGGATCTTCTTTGGATCCAAAAGCAGAGGCACACTTGTTCTTTTGGCTCTAGCGGCCTTGGTCAGTCTGTCTCTGACGATTTCTTCAAGTTCTTCATCAGAGGCTTCATCGTCAGAGGGAACATTGAATGCAACCTGTTTCTTCTTTGGACTTGGCCGAGGACCGCGTCCAGCTGTTGTTTTTGTCTTCAGCAGAGTGGTGCCTGTTGAGGACATTGGTGCAGCTGAGGAACTTGCTGAAACACCAGAAGCAATGGAAAAACCTTGAGTCCTTTGGCAAGTAGCAAGATGCACAGGTGTTGAGGACTTGGAGGGGACTGCTGAGGATTTTGCATGAGCAGCAGCAGTCTGAGGATTTTGCCGTGAGGGCGCGACTGAGGAACTGGGCCTTGAGGGCGCTGACGGTGAAGCACTTGGCTTGCGTGCAGGCTTCTTTGGCATTGATTTCCTCGGTTTGACCGAGGGCTCAGCAGCAGCAGCAGCAGCAATATCCTCATTGAATTTCCTCACCGCCTCTTTGGCCTGTCTTGCCAATTTGGCTTGGCGCCTGGACCATTCTTCAGGAAAGTCCTCACCACGCTTGATGCTGGTGGGATCAGCGACTTGGCCAGGTGCCAAAGGAGCTCTTGGGCATGGAGGATTTAGAGCGAATTTCCTCATGTACTTAGGAGTGACATAGCGGTATTCTCGCCATTCTCGTGCCCATCTCCTTTCTATCCTCAGATCGCGACTTTGCGCTGGTTCTTGGTCTCCTTGCCAAACTTGGATTCATCGGTGTGCGATAGTCTTTGTATATTTCCTCGGGAATTTCAAAAGCAATCATGACTTCGGTTTCTTTCCTCCTTCTAAGGTCTCTTGCTTTCGCCATTTTCTTCAGAGAGGAATTTGAACAATTGAGCACTCAAGAAGTATGCAGTTTTTCTTTGAGGAACGCTGCAAATGAGTTAAGTTGATGAGAACCTAGTGATTCAGCAGCGGACATGAGTACCTGTGAACAGAGTGTAGGTGCGAGGAATTTGGAGAGGTCATATGCGTTCTCAGAAGATTTTGCAAAAGAAGCAAGTTTTGAGGAATTTGACCAGTTGAGCCTTGAGGAATTTCACTAAGCGTTTCGTCTCAGGTTCCCGAGTTGTACAGATTCAAAATCCGCACAATTGAGGAATCTTGAAGAAATGAATGCTTAGGAAGATAAATCAAGAACATATAGTGTGTGAGGTGTTCATATGTGAAGATTTTGAGGAGTAAAAACACCTTTGAAGATTTTCGGAAAGATTTGAGAATCAACGCGAGTAATAAAAGTGACTTTTAATTACCCAAACTGAAGAACACGACGAACAGAGATGAACTGTAGAGAAGTTCGTCACGTTAGATCTCCCACGCCCTAACTTGGTAGAGGAAGACAGCTACGGCGGTGGCGGAGTGAAGATTTCCGCGACCCGCGCGAGTACGACAGCGATGAGGTCGAGGCAGTGAAGCTTTTCCTCACCGGCGGCGATGGAGTAGCGGCGGCGCTAGGGTTTGAGGAGAGCTCGAGCGAGAGACAGCGATCGAGCGGAGTAAATGAAGTGAGGAGGGTAAAGGGTATTTATAGCCATTGTGAAAAACTGTTCGCCTCAAGATTTTGGACGAACATGCCCTGCCCTTTCTCCTTCACGCGACGTGTGTCACACACGCATCTTGTGCAGATGAGATCGTAAGATCGTGGGTGATTAAAGTAATACATCGTGGGATGCGGAACGGTTTGAGCGGTAAAACCGAAAATTTTGGATAAGATTTGTTAAAAGTTTAGATTCGCAATTTCTTCAGCTGTCAAGGACCGGTGAAGACTTTGAAGCAGTTTCAATCGAACGCATATGAAGAATTTGTGAATAGATTGGTTTGAGTATAGCATAGAGGGAAGGGTCCGATCACATTCACTTAGCGAAATCGCAACTTGAAGAAATAGCAATAAGTGAATGTCAGCGGACATAAACTCATATATATATATATATATATATATATATATATATATATATATATATATATATATATATATATAGCCAATGAAGAAATACGACGGAAACATCAAGATTTTGCAAAGTTGAAGAATTTGAAAATGAGGAATTTCAAAAACGAGGAAAACTCAAATTGAAGATTTTCAACTTTTGTGTTTGGCGTATCATCAGATAAGAGTGATGATTTCAGACACGCGTACAATTGTCGAGGGTTCGAGAATCAAATTCTTCATTGATTTCTTCACACTTAGAGTGTTATTCTTCATTGATTGAGGAACAACGTTTCTTCATGTGTTGCACATCTAAGTCATCAATTATGCATAAGTGTTAGGATGTGTGTCCTTTTCAAAGAACATTCAAGATTCTAAGATATTTAGCTCACACGCAACTTGCTAAATCTCTTCTCATCCAAGGGCTTGGTGAAGATATCAGCCACTGTTCTTGATCTTCACATGCTCGATGGAGATATCGCCTTCAACACATGATCACGAAGAAAATGATGACGAATTTGGATGTGCTTAGTCTTGAGTGCTGAACTGGGTTGTGAGCAATCTTGATGGCACTCTCGTTGTCGCAGAGGAGAGGCACATTCTTCATGTTGACGCCATAGTCCTTGAGGGTTTGCTTCATCCAAAGCAGTTGAGCACAGCATGACCCAAAGCAGCAATGTATTCAGCTTCAGAGAAGCGGTGATACGATTCTGCTTTCTTCGAGGACCAATGGACCAAAGATCGTCCGAGGAAATGACAAGTGCCGATGTTGACTTGCGGTCCACACGATCACCAGCATAGTCAGAGTCAGAATATCCAATGAGATCAAAAGCAGAGCCCTTGGGGTACCATAATCCTAGTGTTGGTGTGTGAGCTAGATATCGAAGAATATGCTTCACAGCCTTATGGTGTGATTCTTTCGGTGCAACTTGAAATCGGGCACACATGCAAACACTAAGCATTATATCTGGCCTAGATGCACATAAGTACAATAAAGAACCAATCATGGAGCGGTATACCTTGTGATCGAAATCAATACCATTTTCATCGATTGCATAGATGGCCATTTGTGGGCATAGGAATTTTGACGCCTTTGCAATCTTGCATGCGAATTTCCTCAAGACATCTTTGAGGTATTTCTCTGAGATATGAATATGCCATTGCTATTCGATTTAATTTGAAGACCTAAAAAGAATTTCAACTCTCCCATCATAGACATTTGATATTCTTCACTCATCATATAGGCAAATTTATCACTATATCGTTGGTTAGTACAGCCAAAGATAATATCATCAACATATATTTGGCACACAAACAGTTCACCATCATATGATTTAGTAAATAGAGTAGGGTCGAGTGAACCGGGTGTGAAGCCATTTTTCACGAAGAATTCCTTCAGTGTGTCATACCACGCCCGAGGGGCTTGCTTGAGGCCATAGAGGGCCTTATTTAGTCTGATGATGGATTCATGTACCTAGGGTAGGGTCATAGGCCTGACCTAAACGTCCTACCCAAGGGTACTCACAGAAGAGATCATCTTCCAGTCGACCAAAGAGGAATCCACTCGACCAGACTGGAAGCACTCGACCATGGAAGACCCGCTCGACCTTGAAGACTCACTCGACCACTAGAAGGTCAGAGGGCACTCCGCAGTGCAACGGTTTACTATTGAATAGACTTAATGATAGTTAAAGCGCCTTATGAGGGGCGTTACCAGTAACCCCCCTGGCTTAATGTACTTTAATCCCTCCATTATGTCAGCTGGCTGGGGTCCTGGCGCACTTATATAAGCCACCCGCCCACGAGATAGAGGGGTTCAGATCTTTGTAATACTCATACTCATAATCCACTCGACCGCCTCGGGGCTCCGAGACGAGGGCTGTTACTTCCTCCGAGAAGGGCCTGAACTCAGACATCCCGTGTCTCCACGACTACTCCATAGCTAGGACATCGCCTCTCCTTAACCTACCCCTATTTCTACTGTCAGACTTAGAACCACGACAGTTGGCGCCCACCTTGGGGCAGGTGTTTTAGCGATTTGTGGAGGAGTTGCTGTACTTCCGAGTAGCTTCATCATGATGACTTCTGGAGTTTTGGGTACGGGGTGCGAGATCCGTCTCGGTGCTCTCACCTTTGTCGCCGACGACTCCGCGTGGCTCCAAGAGGCCCCTCTTGACGTCGAGGCGCTCCCCGTCCGTGGGGCGACGCACTTTCGCGCATGTGTTCGCGGCGTTTTGCTGCGGCAACCGTCGACTCCGTATCGGTCGATCCCCTTATCGGTCGCCCGCCCAGTCTCCCACCAGCGCAAGCGCTCTGGTCGGTCGAGGCTTCAGTGTGGGTGAAGCACGCGGTGGCTCGCCAGACAGCCATCGCCCAGTCGCGCTATCGAGCCCGACGAATCTCTCTGGCCTGTTCGATCCGCCGACGGCTCAGAGAGATCGCATCCGAGTGTGATAGCAGTGATCCAGCGGCGGAAATTCTCATGGTCGACGGCCCTCGCAGTCCTCCCGGTTTCGCCCACGGCGGTGGAGCCGCCGGAGGAGGTGACCCTGTGCATGAACACGAGGAGTACCAGCCCGAGACACTCGACTCTCTCCAGAGAGAGGATCTTCGCCGCAGAATATGGATGCACTACATACTCCTATCACCGAGAGACCCCTGAGGCTCGTGCCTTGGAGGAAGCACGTTTGGCCAATGTGGCTGAACGCGCTCGCCTGGAGAATCTTCAGCGAGCACTCGACGAGCGCGCGCGGCAACGACTCCCCGAATCCAGTCGACGTCGGCTCTTCCCACCGACTCAGGTATACCGCACGCCAATTCAGAATTTAGCAGCTGCAACTCGCATTGCAGAGTCCATTCAGCCGTCCCAGTCGGAAGCTGGAAGAGGCTTGCAGCAGATCAGAGATTTACTCCGGGCAGCAGGTGACCAGAACTCAGCCGTGTCGCAGTCGCGCAACAGGATTCACAGTCGATCCGTCGCTGCGAACACTGTCCAGTCGGCTCACAGCCCCAGATCGCCTCCGCGGCGGGAAGGGCGCGACAACCGGCGAGAGCAGCTCGGAGACCGATTCGACCGAGATGATAGGCGTCGAGTGCCCCTTTCCCCTCCGAGGGAAGGGTCATCGCGCCTCGGCGACAAGATGACGAAGACGATTCAAGATGAGACGAAGGGTTCCAGTCGACCCCAGGGAACCAGGTTTTGATGCGCGTTCCATTATCGTGCAAGGCCTGGTCGACCGGAACAGAGCCCATCGAGGAGGACCCGAGAGGGATGCACCCACCAGCAGTCGAGTGCATGTCTCCGGTCCGAGTGTTTTAGCAGGCTATCGAGCCGCATGATCCCCCAATTTCAGATTAGCAGCAGGAGTATGCAAGTTCACTGGGGAATCTAAGCCTGAAACTTGGCTCGAGGATTACCGAGTGGCTGTTCAAATTGGTGGTGGAAATGATGAGGTGGCTATGAAACATTTGCCCCTCATGTTGGAAGGTTCGGCCAGAGCATGGCTGAGTCAATTACCTCACAGCAGTATATATACTTGGGAGGATTTGTCCCGGGTGTTTGTCAGGACTTTTGAAGGGACTTGCAAGCGACCGGCTGGTTTGACAGAGCTGCAAGTTTGTGTGCAGAAGACCAATGAAACTCTCCGAGAGTACATTCAGAGGTGGATTACCTTGCACAACACTGTAGAAAATGTGTCTGACCATCAGGCGGTTTGCGCCTTCAAGGACGGTGTCAAAAACAGAGAATTGAGTCTGAAGTTCGGTCGAACCGGGGACATGACCCTGAGTCGGATGATGGAGATTGCTAGCAAATATGCCAACGGCGAAGAAGAAGACCGACTCCGAAGTGGCAAGTACAAGCCGAGCCAGTCGGAGAAAGGCAATTCCAGTCGGAAGCAGAAACGCAAAGCCGAGCCAGCAGCTCCCGGTGAGGCCCTGGCCGTCACTCAGGGGAAGTTCAAGGGGAAACCCAAAGGATCCTGGAATCCAAAGAAAGTGAAAGATAAGGAAGGAAATGACGTGATGGATATGCCATGCCATATTCACACGAAGAAAGATGAGGAGGGCAACATTATTTACCCGAAGCACACCACTCGCCAGTGTCGACTCCTGATCCAGCAGTTTCAGGGCAAGCAGTCTAAGGACAAGGAGAAGGAGCCAGACAAGGCCGGAGATAAAGAGGACAAGTGAGGAGGAATACCAGATGTCAACTCCACTGATGATCTTCGCGGATGTGGAAAGTAAAAGTCGATCGAAAGTCATCAATCGAGAGGTGAATATGGTTGCCCAGTTAAGCCAAGTTATGTGAAGTGGTCCCAGACACCCATCACATTCGACCATCGATCACCCAACTCACATTGCCACCCTGGGTGGCAAGCGTTAGTGGTCGATCCGGTTGTCGAAGGCACTCGTCGACAAAAGTGCCGATGGATGGCGGTAGTGGGCTGAATTTGTTATATGCGGATACATTGAAAGGGATGGGCATTCCGATGTCCCGATTGAGCGCCAAAGAATATGAGTTTCCACGAGTCATACCAGGAAGAAGGCCAACTCACTCGGCCAAATAGCCCGGACGTAGTTTTGGCGATTCCAAGCACTTCCGCAAAGAAAAGTTGACCTTTGAGGTTGTGGATTTTCGAGTGCATACCACGCCATTTTGGGAGGCTCGCCCACGCACGATTCATGGCTCGACCATGCTACGGTACCTCAAACTGAAAATGCCAGACCCAAGGGAGTGATCACTGTCACCGGCGATCGGAAAAAGGCAGAAGAGTGCTTTCAGAAGGGCTCGAAGATTGCCGACTCCCAAGTGACAGCGGTCGAATTCGACGAGTATATGCAAAACGCAGATCCGAGTGATTTGCTAAAATCTAAGAGGCCAGCCACGAGTGCAGATTCAAGTAAATGCGGTGAGACAAAGCCCGTCCATATTCATCCGACTGACCCCAATGCAGCTCCGACTCACATATCCACAACACTCGACTCGAAATAGGAAGAAGCGCTCATCCAGTTCCTCCGTGAGAACTGGGACATTTTTGCATGGAAGCCAGCTGACATGCCAGGTGTTCCCAGGGAACTGGCTGAGCATCGCCTACGAGTCGACAAGACAGCGAAACCAGTCAAAGAGCATCTTCGGCGGTCCGCCGTCCAGAAGAGAAAGGCTATTGGTGAAGAAGTGGCTCGACTGTTGACGGCGGGATTTATCCGAGAGATTTACCACTCCGAGTGGCTCGCTAATGTCGTCATGGTCCCCAAGAAGGATAACTCACTCCGCATGTGCATTGATTTTAAGCACATCAATCGGGCCTGCCCGAAGGATCATTTTCCTCTCCCCCGCATCGATCAAATTGTTGACTCGACCGCGGGGTGTGAGAGATTGTCTTTTCTAGATGCTTATTCCGGGTATCATCAGATCCGTCTGTATGGACCCGACGAAATAAAAACAGCTTTCATCACTCCATTGGGTGCTTCGCTATATCACCATGCCATTCGCCTCAAGAATGCCGGAGCCACATTTATGCGAATGATTCAGAAGTGTCTTCTCACTCAGATCAGTCGGAATGTGGAAGCGTATATGGATGATATCGTCGTTAAGTCGCGAAAAGGTTCCGACCTGCTCGCTGACCTCGCCGAAACATTTGCCAACCTCCGAGGGTACGATATCAAGCTCAATCCGTCCAAGTGCACATTTGGAGTTCCTGGTGGAAAATTACTCGGTTTTCTCGTTTCCGAACGAGGAATCGACGCTAACCCAGAGAAGATCGGCACTATTCTCCGGATGAAACGCCCCGTGCGAGTGCACGACGTCCAGAAGCTTACTGGATGCTTGGCCGCTTTAAGTCGATTCATATCACGACTCGGTGAAAAGGCATTACCTCTTTACCGACTGATGAAGAAGGCTGACAAGTTCGAGTGGACTCCTGAAGCTGATGCAGCGTTTGCCGAGCTAAAAGCTCTGCTCTCCACCCAGCCGGTGCTTGCTGCTCCAATCAGCAAAGAGCCTCTGTTGCTTTACATTGCAGCCTTTGGACAAGTTGTCGGATTCTGGCTTACGGTCGGCGGAAGAGGAAGGAAAGGCCTTCAAAGTTCAGCGCCGGTGTATTATTTGTCGAAGTTTTGACTCCATCCAGCAGAGATACCCTCATTATCGAAGCTTGTGTATGGTATATACATGACCACAAAGAAGGTTGCTCACTATTTCTCCGATCATTACATCACGATCGTCGCCGACGCTCCTTTATCGTAGATCTTGCATAATGAGACGCAACCGTCGAGTGGCAAAGTGGGCGATTGAACTTCTTCCCTTGATATCAAATTTGAGGCAAAGAAAGCCATTAAGTCCTGTGCTATAGCTGATTTCCTTGCCGAGTGGATTGAACAACAACAACCGGTGAAGTTCACTCGGAGCATTGGACCATGTTCTTTGACGGCTCCAAGATGCTGAATGGTTCTGGTGCTGGGGTTGTTCTGGTTTCCCCCAGAGGAGATAAGCTTAAGTATGTGCTCCAGATTCACTTCGATTCCTCCAACAATGAGGCAGAGTACGAGGCCCTTCTATATGGATTGCGCATGGCCATCTCACTCGGCGTCCGTCGCCTGATGGTTTATGGCGACTCAGATCTAGTGGTCAATCAAGTGATGAAGGAGTGGGGCGTGAAGCCCGGCTATGACCGGATCTGCAATGCTGATGAGGAAGCTGGAAAAGAAGTTTGAGGGGTTGGAGCTCCATCACATCCCCGATGAAAAATCAGCAGCAGATGATCTGGCCAAGATAGGGTCCAAGAGGGAAGCCATTCCGAGTGGCGTGTTTTTGGAACATATACACACTCCGTCAGTCAAAGAAGATCCTTACACAGAGGAAGCTCCACAACCCAAGAGTGCCACAGACTCGACTGAAGTTGAGGTCCCGGCAGTGGTCGACTTGGTCATGGAGGTTTTAGTAGTCACTCCCGATTGGACAATTCCATACATTGCGTATATTCTGAGAAAGGAACTCCCAGAGGATGAGGAAGAGGCTCGACAGATCGTCCGTCGATCCAAAGCCTTTACTGTTATCAATGGGCAGTTATATAGAAAGCCCAACGGAATCGGACAAAAATGCATAACGCCAGAAGAAGGTCGAGTCATTCTCAATGATATCCACTCGGGGACCTGTGGTCACCATGCGTCCTCTCGGACCATTGTAGCCAAAGCATACCGAGCAGGATTTTACTGGCCAAGAGCAAATGAGATGGCGAAAGAAATAGTGGACAAGTGCGAAGGGTGCCAGTTCTACTCCAACATGTCACACAAGCCTGCGTCAGCCTTGAAGACCATTCCACTCGTCTGGCCCTTCGCAGTGTGGGGGTTGGACATGATCGGTCCCTTGCGAACAGGTCGGAGCGGTTTCACGCATGTACTGGTAGCAGTCGACAAGTTCACCAAGTGGATTGAGGCTAAGCCAATCAAAAAACTTGACGCTGGTACTGCTGTTTCCTTCGTCAGAAAGTTAACGTTCAGATATGGAGTCCCTTACAAGATTATCACGGACAATGGGTGAATTTTGACTCGGAAGAATTCAAGGATTTCGCAACTCTCAAGGCATACGAGTCGACTACGCTTGATCGCTCATCCACAATCGAATGGACAGCGTAACGAGCCAATGGATTGATCCTCAAAGGGTCCGAAGCCCGTTTGATGCGAGATCTCAAGCATGCGGCTGGAGCTTGGGTCGACGAACTTCCTTCGGTGCTTTGGGGTCTGCGGACCACGCCTAATCGGTCGACTGGGAGAACTCCTTTTTTCCTGGTCTATGGGGCAGAAGCAGTTTTACCGAGTGATCTCCTTCACAATGCTCCACGAATTGAACTTTATAATGAAGCAGAAGCTGAGCAAGCGCGTCAGGATGCAGTCGACCTCCTGGAAGAGGAAAGGGAAATGGCTTTGATCCGCTCGACCATTTACCAGCAAGACTTGCGCCGCCTGTACGCCAGAAATGTGAGAGGTCGAGCCTTCCAGGAAGGGGATCTGGTCCTTCGGGTGGATCAGCAGAAGCAACATAAGCTTGCTCCCTCCTGGGAAGGTCCTTTCATCGTCACAAAGGTTCTCCACAATGGGGCATATCGTCTCTACAATGTCGAACACGATATCGATGAGCCCCGAGCTTGGAATGCGGATCTGCTCCGCCCGTTTTACACTTAAAGTTTTTCACTCGGAAGAATTGTAATAAAGTACTCTTGTAGCTCACGAGCTTTGAAGTAATAGTCTCATAATTCCTTCATAATTTTTGTCACTTTTTATTTTGCGTCGAGTAAAATTTTCAGTGGGTGGCTTAGTCGCGAATCCGTTCGCCTAAGTTTTTACAAATCCTACCGAGTGGTAAGCGGACTTCCACTCGGGGCTTAGCTGCAGCCAGTGCTCGCCTAAGTTATTAAAATCCCACCGAGTGGGAAGCCGACTTCCACTCGGGGCTTAGCTGCAGCCAGTGCTCGCCTAAGTTATTTAAAATCCCACCGAGTGGTAAGCAGACTTCCACTCGGGGCTTAGCTGCAGCCAGTGCTCGCCTAAGTTATTTAAAATCCCACCGAGTGGTAAGCCAGACTTCCACTCGGGGCTTAGCTGCAGCCCCTGCTCGCCTAAGTTATTAAAAATCCTACCGAGTGGGAAGCCAGACTTCCACTCGGGGGCTTAGCTGCAGCCCAGTGCTCGCCTAAGTTATTTAAAATCCTACCGAGTGAGAAGCCAGACTTCCACTCGGGGGCTTAGCTGCAGCCCAGTGCTCGCCTAAGTTATTGAAAATCCTACCGAGTGGTAAGCCAGACTTCCACTCGGGGCTTAGCTGCAGTCCAAGGACTCGCCTAAGTATAAAGTATACTAGCAAGGAAAATGAGGCGCAGGTCGACTGCGACCCTCTCCTCCGAGTTACACCATAAGTATGATGTGCGACTGCAAGGAATATGAAGTGCAGGTCGACTGCGACCCTCTTCTCCGAGCTTCGACACAAATACAACAGAAATCCTACCGAGTGGAGAGCAAATCTCCCACTCGGGGGCTTAGCTGCAGCCCAGCGCTCGCCTAAGATAAAAGAAATCCTACCGAGTGGAGAGCAAACCTCCCACTCGGGGGCTTAGCTGCAGCCCAGCGCTCGCCTAAGATAAAAGAAATCCTACCGAGTGGAGAGCAAACCTCCCACTTGGGGGCTTAGCTGCAGCCTAGTGCTCGCCTAAGATAAAAGAAATCCTACCGAGTGGAGAGCAAACCTCCCACTCGGGGGCTTAGCTGCAGCCCAGCGCTCGCCTAAGTTATTTAAATCCTACCGAGTGATAAGCCAGACTTCCACTCGGGGGCTTAGCTGCAGCTCCGAGCTCGCCTAAGGAATAAGTCGACTGCAGTAGGCATCTCGCTGTCGACCTGCAAGGAGCAATTCAGGCCGAGAGCAATCATATCCAAACATTCAATCCAAATTTAGGTCGGCACCTAAAGTAACCGAGAGTGCTCAGGCACTAAGCCTGTTAAAGTTTTATCGGTTACAACTTCACTCGGCATACCGAGGCAAATTTAAGGTCAAGGAAAGTTTTTTACCCCTCCTGTGGAGGGCTTGATGGAGCAACGAACTCGTCAAGATCAATCCCGTCGGCGATCCGCGTGGCAGCAGCAATGAAAGTCTCCATGAAGGTCCTGAAGTCGTGCTTTTTGGTGTTGGCCACTCGGAGAGCCGCCAGCTTGTCTTCTCGGGCTTCCTTGCAATGGACGCGCCAGACACAGGGCTACGTCTGCACCACACCGAGCCGAAGATTTCTTCCACTCTTGCACTCGGTCAGGGACGGCGTTCAGTCGAGCCATCAATGACTCGAGGTCATTTTGGAGCGTCTCATTGGGCCAGAGCGTCGAGTCGATGCGGGACGTAGCAACCTTCAGTCTTGCGAGATAATCCACAACAGCTGCAACGCGGGACTCCAGTCGGAAGATGTTCATGGCAGTTTCGTCGTTCACCGGAGAATTGACAGGATCAAGGTTCGTCTCCAGCTGGCTGGTTTCTTCTTCGAAGTTGCGGCAGAATTCTGCAAAGACAAAACCCCGAGTCAGGAAAACAGTCGAATGGAAACATGACAGTTGGGAGGATTGGTCGAGTGGAAAAGGTTACCTTCGAGCTTAAGAAACAATTTCTTAGCGAGGCCGCCCAAGAGGCTTTCCAGCTCGTTCTTCTTCCCAGCCAGTTGGAGGATCTTATCGGTCAGGTTCTTCTTGTCAGCTTTCATCCGTTCAGCATCCTTGCCGGCAGCGGCCAGAGCAACCTTCAGATCGGCGTTATCCTGTTCGAGCTTGGCAACAGAGGCCAGTTTTTCATCAGCAAGCTTGATCTTCTCATTTAGCTCAAGCTCTTTCTTCCTTTGAGCCTCCTTCACCTTGCCTGTAAATCGCAGCAAAGTCAAACTTGAAGCAAGTAGGAGGAGGACGGAGTCGTCGAAATCTCACCAAACATACCTTTGGTCTCCTCCTTCGCCTTCGTCAGGTTTTCTTGCACCAGTTTCAAGTCCAACTCGAGCTGAATATGCTTCTGCTCCAGTTCAGTGTAGCGTGCCGCAAGATCGCAAGATTTCTACGAAGAGTCAGTTGCAAAAATATCAGAGATAATCCACTTCCGAGTGAATCAAGAAGAATTGTGCGTTTCTAAGACTACAGTCGAATGCAAGCATTCAACCGTAGTCTCGGGGACTACACCCAGTGGGTGCACTCAGCGTGCCCCCACTGGTCTTATTCAAGACATAGTCGATCAGTCGACCAGTAAAAAAAGGCGAGTCGACCAGTCGACCAGTTTCATTCTTAGTAAGCCTAAGACAGAGTCGACCAGTCGACCAAAAAAAAAAAAAAAAGTCGACCCGTCGACCAGAGCTTCTTCAGACTGTAATCAACTGCCAACAGTTGATCACAGTCTCGGGGACTACACCCAGTGGGTGCACTCAGCGTGCCCCCACTAGTTTCAGAAACACATTCATTCCATTCGGATACTGATCAACATCTACTTAGTAAGCCTAAGACCGACTGCCAGCAGTCGACCTTAGCCTTGGGGACTACACCCAGCGGGTGCACTCAGCGTGCCCCCGCTAACAAGGAGTTTTTATCGACACACCTAGTGGGTGACTGCTATTACTACAAATTTCAGAAAAGAAAAGTTTCGATAGCATATCCTAACAGAACAGGTGGTGGTCGACTAACCTGAACATTGCTCTGAAGGGCAGAGCTGGCGTCGTAAGCCGCTTGGCTCGCTTCCCGGGCGATCTTCACCTGCTCCATCATGATCCCTGCTTGACGGATCGCCTCTTTAGCAGTATCAGCCTGGTCCTCCGGGACGTGGTGCGTGGTGAAGATCGAAGGTTGTCCAGCACTCGACGAAGTGGGTCGGGCACTCGTCAACGGATTTGCAAAAGATACAGTATGTCGAGTGCCGCCTTCTCCTTCCGTCACGGTGGTCTCGGGCGCCGTCGCACCTTGGGTTTCTCTGCCAGCAGACGCCTTCCTGCTCCTCCTAGCCCTCAGTGGCTCCTCATCCTCATCATCGTCATCAGGGAGAGTGATGATATTATCGGCTGGAGCTTCAGAAAAGAGTTAAGATCAGGAATGTTGAGTCAGTCGACTGAGAACAAGAATTAAGGATATAGTACCAGGATTTGAGGTGGCAGCGTCCTCCATCTCATGGTCGTCAGCTTTAGCTGAGGTTTCAGAAGTCGCAGCGCTGAAATTCCAAAGAGTCAGTCTACCAATTCATATATCAACCAGAGACAAAATTTGTGTAAAGCAAGAAGACTTAAGCAGTATGTTTACCCTGAGATGGTGGGGATGGACACCTTCATTTTTGGCAGAGGCTTGGTTGTCCTCGGCGGAACTACCTTGGTTGCTTGGCGCCTTCTCGATCGGCACCGAGAAGCGGTCCGAGGCGTTTGGTCGATCATGAGGCGATCGCGACCCCTTACCGCGTTCAGCCGAAGGGTCGTGCACAAGCTTTGACCGCCTTTCCAAGCGCGGTGGTGCGACTTCCTCCTCCTCATCCTCGTTGTCCTCGTCGTCCTCGTCATCATCATCATCGTCGTCGTCGTCTCCTGCGTCATCTGAATTCCACTCCTCCTGGCTCTCACCTCCACTGGCTTCCCCCTCTTCAGTCGGAATCTGGGCGCCGTTGGGCATCGAGTATAACTCTGTGAGGGCCTGGAAGTATCAAAGCAGAGTTCAGTCGACCAAGTTACAGAAGCACACTCGACATACATGCAACAGAAAATAGAACAAGTGTACCTTGTCTGGAACATTGTCACGATCAAGCGGAGAAATCCTCCGGGATCCGCGAGGATTGTCCTTGTTTCCGGTGATCGAGGTCATCCATCTTTCCACTACGGCATCGTCGACTGCCTCCGGGTGGACGCGAGTTTCGTCTTGGTGCCGCAATACAACCACATCTGATGGCTCGGAACTGAAGGGGCTGGATTCGCCGTCGAAAAAAAACCTCCAGGAGGTCCATACCGATCCTCCGTCCCTAACCAGCTGCACCACCGGTCCATCAACATCTTCACTTCAGCCCTTTCTTGAGGACAACCTTGAGGAGGAGGGCCTGTTCACTCGACTCATGGTGAATTCAGGAGGCGGTCGACCGCCCGGCGTCGCCTCATTCCGGCAATAGAACCAGGTCGACTGCCAACCCCTAACTGACTCAGGAAAATGCATAGCTGGGAAAGTGCTTTTGTTCCTCAACTGGACTCCTAAACCACCACACATCTGGACTACTTGGGTCTTCTCGTCACCAGGACTTGCTTTCTTCACAGTCTGAGAGCGACATGTGAAGATGTACTTGAACAAGCCCCAGTGCGGTCGACAGCCCAGGAAATTTTCGCACATAGATACAAACGCGGCAAGGTATGCGATGGAGTTTGGAGTGAAATGGTGAAGCTGGGCTCCAAAGAAATTCAGAAAACCTCGAAAGAATACACTCGGTGGCAGCGAAAAACCTCGGTCGACATGGGTGGCCAAAAGCACGCACTCACCCTCTTTGGGTTGAGGCTGCCACTCCGGCCAGGAAGTCTCGCGGCGTTGTGAGGAATCAATCCGTCGTTGGCCATATCAAGGAGATCCTTCTCCCTGATCGTCGACTGGATCCAGTTCTCCCTGGACCCAGCCCTTCGGCAGCTTGGATCTCGACGAAGAACCACCGCGACGGTGGATCTCCCCTCGCCTTCTCGACGCCGACGCCTTCTCCGCCACCGGCGCCTTCTTCAGACGCTCCGGCATCGTCGTCTTCTCTTTGCCCATAGCGCCCGGCGGAATGCGCAAGGAGAGATGGCAAGGAGCAGCAGCGGAGGTGGAGAGCGGAGACGGAGAGAACGGAGGAGAAAGAACAAGGTATCGTGCACGAGCCTCCGGAGTTACATTTATAGCATCCTTCGAGTGGATGACATGTGGACCAAGCGATCAATCATATCGGCGGCCGCCTTTGCGCGATACGTGGCGGAGAAAGCGGCGCGAAAATCGAGGCGCCCTGTTACGTCCCATCCAAGCGCCATGATCTGTTCCGTTCAAGCGCTTCCCAAATTTCGTATCCCGCGAGATCCATGGCGACGGATCGATCATCAAGTGCGAGATCTCCTGCGATCCGTTACTCAAGTATAGCAAAGAAAGTCACTCGATGAAGAACAAGAATGGATCAAGTCAATGAAGGAAAGTTTCTTGTTATCAACAAAGAAGATCTTGATCCAAGACAACACGTAGCTGAATGTAAGCGATCGGAAACAACGTCAACTCCTCCTTCACTCAAGCCTCAATCCATTCGGGGCTAATGATGGATTCATGTACCTAGGGTAGGGTCATAGGCCTGACCTAAGCGTCCTACCAAGGGTACTCACAGAAGAGATCATCTTCGGTCGACCAAAGAGAATCCACTCGACAGGTGGAAGCACTCGACCATGGAAGACCCGCTCGACCTTGAAGACTCACTCGACCACCGAAGGTCGAGGGCACTCCATGAGGCAACGGTTTACTATTGAATAGACTTAATGATAGTTAAAGCGCCTTAGGAGGCGTTACAAGAACCCCCGGCTTAATGTACTTTAATCCCTCCATTATGTCGGTGGCTGGGGTCTGGCGACTCTATATAAGCCACCCCGCTCCACAGATAGAGGGGTTCAGATCTTTGTAATACTCATACTCATAATCCACTCGACCGCCTCAGGGCTCCGAGACGTAGGGCTGTTACTTCCTCCGAGAAGGGCCTGAACTCGTACATCCCGTGTCTCCACGACTACTCCATAGCTAGGACATCGCCTCTCCTTAACCTACCCCTATTTCTACTGTCAGACTTAGAACCACGACATCTGAAGACTTTGTCAGGATTCTTGGGATCTTTAAAACCTGGGGTTGAGCAACATATACTTCTTCCTCAAGCTTACCATTGAGGAATGCACTTTTCACATCCATTTGATATAAGATGATATCATGATGGTTAGCATATGCAAGTAAAATGCGAATAGCCTCAAGTCTAGCAACAGGTGCAAAAGTTTCATCGAAATCAATTCCTTCAACCTGTGTGTAGCCTTGAGCTATTAGTCGTGCCTTATTCCTCACAACGAGGCCATTTTCATCTTGCTTGTTGCGGTAGATCCACTTTGTGCCAATGATATTATGCTTGCGAGGATCAGGCGATTGACCAATTCCGGACATTGTTCAACTCGAACTGATGTAATTCTTCTTGCATAGCCTGAATCCCTCCGGCTCTAGAAATGCTTCATCTACCTTAGTGGGCTCTGAGATAGAGACAAAAGCATAGTGCCCACAAAAGTTAGATAAGTGTGAGGCTTTTGAGCGGGTGAGAGGACTGTGCTTGTTGATGTCATCGATGATCTTCTCCACTTGCACTTCTTTTGCAGCGTGGATGAGTGGGTTGTCGTGAGGATTTTGATCAGCATTTTCTTGAAGACCAATTTGCTCATCACGTTCTTCAGTGCATCACTCGGCGTTCTTCACGAACAGGAATGAATTCTTCAGCAGATTCTTGATGGGAATGACATCCTCGGTTGCCTTGAGCTTGATAGCATCCTCGGTGCTGGTTCATCTAACACAGAAGGTAGGTGCTCTCTTTGCGAGCCATTAGTTTCATCGAACCGCACATCTACAGTGTCAACAATCTTGTGAAGAACAATGTTCAAGACTCTGTAGGTGTGCGAGTCCTTTCCGTAACCAAGCATAAAACCTTCATGTGCTTTCGGTGCAAATTTAGAATTGTGATGAGGATCTCTAATCCAACATTTAGCACCGAAGACTTTGAAATAACTCACATTGGGTTTCTTGTCAGTGAGGAGTTCATAGGCAGTTTTCTTGAAGAATTTGTGAAGATATACTCTGTTGATGATGTGGCAGGTAGTGTCAATTGCATCAATCCAGAAACACTGAGGCGTTTTGTATTGATCAAGCATAGTGCGAGCCATCTCAACAAGAGTTCTGTTCTTGCGCTCCACGACGCCATTCTGCTGAGGAGTATAAGGAGCAGATAATTCATGAGTAATACCAAGTTCATCAAGATAGGCATCAAGACCAGAATTCTTGAACTCAGTTCCATTGTCACTTCTGATATGCTTGATCTTCACACCGAAGTTGGTTGAAGCCCTCGAGGAAAATCGTTTGAAGACTTCCTGCACTTCATGTTTATAAGTAACAATGTGTACCCATGTATATCGAGAATAATCATCAACAATGACAAAACCATATAGAGATGCATCATTAGTATTTGTTGAATAATGATTGGGTCGAAGAGGTCCATGTGAAGCAATTGAATGGACGGGTAGTGGTCATGATAGTCTTATTTGGATGCTTGGCCTTGGTCATTTTTCGGCTTCACATGCTCCGCATAAGTGATCCTTGAGGAATTTGACATTCTCAATGCCAATGACATGCTTCTTCTTAGCAAGCGTGTTCAAATTCCTCATGCCCGCATGACCAAGTCGTCGATGCCATAGCCAGCCTTCGAAGCTTTTGCAAGTAGACACATGGCTGGTTGTGGTCACGTAGAGAAATCAACAATATACAGATCTCCTCTCCTAAAGCCTTGAAGACTTTGGAATTGTAAACTTCCATAATCACAACACAGCGATATTTGCCAAAGACAACAACCATATCGAGATCACAAAGCATTGAGGATCGACATGAGATTGTATCCTAAGGACTCAACAAGCATGACTTTGTCCATGTGCTTATCCTTAGAGATAGCAACCTTACCAAGACCCAATACGACTTTTGCCTTTGTCAGCAAATATGATATGCTTCAGAGGTGACGGTGATAAAGGAGTACCCATCAATAGATTCTTGTCACCAGTCATGTGATTTGTACATCCACTATCGAGGACCCATTCAGTGGTTTTGGGTTGATCATCCTGCAGATGAATTAGTGTAACTTACAATCTCATATGCTTCATCAGTGAAGAATATGATATCAAGTTCATCGATGAATTTCATCAAGCGATAAACAGATATAGCAATATGAGGGCGTGTGAAATGAAAGTTCATTTCATCATGATTAACTGCGTCCTTCGAGCAATTTTGTCAGTCCCCAACAAATTCTTGAGACGTTCGAGCACGTCGGAGACCTGACCCGCAGAAATGATTAGTTCTTTTCTTCACCACCCACATCCGGAGGGTGGCAAAGAGTTCATCATCCTGCGAGCACCATGTGAGAAAGGTGGCAAAGATGCCAAACCATTTCGCTTAGCATAGGAGGGTTAGGGTAAGCATATGAATAAGCGAGAATAATTCTTGAGGACTTATGAACATAATGGTTTGAAGAATAATGCACATATTCATAGCCCTTAGCTTTACCCTGCGAGGCAGATTTGTTAGCACGATGATAATCATATGAGGACTTTGATCCAGTTGAGGAATTTGATCCTCGTGAAGAATTTGGTCCATATGAGGATTTGGATCCATATGAAGTGTTTGGTCCATATGAAGAATTTGATCTGGGGTTCCTGTTCTTCACAGGTGGTGTCATGAGGACATTCACCAAGACTTTCAACACAGCTTTTGGGAACCCAGATTTTCTTCATAGGGAACCGTTCTGCGCATTAGTGCCAACATATCTAGCAAATACTTTACCATTCTGGTTTTTGAACAGTTTATAGTTTGAATCAAATGACTCATCAGAAGAATGAGGGGATTCACATGTAAAGCCAGATAAGTTAGATGGATCAACTGGAGGTCCCTTTGCAGCAACCCATGAGGTTTTGGGGTACTGCTCAGGCTTCCAATATGTTCCATCGGCATTCAGTTTCCTCTCAAAGGCAATACCCTCTTTCCTAGGGTTTCTGTTGAGGATCTGCTTTTTGAGCACATCACAAAGTGTCTGATGCCCTTTGAGGCTTTTGTACATGCCTATCATGTACAATTCCTTCAGCCCTGCATTGTCAGTGATACTAGCAAAGTCCTCAGGTGAGGAATTTGTGATAGCAGAGGCAGATGAAGAATTTGTAACATTTGAAGCATTTGAACATTCAGGTGAAGAATTAGCAGATTCACGTTCAATGCACTTTAAGCAAGGAGGAACAAATTCTTCCTGAGAAGCGCTGATTTGTTGAGCTAGTAATGAATCGCGCTCCTTCTGAAGATCTTCATAACATACTCTTAGCTTTTCAAGATCTGCCTTTCTTTGAATAGCTTCAAGAGAAAGCTTCTCATTGTCTTGCTTTTCTTGAAGAAATTCATAAGAAAGTTTCTCATGATCAGACAAGAGAGAGTTATGATGACCTTGAAGGTTATCATACTTAGACTGGAATCTCTGAAGATTTTCAGTCAGGGCTTTAGTGCGATCCATTTCTTCACCCAACATGTCATCACTTTTATCTAGCATGTTTTGAACCTTTTCAAGAGCCCGTTGTTGTTTCACAGCAATTTTAGCAAGTTTAGAGTAGCTAGGCTTAAGATCCTCATCAGATTCATTTTCACTAGAATCAGAGGAGTTGTATTTGAGTACCTTAGCTACTTTTGCCATGAAGCAATAGGTGGGGCGTAGCCATCATTATCTTCATCGGGCTTGTCGGTGGAACCAGTTTCTTGATGTTGAAGATGGACTTGCCGACGAAAGCGAGTAACGCCGACTTCGCCACACGGACTCAGATTCTTGATTCCTCCTCTTCATCATTCTCCTCAGATTCAGCTTCAGAGTCCATTTCCTTGCCAATGAATGCCCGAGCTTTCTTGGAGCTGCCCTTCTTGTGAGATGAAGACTTTGATGGTTTTGAAGACGAAGATTTTGATGATTTCTTCTTCTTCTTCATTTCATCAGAACTGTAGTCCTTGTATTTTTTCTTCTTCATTTCCTTTTCCCACTGAGGACAATCTTGAATATAGTGACCAGGCTTCTTGCATTTGTGGCAACGTCTTCTCTTGTAGTCACTGGATGAAGAATCACTTCCTCTTGAGGGTTTTCCAAAGCGACCACGTCTTGTGAACTTATGGAATTTCTTCACAAGGAGAGCTAGATCCTGGCTCAGTTCTTCAGGATCACCAAGGCTACTACCAGAATCCTCACATTCAGAGTCAGACACAACCTTAGCCTTCAGGGCACGTGGTTTGCCATAGTTTGAGCCATAGAGATCTCTCTTTTCAGCAAGCCGGAACTTGTGGGTGTTAAGCCTTTTGAGGATATCAGCAGGATCAAGTGACTTGTAGTCAGCACGTTCTTGTATCATCAGTCCCAGAGTATCAAATGAGGAATCAAGCGATCTTAGCAGTTTCTTCACTACTTCATGGTCAGTGATGTCAGTGGCACCGAGGGCTTGAAGCTCATTTGAGATGTCAGTGAGGCGATCGAAGGTTTGTTGGACATTTTCGTTGTCGAGCCTTTTGAAGCGGTTGAAGAGATTCCGAAGAACATCGACTCAAGAGTCACGCTGAGTTGATACTCCTTCATTTACTTTGGACAGCCTATCCCAGATAAGCTTGGCAGTTTCCAAAGAACTCACTCTTCCATACTGTCCTTTGCTTAGATGGCCACAGATGATATTCTTCGCTTGAGAGTCGAGTTGTTTGAATATCTTCACATCGATGGCGGTCGTGTTTCAAAGGACATGGGGACACCATTTTCCACAACATACCAGAGATCATTATCAATTGCCTCAAGATGCATCCGCATCTTGTTCTTCGAAAGTAGGGGTAGTCCGTTCCATCAAAGGTGGACACCCAGCCGAGACCTTGATCATACTGCGGTCGACATAACTAGAACTCCGGTGGTTAAACCAAAATCACACGAACAAGGAGTACCTCGCTCGATACCAATTGAAAGTCGTTATATCGACTAGAGGGGGGTGAATAGGCGATTTTATGAAATTCTTTCGAGGAATTTGCGGTGAGGAAATTCCTTAGCGAAGAACTATTTGCAGCGGAATAAGTACTCAGAGGTAAACATAACAGATTACACACATAGTCGGCATGATGAAATGAAGACTAGAACAGAGTCTGAGAAGCGTAAACACAGGATAACAAGGTGAAGACAAACAGATGAAGAAATTGAACTGAGGAATTTGTGAAAGTCTTGATCAAAGTCTTCAAACACGAGATATGAACAACATGCAACATAGAATGAGGAAATGAATGAGTTGAGGAAATAGAACCGGTCGGTTGGTGAAGACAATGATTTGGTAAACCAGTTCCAACTGCTGTCTCGGTTATGCGTCTGGTTGGAGCGGCTGATTATTTAAACTCGAGGACACACAGTCCGGACACCCGATCTCGAGCGCAACTCGGGACACCCAGTCCTCACCGTATTCTCCTTGAACTAAGACCACGCAGGCCTCGTCCAATCACTCGTGGTAAGTCTTCAGGTGACTTCCAAACCTTCACAGACTTGGTCACTCGGCACAATTCCTCTTGGATGCTCTAGACCTTGACGCCTAACCGTCTGGAAGAAGCACAGTCTTCAAAGGTAACAAGCGTCGGATCCACGCAGGATCAATTTCTTCAGTGAAACTCAATCACATGGGGTTTTGTGGGTTTGGTTTTGGGATTTTCCTCACTTGATGATTTTCGCTCAAAGTCCTCGGAGGATGGGTTGCTCTCAAATGACAAGTGTCGAGTTCTCTCGGAGCAGCCAACCAGCTAGTGGTTGTAGGGGGTGGCTATTTATAGCCTAGGGAGCAGCCCGACATGATAAGACATAAATGCCCTTCAATGATATGACCGTTAGGTGGATAAGATATTTTGGTCCGCCGGCACGCAGCACAGCAACGGTCGGAAATTTGACTTTCAAAGTCCTCAGGGCTATCATGTTCCTCACTGTGTAGGCAATTCGCACTGGCGAATTCCTAACTCCTCAGTCAGAGCAAAGTCATCAGTGACCAGAAGAACTGTGTCCCTCCTTTGAAGAATTTGGTGAACTGTATGAGATTTCAATGGCTTCACTCAAGGGATTGGTAGGTGTAGGATTTTGAGTTGAGCATCACATGGAAATTTTTCCTTAGTATTTCCTGGACCCCCTTTAACAGTACGGTGTTTCCTATGACTCAAGAAAGAGAAAATGAAACTGTAAAAACAAAAGTCTTCAAGCTTCATATTCCTCGAATGAATATTAAGTCTTCATGGTCACACCAATTTCTTCACTTTCAAAGTCTTCAGAAAGTCTTCAGAATATCAAAGTCTTCAGTCGAAGAATTTCATTTTTAGGGGTCGACTTTCTCTGTAAATATCAAACTCCTCATAGACTTATAGACCTGTGTACACTCATAAACGCATCAGTTACTTAACCTATAAGTCTTCAATACACCAAAATCACTAAGGGGCACTAGATGCACTTACAGTTTAAAACTATGAGAAACAACACGAATGAAAAAATGAGGCAGCATTTCAGAACTACTCTAATAAGATGGCACTCAAAATCTTCCAATATATAGATATCCCTTGTTACTTCTATTTCTTGTTGTTTGGCACATCGATTTTAGTTGTATATACCAGAGGTCAATGCATTTAAAAAATGAGGAGAAATGAAGGAGATCGTGAGTACTGACGAATATGGCCAAGGCCTAAAGATACTAATCACAATCACAATTCCCTTTGGAGGATAACTGATTACCATAGACATGTGGAGAAGAAGGTCGCAGCTCACCTACTAAATAGAGCTGGCATAAAAAGAAGTAGGAGCTCATCATTTTCCATACTTGAACATGCCACTACCAGCCAATTAACATTCGATTACTCCTGAAAAATTGTAAAGCAAGCAAAAATTAATGCTCTGTGATTGACCATCAAGAATTAGAAAACAAATTCTTATAACCGAAGGTGCTGCATAAAAACTAATGCTTTATTACTCCTGTATGTGATTTTTTTCCAGCCAATACACACTCCACTTCTTTTTATTCTTATACACACAGCATGTATAAGAATTTGTTTTTATGCAGCACCTTCTGTGCATAAAACAAATGCTTCTACCAGCCAATTAACATTACACTTCTATCTTAAATAACCATGACGCTAATTGCAAAATGACACAAAGCATCAATAATCCATCCGATGATATATATCAGTAAAAATGAGAAAAACATATCTATATGAATAATCAGAAGGAGTTGATGGGAGGGAGAAGCATACCTAGCAGAAATTTGCACCGCCATGTTAGGTTTGGTTGAGACGGACAATGATTGAGCACTGGAATAAATGTACACGGACCTGCAAGCACAATGGAGTACAATCTCACAACCAAATCGAAATACACAGGAGGAGCACGGGAGGAAGCAAGGGAATGGAAGAAGGAGCTCACGGGAAAGATGCAACCATAAAGTGAAGAGGGAGTCCGGAGGTGTATCCTCATCTCCTCCCCTGTTGCTCCTCGATGGTGCACCCCCTCCCACGACGAAGCCCGACGGAAGTGGCCGGTGGGCATCAGCGGCAGGGCGAAGAACCTTGGAGCCGCCCAACCTCGTCCGCCAGCCAGGTTCCTCAGGTGGCCGCCCTCACGTCGTTGGGGAGGACGACGCATGGGGATCCAGGCCGGGGCACGCGGACTACCGTGGTCGGCGAAGCCCCCAGCTATCGCACGCGTGGTGCTGGCGGTGCACGCCGGGTCGGCCTTGTGTAGCGGTGATGCGCCCTAGCCGTCGATGTTGTAGATCCAGAGAAGTTTACGGGAGGGAGAGGAAGTTGCGGGCGCCGTGGTGCGAGGAAGACGAGGAGAGAGGTCAGCAGTCGGAGGCCGTGGTCGGACGACGGCGGCGGCGCCGCCATGGCCGCCGTCTGACGCGCTCGCCCTCCCTCTTCTCTTTCCCCCTTCTGTTGACGGGAGGGAGGAGGTTGCGAGCGCCATGGTACGAGGAAGACAAGGAGAGAGGTCCACGGTGGCGAGATCTGAGGGGCGTCGGTGGCGGCGATGTGGGTGGGGCGGCGAGGTCGGGGAGAGGGCTGGGCGAGCGGAGGTGTGTGTGGGGCAACGAGATCGAGGAGAGGGCTAGACGAGGGAAGGCGGCACGACAATGCAAGGGAAGGAAGCGGTTAGGTTTTCAGTCGCTGCTGCTTCGATTTTATACGGGTACGCAAAATGTCCAAAATACCCTCGACGGCCATCCAGTTTTACAGGCGGTGGCATGAATACTTCTACACTAAATAATGCACAGACCACGCTCGCAGACACAGTCGCTGACCGACGCGACCCACCAGGGATCGACCCCGCACGTCAGCGAGGTAAGGCAGTAATTTCGGAGTAAGAAAAGTGAGTAAGAAAAATCGAATGGAGGCTAATATTCATCACTATTCATTGTAGCAGTGATCCGGCTTGATCCAACAGCCGAGATCTCTTCCGAGTGAGATCGTACGGTCCAGAATGCATCAAAGGAAGGATCCGACGGCCAGGAATCCCGAGTGGGAAGAAGGCTGGGTGTCCACTGCTATGCTTGTTTCTGGATTACTTTGGACTGTGTGGTCAGAAGCGTGCCGCCAGATTTCACAAAAGGAAAAAAGAGAACGTTTGGCATAACGGTTTGATAAATATGAGGCTCCTAGCAGTGTTCGGCTTCATGAATTTGCAACCGGATATTTATGTGTATTCATTTTGCTAAAATCATTGCTGTTTTTTGAAAATTGTCACTCTTTTGTCAAAATCAACACTGTTTTGTAAAAATCATGGGTATTCACATGAAGACCCAAGAATACCCCTAGCGCCCCCTGGCTCCTAGACCTAGTTTGCGGTCTTCCACACAACTTTAGACCTTGCCGTCATAAGCGTGTTTCAGAATAGTTTATTGCTCAATTTGTGCTGCAATCGCTAACACTGCTGTGTTGTATGTTTTTCTAACATGATACAATCGCAGACACTCACATACACGCAGAGAATGGAGTTTCAAAGAAAAAAATGGACGGGCCAGCTCAAAAGAGAGCATAACTATTTAGCCTGCAACTACCCTTGTTCCTTAGTTTGTGAGGTTTTCGTTGTCGCTTTTTTGTATGGTCTTTGGCCTGCCTGAGCATCACCTCGTTTCAATCATCGCCAGGAGCCTAGCTCTGATTGGTGGTTGTTGCTGTGTGGGCATGTTGGCTGTATGCTTATACTCCTCTGTAGCTGATGATCCATTTCGCTTTCATACAAAAAGGAGAGGGTTGGCCGCTGCGATTTATAGAATGTAAGAAACAGTACAGATTCAGTATTTGGGGAAAGAAATAGGATTACCTATTAAGGACAGTATAACCGCACCTAATCCCTGCTCTCACAGCGATTTGCGTTTTAGACCGTTCGTTTTCGCGATCTAAGCATTTCTGACCGTCAGATTTCCTCTGTACAACAATCTGGCCCGTAGTGTGTCAAATCTGACCCAGCTGTCCTATAGGCTGCTGCTCCAGAGGCCAAAACGCAGGCCTCTGGTAAACTAGGCCATCAGCCCACCTTGCTGAGGCCTAGTGCTGCATTTCGCTGAAGCGGATCCATCGACGACACCCGAGCCCCGCCCCATCTCTCCCGATCCCCATGGTGCGCCGCCAGTGGCTAGGGCTGCAAGAAAAGCTCGAGACCCGTGAGCCGCTCGTGATTGACTCACTTTTTGACTCGACTCAAGATTGACTCGAAAAGAAACTAGTTGAGTTTGAACACTTTATGTAGCTCGACCGAGAAACGAGCCAATCTTGATCCAATGTTGGCTCGCTCGATTTTAGCTCGATAGCTCGACAGAATATTATTATGTTAAATCATCATGCCATATATTAAATGGAAATAAGATAATTTATTACCATATATGTTGCCCATAATTTTTC